>CM045991.1:110824633-111432212 GCA_025175895.1 Wurfbainia villosa
AGATGAATGTCAAAACTGTATTTCTGAATGGAAACTTACTCGATGATGTGTACATGACACAACCTGAGGGTTTTATAGATCCACAGCATACTGGGAAAGTATGCAAGCTGCAAAGGTTCATTTATGGGCTAAAACAAGCTTCTCGGAGCTGGAATCTTCGATTCGATGATGCGATCAAACAATTTGGTTTCATCAAGGATGAAGATGAACCCTGTGTCTACAAGAGGGTTAATGGGAACACAGTTGTCTTCCTTGTATTGTATGTGGATGACATACTACTCATTGGGAATGACATCCCTTCGCTACAGTCTGTGAAGATTTGGCTAGGGACGTGCTTCTCAATGAAGAACTTAGGTGAAGTAGCCTGTATTCTAGGCATCAAGATCTATAGAGATAGATCTAAGAAATTGCTTGGCCTAAGTCAGAGTACATACATTGACATGGTATTACTACGGTTTGCCATGCAAAATTCCAAGAAGGGACTTCTGTCGATGTCACATAGTGTGAGTCTTTCGAAGACTCAAAGTCCCTCTTCTAGAGAGGAGAGAGACCACATGGATAAGATCCCTTATGTATATGTTATAGGATCTATCATGTACGCCTTGCTATGTACTCGTCCTGATGTCTCGTATGTTTTGAGCATGACGAGTAGATACCAGTCAGATCCAGGTGAGCGTCACTGGATAGCAGTCAAGAATATTCTTAAGTACTTGAGAAGGACTAAAGAATATTTCTTGATATTTGGAGGCGATGAGGAGCTAGCTGTAAAGGGTTACAACGATGCCAACTTCTAAACTGACCAGGATGATTATAGATCGCAGTCAGGGTTCGTGTTTTGCTTGAATGGTAGCGCTATGAGTACCCACAGAGGCTAACATCGCAGATCCCTTGACCAAGGCTTTGGCACAGAAAAAGCATGATGGTCACACTAGGTCATTGGGTATTAGATACTACGGTGATTGACATTAGTACTAGTGGGAGATTGTTAGTGAAAGCCATAGAGCCAATCATGCGATGATTGTTGTATGGACTTTATTGTATCATATTCCTATTAATAAAAGCATGGTTATTATATTTACTTGTATTGATGCCAAATAACTAAGTATAATAACGTCCTTGAGTAGTGAGTTCTTAATTATATTAATCGATTGGTTGAATCGATAATGAGATGATATAGAGAACACTACTCTTAATCATTTCTAGTCAAGTATTAACATTCAGGGACAATGTTAATGCATAGAGACTAACATATAGGTCAACACGATGACTTGATCTCACAAGTCATGGATATGAGATATCAAGTTGACACATGAGTATGCATTAGAGAATGTATATTGAATGACCCACCATGAGAAAGTATCATGGATCGTTATATGAGTGTCATATAATTTCTCATGTGGCTATTAGTATGACTATTAGTCCTTAGACCTGAAGTCACCATGGTTTCCTACATAAGGAGTTGCATACTTTGGCTTCGTCAAACGTCACCCGTAAATGGGTGGACTATAAAAGCGATTACTGGGTAGGTAACAAATTATGCGGAGGGATGTGAGTGATGTAGATGAGATCTATCCCTCCTATATGACGGGAGTGACATCGTTATTCTTGATAGAGTGAAACCACGAAGTGCATGACCATGCCCAAATGAGTCAATATGAGATATTGATCTCATTTGATTAGAGTGAGTCTACTTGGAGTTCAAGATATAGATTGTACCGAGGATGACATGGTCTATGCCTCAATTGATCAATCTATATGTCAAGGATAGAGGGACATTGTCACATATTGTGAGAGTCACAATTACTAGTCACAAAGGTGATGTTGGAGCTCAACATTCTTGTAACTTGGATAGCAATGATGTGTTGCTAGATACCGCTCATCGCTTATGTTCCTAAATCGGTTTAGGAGCATTGCCAACGTTACAAGAATCTATAGGGTCACACACAAAGGGCAATTAGATGGAGATTAGGTTCATATGATGAACCATGAGGATTAGGTTCATGGGATGAACCAAATTGGATTAAGAGTAATCCAAATTAGACTAATTGAGTTAGACTCAATTTGATTCAAGTGTTGAATGAGTCTAATTTAGATTTGATTCATTAAGTTAATTTAAATTAATGAATAGAGATTCATTAAATCAAATTGACTTGAATCAAGTGGTTATATTTGATCAACCATGGGAGATAAGAGGTCAAGTTTGACTTGACTAGAGAGGGAAGATGAATGGTCAATTTTGAATTGACCAATTGCCATGTCATAATGACTTGGCATGGGGGCCAGCCAATGATGATGTTCCACATCATCATGGACTTATCATGTGGTGTCACCTCATGAGGGAGACCAAGAGCCATTGGCTCTTGGAATTACATGCATGCATGTAACCCCCCATCCAAGAGTGGCCGGGCACTTTTAGCATTAGATGTGAATTCATTTGGTGGTAACTCCATCTTCTTCTTCCTTGGATCTTCTTCCTCTCAAGCTCTCCCAATCCTCTCTTTGGACGAAACTCTCAAGGGTGCTAGCACACTCTAAGGTTTCTTCTCCACCATTTGTTCGTGTGGATACTTGTAGAGGAGTGTGCACTTGACACCCTTCAAGATCCGGCAAATCATTTGGACGAGCGGGATAAGCGAAGGGCGTCGCTACGAGGGTAATGCTCTCACCGTTTAGATCTATGGTAGATCTAGGTTTTTCATAACAGATACATGTAGTTTTATTTTTTTTTATACCTTCACACGGATCTGTGGCCGGGCTTCCGAGGTTTCTGCAACGCAAAAAGCGGTTTTTGCGGCTCGGAATACCCAACAGTTTTGGGCAGTCCTACTATGAAATCCATGACTAGTTCCTCCCACTTCCATTCTGGAATCTGGATAGGCTGTAGAACTCCTTCTGGTCTCTAGTGTTCGGCTTTCACTCTCTGACATGTCAGACAAGTGCTAACATACTTAGCCACGTCCCTCTTCATACCAAGCCACCAGAATTTCCCTTTCATATCTTGATACATCTTGGTGGATCCAGAATGCATCGAATATGGGGTCCTATGAGCTTCTTCTAGGATCTTCTTTCTTAAGTATGGGTCCTTGGGGACACATAAGCGTTCACCCAGATATAATACCCCACTGTCAGAGACAAGAAATCCTTCATCCTTTCCTTCTTGGAACTCTTGCTTGATCCTTTGGATGCTAGGATCTTTGTCCTGTCTCGCTAATATATCCTCGAACAGTGTAGGTACTATGTTCAAGGTGGAGAGCTATCCAGAAATGATCTCAACCCCAAAATTCATTATCTCTTTCTCCAGTGGTTAGGATAGTGTTGCTAGGGACATCAAAGTGGCGCATGATTTTTTACTCAGCGCGTCTGCTACTTTGTTTGCCTTTCCAAGATGGTAGTGGATTTCACAGTCATAGTCCTTTACTAGCTCAAGCCATCTGCGCTGACGCATATTCAGATCCTTTTGAGTGAAGAAATACTTCAGACTCTGGTGATCTGTGTAAATCTTGCATTGGACTCCATATAAGTAATGTCTCAAAACTTTTAGAACAAAGACCACTACTGCCAACTCAAGGTCATGAGTGGGGTAATTCTTTTCGTAGTCCTTGAGTTGTCTAATTGCATAAGCAATGACTTTACTCTTCTGCATAAGTACTGTTCCGAGTCCCATCTTAGATGCGTCACTATACAGGTCAAATCCCTCATTACTTTCTGGAAGGGTAAGCACTGGAGCACTTGTGAGTCTCCTCTTTAATTCAAGGAAGCTCTTTTCATAATCTTTGGTCCATTCGAACTTCTTGTTCTTTCTAGTAAGAATCGTCAACGGTGAAGCTATCCTTGAGAAGTTTTCCACAAACTTCCGGTAGTACCCGGCTAATCTATGGAAACTTCTGACTTAACTGACATTCTTTGATTGACCCCAATTACTGACCGCTTCTATCTTTGTCGAGTCTACCATAACTCCATCTTTTGAAATAACATGACCCAGAAACGATATTCGATCAAGCCAAAACTCACACTTGGAGAACTTTGCATATAACTGTCTTTGTTGAAGGGTCTGCAAGACTGTCTTCAAGTGTTCGACATGTTCTTCCTGGGTTCTCGAGTAGATAAGGATGTCCTCAATAAAGACGACCACAAACTTATCAAGGAACTCATTAAATAGCCGATTCATCAAGTCCATAAACATAGCGGGTGCATTTGTCACTCCGAAGGACATGACCACGAACTCATAGTGTCCATACCTTGTTTGGAAGGCTGTTTTCGATATATCATCCTCTTTAACTCTTACTTGATGAATACCTGACTGCAAGTCAATCTTGGAGAAGACTGTGACTCCCCTCAATTGATCAAATAAATCTTCTATCCTTGGCAGAGGATATCTGTTCTTGATCGTTACTTGATTCAAGGCTCGGTAGTCTATGCACATCCTCATAGACCCATCTTTCTTTTTCACGAACAACACTGGAGTTCCCCATGGGGAATGACTAGGGCGGATGAATCCCTTGTCTAATAACTCCCGTAATTGTTCCTGAAGCTCTTTCAATTCAGTTGGAGCCATACAATAGGGTGCTTTTGAGATTGGGTTGGTACCAGGAATAAACTCAATCTCAAACTCAACTTCCCTTCTAAGTGCTAGTCCTGGTAGCTCATCAGGAAATACTTCCGGGTAGTCACATACGATTGGGACTTCTTCTAGCTTTTGGCTTCTTTCTTGCTTAGTATCAACTATATGTGCTAAATACCCAGTGCATCCACTAGCTAGCATCTTCCGAGCTTCCATTGGTGACAAGAACTTCTTAGTCTTCTTCCTTGGTTCTCCAATAAACTCAAATTTGGCCTCGGTCTCGGGTTGGAATACTACCCTTCGCTTACAACACTCAATGGAAGCACCGTACTTGCTAAGAAAGTCCATTCCAAAGATGACATCATAGTCATACATGTCCAGCAAGATCAAATCATTATAAAGATCTCTGTTTGAAATTCTGACCGGCATGATACGCAACCAGTGTGTAGATGTCATTATTTCACCCGAAGGTAGGGTCGTAAAAAACTGAATATCTAAGATATTCGGAGTTATATCTATCTTCTTAACAAATGCCATAGACATGAAAGAATGGGTTGCCCCAGTATCAAACAGTATGATAGCATGTTGACTAAGGATAGCTATCTGACCTGTGACCACCGTAGAAGCATTTGCTACCTCTTCCTTGGTGAGGGAGAAGATCCGGGCATTAGGTGTAACTGATGGGGCCTCCAATCTTCATTGGCTAATGTAAGGACCCTCCAGTGCTCCCTGTATCTGATGTAGCTGGGCTGGTCCACCTCCATACTGAATAGACTGTGGTGGAGGCAGATTGGTCTTAGTGGGGTACTATTTGGCGAAGTGTCCCTCGACACCACATATATAACACCCGCTCACGCCCTGGCGGCAAACTCCTAGATGCTTCCTCCCACACTTAGAACATGTAGGATACGTAGGCTGCTTACTGGTTGAACCTCCCTTTGCATTATTCCATTGTTTCTTCTTGCCATTGTTGTTTCGCTTCTAGTTCGAATTACCGCTATGAGGTTTCTGACCTCCTGAACTTCCCTGGCCTTTGCTTTCTACCGAGGCTAGCTTCTGGTGCTTGATACTATTCATGTAATGCTCCGTGATTAATGCACTGCTGATTAGGTCTTCAGTAGTCTGTGGTCTATTAATTCCACCAGCCACATTCAGAGCTATCTCCAGTCTCAACATCTTTAGCATCAACCTAACTCTTTCCTTCTCAGTACTGACCAATTTCAGGCATAGACGAGCCAACCTATTGAACTTCTTCACCACTTCATCTACTGATAAATCCCCTTGTCGGAACTCCGTAAACTCATCATAATGCTTATTAGTGACTAACATATGGAAGAACTCCTCGAAGAACTCCGTCCTGTTGGGATGTATACTGAAAGCCTAGCTCTTTGGTATGAACATTTTATCTTGAAATAAGAATCACATGATCATTGTTTGCACTTTATATTTATATATGTGCATATTGTCTAATACTTTACATTGTAGGTAACATGGTGCTTGGGTGTGGCACAGAAGATCATGTTATCAGTCCCTTGTAGAGTATAAGTAGAGGCTCACAACCAAGATGGTTTTGGACAAACCATTGGCATGGTTGTAGTGTAGCTTGGTATTGTTTTGTCTTGAACATAAAGTTACACTAGTACACCTCGGTGTATTGAGCAGGACCGACATAGAGGTGATTCAATTTATTGCTGACTGCATAATTGAACCGGACCTCGGATATTATGTTGTACATGCTCTTAATCCCGATATAATAATGGGCACATGTACTTAATATTTATTTCTTTGATTTACCAGAGGGTGAGATTTCTATGGATTAAATCAATATGCCCGGTAAGTTGGGAAATGATATTATTTACATGGTGTGCCATTGATTATAGGAGGAAACCGTGTCCTATGTATTAGGTTGATGATGTCCCCTTGAGGAGCTCATAAGGTTCATCATGTAAACCCTGCAGGTTGACTTAGTCAACATGATGATAAGGTTGAGTGATACTACTCGAGGAGTTAGATGTTAATTAATTGATGGTCAGTAAATCAATTAATTGACGGACATTCGATATCTTAAACACGGGGAGATGGATGTACAAATAATATATGGAGCCCATATTAATTTATGGGGGTTGGTGGGAGTTCAATGATGATCCTCTAGTGGAATGGAACATCATTGATGGATCAAGTTTGTGTGGTTCCGATCCATCGGGTGGCCAAGACCCAACTCCTCCTCATGGTCCCTATCATAGCCTAATATAAACCTCATGAAGTCTAGATCAAATGATGGAAAACAAATCTCTAGATCTGACGGTTGGGATTAAAACCTAGAAGCCAGTAAATCCACGGTTGAGATTAAATCTAGAACCAACATTAAATCTCTAGATTGGGATTAAATTCCTAGAACCCAGGTGGAGATTAAATCTCTAGATCCGACGGTTGGGATTAAATTCCTAGAACCGACGATAGATATTAAATCTCTAGATCCGACGGTTGAGATTAAAACCCTTGAACCGACGGTGGAGATTAAACCAAGGCCTAAACCCTAACTCTATAAAAGGGTGGCTTAGGGTGGGCGGCAAAAGAGATGGATGGGAGATGAAAAACCTAATTGAAACAAGGTGGCTTGGGCGGCAAGAAAGAAAAGGAGATTAGGGTTAGGGTTTGGTTCATTGTGTTGGGCGGCAAGGCTTCTTCTTCTTCCCATTGATGGCCGGCAACCCTTCCCCCCTTTTCCTCCTTGGTTTGGCCAAGGTCAAGCTTTTCCTTTCCTTCTATGGCTTAGGTTGGATGGAATTAGGATGGCTTCCATTGGGCGGCAACCAAAACCTAGATGGGATAGGATTGGGGTTGGGCGGCTAGGGTTAGGGTTTTGGGATTAGGGTGGGCGGCAACATGGAGATGAAGATCTTTTTCTTCTTCCTTCTAAGTGTTGGCCGGCCACTATCCATGTTCCCTATACCTTGACCGGAGCTCAACCTATTCTCCTTCCCTTCATCCTTGGCCGGAAATTAGGAAAGCTTTGTCTAGGGTTTGAGCGGCAACAAGGAGAAGGATTGTTTTCCTTTCCTTTCTCCAAGTGTTGGCCGGCGCCCATACCCTTGGTGTTTCTCTTTCGGTTGGCTTCCATACTCCATTCCATCTTCTCTTTAGACCGGCGGCAAACATCATGCTTGGAGCTTGATGGTTGGCCCTAGATAAGAGATGAGTTTTGTTTCCATTTTGTTCTCTCTATTCTTGGGGCCGGCGGCATCAATCCTTTGTGGATTGGTGGTTGGCTCAAGCAAGAAGGGAAAGAGAGTTCTTCTTTCTTTGGATTGAAGAAGATCTAGGATGCTTCAACTTGTGGAGGATCTTCGCCCACACGAAGTCTACAAGGAGGTTAGGACATACGATAGAAGATCAAGAGGTATAAAAGTTTTATAACTTTTATTATTGTTCTTTGCATGTTCTTATTGATATGCTAGCTTATGTTCTTTATGTTAGTATATGTTGATTATACTAGTTTACATTTGTATGTATTTGTATAATCATGGACCCCGATAAGAAACACAAAAACCGGCGATCCGTCCGTCGTCTCTTCCGCGGCTAACCGACTAGAAGAGTTGTGTTGCTTGAACAACTAGTTTATTCAAGCGATCGCTCAAGTCGTTAGCACGACGACGAATTGGTTGTGCTTAGGAAACTCATCCCATCCGGATTAGTTTTCATTAGTGAAAATTTTAATCCGGGGACATGGGAGCCTATGAGCATTCCGAGAAATAACACGATTGCCAACAAATGGTATCAGAACCACGGTTTCTGGTTTTGTGTGTTTTGGATTCGGTTACTTTCACGTATTTATCATATATTGTGTATGCCGGATAATAGTAGGATGTGCGTAGGCTAACTTTTTGGTTGCAGGCATAAGATCCAACTATTATGGCTATATATGTGTGTATGTGATTGCATGTGTGTGTGATTGTATATTATTTGAATCCTCGGGGTTGACGAGGCTAGATTAGTATTTAATTTTTGTAATTAAATACGACATTGTTTAGCCGCTCATTTTAGTTTACTTTCGATCTAGATTATTTGTACACTCCTTCGTAGAGTATAGGATCGATGGATGTAAATTAAAATGTTTTATCTCGGCTCGGAACTCTTTGGTGACTTGCGCACGGGAAAAGATGGAGCGGACGAGGTGGCGACACGACGGGACGCATATGGGAGAACAATGCCATAATAGTTGGAAAAATTTTGATTTTTCCATATTTATTGCTGATTTGTTTTATATGCATGTTGTGTGTGCTTGAAAATTCCTCATTTGCAATTTACTAAGTGGGAGAGGGACATTTTAATTAATTCCCGCGGCCTCCATTACAATTTGACGTGTGATGCAACAAACTTGTGTGTCGGCTCTGAGTGCCTTCCTCCCCGAGGACGGGTTTGTTTGCGGATCACTAGGTCAAATAATGGTTATAGGAAATTATCTAGGAGCATGTGTACTTCCACAGAGGTAAGACACATAATCCAAAATAATTCCCTTAGTATCGTGTAATGGTGCACACTTAGATGCAAATAAAAGTATCCTCCCCATAGGAGTCACTGCTTTTATTTGTAGGGCCAAAGAGGAACCGACTATTAATTTTATTTGTCAAAAAGTAAGGTTGATAAGATAATAAAATTAATGGGTAAAACCTCCTCTTACAAATGTAGAATTCGTATACGTCCACACAGAGTGGCATACGATATTCTCGGTGTTTTGAGGTGTTGGTTGATTTCGAAATTTTATTGTTTTGAGGAATCAATAAAATTTGAAATCTAATATTTTGATCATTGTGATTCTTAGGATTTTCAAAATTGACTTTCAGTCCACTTACTGTGATACTAAAGGAAATAAGCTTACTGTACCTAAATAATGTTGATTGGAAAAGATTCTAGATATTGTCTTATCTGCTAAGGTGTACAAGTATGCACTCTTCAAAGAGTGTCCTCAAGCCATCATTGCTCAAAAAGGGTTTCTACTTCTAAGCCGAAAGGCAAGAAGAAGAAGAAACAAGGTGAAGCAAAGATGGTGGGAGGATCTCAGGGAAGAGTGAAGAAGCCGAAAGGCAAGTACTTCACTTACAAGCAGGATGGACATTGGAAGGAGGACTGTCCCAATTCAAAACAGAACAAAGGTATATCTTTTGGACTAGTCATTGAAACATGATTAGCGGTGATATCTACCGACACCTGGTGAGTTGATACGGGAGCCACTAATCATGTCTGCAACAATTTGCAAGGGTTCCAGGAAACCCGATGACTAGCTAAAGGGGAGATTGCCATTTACTTGGGCAATGCCATGATGGTGGCGGCTATTGCAGTGAGAGAAGTTTTATTTATCTCTTGAAAATAATAAAACTTTGGTTCTGGAAAATTCCCTTTATGTACCTTTATTTAGAAAGAATTTAGTTTCAGTTTCTAAATTATTTTGGATGGATAATCTATTTCTTTTCATGACAGATTTGTTATAAAAGGAATAGGGACATTATCTATTCAGGTACATAGATAGGAAATTTATAACTTGAACCACAAGCTCCCACGATGCAAATAGAAGTTAATAACTCATCTTCTAATTCCAATAAGAGAAAAGAACCTTCGAAGATGAACCAAACATATCTTTGGGATCTTAGGCTTGGTCATATTAACCTAAGTAGAATTCAAAGGTTGATAGCTGATGGACCTTTGGGTTCATAAGTGGTGGAGCATCTCCCAACCTGCGAATCTTGCTTGGAGGGTAAGATAACCAAGAGGCCTTTCAAGGCCAAGGGGTATAGATCCAAAGATGTGTTGGAAATGATTCATTCTGATTCGTATGGTCCTATGTCTATCCAGGCAAGAGGTAGTTTTGAATATTTTGTCTTTTTCATAGACAATTATTCAAGATGACACTATGATCTGATTGTGGTGGTGACAACCTCTTGGGAGAGTTTAGGAACTACTTATCAGAGGCTGGGATTCAATCCCAATTGACTGCACCTGGCACACCCCAGCGAGCGATGTAGCGATCGAAGGAATATGACTCTTATGGAGATGGTTAGATCGATGATGAGTTATTCTGACTTGTTTTGTAGTCCTAGAGATCAGAGGGTGATCGTTAACACGAATGCCAGATTTCTAGAGGAAGACTATGTGATAAGCCACAAGCCCAAGCGTAAAATTGTTCTGGAGGAGTTAAAAGGGAAGTCACTTCTTTAATACCACCGGTACAAGAGGACATACCACATGTCACTGCACCGCATGTCACAGAGGATACACAGAAGATACCTCGTCGTAGTGGGAGGGTTGTTAGACAACCTCTTAGATTCATGTTTTTGGACAAATCTTCTGATTTGGTCCCTAGCAAACATGAACCTAATCCCTAGACATACGACGAGGCAATCCAAGATATAAATACAACATCTTTGCAAAGTGCAATAAATACTGAGATTGAATATATGGATTCAAGACAGGTCTGGGAGCTCTTATGCATAGCAACTCATATGGATTATGAGGTGTGACAGATGGATGTCAAGACAGCATTCCTTAGTGGAAGTCTTGAGGAATCCATCTACATGAAGCGACCAGAGGGATTCATTGCTAAGGGCAAAGAGCGTTTTGTATATAAGCTTAATCGGTCCGTTAATGGACTGAAGCAAGCTTTGAAGTCTTGGGACATCCACTTTGAGGAGGTAAATCCAGTCTTATGGATTTATTCAAAGTTCGGATGGGTCTTGTGTATATCAGAGATGTGATGGAAACGTAGTGGTATTTTTGTACTATACGTAGATGACATTTTGGTGGTTGGCGACAACATCGAAGTGTTATCAGAAGTAAGGGTATGGTCGTCCAAACAGTATGATATGAAGGACTTGGGAGAAGTGGGTCACAACCTTGGGGATCAAGGTTGTTGTGCTTATCACAAGCTTCATACATAGACATGCTTTTGGATCGTTTTAGCATACAAAACTCCAAGAAGGGTTTTCTACCTTTGGGTATGGAGTTCCTTTATCTAGGAGATGTGTCCTAGATAAATACGAGGTGATAAAGGAGCTGAAGGCGGTTCCTTATGCTTTGGCAGTAGGAAGCCTCATGTATGCTATGTACGAGACAAGATATCTGCTTTGCCGTGGGCATGGTTAGTAGATATCAGAGTAATCCAGTGACAGGGACATTGGACTGCGGTAAAACATATATTGTAGTGCCTGAGAAGGACTAGGGATTATATGCTAGTTTACCGGGCAGACCAATTACTCCCTGTGGGTTGCATGGATTGCGATTTCCAATCAAATAGGAATAACAGTAAGTCTACCTCAGGTTTTGTGTTTACTTTAGGAGGTGGAGCCATTGTATGGAGGAGTGCCCAGCAGAAATGCGTGGCGGACTCCACCATGGAAGCTGAGTATGTGGCAGCCTATGAGGCGGCCAAAGAAGCTGAGTGGCTCAGGAACTTTCTGATGGACTTGGATGTGATTCCTGGTTTGCCCAGAAATATCACAATTTATTGTGATAATAATGGTGCAGTTGCAAACTCGAAGGAACCACGAGCCCATAAGGCTAGTAAACACATAGAGTGCAAGTACCACCTGATACGAGAAATCGTAAAAGAGGTAGAAGTTGCTGTCGCCTAGCATGCATCAGAGGATGACCTGGTAGACCCTTTCACTAAGGCCCTTCTAGCGAGAGCTTTGATAGGCATGTGGAGGGAAGGGGAATCAGATGTATGGCAGTATGAGGACAGCATAGTCTTTTAGTATAAGTGGGAGATTGTTGGGATGTATACTGAAAGCCTAGCTCTTTGGTATGAACATTTTATCTTGAAATAAGAATCACATGATCATTGTTTGAACTTTATATTTATATATGTGCATATTGTCTAATACTTTACATTGTAGGTAACATGGTGCTTGGGTGTGGCACAGAAGATCATGTTATCAGTCCCTTGTAGAGTATAAGTAGAGGCTCACAACCAAGATGGTTTTGGACAAACCATTGGCATGGTTGTAGTGTAGCTTGGTATTGTTTTGTCTTGAACATAAAGTTACACTAGTACACCTCGGTGTATTGAGCAGGACCGACATAGAGGTGATTCAATTTATTGCTGACTGCATAATTGAACCGGACCTCGGATATTATGTTGTACATGCTCTTAATCCCGATATAATAATGGGCACATGTACTTAATATTTATTTCTTTGATTTACTAGAGGGTGAGATTTCTATGGATTAAATCAATATGCCCGGTAAGTTGGGAAATGATATTATTTACATGGTGTGCCGTTGATTATAGGAGGAAACCGTGTCCTATGTATTAGGTTGATGATGTCCCCTTGAGGAGCTCATAAGGTTCATCATGTAAACCCTGCAGGTTGACTTAGTCAACATGCTGATAAGGTTGAGTGGTACTACTCGAGGAGTTAGATGTTAATTAATTGATGGTCAGTAAATCAATTAATTGACGAACATTCGATATCTTAAACACGGGGAGATGGATGTACAAATAATATATGGAGCCCATATTAATTTATGGGGGTTGGTGAGGTAGTTCGATGATGATCCTCTAGTGGAATGGAACATCATTGATGGATCAAGTTTGTGTGGTTCCGATCCATCGGGTGGCCAAGACCCAACTCCTCCTCATGGTCCCTATCATAGCCTAATATAAACCTCATGAAGTCTAGATCAAATGATGGAAAACAAATCTCTAGATCCGACGGTTGAGATTAAAACCCTAGAACCGACGGTTGAGATTAAATCTCTAAATCCGACGGTTGGGATTAAATTCCTAGAACCAACGGTAGAGATTAAATCTCTAGATCCGACGGTTGGGATTAAATCCCTAGAACCGACGGTGGAGATTAAATCTCTAGATCCGACGGTTGGGATTAAATTCCTAGAACCGACGATAGAGATTAAATCTCTAGATCCGACGGTTGAGATTAAAACCCTTGAACCGACGGTGGAGATTAAACCAAGGCCTAAACCCTAACTCTATAAAAGGGTGGCTTAGGGTGGGCGGCAAAAGAGATGGATGGGAGATGAAAAACCTAATTGAGACAAGGTGGCTTGGGCGGCAAGAAAGAAAAGGAGATTAGGGTTAGGGTTTGGTTCATTGTGTTGGGCGGCAAGGCTTCTTCTTCTTCCCATTGATGGCCGGCAACCCTTCCCCCCTTTTCCTCCTTGGTTTGGCCGGCGTCCAAGCTTTTCCTTTCCTTCTATGGCTTAGGTTGGATGGAATTAGGATGGCTTCCATTGGGCGGCAACCAAAACCTAGATGGGATAGGATTGGGGTTGGGCGGCTAGGGTTAGGGTTTTGGGATTAGGGTGGGCGGCAACATGGAGATGAAGATCTTTTTCTTCTTCCTTCTAAGTGTTGGCCGGCCACTATCCATGTTCCCTATACCTTGACCGGAGCTCAACCTATTCTCCTTCCCTTCATCCTTGGCCGGAAATTAGGAAAGCTTTGTCTAGGGTTTGGGCGGCAACAAGGAGAAGGATTGTTTTCCTTTCCTTTCTCCAAGTGTTGGCCGGCGCCCATACCCTTGGTGTTTCTCTTTCGGTTGGCTTCCATACTCCATTCCATCTTCTCTTTAGACCGGCGGCAAACATCATGCTTGGAGCTTGATGGTTGGCCCTAGATAAGAGATGAGTTTTGTTTCCATTTTGTTCTCTCTATTCTTGGGGCCGGCGGCATCAATCCTTTGTGGATTGGTGGTTGGCTCAAGCAAGAAGGGAAAGAGAGTTCTTCTTTCTTTGGATTGAAGAAGATCTAGGATGCTTCAACTTGTGGAGGATCTTCACCCACACGAAGTCTACAAGGAGGTTAGGACATACGATAGAAGATCAAGAGGTATAAAAGTTTTATAACTTTTATTATTGTTCTTTGCATGTTCTTATTGATATGCTAGCTTATGTTCTTTATGTTAGTATATGTTGATTATACTAGTTTACATTTGTATGTATTTGTATAATCATGGACCCCGATAAGAAACACAAAAACCGGCGATCCGTCCGTCGTCTCTTCCGTGGCTAACCGACTAGAAGAGTTGTGTTGCTTGAACAACTAGTTTATTCAAGCGATCGCTCAAGTCGTTAGCACGACGACGAATTAGTTGTGCTTAGGAAACTCATCCCATCCGGATTAGTTTTCATTAGTGAAAATTTTAATCCGGGGACATGGGAGCCTATGAGCATTCCGAGAAATAGCACGATTGCCAACACGTCCATGACATTTGGTTCACCACCCTCTTGACCTTTACTCGCTCCCACCACATTCTGACATCTCCGATCAGACAGAACGAGGCACACTTGACTTTCTCATTCTCAGGCCAGTCCAGCAGTTCCACTATGCTCTCTACTATCTTGAACCATGCCTGAGCATCCCATGGTTCATTGGCACCGACAAAAGTCTCTGGCTTCAGCTTTTGCCATTGAATCAGATAGGCTTTTGTAGGGGATCGATGTGGTTGGCCGGCTAGAGGGGGGTGAATAGCCCTCTTCGTACGATGATGGAATTTGCTAGTTCTTGCGTGCTTGTCTACAATTGTCGTTAATATACACAGCGGAATAACAATTGAAATAACAACAATAAACAATCACATACAAGACATGGCAATATACGTGGTTCGAAACCGAATGGTTCCTACTCCACGGGCGAGCTCACCGAGCTCTGGTTATGCACACGACACTAACTAAATCACTCCTTCTCGACAACACGTCGGAGGTGGAGAAACCTCTCACAAGCAATTACACTAAGTAATGAAATACAAGCAATACAAAGACAAATACGAAATACACGTAAAGAATACTTTACAACGCTTGCTTTGAACCCTTTGCTTGTAGCTTGCTTTGGATGGCTCTTGAAGGACTGGAATGCAGTAGCAATTCCCCTCCAATAGCTTCCTTAAAGTCTTGGTGAAATCCTCCCACTTGAGCTCGTATTGCCAAAAAGACCCGGCCGATCGCTCCTGTAGCCGTTGTCTCACAATGACCAGATCCACGTTGGATAAGTTCTAACGGATCACCTACCAGTCGACTGATCATGTCCATCAGTCGACTGGTGACCTAGTAGTTGACTGCCCAGTCGACTATGGAGCATTCTGTGCTCGCGACATTCTCATCAGTCGATTGCCATCCCTCGGCCGATCATTGTTGACATCGATCGATCGCCAATCCATGGCAATGATCGCCGATACAAAACTCTGTCTAACACGAACCCTAGTCGACTTGGATCAGTCGACTGACATCTATGCCAGTCGACTGCTGTCGGGCAAAACCTCAAACACCAAGTTGTTTGAGCATCCGATCATCAGGTAAACCCTCAAACATCAAGTTTGAGCCTCCGACACTCAGTCTTAGCCACTTGGCCAAGTCCACCTTATCCCTCATGGAGTTCCCCACTGAAGCTTTCTTCCCTCGGCCTACGTCCCTCGGATCCGCCAAGCGCACGACTTCTCAATGCCATCCTTCGCGTCTCATGCCCTCGAAGTATGCTTCCCTTTGGCTCACTCCATTCGCTCCCCGTCCGACGGTCCCTCGGATGCACCAAGCGCACGACTTCGCAATGCCATCCTTCACCGACTCAAGGACCCCGAGCCTAGTGAACTTGCCAAGTCCTCAAGACTTCCCACATGCACCAAGCGCACGACTTCGCAATGCTTTGGAATTTTCCCACACCAAGCTCCATGCTTGGATTTTCCATGCCAACTCCATGTTGGACTTTCCAATGACAATCCCATGTCATAAGTTTTGTCTATCATCAAAATACTATCAAAATACTGCTTGAGTCAACCTGGGCCGATTGCACCAACAATCTCCCCCTTTTTGATGATTGACAAAGCTACCATCTCAAGTCTACCAATTCTCATATCCCAATGAGAATTCTAACGAACTTTAATTGGTAACATGGTAACTTCTTCCCCTTTTTGACATTACATCAAAAAGGTCCTCAAGGGTTTCAATGTCTCATATCCCAATGAGATCTTACAATCTTCCCCTTGGTATGCCCTCAATCTTTCTAGTGATCCCATATCACTTAATAGAGGCAACCCAATTTTCCTCCCATGAGGAAATACACATCCATCTTCCCATGTTGGATACCTCCCCCTAGAGGCTTACTCCCCCTTGACCATTGCACCAACAATGTCCTTGGAGAGTCCCTAAGCCAATAGGAACATTTAACCAATCAAAATTAAGGCAAAGTTCAACAATAAACTCTCTTCCACCTTAAAATTGATACTCACCCTTAACACTTTTCCTAATCCATGTCCAATAGATTTTCACCCTTTCTAATGCTCTCCCAAGCATTTCCTAGGGTTAGGAGTGGTTAGGGGACCTTAACCTAGCTGAACATGGGCCTAACCAACAAGGTTTACCCGAAATCAGCTTGACGATCAATCGAACCACGATCATTTGCCACTATCAATCGACCGCCAGCCACCATGATCGATAATCGTGATTTGCTTTTGAATTTCAGAAATGACTTTTTGAAATTCATAAGTAAATATACATAAGTTGATAAATCTTGAAATTTGGTATGTATATTACTTATCATAAACACTATGGGTAAAAAATATTTGAAAATTATTTTACCCACTAAATTAATAGATTGATACAAAGTCCAAAAGTTTAGAAAAGCTTCAATAATGAGCCCTCTTTGTATCATCCCATTCAATGGTGATAGCTATCAAAAGATAGGCTTCACCAAGATTTTTCAAAATGTTTTTGAAACCTTTAATTCATTTTCCCTAAACATCTCACTTGTATCTAGATGTGTAAAACACATACAAGTCAATTAATCTAGTGAGATGTGGGTTTTTATTTTTTAATGGTCTCATGCATATTTCTAGGCAATATTCTTTGATTCCCATCAAATTATGCCATGATCCTTAATTCCATTTTATTTTATGCATGATGATGATTATGACATAATTATGATATAGATAAAAGCATATGCCAAAATCATGATGTCATGACATGTGAAAGAAATCTAAGCATACATGACATCTAAAAATAATTCTAAACATGATCATGCCATTTTTATAGATAAAAATAAAAATGATGTCATGGCATGACAAGGCAAATAAATTATGACAAGTAAAATATGCTAAGGTATAGAATACCTAAGTGTTGAATCCAAATTGTCATTTCTAGGGTTAAGTCCATTTTTGCCTTAAAGCCATTTTCCCCCCTAGTGTGCCATAAATCCGAAATGACACACCAATACCTCTTAGACCTAATTGTGCCAATTTAATCATTTTTCAACTTCTCAAAGTATATTGGCACATCCTAATGTGTCAACTCACCATGGCTGGGTTAACTACCCATTCATTTAGGGTTGACACACCCTAACCCATCTAGCGTGAATCGATCATGCTTCTTGGAACCCAATACCTATTGGAGCTCCTTGGGTTAACAAGGTATTCACTAGAGATAACTTCCCTAGATACCTTCCTAATGACCCTTTTAGGCTTTAAAGCCATAGTCTTTTGGGTCTTTCCTAGGTCAACTCTAGAGGTAACTCCCCTAATGACCTTCCTAGTGGCCTTCTTAGATTTTCTTAAGTTCTTAGCCACTAAGCAAACACCATGGCTAGACTTAGGGATAACTTCCCTATTGACCTTGGTTTTCCTAGACCTAGAAATTGTTCCATAATCAAATGGAACATTATGATAAGTCTTCTTGGGCTTAGGTTTGTGACCCAAACCTTCCTTGCCCTTAGACCGTTTTTGAACCCTAGGTCTTGACTTTTGGGCATTTGACCATAGAATTGAATTTTCTATGATTCTAAGGGTCTTTTCCATTTTCTCAAGTCTTGACCTCAAGACTTGGTTTTCTAGTTCTAATTTTCCCAATTTTGAGTTTTCATTTATCTTTTGGGAAATATTCTTCTTCTTAGGCATGTGTCTACCCTTCTTAGGGTTAATGCCTAGATGATTTTCAACTCTTCTAATGGACTCTTTAGGTAAAATGGGTCTAGTATTTTGAGTCCTAGGTTTATCCTTAGAGATACTAACATGCTTAGCACCTAAACACATATATTTATTCCTACTAGCATGCTTTTCATTAATGATTGCAAGAGAGCTAAAATAATTCTTAGCATGCTTTTTAGCTTTAGGAATTAAAGGTGTATAATTTAAATTTACCTTAGGGTTAGCTTTATGAGCTCCCCCTACATGAGATACACTTTCTTGCCCTTTCTTCCTCTCCCTAGGGCATTGACTTCGGTAGTGCCCCTTTTGATTGCATTTGAAGCACACAATGTGCTCTTTGCTTTTGATTTTGGGGACTCTGGCATCCTTTGACTTTGGGTTGACTTTTGGTGCCGGTGTTTTCTTCTCATCCAATTTAGGGCATTTGCTCTTGTAATGCCCTTTCTCCCTACACTCAAAGCATATTATGTGATTTTTATTTAAAATAACAACACTTGAGTTACCTAGGGAGGTGGAGGATTCTTCTTGATCATATATTCCGGAGGTAGATGCTTCATTTTGACTTTGCTCCGGAATAGAAACCCTTTCCTCCCCCTCAATGCTAGAGGTGGAGGTCTCCACCAAATCATCAACATCTTCAAATGTTGTGGGTGCTTCTTCCTCGGCATTCTCCTCTACTTGTGTTGGTTGGGAATTTTCTTGAAATTTTATTATTTTATTCCATAGCTCCCTTGCATCCCTATAGTCACCCAATCTAGACCAAATATGGTTAGGTAACAAATCACTAAGTAATTTTATTACCTTGAGATTTATCTTGAAGTCCTTAATTTGATCTTGGGTCCACCTTGACTTCTCAATTGACTTGTTGTCTTTGTCCCTAGGCATCTCAAAACCGTTTTCTACAATAATCATAAAATCAAAATTGGTTTCGATATATACCTCCATCCGTTTCTTCCACTAAGCAAAATCTCTATCGAATTTCGATGGATGGATGTTGTAGCCGGCCATCTTGTATTGCTTGTGTCGGCGGTTAGTCCTCGACAAGCGCCTTGGCTCTGATACCACTTGTAGGGGATCGATGTGGTTGGCCGACTAGAGGGGGGTGAATATCCCTCTTCGTACGATGATGGAATTTGCTCGTTCTTGCATGCTTGTCTACAATTGTCGTTAATATACGCAGCGGAAAAACAATAGAAATAACAACAATAAACAATCACACACAAAACACGGCAATATACATGGTTTGGAACCGAATGGTTCCTACTCCACGGGCGAGCTCACCGAGCTCTAGTTATGCGCACGACACTAACTAAACCACTCCTTCTCGACAACACGTCGGAGGTGGAGAACCCTCTCACAAGAAATTACACTAAGTAATGAAATACAAGCAATACAAAGACAAATACGAAATACACATAAAAAACACTTTACAACGCTTGCTTTGAACCCTTTGCTTGTAGCTTGCTTTGGATGGCTCTTGAAGGACTGGAATGCAGCAACAATTCCCCTCCAATAGATTCCTTAAAGTCTTGGTGAAATCCTCCCACTTGAGTTCCATTTATAACCTGCATCAAGCTGTTTTCGCGCCCGTCAGTCGACTGCCAGAAGGCCCCAGTCGATTGCCCTTGTAGTCGTTGTCTCACAACGGCCAGATCCACGTTGGATAAGTTCCAACGGATCACCTACCAATCGACTGATCATGTCCATCTGTCAACTGGTGACCTAGTAGTCAACTGCCCAGTCGGCTATGGAGCGTTCTGTGCTCGCGACATTTCCATCATTGCCATCCCGATCGCTATCTCGATCCGACTCGTCGACATCGATCATCGCTAATCCATGCGATCGCCAGCCACAAAACCTGCAGTCTAACACCAGTTGAACCCTAGTCGACTTGGATCAGTCGACTGACATCTATGCCAGTCGACTGCTGTCGGGCAAAACCTCAAACACCAAGTTGTTTGAGCATCCGACCGTCGGGTAAACCCTCAAACATCAAGTTTAAGCCTCCGACACTCAGTCTTAGCCACTTGGCCAAGTCCACCTTATCCCTCATGGAGTTCCCCACTGAAGCTCTCTTCCCTCGACCTACGTCCCTTGGATGCGCCAAGCGCACGACTTCGCAATGCCATCCTTCGTGTCTCGTGCCCTCGAAGTATGCTTCCCTTTTGTCTCACTCAATTCGCTCCCCGTCCGGCGGTCCCTCGGATGCACTAAGCCACGACTTCACAATGCCATCCTTCACCGACTCAAGGACCCCGAGCCTAGTAAACTTGTCAAGTCCTCAAGACTTCCCACATGCACCAAGCACACGACTTCGCAATGCTTTGGACTTTTCCCACACCAAGCTCCATGCTTGGATTTTCCATGCCAACTCCATGTTAGACTTTCCCATGACAATCCCATGTCATGAGTTTTGTCTATCATCAAAATACTGCTCGAGTCAAACTCGAGTCAACCTGGGCCGATTGCACCAACATCTTCTTGCCTCACCCCTCCCACTGGAGCTATTGGTGGGACTGGTGGGGTGGAAGATGTAGTTGGAATGACATTCTGAGTCCCTGGCTGAGTAACAGGATTTTCTCGCTGATTCATCATCAAGGTATTGATGACCTACTGCTGCTCTGCCACTTGCTGTTGGAGCTGAGTGACTATCTGCATCCAGGCAGGTGGTGATACTTCTTCATTCATTCCTTGTCCTCTACGGGGTCTTCCTCGAGGCATTTCTTGCTCTTCATAAGATGATAAAGTGAAACCACTATAAGGCTATTATCACTACTTTTTATCGCCTTCACATACATATCTAGATATTCTCTATTACTTACTGTCTATCATCTTCATATATATATATATGCAAGCATGTTTAACTTAAAGAAAACATTCTAGGTGAGCATGTTTAACTTAAAAGAAGCATTCCTTACTACTCAAAAAGTAAATAAAGCAGATAAATACTTGCTTACTTGGAGGCGGCAGGACTGATGCTCGATGTGTGTGTGACGGAAGGGCGGAACTCACTCTAATACCATCTTGTAACACCCCCTAGTCTTTCCACTCTCTACTAGGGGAGATGTTACTACTTTACTGCCTTATTCTTATTTTCTTCCTGATCTTACTTTGACACTATACATTAATCATCACTCAAACAATAACCAATTCAAGATCTTCACATAACGTGCGAGTATTAAACTAACCCAACATGACTCTAGCATTCTTTGATCTCAACCATAAGCAATCCAATTGAACTCCAATAATATCAGAAAGAAAACGATTAAAAATTTAAAATCTGGTTTAGGCATCTTCACTTAGGATCTTTTACTTTCACTGTTCCGTCGCCACACACTCCAAGCACTTCGTCCGCCATGCCACCTCACTGAAACTTTTCTTTACCTTTATCTGCAGTATAAGAAAATGCAAACTATAAACAATAACGCTTAGTAAGTACTTTCTATGCTCACAAAAATATGCACTGTATGAAATCATGCAACTAGTTCTCTTGCCCTGGATACATTGATACACCTGCAAACATAACTGGAAATCATAACACTGATTACATGTCTCTTGTATAAATCATACTCTTAAGTATTTTAAAACTTGTAAACAGTGTATCTGAACTGAAATGATTAACTTTGAAAACTTTTACTTATACTTATACTTCAAAATAATAATCATCCTGGATATGAGCCCGGCATAGTACCAATGCGCGCTTTCCTAATAGGTCGGGGTGGCCAACCACAGAACATACTAGGGTAACTGAGACTGAGGGCCTTAGCTCGTGGGCGAAACTGATGCCCGGTACATGCCCTTTCAAAAGTAAAATATTTCCTTTATACTTATATTCTTATACATACTGACAGAATGCTCTTAATCCCCTAAATCACGAATGAGGAGCACCATAAAGATCATTATGCTCTTGACCCCCAAAACTGAAATGGGGAGCATACTAAAGATCGTTGTACTCTTAATCCCCAATTCGAACGGGGAACATCTTTAAATCTTCTTTATAAAAGAAATATTTTTACATCTTACTCTACATCATGCATATAATTGTAAGCTACAACTCATCTACAACATGTATGATCATAAATCACATTCTTATCATGGATCTAAACATAATGCTGAATTACCCATAACATAACGATAAAATCACGTAATTGAAAACACCATGCATAATTGGAAATAACATGCACATAAAAACATATCAATGATATACGATAACTACTTATACTGCAGGTGAGCAATACTTACCTCCTACGCTTTTCCATCAATTTATACCGTTATATTTCATAAAGAGAAGACCTCCTACGTGTTCCTTTGCTTTAGCGTGATTCTCTACCAAGTCCTTGAGGAGATCCCTCTTAAAAATTCCCTCTTGAATTATCCCACGGTGGAGAAATTATAGAGGCTCACTTTTTTTTTCCTCTCTTATTTTCCTTGGCGGAGAAAGCCTGCCCTTTTTTTTTTATTCGGCGGCTGGAGAAAAACGAGAGAGAGAGAGAGAGAGAGAGGTGAGGTTAAGGTGGGAGTCGGCGTTGGAGAGAGGAGGGAGAGAGATTATATTAAAAAAATAATTCTTTCTATATATATATATATATAAATTAGGATTTCCTTCGTTTAATTACTCTTTTAAATAATTAGCCAAATTAACCAATCTCTCCCTTTTTTTCGCCTATAGATATATTTTATTATATCCTACTCATTGGTAATCTTATGACTTAGTGGTAGGAAACCTATTCCCCCAAACCAACGGTTCATTGTTCGAGCCCCGACTAATGAATCATTTATTCGATTTTTTTTTTCCTTTTTTTTCCCTTCCTATTCTTATTTCTATTTTCTTTCTAAATAAATAAATAAAAGTATAGGAACTAAAATTTGGGCTGTTACACTAAAGATATATATGATTTATTTGTTTATTTACCTTTGAATCCAAGTTCGATCTTGTCTACACAACTCTTTGAGACCCAAGCATCATGTCAAGATTCTTGGAGCTCAACGTGAACTTTTTCAACATTCCTCTAAGCTCTAGAACTTGTCCTTTCAACAAGGAATTCTCTTCCTCAAGTTTTTAGACTTGCATTGAGTTTCCTTCTTAAACTTAACTAGAGGAGTTTAGGTTAACCTTTGCCTTAAGGGTTTTAATCACTTTTAAGTAAAGATTTGACCTTGGAATCAGACTTAGCTAGTTTATTAGTTAAACATGTGATCATTATATAAAACTTCTTAATTAAAGACGAGCTTACCTTGTAGGACCTTTTGAACCAGATACGGATCCATGGCTTGAATCACTTTTGATTTTAGACTCTGATTCAGACTCAGATTTGGACTCATAATCGGTTTCGGATCTTGCTATGAGTGTTAGGTGACTTGCTTGAACTTGATCTTCATATGAAGATTCATCCCAGGTAGCTTTTAGCACCCTCTTTAACGGTTGACATTTTGTCCTCGCATTTGGACAATTAGCTATGAAGTGTCCTTTTTTATTGCATCCGTAACATTTGTCGTCTAACTTTGATATGATATTTCGACTAGCCTATTTCTCCTTTATTTGCTTGGTTGTTTATCTCTTCTTTTTAATTAGCTTCTGAATGAGGTTGACTAATTTTGATGCCATGTCTTTGTCTAGCTCAGAGTTGAACTCGGATTCATTATTTGATTTGTTCTTTCCCTTCTTCTGACTTGCAACCAAAGTTACACTTTTCTCGACCTTTACAGAGTTAGTTTGCTCATGCAATTCAAATTCGAAAAATAATTTGTCTAATCTAATTTTTGATAAATCTCGAGCTACTTTGTATGCATAAACCATCGATACCCACAAAGTGGTTCTCGAGAAGGCTTTTAGCGCGTACCTTATCACATCCTGATTTTCTACCTTTTGACCGATGGAATGAAGTCCGTTAAGAATATCTTGGATTCTTGCATGGAGTTGGCCAGCGGTCTCACTATCCTGTATTTTTATATTATACAAATTATTTAATAATAAACCCTGTTTACATACCTTAGTATCTGAGCTATCCTGGTGAAGCTCCGTGAGTTTGTCCCAGAGATCCTTAACACTTACGAATGGTCCTACCCGATTGAGTTCTTTCTTGGATAGGCCACATTGCAAGATTTGCGTAACTTTGGCTTCTGCTTCTACTTGGTGTTTTATTTCGTTCGTCCACTTGTAACACTCCAATGGTACTCCAAGATCATTGACAAGAAGTGAAAATTCAGTCTGGATAATGATCCACATATCCACTTGAGTCTTCAAGTAACACTCCATCTAAGTCTTTTGGTATCCGAAGTCATCTCCATAAAAGAAGGAAGAACGGATTGTACTGTAGCCTTCTTAATGGGCCATCCGAATAAAAACTTGCAAATAAAAAAAACACAATGTATCAAGACTTGATTTTGGATTAGTAGTGCTCGACAAAAATAAAATAAACGAACAAAAAATGCTCAGTCCATGGTTGCATCATATTTGAGCAGCCCCGCTCTAATACAAATTATAGGATTGAAAAATATGCAAGAAGAGGGGGGAGGGAGGGGTGAATAGCGTAAATCTTTTCTTTTGATTTCAATTCGTAAATCTCATCAAATTCAAAGTAAAAATGCAACTGACAATAAAAACAATAGACATAATATTTTTTACTTGGTTCACAATCGTAAGACTACTAATCGAAGGCCATGTGATCCTAGATCACTATTGATGAAAAATCACTAGTAAATCTCTTTCTCGTTAGAGATAAGAGACATGTTTCTTTGTAGAATATTGGAATTGGTAATAACCTTACCACTCCAATGAAAATCAAATACAAAAGAAACAAAGCACATAAGAATACTGACATAGAGATGATGAAGTTTAAGTACGTCGTAGAGGTTATAGCACACTAGCACGGAACTGGATTGTTGAACATGAAGAATGAGAGCACACACACTTAGAGAATTATTATCTGAGTGTTATGTTCAAGGCTTCTTTTATAGACTTTTTCGGTCGCCTGAAAGTCCCTTCGGGTGCCTCTAGTCGAGTCTTGATCTGATCCATTGAAATCGAGTCTTCACTTATCCAGGTACTTGGATCACGTCCGGGCGGCTAGAGTTTGACATGTCAGCCTATGATGTAAGTTTGATCCTGACTGTTTCACTTCAATATTACTTGGCCCAGTTGTCTGGATTTCTTCTAGGTGACTGTCGTGTCATCATGCACCTAACCTAGATCTCGTTTTAGTCTATACCTGTATTTTAGTCGCCCAGACTTGGTATGATCACTTGGAGGTCTAGTTGACTGGATCCCTTCTAGTCACTTGGCAAGTACTTGCATCATAGTGTTAGCAAAACATACAAGGAGTAGTATTGACATTCTTCGACTGTCTGATCTCGACTTTGGTATTCCTCCGGAACTCTTAGTCAGATCGATGCCTAAGATTGTCCCTATACAGAGGATGCGACTTACTAGTTCTTCTATCTAAAAGAATCACTCTTCTTAAGGTCTCTTACCTTGCTTATCTTTCTTGTTTAACCCCTAATCCTCAGAATTTGCTGACCCACCAAGACTCTATTGATGTCTTCAATATTTTTGGATTGAAAGCGTCGCTAGAGGGGGGGGGGGTGAATAGTGAGTATAAAATCTTTTTGTCTTTTCGTTCGTTCGTTTATAACAGAGAGATACACAGTGGAACAATAAATAACATAAGTTTGTTTTTACTTGGTTCACAACCCAACGGTTGCTAATCCAAGGCCCCGCGATCCTTGATCGCGTATGAAGGGACAATCCACTATAGAGTCTCCTCCTCGTTGGAGGTAGGAGACAACGATCACAAAAACCGAAAGCATGAGGATGAGGCAACAAACCTACCTCACCTCATTACGATTAAAACCACGAATATAATAACTAAATGGAAACAAACTTGCTATTGTCGATGAAGAAGTGTAAGCTTGGCGTTGCGTCGACGTTATGACGACGTTAGAGCTTTAGCGTTGCAGAAGCACTTGAGAATAAGATTGATAATGTTTGGGTTGGAGTCTTCCTCTCCTTTTATAGACTTGTGCCTTGGAATAAGTTTAGATGCATATCCTCAACTTTTGGAACTTATCACGAGGTGACACTTTATCTTATCGTGAAGTGGCGACATCAAACATTATTCTTTTTGACCTAGTGTACAAGCTGATTTGTCGCCATTAGTCGACTGATGCCCTTCATCAGTCGACTGATGTACAACAGTCGACTGCTAATAGCCATTAGTCGACTGCCATCCTGGCTACTTCCCTACAGTAAGAGGTTAGCACGGAATATGGTAAATAAGATGGTTCCTTACCGTTAGATCTCGACCTAGACCTTCCACTGGAAGTCTTAGTCGGATCACCGCCTACGGTCGTCCCCGTATAGAGGACACGACCTTACCATCTTTCTTCGCACTCGTGCTTACCTTTGGTCCTTTATGACCTGTCGCTTTGCTTTCGGTCTTCACCTGGATTCTTCAATTCCCAAGAAGTTCTCCCAGTGTTGCCCGACCACCACGGTTTTTTGACTCGGGATTGTCCGGGTGTCGATGACCTTTGACTTAGATTAACCATTTCCTGCACACTTAACTCAACTCATGAGATAACAATATGATCTTAACTTTGGATCTTTGTCATAATCAAAACCTAGGTTCTATTATCCGATTCCCTTGTACCAACAATCTCCCCTTTTTTGATCTATGACAAACCGACACATAGTTAAGGAAAAAATTAAAACATAAAATAAGTAGAGTACATGATAAACATCCTTTCAAAAACTCCCCCTTAACCCTAAGTGAGTTTTGAAAGAGATTTTAAAAATTAAATTTTTATTACTCCCCCTTAACTTTCACTCTTCTCCCTCTTTTTTCATAAATCAAAAAAAGTGTCGGGGTTTTTATATAAAATAGGGGTTTAAAAACATCATGTGTCTAGAATTATGAAAGATAAATCAACTATGAGCCCAAGCATGCATCTAGCAGTAGTTAGATAGATTGGTTCGAGGTGTGCCCCTCTGCACCAATAATTTAAAGGTTTGTAATATAACCCTTAGGGTTAGTTTGGCCTAGAGAGTTATAAATATTCGTTAAGTACAATAGTTGAGAAAATAGGTAGCATTTTGAAAAGGTTATGTCAAGTGTATTTCAATTATCCTTAACATCTCACCCATTCTATGTGTCTTAGAATGTGTTCACCTTATATGTTTTGTGAGATGATTTGAATTTGATTAAAGATAGTCAACCTTGGGTTAGATTCGGATTTAACCTTTAGATCATTAAGTAACTTTTCGAGAAATTGACTTCTAGGTCGTGGCAAGACACAGGAGCCTTCTTTGATCAGAACAACGACCACTTCCGTAGACAAAGCCAAATTCAAGAAAATATCACTTAAGTCACTTAGGGTTACTTCCTGGTCTAACTAGTTTAGGATACGACGAGGTAGCTTCAGCTAGTTCAACTCAGCCAAGTGTACCAAGCTAGATACGCCTTATCTAGCTCGAATACACAAGACTTTGTTTCCCTAATGTACTATCATCTCGCTGCGTTCTGATACTATGTTATCAAGGTTGACTAACTATTGGTCCTATCTAACCATTCTAGAATTTAAAAGGAGAATTTAAACATGCAAAGATTCTAAGAGAGTGGGTACATAATTTTAGTACTAGCTTCCCCTGGACCATTTAACCAATTTGGTCTATCCACATAGTGGACTTGATCCTGGGGAATCCAATACTTATTAGTCCTTATATGTGAATTTAATAAAATTTTTGGGACCCATGCTTGGACTCTTTGATGACTATGATTCACAATAGACATGTACAATTTGTTCATAGTCATTGACCTAAATTTGAATTCGGCTTTATTGTACATGGCTCTTTGAGTTTCAAATAGTAGGTTAAGATTCTTAGATCCCAATGTGATCCTTTCCAACCTAGTCTCGACCTCTTGAACTCGTCCTTTCAAGAGAGAATTCTCCTCCTCAAGTTTTTCAACTTGAGTTGAGTTTCCCTCTTGAACTTGACTAGTTGAAGAGGTTAGAGTAGCCTCTTTCTTGAGGGTTTCAATCTCCTCAAGTAACGACTCAACTCTAGACTCATACATAGACAATTTCGTATTTAACAACTTAATTGCATGATATAAGTTTGCAATTAATGAATGACTTACCTTAATATTTTCTTTTGATCCGGCTTTGAGTCATGACTCGAATTCATCCTCAGAGTCGGAGTTGGAGTTGGATTCGTATTCGGCTTCGGACTCTACTGATTTTTCCATGAATGCTATGCCGACGCCTTCTTCTTTATTGTCTCAAGTTGCATGAAAACCCTTCTTTGCTCCCTTTTTCTTTGGTTTGAATTGCCCCTTCTTCTTGTTCTTAGATTTGCCCCTTTCTTTTCGAATTATTCTTCGTACCATGTGTTAGTAATATATGAGAGATGTCCTAAGGCAATCACCTTATGTATGAACCATTTATATGATAAATGAAGATTCACTATTTGAGTATACATGGTTTCATGTATTTGATTGGATCTTAAACTCATTTACTGAATGTCCGCGATACGACTCACAGCATGAGAGAATTTGTGATTGGATCACAACTAGTGAGTATCTCTACATGTGTAATTGTGATGTATCAAAATTATCCCTAGTCGATGAATTGATGGATTTGGACACCATCAATTCTGTCGAGACTAGCACGAGATATACTCCTTGGTGTATCCAAGCAGCTGATTCTCACTGGCTGGAGACATTGTGATGTCCGGAGTTAATCGTGGATGCTAGTTATGGTAACTAGTTCATTGGAGTGACCAACCGTAAGACTTCATATGGTTCTCTGCATATATAGATATGTCAATGAAGTTCTTACTATAGCTTAAGTGCGATGTTCCTTTGACTTGCGGTATTCAAGTCATCTTGATCATAAAGACTTATGCTTTGACATCTTAAGCAAGCATCTCTGTGGAGATGTGGACCCGGGATGATTGGGTATAAGTCGAAGTGATCGAAGGTGTTTGAATAGCCTATAAAGGATTCACCACTCCTTGCGAGGAGATGTATACCCATGGCCTCTCGTGGGATTGTTACTAAAGTCTTTGGCCAAAGCATTACATGTTTAGAGTAAGGTACTCTTCGATACATGTGCAGTAACTAGAATCCGTAGGACGAGGAAATGATACTTGGGCTAGGTGTGATGTAGTCAGCCTAGTGGGGACTGACACTATAGACCATGTCCTGAACCAAGTGGGTATAAGATGAGTGAAGGGAATGGGGCACGATTCATTCGAGCTACTGAAGGGTTTCAGAAATAGTTCTGGATCAACCGTTGATCTCTTCGGTTAATTGGGGATCATGATGTACTACTAGGTGCCACTCATGATCGTTCTATAATTAATGGTTAATTATAGACGGCCAACATAAACCGAGAACCTATTTGGTCACACACACAACGAGCGTAATCCGAAGGATTTAAAACGAGCTTGAGAATGAGATTCTCAGACCGAGAGAAACTAGGTTTGGTTGGACCAAACAAGAAGCGAGCATGAAATTGTTTCAGTCGCAATGGAAGCGTGGATGGGCCGTGTCTTATGAAGACATAATGGATGAACCAAAATGGTTTGGTTCTAATCCAATGGAGGAGAATAAACCAAAGGGTTTGGTTTATTTTAAACGAATGAACCAAAGTTGGTTCGGTTCATTTTAACTTAAAATAAACCATCATGGTTTGGTTTATTTTAACTTATATTAATGGAGCGGGTTAACGAGCCTTATGGTTATGATCCAATAACCATTAAGAGAATTAGTTCTCTATAAAAGAGGGCTTAAGGGTTTGTTAAGCCCTAATCTAAAAAAAACCTAACCTAGAGTTGCCACCCACCTCTCCCCTTTGAAGAAGTCGGCGCCAACCCTAGTGCCGCCGCCCCTTCTCCTCCAACCGGCGACCAGCTGCTGCCGTCTTCTCCACTTGCCGGTGTCGAGCTGCTGCCGGAGGAGCTCCGGTGATCTCCCTTGGGTTCGGTAATAAGGTGAGCTTCCACCTTTCCTTTGGCCGGCCCCTACTCCTCCACCAAAAGCTGTCCAGTTTTCTGGACAGCTTGTTTCCTTCTCGTCGGAGCGTCATTTGGAGCTCCGACAGTGCCTTACTTACCGGGTATTCGATCTCCAGTAATCCTCATAGGTGGAGGACGAAGGATTCGTCAAACGGTTGACGAATACCTCTCCGGAGAAGCGAGTTTTGAGGACTCATCTTTGGATCCGAATTTGGATTCGGATCGTGATCTTCTCTCGATCACATCGTCTTCAACACGAGGCTAGTAACCCGTACGAAGACAAGGCTCGTGACTTAGTGAATTCATCCCGAAGATACTCAGCGTGGACACGGATAGAGACGATTCTAGCGAGGATCATTCCGGTTGATGCCGTTCCCGCTACACGTGATACGAAAGGTATACGTAGTTAAATTTCCTTTTATTGCAAAAAATTTAAATTTATGGTTATGTCTACACATGTTGTACTATGCATGCGTGTGATGTGTGTGTTGTAATAAATGTAGATTTATTATTTTGGTATCGAGCCTAGATTGTGTTTCGACATAATCGTAAAATTGTTTTGCGATAGTCATAATTATATTTCTGGAAATTTTCTACTTTTGGAAAGTTAGAAGTATTTATGGAAATTTTTCAATTTTGGAAAGTCTAGAAGTATTTATGGAAATCTTCCACTTTTGGAAAGTTGGAAGTATTTATGAAAATTGATATTTTTCATAAATAAAATATTTGATTAGATTTGGAAATTTATTTCCTAATTTAATCATGATTTGATTTGGGAAATCAAATCTTAAAATATTTTATTTCCATAAGTAATTTTGATGATTTAGGGAATTGGTTTCCTAAATTGACTTTCCTTAATCAACTATTTCCACAAATAAAATATGTGATTAGATTTGGAAATTTGTTTCCTAATTTAATCATGATTTGATTTGGAGAATCAAATCTTAAACATATTTTATTTCCATAAATAGTTATGACATATAAGAATCATGATTTGATTTGGGAAATCAAATCTTAAAATATTTTATTTCCATAAGTAGTTTTGATGATTTAGGAAATTGGTTTCCTAAATTGACTTTCCTTAATCAACTATTTCCACAAATAAAATATGTGATTAGATTTGGAAATTTGTTTCCTAATTTAATCATGATTTGATTTGGAGAATCAAATCTTAAACATATTTTATTTCTATAAATAGTTATGACATATAAGGAAATATTGTACATGACATAATTGTATGTCATGTAATTGCATTAGATGCATATCATTATGCCATGCGTGTCGTGACATGTAGATGTATGCCATGTATGTCATGCCATGTAGATAATAGTTATTTGCATGCAAAGAGGATGAGACATAAAAACCCTAACTCAATATTAAAGCCTATACCTTCCATTAATATGGTTAGAACCAGAGTTCCGTTTCTTGTTCGGATTGTTGGACTCTCTCCAAGCCCGGCTCGAACCCGAACATGTTCAAACCATGGAATAGTTTAATACTAATATGGTAAGAGTCAGAGGTCAATCGTTAGCTTTGGTTGTTGGACTCTCTCCAAGCCGGGCTAATTGGTTGAATGCGCTCTAATCATATTAAAACTATTTCTTGATTAATGGGTCGGCTTTAACCTGGAGCATCGGCTTGTTGGACTCTCTCCAAGGTCGATGTAAAGGGAGGTGAAGTTGGGTGCTATGCATATGATGCATACTTGTTAATGTGTTAACAACCCGATGTATGTGTGAACATTCAATTAGTTGATAGCACATTGTGATAGTTGCATATACGTGATATGCAATCGGTATAGTTGATACCTACCATCGTAGTTATGAATGGCTTGTTGGACTCTCTCCAAGGTTGTTCATATCTATGATGGATATCAGCCCATTCGGAGATGGACCTATGATCTCCCGAAGTGATTTTGGGGTTTTTGAAATTCGAAAAATGAATGGGATTTATAAATGTATATTGATGCATTTTAAAATCATTTTCTCATATATGCTCATTTTGTATTTCTAGGTCAATCGATTGATCATGACGTCTTTGAATTTGTGCACTATTTTGGATTCAAACAAGTGACTAGGCTAACTTCTGGGTGGCTTAGAAACAGAATTCTCAAGGCGGAAAAGCTAGCATATGTCCTTGAAGAGCCTCTTCCCAACCGTCCTAAGGACGATGCAACTCCAGACCAAATGTTGGTCTATCAGAAGCATGTGGCAGATTCTGAGCTGGCGAGTTGCATCATGCTAGCGGCGATGGTACCTGAGCTGCAAAAGCAGCATGAGCATATGGATGCTAATACCATGGTCTTCCATCTTCATGAGTTGTTTGATGAGCAAGCGAGATCCGAAAGGTTCGAAGTCTCCAGGCTCCTCTTCACCACGAAGATGCAAGAAGGTTCGTCTGTAGTGCAGTTTGTGCTAAAGATGAACGGGTACATCGAGCGGCTAGCCACCCTCGGGTTTGTGATGGATCATGAATTAAGTATTGACTTAATTCTGCATTGTTTGCCCAAGAGTTTCTCACAATTTGTGATGAACTATCGGATGAACAAATTAGAATCCACTATTCCTGAGCTCCTCAATATGCTGAAGACTGTGGAGCCTTCTGTGAAGCATGAGGAGAAGGCGGTTCTGTTAGTTGATGTTTCAAAGAAAGGTTCTAAGAGGAAGGCAAAAGAACAGAAGAAAGGGAAGAACAAGAAGGCAGAACCAGCACAAAAGGGCACTTGCCATCACTGTGGCAAGGAAGACCACTGGCGAAGAAACTGCAAGATTTATCTTGAGTTCATGAAGAAGAAGAAGGCATCCGATGCCCCATCCTCTGTTGGATCGATTTGAAACGCTAGAGGGGGGGGGGGTGAATAGCGTTAAAACTTTTTTTTTCGTTCGTTCGTTTAAAATCCGAGTAGATAATTAATTTGCAGCGGAAAAGATAAGCAATAAGTAAAAGAGACAATTCTTTTTACTTGGTTCGTAGCCTTCGGCTACTACTCCAAGGCCCTAGTGGTCCTTGACCACGTACGGAGGGAAAAAGCACTAAAGGAACTCCTCCTCGTTGGAGGTAGGAGTTAATCGATACAAGAAGGAAAGAACTTGAGGTAGAGGGACACTCTCCCTCTCCTCGTATACGATAAAAGCTCTGAAAGATTTAAAGAAATGAACTTAAAATAAAAGCTAAAGCCGACGTTACAATAAGAAAGAAATTAATACCTAGACGTCGGAGAGAAAGCACTTCGTTGTCGGAAAGGTTGTAGCTTGGCGGAGGCTTTTGGAAGCTTTAGAATTGATGAAGAAACCCTAGGATTGGCCCTCCTTTTATAGCCTTTGAGCCCCTTTTCGAGAGGAAACCTAGCCAATCACAATTGAGCACCAATCTCCTTGAAATGGGGTGATAAGCCTTGACTCCTCGAATTTGATCATTGACCATCAGTCGACTGATGGCCATCATCAGTCGACTGATGGCCACTGATGGCAACATCAGTCGAGTGCTGACCTCCGATAGTCGACTGTTTGACAACAGTCGAGTCCTCCAAGTTGGCAGTCGATTGATGCTTGCTGCAAGTCAAAGTTAGCTCAACAAAAACATAATTTCGACGGTCGTCGACCGTCCGATCTCGACCTAGACCATCTATAGGATGTCTTTGGTCGGATCTACGCTTCAGATCATCCCCGTAACGAGGATACGACCTCACTTACGCTCGCACACACGAGCTTACCTCGATACTTATGTGTTGCTTTTGCTTCCGGCCTTCCACTCGATTCCTTCGGCTCCCTCCGAAGTCACTCGAGTGTCGCCCAACCACCGCGGCTTCCTCCGGGTGTCGCTAGCCTTCAGCTCCAGCTATAGCAATCTTCTGCATACTCGATTCAGCTCGTGAGATAACGACATGAGCTTAACTTTGTATCGTTTGCTATAATCAAAACTCAGGTTCGACTTAGGTGCCTACTGCACCAACATCCTCTTCAGGTATCTTCGTTATTGATTGTCATTCTATTTCCTTAGACATTTGGGTATTGGATACTGGGTGTGGCTCACATATATGTAATGACATACAGGGGCTAAGGAATAGAAGAAGACTCATCAGAGGGGAGTCAAATTTGTGAGTTGGCAATGGAGCAAAGGTTGCTGCGGTCGCCATCGGAACTTATTTGCTGAAGCTCCCTAGTGGACTAGTCTTGGAACTGGACAATTGCTATTGTGTTCCTTCTCTAATAAAGAACATTGTTTCTATTTCCTGCTTAAATAGAAATGGTTTTCATTTGACGTTTAGTAACAATTGTTGTTATATAACTTTGAATGGCGTACTTTATGGAACTGGAACTTTGAGCAATGACATTTATACGTTGGACATATCCAGTGACATTTTCAATATCGAAGCGAGCAACAAGCGTGCTCGAAAGGATGATCAATTAGACTCCTACATGTGGCATTGTCGTCTTGGCCATGTAAGCAAGAAACGCATGTCCGAATTACACCGATGTGGAATTCTGGAATCGTTTGAATTGGATTCATACGATACATGCGAATCATGCTTAAAAGGCAAGATGACTAAGTTACCTTTTACTGGAAAAGGTGAATGAGTGGGAGAGTTACTAGGTCTAATACATACTGATGTATGTGGACTTATGTCAACTCAAGCTTTAGGAGGCTATAACTATCTCATTACCTTCACCGATGATCACTCACGGTTTGAGTATGTGTTCTTGATGAAACACAAGTCTGAAGCCTTTGAAAGGTTCAAAGAATTCAGAAATGAAGTAGAGAAACAACATGACAAGAGTATTAAAATACTTCGATCGGATCGAGGTGGTGAATACTTAAGTCAAGAGTTTCTTGATTATCTAAGAGACAATGGCATATTATCTCAATGGACTCCGCCATATACACCACAGCATAATGGTGTATCTGAGAGGCGTAACCGGACCTTGTTGGACATGGTCAGGTCAATGATGAATCCTGCGAATCTTCCCAAGTCCTTTTGGGGCTATGCACTTCAGACAACTATTTACTTGTTAAACAGAATGCCAACCAAGGTAGTCTCTACTACTCCATATGAGATATGAAATAGTAAGAAACCTCATGTATCTTACTTGAAGATATGAGGTTGTCCTGCTTATGTGAAGCGGACTGTATCAAACAAATTGGATGCTAAGTCTGATAAATGTCTATTTATTGGATACCCTAAGGAAACAAGGGGTTACCAATTCTATCATCCTGTGGAACAAAAGGTGTTTGTTTCAAGATATGCTGTGTTTCTAGAGAAAGTGTTTCTCTTGCAAGAAAACAGTGGGAGTGTCGTCGAGCTTGAGGAGGCTCGAGAGACTCAAATAGACATTGATGAGATACCTGGTGAAGCACAACAGCCGATAACTCATAGTGATGAGCAATCGACTGGACCTACTGTAACACCACATCTTCGTAGATCTGGTAGAACACGCAACATTCCTGAGAGATATGGATTTCTCGTAAGTGAATCGAACGACGTGTTACTCATTGATGATGAGGAGCCTACCAGTTATGAAGAAGTGCTGACAAGTTCAGAAAGGGATAAGTGGCTTGAAGCCATGAAGTCGGAAATGGATTTCATGTATGAAAACCAACTTTAGAACTTGGTTGACCCACCTGAAGGCATCAAGCCTATAGGGTGCAAGTGGATTTTCAAGAAGAAAACTGACATGGATGGTAATGTGATTACCTATAAAGCTAGATTAGTGGCGAAAGGATATCGTCAAAAATAAGGTGTTGATTATGACGAAACCTATTCGCCTGTAGCTATGCTTAAATCCATTCGGATGCTCCTAGCCATAGCGGCTCATTATGATTATGAGATATGACAGATGGATGTGAAAGCAACTTTCCTTAATGGAAATCTTCTCGAGGACATGTATATGATACAGCCTGAGGGTTTCACATCGGTTGATAAAACCAAGGTATGCAAATTGGTACGGTCCATATATAGATTGAAGCAAGCATCCAGGAGCTGGAATATCTGTTTTGATGAGACGATCAAAAAGTTTGATTTCTCACAAAATCCAGACGAACCTTGTGTGTACAAGAAGGTTAGTGGGAGTGCAGTCGTGTTCCTAGTATTGTATGTCGATGACATATTACTTATAGGAAACGATGTTTCAATCTTACAGTCAGTTAAGGTTTGGTTATCCAAGACATTCTCCATGAAAGACCTAGGAGAAGCAACCTACATCCTCGGGATTAAGATCTATAGAGATAGTTCGAAACGGTTGCTTGGTCTTTCGCAGTCTACGTATATAGACCGAGTGCTAAAGAGGTTTAGCATGTCGGAATCCAAGAAAGGTTTCCTACCCATCAGGCATGGGGTACACCTTTCGAAGTCTATGTGTCCGCGCACAGAAGATGAGAGGATTTGCATGAGTAAGATTCCCTATGCATCCGCAATAGGATCTATCATGTATGCTATGTTATGTACAAGGCCCGATGTATCGTATGCTTTGAGTGTCACGAGCAGATACCAGTCTGATCCAGGAATGGATCATTGGGTGGCTGTTAAGACGATCCTTAAGTACTTAAGAAGAACTAAGGATGTGTTCCTAATATATGGAGAAGGGGACATGGTGATATGCGGGTATACAGATGCCAGCTTCCAGACAGACAAGGATGATTCCAGGTCTTAGTCTGGATACGTGTTCACCTTGAATGGGGGCGCAGTGAGTTGGAAAAGTTCCAAACAAGACACTGTAGGGGATTCTACTACTGAGGCAGAATACATTGCAGCTTCGGAAGCAGCAAAGGAAGCGGTTTGGATCAAGAAGTTCATTTATGAACTTGGTGTGATTCCAGCCATTGTTGAAGCAATACCGGTCTACTGCGACAACAATGGAGCAATTGCACAGGCGAAAGAGCCAAGGTCTCATCAACGATCCAAACATGTGCTTCGCCGCTATCATCTTATTAGAGATCATCGAGGGAAAGAAATACAAATCGAGAAAATCCCCACTGAAAGGAACTTAGCGGATCCTTTGACTAAGGCATTACCTCAAAGTAAGTTTGAGGGTCATGTTACAGCTTATGGTATTGAATACCGTAGCGATTGACATTAGGCCAAGTGAGAGTCTGTTAGTAATATATGAGAGATGTCCTAAGGCAATCGCCTTATGTATGAACCATTTATATGATAAATGAAGATTCACTATTTGAGTATACATGGTTTCATGTATTTGATTGGATCTTAAACTCATTTACTGAATGTCCGCGATACGACTCACAGCATGAGAGAATTTGTGATTGGATCACAACTAGTGAGTATCTCTACATGTGTAATTGTGATGTATCAAAATTATCCCTAGTCGATGAATTGATGGATTTGGACACCATCAATTCTGTCGAGACTAGCACGAGATATACTCCTTGGTGTATCCAAGCAGCTGATTCTCACTGGCTGGAGACATTGTGATGTCCGGAGTTAATCGTGGATGCTAGTTATGGTAACTAGTTCATTGGAGTGACCAGCCGTAAGACTTCATATGGTTCTCTGCATATATAGATATGTCAATGAAGATCTTACTGTAGCTTAAGTGCGATGTTCCTTTGACTTGCGGTATTCAAGTCATCTTGATCATAAAGACTTATGCTTTGACATCTTAAGCAAGCATCTCTGTGGAGATGTGGACCCGGGATGATTGGGTATAAGTCGAAGTGATCGAAGGTGTTTGAATAGCCTATAAAGGATTCACCACTCTTTGTGAGGAGATGTATACCCATGGCCTCTCGTCGGATTGTTACTAAAGTCTTTGGCCAAAGCATTACATGTTTAGAGTAAGGTACTCTTCGATACATGTGCAGTAACTAGAATCCGTAGGACGAGGAAATGATACTTGGGTTAGGTGTGATGTAGTTAGCCTAGTGGGGATTGACACTATAGACCATGTCCTAAACCAAGTGGGTATAAGATGAGTGAAGGGAATGGGGCACGATTCATTCGAGCTGCTGAAGGTTTCAGAAATAGTTCTGGATCAACCGTTGATCTTTTCGGTTAATTGGGGATCATGATGTACTACTGGTGCCACTCATGATCGTTCTATAATTAATGGTTAATTATAGATGACCAACATAAATCGAGAACCTATTTGGTCGCACGCACAATGAGCGTAATCCGAAGGATTTAAAACGAGCTTGAGAATGAGATTCTTAGACCGAGAGAAACTAGGTTTGGTTGGACCAAACAAGAAGCGAGCATGAAATTGTTTCAGTCGCAATGGAAGCGTGGATGGGCCGTGTCTTATGAAGACATAATGGATGAACCAAAATGGTTTAGTTCTAATCCAATGGAGGAGAATAAACCAAAGGGTTTGGTTTATTTTAAACGAATGAACCAAAGTTGGTTCGGTTCATTTTAACTTAAAATAAACCATCATGGTTTGGTTTATTTTAACTTATATTAATGAAGCGGGTTAACGGGCCTTATGGTTATGATCCAATAACCATTAAGAGAATTAGTTCTCTATAAAAGATGGCTTAAGGGTTCGTTAAGCCCTAATCCAAAAAAAACCTAACCTAGAGTTGCCACCCAACTCTCCCCTTTGAAGAAGTCGGCGCCAACCCTAGTGCTGCCGCCCCTTCTCCTCCAACCGGCGACCAGTTACTGCCGTCTTCTCCACTTGCCGGCGTCGAGCTGCTGCCGGAGGAGCTCCGGTGATCTCCCTTGGGTTCAGTAATAAGGTGAGCTTCCACCTTTCCTTTGGCCGGCCCCTACTCCTCCACCAAAAGCTGTCCAGTTTTCTGGACAGTTTATTTCCTTCTCGTCGAAGCATCGTTTGGATGACGTTTGGAGCTCCGACAGCGCCTTAATTACCGGGGATTCGATCTCTGGTAATCCTCATAGGTGGAGGATGAAGGATTCGTCAAACGGTTGACGAATACCTCTCCGGAGAAGCGAGTTTTGAGGACTCGTCTTTGGATCCGAATTTGGATTCGGATCGTGATCTTCTCTCGATCACATCGTCTTCAACACGAGGCTAGTAACCCGTACGAAGACGAGGCTCGTGACTTAGTGAAGTCATCCCGAAGATACTCAGCGTGGACACGGATAGAGACGATTCTAGCGAGGATCATTCCGGTTGATGTCGTTCCCGCTACACGTGATACGAAAGGTATACGTAGTTAAATTTCCTTTTATTGCAAAAAATTTAAATTTACGGTTATGTCTACACATGTTGTACTATGCATGCGTGTGATGTGTGTGTTGTAATAAATGTAGATTTATTATTTTTATTCCTTCCGCTGTGCACATGTTTACGAAACATGTTCGAACACACACTCGCCGCGGTGCCGGAAACCCAACACCATGTTCACTATCGTGACCTCCTCTTCAGATTCGAACTCGGGTTCATCCTCGGGTTCGAATCTTTCTTCTAGCTCGGGAGGTGGCTTGCTCTGCTCCTTTATTCTTTGACCTGCAAGAAAAGCAACTCCTTTCTCGGCCCGGACCGCGTTAGTTTGTTCGTGAAGTTCAAATTCAGAAAATAATTCATCTAATATAATATTGGATAAATATTTAGATACCTTGTAGGCATCAACCATGGATGCCCACAAGGTGGTCCTAGGAAATGCATTGAGTGCGTACCTTATTGTATCTCGATTGTCTACCTTTTGTCCGATGGCGTGTAGGTTGTTCAAGATGTCTTGGATCCGCGCATAGAGTTGTGAAGCAGTCTCGTGATCCTGCATATTTAGATTATACAATTTATTCAATAGCAAGTCTCTTTTGCACACCTTAGCATCGGATGTTCCTTTATGTAGCTCAATTAATTTGGTCCAGAGGTCTTTGGTGCTAATGAACAGTCCAATTTGGTTGAGCTCCTCCTTAGGCAAGCCACATTGCAACATTTGGGTTGCTTTTGCATTGACTTCGATTTGCCTCTTGGTTGCGTTGGTCTATTTGTCGAAATCCAAAGTGATCATTGGTGGATAGAGAAAAGCCGGTTTGGATTATTATCCAAGCCTCGACTTGTGTTTTCAAGAAACACTCCATCCGACCTTTCCAATAACGGAAATCATTTCCGTTAAAGAACGGAGGTTGGGTGGTGCTATACCTCTCAATGTGGGCCAATAATTATCTTGCAAAGAACGAATAAAAGCCAAAAGGGATTCCAAGGCTTGGTTTTGGATTAGTAATGCAGAAAATAATAAGAAATAAATGAGAGATAAAAGGCTAAACAAAAAAACTACGCACTTACGACCTTCGATGTCCTTGAAAGGGTACTAAACGTTAGTTTTTGGAGACAAAAACAGCTTGTTACGAGGGTAAACCCTGCTAAGATGTAGATCTCTCAGAGAGCTTCAATTTGGTGGGTAGTACGTTTTGTGGGTCTACTTGTGTGAAAAGTTATGCCTGTTTTACTGTCGGCTACTCCAAAAGCGACTAGTTCGATCGATACTTACAAATACACAACCAAAAAAAAGGTACCAAGACTTCGTCTTGGATTAGTAGTGTGGAAGAAATAATAGGAATAATTCATGAATCGAAAAATACGAAAAGAAAGCTAAAAAGTGCTAGATTTGTGGTCACACCAAATCTTAGTGTCCCCGCTCTGATACCAATTGTTGGATCGAAAGCGTTGCTAGGGGGGGGGGAATAACGAGCGTAAAATCTTTTCTTCTTTTCGTTCGTTCAATTAAAGCACAGAGATGCACAGCGAAAAAATAAATAACACAAGTTTATTTTTACTTGGTTCACAATTCAACGGTTGCTAATCCAAGGCCTCGCGATCCTTGACCGCGTACAAAGGGGTAATCCACTATAGAGTCTCCTCCTAGTTGGAGGTAGGAGACAACGATCACAAAAATCGAAAGCACGAGGATGAGGCAACAAGCCTACCTCACCTAGTTACGATTAACCATGAATACAATAACTAAATAGAAACAAATTTGTTGCTACCAACGAAGAAGTTGTAAGCTTGGCGTTGCGTCGGCGTTATGACGACATTAGAGCTTTAGCGTTGTAGGAGCACTTGAGAATAAGATTGATGATGTTTGGGTTGGAGTCCTCCCCTCCTTTTATAGACTTGTGCCTTGGAATAAGTCTAGATGCAGATCCTCAACTTTTGGAACTTATCACAAGGTGACACCTTATCTTATCGCGAAGTGGCAGTGTCAAACATTATCCTTTTTGACCTAGCGCACAAGGCTGATTCATCGCCATCAGTCGACTGCCAATAGTCAACACTCGACTGTCAGTCTGGCTACTTCTTTGTAGTAAGAGGTTAGTATGGAATATGATAAATATGATGGTTCTTTACCGTCCGATCTCGACCTAGACCTTCTACTGGAAGTCTTAGTCGGATTGCCACCTACAGTCGTCCTCATACAGAGGACACGACCTTACCATCTCTCTTCACACTCGTGCATACCTATGGTCCTTTATGACCTATTGCTTTGCTTCCGGTCTTAACTTGGGTTCTTCGACTCCCACGAAGTTCTCCCGGTGTCGCCTGACCACCACAGTTTCCCGACTCGGGATTCTCCGGGTGTCGATGACCTTCGACTTAGCTTAACCATTTTCTGCACACTTAACTCAGCTCATGAGATAACAATAAGAATCTTACAACTATTGAGACATCCCCCTATGTTTATGCAGTAGCTATTCCCGAACTTGACCTAGAAGAGAATGAATATATCCAAATTCAAGATATGGCAAGCTATGTAAATGCCACTTCAAGCTCTGATGGTTTTCTCAGCAGATTCCACATGGTAATCATAGAATTAAAACAACAAGACTATATTGGTAATGACCCCTTAAAGCATTGAAGTAAAAATAAGGTACTATGTCACTTAGACATAACAAATCCAGATCTAACAATTGAAGATCGGCCACTCAAGCATTTAACTCCTACAGTCAAAGTGGCCTTTACAAAACATATAAAGGCATTATTAGATCTTGGGGTTATATGCCCAAGCAAAAGTTGGCACCGTACTACCATCATAATCGTCCATTCAGGCACTTCTATTGATCCAAAGATTGGTCAAGAAGTCAAAGGAAAGGAAAGAATGATCTTTAATTACAAACGATTGAATGATCTCACCAATAAAGATCAATACAGTCTCCCTAACCTCACAAAGTGCCCAAGTTGGGTTGGAATGACGAATATTGCACCAGTCTGGTGAAACGATGAAGGTAAGTTCCACCATTCATTTTGCTCTTTTCTTTTAAATTTGCCACCACCATAGCCTTCAAATGTTGGCCGTGTACTTGGTCCTACTTCCAGATTTGTTGCAGGGGGTAATTTGAGGGACCCATAGTTGTATCAGGGGGAGGCCTGTAGTTGGAGACTGCAGAGGATGAATATAAATGTTCTGTTAATCTTGCTAATTGGGGATATTCCATTTCCCATCCTCCTTCTAGAGGTTCTTCTTCTTTGGCTACTACAAGGAATTCTTCTTCATAGTAGTCATGATCTGCACATGACCTTAACTTTGGATCTTTGCCATAATCAAAATCTAGGTTCGATTATCTGGTGCCCCTGCACCAACAAATCTTACCTAAGACTTTCTTTACCTAATCAGGTCTAGCAGACCTACTAGAGCTTTTAGTCTTGTTTAGTTCTGTAAGCTTAACACAAGCTATAAGATTACTATATAACTTAACTTTGAACCTTTGTTATTATCAAAACTCAAGTTTGATTAACTAGTGCCCCTACACCAATAGGTGGTGCTAGACTTTAAACATCAATCACATAGACTCCTATATGTGGCATTGTCGCTCTTGGCCATATAGCAAGAAACGCATGTCCGAATTACACCGATGTGGAATTCTCGGAATCGCTTGAATTGGATTCATACGATACATGCGAATCATGCTTAAAAGGCAAGATGACTAAGTTACCTTTACCGGAAAAGGTGAACGAGTGGGAGAGTTACTTAGGTTTAGTACATCGATGTATGTGGACCTATGTCAACTCAAGCATTAGGAGGCTATAGCTACTTCATTACCTTCACCGATGATCACTCACGGTTTGGGTATGTGTTCTTGATGAAACACAAGTCCAAGCCTTTGAAAGGTTCAAAGAATTCAGAAATGAAGTAGAGAAACAACATGACAAGAGTATTAAAATACTTGATCGGATCGAGGTGGTGAATACTTAAGTCAAGAGTTTCTTGATTATCTAAGAGACAATGGCATATTGTCTCAATGGACTCCGCCCTATACACCACAAAGATAATGGTGTATCCGAGAGGCGAATCTTAGGACCTTGTTGGACATGGTCAGGTCAATGATGAATCATGCGACTCTTCCCAAGTCCTTTTGGGGTTATGCACTTCGCATAAATTGTTACTTGTTAAAGTAATGCCTACCAAGGTAGTCTCTACTACTCCATATGAGATATGGGCTAGTAAGAAACCTCATGTATCTTACTTGAAGATATGGGGTTGTCCGCTTTATGTGAAGCTGACCAGTATCGTATAAAACGGATGCTATGTCCGATAAATGTCTATTTATTGGATACCCTAAGGAAACAAGGGTTACCAATTCTATCATCCCGTGGAACAAAAGGTGTTTGTTTCAAGGCATGTGTTTCTAGAGAAAGAGTTTCTCTTGCAAGAAAGCAGTGGGAGTGTCGCCGAGCTTGAGGAGGCTCGAGAGACTCAAATAGACATTGATGAGATGAAGCACAACAGCCGACAACTCATAGTGATGAGCAATCGACTGGACCTATTGTAACACCACATCTTCGTAGATCTGGTAGAACACGCAATATTCCTGAGAGATATGGATTTCTCGTAAGTGAATCGAACGACGTGTTACTCATTGATGATGAGGAGCCTACCAGTTATGAAGAAGTGCTGACAAGTTCAGAAAAGGATAAGTGGCTTGGTGCCATGAAGTCGGAAATGGATTCCATGTATGAAAACCAAGTTTGGAACTTGGTTGACCCACCTAAAGGGATAAAACCTATAGGGTGCAAGTGGGTTTTCAAGAAGAAAACCGACATGGATGGTAATGTGATTACCTATAAGGCTAGATTGGTGGCGAAAGGATATCGTCAAAAACAAGGTGTTGATTATGACGAAACCTATTACTTTGTAGCTATCTTAAATCCATTCGGATGCTCCTGGCCATAGCGACTCATTATGATTATGAGATATGGCGGATGGATGTAAAACTTTTTCCTTAATGGAAACTTGCTCGAGGACGTGTATATGATACAACCTGAGGGTTTCACATCGGTTGATAAAACCAAGGTATGCAAGTTGCGACGATCCATTTATGGATTGAAACAAGCATCCAGGAGCTGGAATATCCGTTTTGATGAGACGATCAAAAAGTTTGATTTCTCACAAAATCCAGACGAACCTTGTGTGTACAAGAAGGTTAGTGGGAGTGCAGTCGTGTTCCTAGTATTGTATGTCGATGACATATTACTTATAGGAAACGATGTGTCAATCTTACAGTCAATTAAGGTTTGGTTATCCAAGACATTCTCCATGAAAGACCTGGGAGAAGCAACCTACATCCTTGGGATTAAGATCTATAGAGATAGATCGAAACGGTTGCTTGGTCTTTCGCAGTCTACATATATAGACCGAGTGCTAAAGAGGTTTAGCATGTCGGAATCCAAGAAAGGTTATCACCCATCGTGCATGGGGTACACCTTTCAAGTCTATGTGTCCGCGCATGTAAAGAGAGGATTTGCATGAGTAAGATTCCTATGCATCCCAATAGGATCTATCATGTATGCTATGTTATGTACGAGGCCCGATGTATCGTATGCTCACGAGTGTCACGAGCAGATACGATCCAGAATGGATCATTGGGCGGTATTAAGACGATCCTTAAGTACTTGAGAAGAACTAAGGATGTGTTCCTAATATATGGAGAAGGGTACATGGTGATACGTGGGTATACGGATGCCAGCTCCAGACAGACAAGGATGATTCCATGTCTTTGTCTGGGTATGTATTCACCTGGAATGGAGACGCAATAAGTTGGAAAGGTTCCAAACTTGACACTATAGCGGATTCTGCCACTAAGGCAGAAAACGTTGCAGCTTTGAAAGCAGCAAAGGAAGCGGTTTGGATCAAGAAGTTCATCTATGAACTTGATGTGGTCTCATCAATGATCCAAACATGTGCTTCGCCGCTATCATCTTATCAGAGAGATCATCAGTAGGAACGAAATACAAATCGAGAAAATTCCCACTTAAAGGAACTTAGCGGATCCTTTGACTAAAGCATTACCTCAAAGTAAGTTTGAGGGTCATGTTGGTGCTTATGGTATTGGATACCGTAGCGATTGGCATTAGGCCAAGTGGGAGTCTGTTAGTAATATATGAGAGATGTCCTAAGGCAATCGCCTTATGTATGAACCATTTATATGATAAATGAAGATTCACTATTTGAGTATACATGTTTAATGTATTTGATTGGATCTTAAACTCATTTCGAATGTCCACAATACGATTCACAAAGATGAGAGAATTTGTGATTGGATCACAACTAGTGAGTATCTCTACATGTGTAATTGTGATGTATCAGAATTATCCCTAGTCGATGAATTGATGGATTTGGACACCATCAATTCTGTCGAGACTAGCACGAGGTATACTCCTTGGTGTATCCAAGCAGCTGATTCTCACTGGCTGGAGACATAGTGATGTCCGGAGTTGATCGTGGATGCTAGTTATGGTAACTAGTTCATTGGAGTGACCAGCCGTAAGACTTCATATGGTTCTCTGCATATATAGATATGTCAATGAAGTTCTTACTGTGGCTTAAGTGCGATGTTCCTTTGACTTGCATGGTATTCAAGTCATCTTGATCATGGAGACTTATGCTTTGACATCTTAAGCAAACATCTCTAAGGAGATGTGGACCCGGATGATTGGGTATAAGTCAAGTGATCGAAGGTGTTTGAATAGCCTATAAAGGATTCACCACTCCTTGCGAGGAGATGTATACCCATGGCCTCTCGTCGGATTGTTACTAAAGTCTTTGCCAAAGCATTACATGTTTAGAGTAAGGTACTCTTCGATACATGTGGAGTAACTAGAATCCGTAGGACGAGGAAATGATACTTGGGCTAGGTGTGACGTAGTCAGCCTAGTGGGGACTGACACAATAGACCATGTCCTGAACCAAGTGGGTATAAGATGAGTGAAGGGAATGAGGCACGATTCATTCGAGCTACTGAAGGGTTTCAGAAATAGTTCTGGATCAACCGTTGATCTTTTCGGTTAATTGGGGATCATGATGTACTACTAGGTGCCACTCATGATCGTTCTATAATTAATGGTTAATTATAGACGGCCAACATAAACCGAGAACCTATTTGGTCACACGCACAACGAGTGTAATCCAAAGGATTTAAAACGAGCTAGAGAATGGGATTCTCAGACCGAGAGAAACTATGTTTGGTTGGACCGAACATAAAGCGAGCATGAAATTGTTTCAGTCGCATTGGAAGCGTGGATGGGCTGCGTCTTATGAAGACGTAATGGATGGACCAAAATGGTTTGGTCCTAATCCAATGGATGAGAATAAACCAAAGGGTTTGGTTTATATTAAACGAATGAACCAAAGGTTGGTTCGGTTCGTTTTAACTTAAAATAAACCATCATGGTTTGGTTTATTTTAACTTATCTTAATGGAGCGGGTTAACGGGCTTTATGGATATGATCCATTAACCATTAAGAGAATTAGTTCTCTATAAAATAGGGATTAAACCCTAACCCTAAACCTAATCCAATTAGTGGCCGCCCAACATCAAGAGCTGCCGACATGTTGCCGCCCGACCCACAGCTCTCAAACCGGCGTCCAGAAGGCGGCTTCCTTCCTCCTCGCCGGCGTTGAGCTGCTGCCGGAAGAGTTCCGGCGATCCTCCTTAGGTTTGGCATCAAGGTAAGCACTTGGCTTCCTTTGTTGGCCGGCGCCTATCTCCTCCACCAAGCTGTCCAGTTTTTCTGGACAGCTTCTTCTCCTCTCGTCGGAGCGTCGTTTGGACGACGGTTAGTGCTCCGACAGCGGCTAACATACCGGGGATTTGATCTCCGGTAATCCTCTGAGGTGGAGGGCGAAGGATTCGTCAATCGGTTGACGAATACCTCTCCGGAGAAGCAAGTCTTGAGGACTTGTTTTAGGTCCGAATTTGGATTCGGACCGTGATCATCTCTCGATCACGTCGTCTTCAACACGAGGCTAGTAACCCGTACGAAGACGAAGCTCGTGGCTTGGCGAAGTCATCCCGAGGAGCTCGGCGTGGATACGGATAGAGACGATTCTTACGAGAATCGTTCCGGTTGATGCCGTTCCCGCTACACGTCATACGGAAGGTATAACGTAGTTTAAATTTCCTTTTATTGCAATTTTAATTTACGGTTATGTCTACACTTGTTGTAAAAGCATGCGTGTGTTGTGTGTGTTGTAATAAATAGGAGTATTTATTATTTTTATTGCTTCCGCTGTGCTCATGTTTACGAAACATGATCGAACACACACACGCCGCGGTGCCGGAAACCCAACAGTATGAAGTGAGTCTAGAGAAATCTCTTCAAAGGGAGGTGGAAGTGGATCACTCCAAGACAGATAAAAAACGAAGTCATTCTCAGAAGAGCGACATCCGAGAAAATTCATCCAGATATGGGGGTTGAAATCCAGATCGCATTGAGCGACGCGAGTCCAGTATCTCAAGCCATCTCCAGCCGATCGCAAATTGTTGAAGAATTCAGAAAGAAGGGTAATATTGACATGGTGGTCACAAAAGACTAAGGATTCAAGTTTGTAAAATTGGATAATCTGGACAATATTGAAGCAGTTGTCCTTGAGAAATTTTGGGTCCATTGATCGAGGCGGGATAAGTTTAAATTTGTTTTTATGAAAAGCATTTTCAAGTGTGGAGTTTGGAAACCTAGGATCGACAATGGGTGGAGGGTTTGACGACCCCTCGTTGACCAGTGGTACCCGGGCACGCTTACATGCATAATGCTTAGTTCTAAATGTGTGAAAAGAACAATATAGGTCAAAGATGATGAATGCATACACAAAGACAACAAACAAACAATGGTTAGTGAAACAAAACAATAGAAACAACCAAACTATGAGCAGGGATGAGGGTTTACCTAGGAGGCATAGTGAATGATCAAAGAAAGGTGTCGAAAGCTAGTTTCCACGAAACCCTAGCCGAGCGAGTGGTCTGCGGTGGAGACTAGGGCGGGAACCGGGTGAGAGGAGGTGGTCCTCGAGTCGGAGAACACATCAAACGGGAGCACCGGTCGGTGAAATCGTCGGAAAACGAGGGAAAACGGCGAGAGAAATGCGGTGGAAATTCGTCGAAAGAAGAAGAAGAAGGAAGGTCGGGATTTTTTGGCGAGTCAAACCGGTGGGAAAGCCCTAAAATCGCGATTCGACTACGTTAGTCAATCGATGAAGATCACAACCGCCACAGATACGAGTGCTTCGTGGCGGTAATGATCGCCATAAATGGCAGTCAAACATCTAGCGAACCGGGTAAGCCCGGTTCGATAACGTCGTATCAATCAAACTGGCAATAAGCGCCAGTCGACTGATATCAGTCTGATAGGCCTTTTTGGCTAGATTAAAAAATTCATAATTAATTCAATAAAGATCAAAAAATTACGAAATTATGTGGTTAACGTTGTTAGATCATTTCCTATCAAGGAAAAATTATTTTAAAAATATATCACATCTAGATTTTGATATTGACACAAACTTGAGATTTTGCAAAAATTATGATATTTTTGCAAGCTTTGTATCACTTTGGCTTATCAATTGAAAATTGTTTCTCAAAGTTTGATAGACATAATTTAAATTTTGTTTTATTTGACATTTCCAATCATATTCTTGGAGCTATATGCACATTAATTGTACATAAGTCTTCCCAATGATTGGTCCAATGAAAGATTAATGTTTCTAGATGACACTTTGGTTCATTGTAATGCATCATAACAAGCATGATGAACCAAGTGCATCTTCCTAACATCTCACATGATTTCTAAGTGGCTAAATACACAAATCATGGTTTCTTAGGTCTATTGTGAGATAATTAGAGGTATAAAACCTAGATTTTTATGGGATCATGCAAGCCTACACTTCTATTCTACAAAGCACATTCCAAGTTCTCTCCTAAGCGATGAAAATTCTATTTTGGGGAGAGAACTGGTAAAGATGTCGGCTAGGTTGGACTTAGATTCAATGTAATTGAGCTCAATGTCCCCTTTAGCCACATGATCCCTAATGAAGTGATGTTTCACTTCAATGTGCTTGGTCCTAGAGTGATGCACCGGATTTTTAGTCAAATTTTTGGTGCTCACATTATCACAAAATACTTTTATGTTGGAGTAAGATAGCTCATAGTCCTCTAAAGTATGTTTCATCCATAGAAGTTGAGCTACACAACCACCCATAGCCACATATTCGACTTCGGTGGTGGATAGGGCAACACAAGGTTGCTTCCTACTACTCCAACTAACTAGGGAGGACCCAAGGAATTGACATCCACCACTAGTACTCTTCCGATCCAATTTGCAACCGACATAATCGGAATCGGTGTACCCAACCAAATCAAAAGACCTAGTCCTAGGGTACCATAGTCCTACATTTAGTGTGCCTTTAATATATCTTAAGATTCTCTTAACGACAACTAAATGAGATTCTTTTGCACATGATTGGTACCTAGCACACATACCAACCGCAAATAATATATCGGGTCTACTAGCGGTTAGGTACAAAAGGCTACCAATCATGCTCCTATAGAGTGTAAGATCAATTTGTTTTCCTTCATTATCACTATCTATTTTTGTATTGGTTGTCATTGGAGTTGAAACTACCTTAGCATTTTCCAAACCAAATTTCTTAATCATTTCCTTAGCATATTTGGTTTGGTAAATATAAATACCTTCACTTGTTTGTTTGACTTGCAATCCTAGGAAGAAATTTAATTCCCCAACTAGACTCATTTCAAACTCTTTTTTCATATTCTTAATAAAGTCTTGGAGAAGTTTATCATTTGTTGACCCAAAGATAATGTCATCAACATATACTTGGGCTACAAAGATGTCCTTTGTTGTTGACTTTATAAATAGAGTTTGATCTACACTACCCCTCTTAAAGTCCTTAGAGATTAAGAAAGATGATAATCTTTCATACCAAGCCCGGGGAGCTTATTTCAAACCATACAAAGCTTTCCTAAGCTTGTATATATGGTTTGGATAGTCCATATTCTCAAACCTGGGAGGTTGTTCTACATATACCTCTTCCTTAATAAACCCATTTAGGAATGCCGATTTAACATCCATTTGATGGAGTTTGAAACTCATATAGAAGGCATACCCTAATAGTATCCTAATAGACTCTAACCTAGCAACCGGGGCATATATTTCATCATAGTCAAGTCCTTCAACTTGATTAAAGCCCCTTGCAACTAATCTTGCCTTATTCCTAGTAATATTCCCTTGGTCATCTAGTTTGTTCCTAAAGACCCATCTTGTAGTAATGATGGTATTTTCATTAGGTCTAGGAACTAACTCTCATACTTGACTCCTTTCAAATTGAACCAATTCATCTTGCATTGCTAAGATCCAATTCGGATCAAGTAATGCATCTTTAATTGTTTTGGGCTCAATTTGAGAAATTAGAGCTATATGACTAGTGGGATCCCTATGAAATGACCTAGTCCTAACACCTTGAGATAATTCACCCATAATTTGATCTAAGGGATGATTTTGATGAACTCTTATGGTTCTAGGAGGTGTATTAATTTGAGTTTGATCATAATTAATCTCAATCCTTTGCTCATCATCGGAATCACCTCTTACTCCCCCTTGATTCAATCCTCCCCCTTGATCATTACCCCCCTAAAGTTAAATCTTGGAATTGTTGGGTAATTTCTTGATGTTCATTATTAATATCATCATCAATAGGGGATTTTCTAGGATATGTATTGGAAGTTTCATCAAATTGGACATTTGAAGATTCCTCAATCTTTTGAGTCCTTTTATTGTAAATTCTATACCCTACACTAGTGGATGAGTATCCAACTAGGATTCCCTCATCCGCTTTGGACTCAAACTTACCTAGGTTGTCTTTGGTATTTAAAATATAAACTTTGCATCCAAAGACCTTAAAATAGTGAATTGTTGGAATTGTACCATTCTATAATTCAAATGGGGTTTTTTTCCTAAAAATCTATGAATTAAAACCCTATTTTGAATATAGCAAGCGGTGTTAACTGCTTTCGCCCACAAGTAGCTAGGTAAAGAATATGCATTTAGCATAGTCCTAGCCGCTTCTTGTAGGGCACGATTTTTCCTTTCCACAATCCCATTTTGTTGGGGTGTTCTAGGACAAAAAAATTTATGCTTGTACCCTTGTTCTAGACAAAAAGTTGAGAAATTAGAATTCTCAAGTTCTCCACCATGATCACTACGGATCCGGTTGATTTTGAGTTTTCTTTCATTCTCTACTCTCTTGATGAATCCTATGATTATTACTAATGTTTCATCTTTATTTTTCATGAAAAATACCCAAGTAAACCTAGAGAAATCATCTACTATTACTAAGCAATATCTACTACCAATCATAGAAGGGGTACTATGACAATCAAATAAGTCCATATGTAAAAGTTCTAAAGGTAAAGCGGTACTAAGTAAAGTTTTACCTTTGTATGATATTTTTGATTGTTTCCCTTCTTGGCATGCATCACACATTTTGTCCTTGAGAAATTTGACTTTGGGCAACCCTTTGACTAACTTCATTTTTGCTATTTTGGCTATGTTCTTCATGTTTATGTGTCCTAGCCTCCTATGCCAAAGTCAATTTTCTTCCTCTTTTGCAAAAAGACACTTAGTAGAAGCATTAGTAGCATAGGATAAATCAACATAATATATATTTGATTTCCTAAAACCTACTAACATGCAATCATTTAAAGTTTTATGTCTTATAAAACATTTTTAGGAGTCAAATTTAACATCAAAATTTGCATTACATAGTTGGCTTACACTAAGTAAATTAAATTTTATATTTTTGACTAATAACACTTTATGAATGGCAAGGTTGGGGGATACCTCAATTATGCCCTTTCATAGAATCTTAAGTTTGCTACTATTCCCAAATGATACCTTTCCCTTGCTAGTGTGGTTGATAGTGGAAAATTTTCTCTCATCACCGGTTATGTGTTTTGAACATCCACTATCAACAATCCACAAGCTTGGTTTTTCTACCTATATCACATGAAAGATACAAGCCTTAAGTACCCAAATTTTAGGACCACTAGCATCAATTAGAAATTTCTTAGGGACCCAAGTCTTTCTACCCTTGCTTCTAATTATGGATCTTCTACTAACAAGAGATGTAAATGCTACCTCCTTTTCCTTAGGCCTATATCCTAGTCCAGCCTTGTTGTAAATAACCATTTGATCTTTAATTATCATGTCTAGGTATTTAGAGTCATTAGTAAATTTTTCTAAACATGCTCTTAGATTACCTATTTCTTTTCTCAATTCATCATTTTTATCTCTAAGGGTACATGCATCATCACAAGATAATTTATCACAAGATGGTTCTACATTCTTAAGTGATTTAATTTCTACTTTTAAGTCCTTAATCCTAGTTTTTGATCTATTCAATGCATTTTGAAGGCATGCAATTGTCTTGTAAAGTAAATCTACCCTAGGGGAGTTGTTTACCTCATCATCATCACTTGATGATGATTCGTCGCTTGATAAAGAGGATGAAGACTCCTCACTTGAGCTCCCGACTTCTTCCTCTAAGGCCATGAGGGCTAGATTTCGGGTGGCATGTCATACTTCTTCATCATCGGAAGAGTCCTCCATGCTTAGGGTGTCCCATGTTTGAGCCACCATTGCTTCTTTCTTCTTCTTTTCCTTCTTCTCCTTATGCTTCTTTTCTTTCTCCTCCTTCTTCTTTAGTTCCGGGCAATTTGGCTTGATGTGCCATTTCTTATTGCAACCATAACAAGTTACATTAGATGAAGAATTTAAACTATTTGAAGGCTTACCTCTTGAGGATTAGAACATCCTCCTCACATCGTTCTTGGTGAGTTTCCTTGATCTCCCACCAAACTTCTTGACGTAATGAGCCACCTCGCTTGTCGATAGTTCATCTTCACTACTAGATGAATCTTCCTCGGATTCGGATGAGGAAGACACTTCTTTCTTCTCCTTCTTTTTGTCCTTCTTCCCTACAAAAAGAGCTATACCCTTCTCTTTGGATGAAGTGTTAGCTTGTTCGTGCAATTTAAATTCACAAAATAACTCATCTAACTTAACTAAAGAGAGATCCCTAGAGACCTTATAGGCATCTACCATTGAAGCCCATAAGGTTGTTCTAGGGAAGGCTTGGAGCACATACCTTACAAGGTCTCGGTTGTCGACCTTCTCACCTATTACATGTAGTCCGTTGACTACTTCTTTGAAGCGACCATGTATTTGGCTCACGGTTTCATTTGTCTTCATGGAGAAACTTTGAAGTTGACCAATTAAGAGATCTCTCTTGGCTCTTCTTGTTTCCTTGGATCCCTCGTTGAGCTCTATCAACTTCTCCCAAAGCTCCTTTGCCGATTCAAATGACCCCACCTTGCTTAGTTGCTCTTTTGACAACCCACATTGAAGTGTGGTTGTTGCCTTGGCGTTGGCTTGAGCCTTCTTGGCCATGTCTCTCGTCCAATCTTTGGTCGGTATTAGCACTCCATGTTTGTCGACCGACTTCTCAAATCCGTCTACAATGCTAAACCAGTTATCAATATCATTCATAAGGTAGTATTCCATCTTACCTTTCCAGTAGCCGAAATCGTTGCCGTCGAAGAATGGAGGCCTCGTCGTGCTATACCCCTCTTGGAAAGCCATCGTGCTCCGGTTGATTGTTAGATCTTCCGATGCGATCCGGGCTCTGATACCACTTGTTGGATCCTTGAGTGACTAGAGGGGGATGAATAGCCTCTTTTCGTTTTCTACAAATGATTAGTGGAAATACAACAAATACAATAATAATAGAAACGAGAATTCAATGCTAACGCGAAAGCTTTTACGTGGTTCGGAGATAACGCTCCTACTCCACGGTGATCCTTAAGGTGGATCAACCCAAATCAATCTTCACTAATAAGCTTTCTCTTTTACAAAATCTCCTCTTCTTACAAAAGATGACAATGGAGATTTGAGAGGAGGAAAGGAATTAACACACTTAGAAAGCTTGGAAAACTTGTGGGAGCTTAGGAGAATGATCAGAATATAAGCATTAGGCTCTTCTTGCTCCCCTTGGCCTCTTTTTATAGGAAAGAGCCTCTTTTTTCCGTTGGAGGTCTATCAGTCGACTGATGACTTACATCAGTCGACTACCGTCGATTCTAACGTCTTCTGAACAGCCGAATTCATGGGATTTGCCATCGTCATCGCCAACGGGAGGACTATTAGTCATCAGCGATGGCGATTCGGTAATCTTGCCCGTAGTCGATTAGCGATCGACTCACGGTCTTTCATGGCGATCATGCCAATAGCGATCGGCCAATAATAGCGATCATTGCCCGGCATATCTTGACGATGCAGTGCAGTCGACTTTGGCTTGATTTGGGATAACTCCCGATCATTGCGGCGACTCTCGACCTCTAATCTTTGCATTTTAAAGGCAGTTCGAACTTACACCATATTCGATCATTGGCACAAGTATGACTAATTCATACTTGAAAATATACCCTAAGCCTAGACTTAACCTTCTAGCTTCTCCATCATCCTTGCGCCTTCAGGATTTCTCTGAGTCCACGACTTCATCCATGTGTTTGCCTTCAAAAGCTTCCTTCGGTTTCGTCATACTTTGAGTTTCTTCTTTGCCAAAGTACGCTTGGACTTTACGCTGCCAAGACTACATGCTTGGACTTATGCCGCCAAGACTTACCTTTGGTCTTTCTTTGCCAAGGACTGCTTGGACTTTACGCCGCCAAAACTACATGCTTGGACTTACGCCGCCAAGACCTTTCCTTTGACTTCTCTTTGCCAAGATCACACTTGGACTTGTCTTTTACCAAGTCTTCATACTTGGATTTTTCTGTCACTTAAACATGTTCACAATTAGATCACAAAGCATTGTCTAACTTAGATGATTATCCAAACATTAAAATATATAAATGCTTGGGGCATTGTTGCACCAACAGAGAGGAGAGTATGTTTTGCTTCCGATGACACCACCTCTCCTGCTCGGACTAGAAAGGAGAGTCCTCTCCGCCTTCAACGACATTCCCCGAGCTCGAATGGATTAGCGAGAGTTTGGATTCTCCACCAAGCTACCAGATTAGGAGCTTTCCATCTATCACCATGAGGTTCTTGATCCATTATCTCGACGATTCCTTGTCTGAATTAGGAAAGGTGTTCTGTCATCATCCATCTACAACCACCATCAAAGGGAGAGATCTCTATTTATCTTCTTGTTTTCGCCTAGTTAAATGTTCTGCATGTCAAGTGTTTGTTTTAATGCTTCTTACATTTGATTAGCTTAGTTTAGCTTAATTTTATTTGTGCACACTATGTGCTTATTGAATTGCCTCTTACACTTTTGTTGCTTTAATTGATGCACCTAAGTCATTTGATTAATTTCCTGCATGTTTTATTTCGTTTGAATGCTCTATTTTATATTTTCTTTAATTACCTTGCAGTCATAGGAGTAAATTAGATTAGAATGCTTTTTTACATTTCCTTTAATTATACTGTAATTGTAGGTTAGGATCTCAAATCCAACCCCCCCCCCCATTTATAATAGAAAAATCAAAGTAATAACCAACGATCCTAAGACTACCACTCTACTAATTATACTCATTTGGAGACAACTCTAGTCATCTCTATACTGCATTCAAACGTTAGGCTCTGCATTCAAAATTTATTTGATACACTGTGGTACGAAACACGTTTGTGTTATCACATGCCCATTCGGCTAGCCCCCTAACTCTCGCTGCACCTTAGGAGTTGATTGTGCCTCCAAGTTCATCGAAGCCTGAGGAACACGAAACTTAGACTCTCCACTAACGATCATCAGACACTACTCTCCAAGGTCGAAATGACTCATATTAGAAGTCTTCCTTTTATAACACTGACTGATGAGATGAACAAAGCCTGCATTTAGGTAAGCCTATCCACTTGTCAACATCGTTATAGGTGTTGCACATTATCTTAACCGTGATTACTTGAATCCATATCGAATCTAGCTAGTGAGTCGAGGCAAACTTTGTTACGACCGACGTGTAGATGTTCATTTATCGTTTCACAAACGAACGCAGCGGAATAAAAACGTAATAATTTCCTAAATGCGCACGCGCATGCACGCGCACACACGCGCAGCACGCACCGACTGCGGACGCACACGCCGCGACGCCACGCGCACATCGCCGCCGCAGCGCATCTGCAATACATACGGACACACACACACACACACACACATATGGGGATTATGTGGAATTGGGATTGATTGGGATTGGGTTCACCTAGGTTTTAAAACACACACACACACACACACACACACATATGTGGGGATTATGTGGAATTGGGATTGAGCTTCACCTAGGTTAGATTTACCTAATGTTGGCTCAGGCCAAAACCCATGGACGACATGAAAAAGGGACCCAACCCTGATCGCAGACATATATATGTGGGGATTATGTGGAATTGGGATTGGGCTTCACCTAGGTTAGATTTACCTAATGTTGGCTCAGCCCAAAACCCATGGACGACATGAAAAAGGGACCCAACCCTGATCGCAAATTTCCTCACTCGCGCGATTTCCCTTCTCTTCCTTACCGTAGATTTTCTCCCTCCCGAGCATTTCTCTGCACGCCGTGCTCCTCACCCATCGCCGACTCCGCGCCATCCAACATTTCCTCTCCACTACAGTTTACCTTTTTCCTTTGTCGTTCCACGACTTCTCATCCTCACCGCAACTCATCTCCTTCTCGTTGTGACTCCCAAGCTCCCCTCCTCATCTCCTCTGTTGTGGCCGACACTTATACGGTGGGAAATCAAACCGGAGGGAAGGTCACTGAGTAGCTCCATTGGGGAGGGATTGAACCTATGGTTGCGACGTTGGGAGATAAATTCCTAAGTAAGAGCCATTTTCTCCTTACCTTGGATGACATTTTGGTGCTGCTATGGATCTTCCTTGGTTTAGCTCGATCTGTTAATTGGACATTGACTTGAGCCGGTGAACAGGGGATAAGAAGGGGAAATTGCTGTCGGTAGAGTTCTAGGGCTGGTAAGCTTGATTTACTCATTTTCTCATCATCTATTGTTGTTGTATTCTATGGTTTGTAAATGCTTGTAGGTCGGATGTGTTGTTGTCGGCTGTGAGTTGGAGTTTTGGTCGGCTGATGTGAGCAAAGTATATAGGGGTTTAGGAGTAGTTTTTGCTCACATCTCATTACATTTTATGTTAGTTTTATGCATATGTCACTTTGTTTTGCATGCATTTCCTATTTTCTGATTCGGAGATCTTCTCTTTGTACTTTGTGTGCAGGATAACATTTCGTGGGAAAAAGGCGCACTTTCGAAGCAAAAGAAGGTCATTTTGCAGCTAGACGCAGAAGGGGACATGACCAGGGGTGTGGCTACACACGATCGTGTCCAAGGGGCAAAATAGGCTACCCCAGCACCACACACGGCCTAGCCGTGTGGAAACACATGGTCGTGTGGCACTGTGCGATTCTGACACGAGTCGGTTATTTTTCAGGTTTCAGAGAGATCAAGGATGATGTCTATATAAAGGAGGCTATGCCCAAACCCTAGGGGGGAGGCAAGATGGCTGGGACGACACACCGAAGCCTTAAAAGGCTTAGGGAACTCACAACGGGGAGGAAGAACACCGTCGGAGTTCCGAGTTCTGCACTTCAACGCCAGAGAGAAGGCCACATTGACATTGTAAATTTCTGTTCTTGCACTTTATCTATTATTTATTTGAACATGAACATGCCTTGTGTTTCTCCTCTCCTATCTATGGAGTAGTTTCTTCGATTCTAGGATTAGGGAGTAGTTTGTGTGCGTAGGATATTTTGCTTCAAATTAAATTCTGGTATTGAGTTTGAATTTGCAATTGGAATTAGTTTAAATCGATATCTTTGTGTATTTGATTTTCTATCTACTGTGCTTAGCCAATACGAGGGGTGACAACCCTCGTATCTAAGATTTAGGGGATTTATATGAGGAACCTAGGGGTTAGCCTCATCTCCTATAACCGTGGGTAGAAGGATGCGATATAACTAGAAACGGTTTGTCGCAGGGATTGATTCGACATCCTCGTACAACCTATCCAGTCCTTGTAAGGCAGAGATAACTCTCGATAGATGCGGTGGCTCATCGGGAGAGTGTATGATGTCCCTTCTATAAGACCATAGTTAGACGTTTAGACAATGCCTAGTTGATAGCATGTTTTGCGACACACAAGCGAAATCAAAATCCTAGAATCCCTTTAAAAGATCTCATGGCAAACTCCTTTCTTCCTCCGTGTGACACCGTATTGAGTAGGACCACCAATAACCCTCACATTCACAACCCTTAGAGTCTAGTCTTGAACAATTACATCCACCGAACAAATCGATACTCAAATCTCAGTTTCTGTGGGATCGATAATCTTTTTATTACTTGATGACATCCATGTACTTGTGCGCGTTGAGCGCGAGCGCATGCTTCGAGTCCTCGATGGTCTCCGTCGCGAGATTTGAGGTCGCGTTCGCGTGTATCAAGTTTTTGGCGTCGTTGTCGGGGACTGATTGATTCGATATCGAATCAAGAAGTAGATAATTGTGTTAGGACCCTTGGAACGGCTAGAGGGGGGTGAATAGCGTTTCGCCCGATCGTGGATGGAATTCAATCTCGTTCGTGTCTACAATTTCGTTAGCGCAGCGGAATATATATAATGATAAAAGCAATAACGAAATGGACACAACACAAATCACAACAAGAGCATATAACGTGGTTCGGAACCGAACCGGTTCCTACTCCACGGATTGGGTTCGTACGAACCCTAGCGATGCCACAAACACCACTAACCAATGAAACTCCTTCTTGACACAAGTCAAGGGTGGAGAAACCCCTTACAAGTAATCTTACAACAATAAGATACTAATACAAGCAATTACAATAATGAATATGAAATACAAGTAAAGAAAAGACTTTACAACACTTGTTTTGATTGCTTGAATGCTTGGTTGCTTGCTTGCACTTGGAGACCTGATTTGCACCAACAAATCGCCCCAATAGCCCTCAAGAACCGATTTCTTTTCCTCCATCACGAGCTCCATATATAGCTTCAACTCAGGCCGGAAAAAGTCTATCACGATCGGGACCATCACGATCGATGCCATCATTGTCGTGAGACAACGACTAGTTCCACGCTGGATAAGTCCAACGGAACTACCATCCCGATTATGACCGCGATGATGGAGTCCTCACTGACCCGATCGAGTCTTGACTCCATTCTGCGGTCGAATTCTCGAGCACCGGCCGACCGATCACACGATCGGGCCGATCGCTGAGCCATCACGATCCGCCAACCTATGGCGGTCATCGCTAGGCCATAACCCGCAAGTCAAACCCTAGTTGATTTCGGTCCGATCGCCACATGGCACCGGGCCGACCGGGCACACCTCAAACATGAGGTTTTAACTCAAGTATGGTTCCCCCATACTTGCTAGACCACCCTTAGCCTAGACCTAAGCCCTCTAGCCACCTCCATCAGCCTCACGCCTCTCGGATCCCTCCAAGTCATCCATGACTTGTTCATCCATCGCGCTAGCCTTCAGGTGCTTCCGTCGGCTATGTCATGCTAACGGTGTCTACACCGCCAAGGCATATTGGACTTACGCCGCCAAGACTCCGCTTGGACTTTACGCCGCCAACCATTGGACTTATACTGCCAAGACTCCAGCTTGGACTTTACGCCGCCAACCATTGGACTTATGCTGCCAAGACTCCAGCTTGGACTTTACGCCGCCAATACCAAATCCTTGGACTTCTCAAATTCCAAGACTCAAGCTTGGACTTTCCCTTGCCAACCCATGTTGGACTTTCCATGCCAAGACCATGCTTGGACTTTCCTTGCCAACCCATGTTGGACTTTTCATGCCAAGACCAATGCTTGGACTTTCCATGACAATTACATTGTCATATGTTTTTGTCGAAACATCAAAACACATCAAAACATCACTCGAGCCAAACTCGAGTCTTGGTCAATCGTGACCTGGGCCGATTGCACCAACAAATTGGATTGGATTTAGGATTAGATTTATTTACTTGCTTTATTTTCTTTTTAGTTTGCTTTATTTACTTTAGTTCTATATTTTCCATATCTAGATTTAGATTTTATTTTATTTTAGAAATAGTCTTCTATTTCCTTATTGGCTCTTTGATTTTGTCAGTTAGATTTGTTTATTTCCTATTTCTTAGTATTAGGTAGTACTCCTAATTTTTGTGGCTCGGTTCTTCGTATGCTTAGACGCTTAGGATCGAAAGGCCTGATTCCGATCGATTTAGAAATCGAACGAACCTATCATCGTCGGAGATCCGAACAGAAGAGGATGGATGACCAAGCTGCATCCGAAGTAAATATAGGTAGCCGACCTCTACGGGATTATGCAGCTCCTAGCGCTAGAGGATTTAGGCCGAGTATAGTTGGACTATCCATTTTGGCAAACAACTTTGAACTTAAACCATCACTCATACATATGATCCAGCAGAGTAAATTCGGGGTAGCTGCGACTGAAGATCTGAATCGGCACCTACAGACATTTTTGAAAATCTGCTCAACGATGAAGATAAATGGAGTCCCTGCAGGCGTGATTCGCTTGAGCCTGTTGGATCAAGAAGCATCGCTAGAGGGGTTCGTTCGATACACGAGTAAGCACAGCGGAAAATAAAGAGACACATTTATTTTTACTTGGTTCACAACCCAGCGGTTGCTACTCTAAGGTCCTAACGGTCCTAGACCGCGTACGGAGGGCAAAACACTATAATATCTCCTCCTCGTTGGAGGTAGGAGACGACGATCACAAAATCGAAAGTACGAGGATGAGGCAACAAGCCTACCTCACCTCATTACGAATAAAAACAGAGAATACAATAACCAAAATATGTTACTTGTTGCTGCTGTCAACGAAGAAGATCAAAACTTGTCGTCGCATCGGCGTTATGACGGTGTTGGAGCTTTGGCGTTGTAGAAGCACTTGCGAACAAACGTGATGATCTTTGGAGTTGGAATCCTCCCCTCCTTTTATAGAGTTTCGCCTCTGAATATGTCTCCTCAAAATTTGGAACAGATCACGAAGTTGTACAAATTTTATCGCGAAGTAGCCGCGTCAAACCTTATCCGTTTTGACCTAGCGCAAAGGTTGATTCGTCGCCATCAGTCGACTGATGAGCATTAGTCGACTGCCCAATGTCCAGCAGTCGACTGCCAGCCTAGCCACTTCCCTGCAGTAAGAGGTTAGCACGGAAAATGGTAAATGCGATGGTTTCTAACCGTCCGATCTCGACCTAGACCTTCTATGGGAAGTCTTAATCAGATCGCCGCCTACGGTCGTCCCCGTACAGAGGACACGACCTTACCATCTCTCACTCACACGAGCTTACCTCAATACTTACTGTGTCGCTTTCGCTTCCGACCTTCCACTCGATTCCTTCGGCTCCCTTTGAAATCACTTGAGTGTCGCCCGACCACCGCGGCTTCCTCCCGGTGTCATTAGCCTTCAGTTCCAGCTTTAGTACTTTTCTGCACACTCGATTTAGCTTGTGAGATAACGATGTAAACTTAACTTTGTGTCTTTGCTATAATCAAAACACAGGTGAGATTATCTGGTGCCCCCCTTTTTGATCTATGACAAACCAACACAAAGTTAAGGGAAATTAAAGCATAAAACAAGTATAGTAGATGATGAATGTCATTCCCAAAAACTCCCCCTTAACCAAAACTCCCCCTTAACCCTAGGTGAGTTTTGAAAGAGAAACTTAATTTTCAAAATTAAATTTTTGTATTACTCCCCCTTAACTTTTGCTCTTCTCCCCCTTTTGCCATAAGTAAAAAAAAATGTTGGGGTTTTTGTATAAAATAGGGGTTTTAAAAATAATATCGTATATGCATGCATCTAGATAGATCAAATATGAGTCCAAGCATGCATCTAGCAGTAGTTAGATAGATTGGTTCGAGGTGTGTCCCTCTGCACCAATAATCTAAAGGTTTGTAATATAACCTTTAGGGTTAGTTTGCTTTCCCCCTTAGTCAAATATATGAAGTACAAGAGATGTAGGGGGTGCTAAACTTTGGCCTAAGAGTTATTAAGTACAATAGTGTTGGTGCAGGTCGATCCAACAAATAGTTGAGAAAATAAGTAGTATTTTAAAGAGGTTATATTTCAATTATCCTTAATATCTCACCCATTCTATATGTCTCAGAATTTGTTCACCTTATATATTTTGTGAGATGATTTTAAATTGATTAAAGATAGTCAACCTTGGTTTAGATTCGGATTTAACCTTTAGATCGTTAAGTAACTTTTCGAGAAACTGGCTTCCAGGTCGTGGCGAGGCACAAGGGCCTTCTTTGATCGGAACAACGACCACTTCCTTAGACAAAGCAAAATTCAAGAAAATATCACTTAAGTCACTTAGAGTTACTTCCTAGTCTAACTAGTTTAGGATACGACGAGGTAGCTTTAGCTAGTTCCACTCGGTCAAGTGCACCAAGCTAGATACGCCTTATCTAGTCCGAATACACGAGACTTTGTTTCCCTAACGTACTATCATCTCGCCGTGTCCTGATACTATGTTGTAAAGAGTTGACTAACTTATTTTCCCTATCTAGCCATTCTAAAAATTAAAATAAAATATGCAATGGTTTTGTTAAGTAAGCGGGTATACTATTTTAGTGTTAGCTCCCCCTGGACCATTGAACCAATATGGTCTATTCAAATAATGAATTTAATCCTGGGGAATCCAAAACTTATTAGTCCTTATATGTGAGTTCAATAAAATCTTTGGGACCCATGCTTGGACTCTTTGATGACTACGATTTATGATAGACATATAAGACCTATTCGTAGTCATTGACCTAAATCCGAGTTCGGCTTTGTTGCACACGGCTCTTTGGGTTCCAAGTAGTCGGTTAAGATTCTTAGATCCCAACGTGAACCTTTCTAACCTAGCCTCAACCTCTTGAACTCGATCTTTCAAGAGAGAATTCTCCTCCTCAAGTTTTTCAATTTGGGTAGAGTTTCCCTCTTGAACTTGACTAGTTGAAGAGGTTAGAGTAGCCTCTTGCTTGAAGGTTTCAACCTCCTCAAGTAACGACTCAACCTTAGACTCGGACTTGGTTAATTTCCTAATAAGCATTTTAATTGTATTGTAAAGCGTATGAATTAGTGAGCGGCTAACCTTAATTTTCTCTTTTGGTCCGACTTTGAGTTGCTTCTCGAAGTAGTCCTCGAGTTCGGAGTCGGTGCTGTAATTGGATTCGGATTCAGACTCTGACTCGAACTCCTCCGGTCTTGCCATGTAAGCTATGTCTTCTCTGTTGTCCCAAGTTGCATGGAAAGCCTTCTTTTGATTTGATTTGAATTGTGCCCTCTTTTGGTTCTTTAGTAGCCTCCTTTCCCTCCGAATGATCTTCCGCACTACGTTCACTATTGCTTCCACCTCTTCGGATTCGGACTCTGATTCATCTTCGGGTTTGAGTTCATCTACTTGCCTAGTAGGTGGCTTGCTTCTTTGTCCTGCAAGTAGAGCAATACCTCTCTCGGCCCGGACCACGTTAGTCTGCTCGTGAAGTTCAAACTCAAAAAATAATTCATCTAACCTAAGCTTTGAAAGGTCCTTAGAGACCTTGTAGGCATCGACCATGGATGCCCACAAGATAGTCCTAGGGAAAGCATTTAAAGCATACCTTATAAGATCCCGGTTCTCTATGGCTTGCTCGATCGAGTGAAGACCGTCGACGATGTCTTGGATCCGCGCATGTAGTTGGGTGGCGGTCTCGCGATCCTGCATCTTTAGATTGTATAGTTTATTTACGAGTAAATCTCTTTTACATACCTTAGCATCGGATGTCCCTTCATGTAGATCAATTAATTTGTTCCAGAGGTCTTTGGCGCTAATGAATGATCCGATGCGGTTGAGTTCATCCTTGGACAAGCCGCATTGCAATATTTGGGTTGCTCTTGCATCGGCTTCGATTTGCCTCTTAGTTTCATTTGTCCACTTGTCAAAATCCAAGGGCTTGCCTTGATCATTGTTGGGCAGAGCAAAGCCAGTTTGGATGATTATTCAAGTCTCGACTTGTGTTTTTAGAAAACACTCCATCCGACCTTTCCAATAACGAAAATCATTTTCGTTAAAGAACGGAGGTCGGGTGGTGCTATACCCCTCAATGTGAGCCATTAAATATCTTGCAAAACACGAATAAAAACCAAAGGGAATTCCAAGACTTGGTATTGGATTAGTAATGCCGAAAATAAATAGAAATAAATAGAAATAAATGAGAAGAATAAGAAAATAACAAAAACTAACAACTTACGACCTTCGATGTCCCCGAAAGGGCACTAAACATTGGTTTTTGGGGCTGAAAACAGCTTGTTACGAGGGTAAACCTTGGTAAAAAAATTTATATCTCTCAGAGAGCTTCAATTTGGTAGGTAGATCGTTTTGTGAGTCCACTTGTGCGAAAAGTTATGGCCGTTTTACCGTCGACTACTTCAAAAGAGTATACTTGCAAACACACAACCAAAAGAAGTGTACCAAGACTTCGTCTTGGATTAGTAGTGCGGGAGGAAAAAAACCTAAAAAAAATGTGACTCGAATAATACGAAAAGAAAACCAAAAAGTGCTAGATTGGTGGTTTCACCAAATCTTAGCGCCCCCGCTCTGATACCAATTGTTGGATCGAGAAGCGTCGCTAGAGGGGGGTGAATAGTGATCGTAAATCTTTTCGTTCGTTCATTCGATACATGAGTAAGCACGATGGAAAATAAAGAGACACATTTATTTTTACTTGGTTCACAACCCAGCGGTTGCTACTCCAAGGCCCTAACGGTCCTAGACCGCGTACGGAGGGCAAAGCACTATAACGTCTCCTCCTCGTTGGAGGTAGGAGACAACGATCACAAAATCAAAAGTACGAGGATGAGGCAACAAGCCTACCTCACCTCGTTACGAATAAAAATAGAGAATACAATAACCAAAATATGTTACTTGTTGCTGCTGTCGACGAAGAAGATCAGAACTTGTCGTCGCGTCGGAGCTTTGGCGTTGTAGAAGCACTTGAGAACAAACTTGATGATCTTTGGAGTTGGAATCCTCCCCTCCTTTTATAGAGTTTGGCCTCTGAATATGTCTCCTCAGAATTTGGAACAGATCACGAAGTTGTACAAATTTTATCACGAAGTGGCCGCGTCAAACCTTATCCATTTTGACCTAGTACAAAGGCTGATTCGTCGGCATCAGTCGACTGATGCCTCCGATCAGTCGACTGATGAGCATCAGTCGACTGCCCAATGTCCAGCAGTTGACTGCCAGCCTGACCACTTCCCTGCAGTAAGAGGTTAGCACGGAAAATGGTAAATGTGACGGTTTATAACCGTCCGATCTCGACCTAGACCTTCCACGGTAAGTCTTAGTCAGATCGCCGCTTACGGTCGTCCCCGTACAGAGGACACGACCTTACCATCTCTCACTCACACGAGCTTACCTCAATACTTACTGTGTCGCTTTCGCTTCCGGCCTTCCACTCGATTCCTTCGGCTCCCTCCGAAGTCACTCGAGTGTCGTCTGACCACCGCGGCTTCCTCCGGGTGTCGCTAGCATTCGACTCCAGCTTTAGTACTTTTCTGCACACTCGATTTAGCTCGTGAGATAATGATGTAAACTTAACTTTGTGTCTTTGCCATAATCAAAATACAGGTTCGATTATCGGGTGCCCCTGCACCAACAGAGCCTATTACCGTTCTCATTACGGGATAAGGCTAAGGCATGACTTCACTCCCTGCCTTCGGGAAGCATTACTACATGGGAGCAATGTGAGCAACAATTCCTGAATAAATACTTCCCACCAAGCAAGACTGCTCACATATGCCATCTTATCACAAGCTTCCGTCAGAAGGAGGGGGAGTCCTTATTCAAAGCTTGGGATCACTACAAGGGGCTACTCTACCAATGCCCTCACCACGGACTGGAAAGGTGGCTGGTGATCTACATCTTCTACATTGGGATCACGTACGCCACGAAAATGTCCCTTGATTCTGCTGCAGAAGGAGCACTTATGAACAAGACTATTGAGGAAGCAGAGGAGCTGATAGAAGAGGTGGCCCAGAACCACCATCAATGGACTTTCGAACGTAGTCACCCAGCTCCTGTAGTAGGACGATATGCTGTTAACTCCGTGGATCACCTAGCAGTGAGAATGGATGTGCTTAGTAGACGATTCGACTCTTTAAATCCTTCATCTACATGTGTGGCTATTGACTTTGGAGAAGGAGCAGCAACATATCGAGAGGACTACTGTGGAGGGCGGAGCAGCTTAGAAGAGCAGATTGAACACTGTGATGTGGTTGGGGACTACAATCAAAGGCCCAACAACTTGTACTCCGATACTTAACCCTGGATGGAAGAACCACCTGAATTTTTCCTACTGGAATAACTCGGGAAACTTCCAACCATTAGGAGGGTATGGCCAGCAGCAGGGCCATGGGCAGCAATAACAGAAGTCTAAGTTAGAATTGATGATGGAAGATTTCATTTCTACCCAAACAAAGGCCAATGACGAATTCTGTCGCCAACATCAGAAAATAGAGGAGTCACTCAGAGACTTGAAGGCCACCGTTGACGGTCTTGCAAGTCACACAAGGATGTTGGAGACACAAGTGGCCCAGATAGCCCAAACTGTGTCGAAATCTATGGATAGTTCTCCATCAGTACTCGAGCCAAGTCAGGCTAAAGAAGAAGGAGTGTGCAGCGAGAGAGAAGCACCGAGAAACAAATTTGCCAAGGGGTGTGCTGCCATGATTTCCACTCTACCAGACCAAGCTGAAATCAAAGATAAAATTCCACTCTAGCTTGAGGATCTTGGTGAATTTGTTATCCCTTGCTCAATTTATGGGGAAAGCTTCGATGAAGCGTTGTGCGACTTGGGGTCATCGGTTAGTGTGATGCCTTATGCATTTTACCTGGAGATGGGACTGGGTAATATAGAACCAACGGGCATAAGGATTCACATGGCGGATGACACAATCAAGTAACCCGTTGGCATGCTAGCACAGGTGCCTGTGGTGATTGAAAATTTCGTTATACCCACGGATTTCATCATACTCGACACAGGACCAGATCCCCAGAATCCCATCATCTTGGAAAGATCCTTTCTGGCAACTGTGGGGGCGTGCATAGAAGTTAAGGCACACCATATCTCCTTAAAGGTAGATGGGGAGATCATCCTCTTCAGCCTATCAGAGTGTAGAGCTCCCTTTCTAGATGGCTTCACTTTCAGCAGGTCAAAGCCGAGGCCACCAGATGTCGATTCCGAGATGGATGAATGGAGGTTCACTGAACCTTCGGAGCCAAGTTGATAATGGAGTGTGGTCGAGCTAAACGACTTTAAACAAAGCGCTTCTTGGGAGGATATCCAAGTTTAGTGTTTAGGTTCTCCTTTAATTGTATTGCATGAATTTAGTTAATTTGAACTTTGATTTCCATTTCATTTAGCATTAAGACCAGAAAAGAACTTTGCTAGGTAAAAATAAAATCAATATTAGTTTACACGGCGAAGCATATGAGAAAATTCGGACCGTTGTGCACAAAAGGAGAGAAAAAAAGGGACACACGACCTGCCCGTGTGTTTTCCCACGGTCGTACCCCACCAACCTGAGGCGCACACGTCCTGGCCGTGTGTTTTCACACGGCAATGTCACGCAGGGGTTAAGTAGGGCACACAGTGTGTTTTTGCCCCATTTGCGCCGTGTGTTTTGATTTTCTTGCCCTAGTCGTGTGGATCCTTCTTCCCCATCACCTAGAAGCCTTTATAACCCTCAAGGAAGCCTAAAAGAAGTAAAGATGAGGAGGACCAAGCAAGTGACATCTCGATCCGGTGCTTTGGAGCGACGAGCAAGGAGAACCGACACCCCTCAAGCTCCGGAGGAGGGTAACGCTCTTCCAACCCTTCTTTTTCGCAACAATGAGCATAGGGATAGATATAATATGCTTTCTACTCGCAAAATCACTGCAACTAGGTATCTTGATGAAGATTTACTAGAATCCCTAGGTTTGTTGGGTGACATTCAAGCCCTATTTACAAAAATAGGATGGGGAGAGATAATGGGGATAAGACACCCAACTTATCCTAGGATAGTTCTAGAGTTTTTAAGTTCTTTAGAAGCCGAAGTTTTAACGGGTAGAGAGAGCGAAGAGAGTAGGATTACCTTTAGGATGGATATTCAACATTGAGCATGAATGAACACTACACCAATGGAATTCATGTTTTAGCTTGCCAAGTGGGGGAGAGAGAAGAACCCCTATTGGGTTTAACTCTCAGATCTTTTGGACTAAATTGACAGGGGAGCACGCTTACGATCCTTCTAGGGCCAAAGCATCGCACCTCCGAAACTCCGTTTTTCGATACCTCCACCGAATCATGGCAAGTACTATATTTGGTCGTGGGGAGAGTGACGGTGTAGTAAGAGCTAGCGAGCTGCTTTGCCTTTGGGACATGCTACAAGAAAGGAGTAGCATCGATGTAGGTTCCCATTTCATCAGACACTTAGTGAAGATGGGCAAAGCAGCAAGAGGAGAGATTAATGTGGGGAGCCTACTTAGCCACAATTGCCATAGGATGGGGTACGATTACACCGTATTAGAGAGTATAGAGGGGAGCCCTAGGATCGACCTAGGAGTGTGTATGACCATGAAGATGATTGTAAGAGAGGGACACTCCTTATGCTTTATAAGGAAAAACCTGACGGCCCTCAGGCTTCCCGACCCTGATCATACCACCATCACCACACACGCTAACTGGCACTTAGACCTGATAGTGGAGTCCCCGCCATATGAGGGACCATCCACAGCGGCACCATCTCTCCCCCTTTACATCACTCTCCCTCCAGTCCATGCATGTATAGGAGGCCACCTAGTCCACGTCGACATGAGCCTGCACATGCACCACCACCTTTTTCTACTTTTGAGCAAGATGCAGGTACATCGGCCTATGATTTTTCGGAGTTCCGATCGCGCCTCGACGATATATACGTTGAGCAGCAAACACAGAGGTAGCGATGGGAGGAGCATAGCGCCTACATGCAGGCGGAGTTTTAGGGCTTCCAGGAGCACTTCCAGCGGGTTGAGAAGTTCTACGATGAGGCCCACATCTACTTCTAGGAGGAGGCTACCCTTCGTCAGGCAGAGGCCGCCTACCGCCAGGAGATGCAACCGCATATGCTAGCCCAGCAGGAACAGTGGGCTAGGGAGGAGGAGCACCGAGCAACCGCTGCATCCACCAGCTCTCAGATCGACCACATGTACATGTGGCATCAGCAGCTCAGGAGCAGGTTCTCCCAGGATCCCGAGATGTCGAGGCTTCCAGACTTTCCACCTCGTCCACCATACTAGAGGTATATTTTCATTTAAGTCTGGAGGGGGGGGGGGACCCCAAGTTTTGTTTTATTTTGTTTCTAACAGTAGTTTCTTTCTTGATGTTTTCATTTTAGTTAGCATTCATTTGTTCATGCATAGGTTGTTCAATTTCTTTCAGCACTTAGTTTTTGCTATAAGCTGCCTCAGTAGTATTTTTTAAAAGTTTTCTTCATGAGTTGTTTCCATAGTTATCTTAACTTCATTTACCTTGTGGTATTTTATTCTATTTGCTCTGAATGAATGTTCTAGACTTACACTGGTTAGCTTTTATTTTACACATACACTTGACGAACTTTCTGAAAGGGAGAGTCTAGTACATACCTAGGTATGATTCATCTCAGTAGTCTAGTACTTTGGAATCCACAGGTGACCCTAAGTTTAGCATTTCAGTTATTGGAGATGCTTAGATCGTGTAAGCCCATTCGGAAAAATCAAAATCCCAGTGAGCCGAAAAAAATAAGAGAGAAAAGAAAAAGAAATGAAAAAGGAAAGAAGGAAAAGAAAAAAAGAGAGAAAAAAATTTATGAGGGATAAAAAAATAGTTGTCGTGGGTGGAAATGGTTAGATGACCCTTTGAGACCGAGTTAGGTTACTAGGGAAACACCTATCAATTTCTCTCAATACGGAGCATAACTTTGAGACTTTGTGCTAAATCTAGGGAACGACCCTCGCTTTGGACAGGTAAGTGCCTAAGAGCCGGAGACCTTAGGAAAGCTATAGGATGACGACTTAACTTACCATGGAACGAGTATCCCCTAAGAAGATTCGCTTAGCACATGCACGAGAAGCTAACTTAGTGAATTTTTAGAACACATCTATTTTGCTTTGATTGAAAATACTACTTGATAAATCTAGTTAACATGCTAAGTATGGAACAATGATTTTTAAAATTTCATGGAACTAAAGTTTGCTTGAGGACAAGTAAAGATTTAAGTCTGAGGGAATTGATGTGAGCAAAACATATAGGATTTTAGGAGTAGTTTTCGCTCACATCTCATTACATTTATGTTAGTTTCATGCATATGTCACTTTGTTTTACATGTATTTTCTATTTTCTGGTTTGGAGATCTTCTCTTTGTACTTTTGTGTGCAGGATAACATTTCGTGGGAAAAAAGGTGCACTTTCAGAGCAAAAGAAGGACATTTTGCAGCTAGACGCAGAAAGGGACACGACTAGGGCATGTGGCTACACACAACCGTGTCCAAGGGGCAAAATCGTCCACCCCAGTGCCACACATGACCTGGCCATGTGGAAACACACGGCGGTGTGGCACTGCGCGATTCCGATGCGAGTCAGTTATTTTCCAGGTTTCAGAGAGATCAAGGATGATGTCTATATAAAGGAGGCTACGCCCAAACCCTAGGGGGGAGGCAAGACGGCTGGGACGACACATCGAAGCCCTAAAAGGCTTAGGGAACTCGCAACGGGGAGGAAGAACACCGTCGGAGATCCGAGTTCCGCACTTCAACGCCAGAGAGAATGCCACATTGGTATTGTAAATTTTTGTTCTTGCACTTTATCTGTTATTTATTAGAACATGAATATGCCTTGTGTTTCTCCTCTCCTATCTATGGAGTAGTTTCTTCGATTCTAAGATTAGGGAGTAGTTTGTGTGCGTAGGATATGTTGCTTCAAATTGAATTCTGGTATTGAGTTTGAATTTGCAATTGGAATTAGTTTAGACCGATATCTATGTGTATTTGGTTTTCTATCTACTATGCTTAGCCGACACGAGGGGTGATAGCCCTCGTATCTAAGATTTAGGGGATTTATACAAGGAACCTAGGGGTTAGCCTCATCTGTTGTAACCGTGGGTAGAAGGATGCGATAGAACTGGAAACGGTTCGTCACAGGGATTGATTCGGCATCCTCGTACCGCCTATCCAGTCCTTGTAAGGTAGAGATAGCTCCCGATAAATGCAGTGGCTCATCGGAAGAGTGTATGATGTCCCTTCCATAAGACCATAGTTAGACATTTAGACAATGCCCAGTTGATAGCATGTTTTACGATACACAAGCGAAACCGAAATTCTAGAATCCCTTTAAAAGATCTCACGGCAAACTCCTTTCTTCCTTTGTGTGACACCGTATTGAGTAGGACCACCAATAACCCTCACATTCACAACCCTTAGAGTCTAGTCCCGAACAATTACATCCACCGAACAAATCGATACTCGAGTCTCAGTCTCTGTGGGATCGATAATCTTTCTATTACTTGACGACATCTGTGCACTTGCGGACATTGAGCGCGAGCGCGCGCTTCGAGTCCTCGACGGTCTCCGTCGTGAGATTTGAGGTCGCGTTCGCGTGCATCATTGGCTATGCGACTGTGAGTAGGGAATGACCAACTGTGAATGGTTGTGAATGGCTGTGAATGTGGCTAAGCTGTTCTATTTATTCTGTGGCAGGTTATCACCAATCCTTGTAGCTGTTGGCATGGATCTAGGTTGGTTGTGATAGAGTAATTGAAGGGTGAGTTCAATTATCTTTATGCTACTTGTTGGGTAATTGAATTTAGGAGATAAGATGATTTATGGTGTGATTGGAGGTCTATTTGTGATGTCTTATTGGTGTTCTGTTGTGGGGCGGCGATCAGTCTGGGTGTGCGCTGGTGTTATTGGGATGAATACAATTCATGTGAATAAGATTTTAATTCTTATGCGATAAATTAATTGGATACAAGATCGATGTAAGAGTTGATTTAATTGACGTCGTGCATGGGAACTTAATGGAATTATATTTTGTTACGACTGTGAGTTATCGGTTAAGTGGATAGCTTAATCCATTAGGTTTTGATCTTGATACTAGAGTTGGCAATATAATCTGATTATATTTGCAATATTGCAGGGCATGAATACGAGACAAGACCGTGACCGTGAAGATTTTAATTATCACGAGCTTCTTAGAAGGTGGATAATATTTCCTATCCTGGTCAGGTAGTAGCTAAACCCTGATATATATGATTTCATATTATTGTCACTGTGACCTTGACTTCACTCTAGTTTTTCTATTGCTTGATACTTGCCTTTGCACTTAAATTCTCTGTCATTGTTGTTATTTATTCATTAATTATTTTTATGAATTATAGATGTTATGGTAAGTGGACCTGCAGTGGTTTACCTATGTATACGTTGCTAAATTCGATTGTAAAATTAAATTGTGCAATCTAGATAAATCATCCAGGGGTGGGTGATGTTCTAGAAGTAAGTTGAGTTTTCATATCATATCCTGATATTGTGTATATATATCCACTATGGATCATGTAGTCATGTATGTACGTGTGATTTGTCGATACAGCGTCGCTACGGACTGGAGGTCCTAGCTTGGTTGTTGTCAGTTGCATATGCCTCTCTATAGAATAAAGAGTGTGTTGTGGGCATGTGTATGTGTTGTTGTGCATTCATTCCATTTACATACATATTGGCGACTTGGTCTCCCTTGTGGTTGAGAGGGTCGTTAGTCATCCTACCTCTCAGGTTACTCGTGGAGGAGTAACTGGTGTGAGGGCAGATCATTTGTTATGTCGCACTCGCCCCACTATTGACAGTGGTTGTTGGAGTAACGTGCAGTTGTCCTGGGTGTGTGGTACTCGACAATTCATGGATAGTGACAGTCAGAGTAGCCAGCAGCATGGACCCTCGTTGTGTAGCTAACTCTTTACGCTTATATGCTATTTGTTCATACTGCCCACTCGGCCACTCGAGAGAGGTGATTGTTGTTGAGTTGGGACAGTTGTCATGTCGTGCCACCTAAGCCACACTGGGGTAGTGGTAGCAGTAGGGTGCGCAGGCATGACCATGCATCTGCATTGTCGTGGTAGATGACATATATATATATATATATATATATATATATATAGTTGAGTATGATGAGAATATATATAGATAGAGTTTATATATATGATCGTTAGATGTTGCATTTGTTTGAGCTATACTTGCTTCATTTGATTGTACATCATCTTGCATCCCACTTGCATATTTTATATGGTTGTGTGTGGATTACCAGTATTGAGGTGGTCAGACTATTATATACCTTTGACCAGTACCTTAAGGTGATACGGCATGAACCCGATTCATTGTGTATTTGACACAGAATGTTAGTATGCCGGTGTTGTTGATTACAGAGTCAGTATTTACTCTACCATATTGTAGGTGTTGTATTATGGTACTTATACTCAAGTTGTATGAGTTACATCATCGTTGATCTTCAGGTATGTCAGTACCTTATGTTGTTATTGTTGATCAATTTAGTTATACAGTTGTTATATCATATTGATGTATACCTGTTATACCTTTAGATAACATATTGTTGACTTGCATGTGATATATATATATATATATACCGTTGAGTTTTGTACTCACCACCACAGACCCTAGATTTTCTTATCGCCCAGGTAACAGGTAGCCGACTTCATAATGGGCTTGGAGCATCGCTGGTTGGCAATATCTCATCTCACTTTGAGGGTCCCGACTTTGGATTTATGTTTCCTTTAGTTTCGAATGTTTCTTATATTGATCCAGATTTATATGGTGGATGTTGTGTTAGACATTGTTGATGTACACACTTGTTGATTCGAGTTTTGATGATGCTTTCTTTATGTTGTGGTAGTCATACCGATATGCATTGTGTGTAGTTTATTATTTCGTTGCGACAATTTTTGTTGTGTTTTGTTATATATACATTTATATATATTGTTGTGATTGTGGCTGAAAGACCTTGTATCAATAGGATATAGTGTCACGTACAGGGGAGATGCTATCCGTTTATTTTTCAGCTCGGCATACTCTCGGAGCGTGACAACTTTATTGGTATCAGAGCCCTAGGTTTTGCGATGTCATACAATGTTGTTTTTGTCGAGTTTTGGATTCTCAGGAGTTAATTTGTTTTTGGTTTTGGTTTTGTGAGATGAGATCGACAACGACATGAGCTCCGAGTAGCACGAAGTAAGAATTTATGATAACTTATATTCTAGTTAGATACTTATCTAAACTTGTTCAACAGGTGTATACAAATAGAGTTATGGCACCTGTGCAGATTCGTAGTAGGGGTCGCTCACCAAGGTGACCAGCCGGAGTTGCCTTTAGTGTTTATACTCTCGATTTTTTTTGTTGGTTATACATTTAGTGTTTATAACAGGGCATCAACCATATGATGCCCGCAGAGCTTCATCTCTACTCGTATCCATGTCGAATCTTCGGAAGAACGACTTCTCAAAGCCACAAGTTTGACCTTCTCTTTACTACTAGATGAAGAAAGAAGGTCTGGTGATCGGAGAGCAATCACCGATTCATTTTGCGACACAAACGAGTCCTCGAATAACCTTTGTAAGGTTGTCGATTCATGTCGAAATTAGCCACTATTTTTGAAGCTTAAATAAGCGACAATAACAACACTAAAACCTAGAGTGGCTGGTCTCTAAAGAGGTGGAAACAACCCTTATTTCCTTGATGGCTGACGGAACACCAAACCCTAATTCTCTTAGGTTCGACCAAGGGCACAAAGGAAGAAACCTTTGTTCCAAGCTTTGGCCGAATGGTCAATCCACCTTAAGGAAGACTTGGTCGGAGTTCACCACTTCCTTGGGGAGGAGTTGGTAGGACCTAAACAAGAGGGAGCTTTGCTAGGGCCGGCAGCAAAGAAGAAGGAAGAGGGTAGAGAGTTCGGCTAGGTTGAGGAAGAGAGCCTTAAGGACTTCTATTCATTAGGTTTAACCTTTATAACCCTTTATATAGGCACTAATCCTAATGGATTATAGGTTAGTGGATCAAAACCTAAATCCATAATCATTAAGGCTTAATCTTATCCATTAAATCCTAATTGGGCCCTTAACTAAAAGATGACCCTTTTAATTAAAACAAATGAGTTTGGTTTATAATTAAACCTTTTAAGGCCAAACACATCTTCTTAAGACATGCTCCTTTCACATTTCCGACTTGACAAATATTTTCATATTTGTCATGTGTTTGATCCAACCAAACTTGATCTCTCTCTATCTTTAGAATCTAATTCTCAAACTCGTTTTAAGTCTCTTTGAAGAATTCATAGTGTGTGTGACCTAATAGGTTCTCAACTTATGTTGATCGTTCATAATTAACCATTAATTATAAAATGATCATGAATGCACCTAGTAGTATATCATGATCCCTAATTAATCGAAAAATCAATGATTGATCTCGGAATAATTCCAAACCCTTTAGCAGCTACAGTGAATCATGTCTCGTTCCTTTCACTCATCTTATACCCACTTGGTTTAGGACATGATCTATATGTCAGTCCCCACTAGGCTAACTACGTCACACCTAGCCTAAAGTCTTACTTCCTTGTCCAATGGATTCTAATTACTTCGACATGTATCCAAGAGTACCATACTCTCGATATGCAATGCTTTGGCCAAAGACTTTGAGTAACAATCCTAACGAGTGGTCATAGGGTATATATCTCCTCGCAAGGAGTGATGAATCCTTTGTTGGCTATTCAATCACCTTCGGACACTTTGACTTATACCCAATCATCTCATACCCACACCTCCATAGAGATGTATCGACTAAGATGTCAAAGTATAAGTCTCGATGACCAAGATGACTTGAATACCTCAAGTCGAAGGAAACTCGTACTCAAGCTGCAGTAAGAGCTTCACTGACATATCTTATATACAGAGAACCATGTGAAGTCTTACAGTATATCACTCCAATGAACTAGTTACCATAACTAGCATCCACGTTTAACTCTCGACATCTCAATATCTCCAACCAGTGAGGAGCAGCTGCTTGGATAAACCAAGGAGTATAACCCGTGCTAGTCTCCTAGAATCGATGATGTTCGAACTCATCAATTCATCGACTGAGATTATTTCAATACATTCATAATTACACATATAGAGATACTCACTAGTTGTGATCCAATCATAAGTTCTCTTATGCTATGAATCGTATCACGGACATTTAGTAAATGAGTTTAAGATCCAATCAAATACATATGACATGTGCACTCAAATAGTGAATCTTTATTTATCAAATAAATAGTACAACTATAAGGCGATTGCCTTAGGACACCTCTAAAACATAACAGACTCTCACTTGGCCTAAAGCCAATCGCCATGGTATCCAATACCATAGTCCTTAATGTGACTCTCAAACTTACTTTGTGATAGAGTCTTTGTTAAAGGATCAGCTAGATTCCTTTTTTGGGAATCTTCTCGATTTATATTTCTTTCCTACTGATGATTTCTCTGATCCGATGATATCGCCGAATCACGTTTTTGGATCGTTGGTGAGACCTGGGTTCTTTTACCTATGTAATAGCTCCAGTGTCGTCGCAGTAAACTGGTAATGCTTCAACAATGGACGGAACCACCCCAAGTTCGGAGATAAACTTCTTGATCCAAACTGCTTCCTTTGCTGCTTCAGAGGCTGCAATGTATTCTGCCTCCGTGGTAGAATCGACAACTGTGTCTTGTTTAAAACTTTTCCAACTCATTGTGCCACCATTCAATGTGAATATGTACCCAGACTGTGACTTGGAGTCATCCTTGTCGGTCTGGAAGCTGACATCCGTATACCCGCGTGTAACCATATCACCTTCTTCATATACCAAGCACATATCCTCAGTTCTTCTCAAGTACTTAATGATTGCCTTGATAGCCACCCAACGATCCATTCCTGGATCAGACTGATATCTGCTCATGACACTCAGAGAATATGATACGTCGGGCCTTGTACATAACATAATATACATAAAATAATAGATCCTATTGCAGAAGCATAAGAAATCTTATTCATGCAATTCCTCTCGTCTTCTATGCAGGGACACATAGACTTGAAAGGTGAATCCCATGATGCATGAGTATATAACCTTTCTTGGATTCAGACATGCTAAACCACTTTAGCACTTTGTCTATATATGTAGACTGTGAAAGATCAAACAACCTTTTCGATCTATCTCTATAGATCTTAATCCCAAGGATGTAGGTCACTTCTCTCATATCTTTCATGGAGAATATTTTGGATAACCAATCTTTGATTAACTGTAAGATAGGTATATCATTTCCTATGAGTAATATGTCATCGATATATAGTACTAGGAATAGATTGCACTCCCACTAACCCTCTTGTACACATAAGGTTCGTCAAGATTTTGTGAGAAATTAAACTCTTTGATTGCCTCATCAAAATGAATATTCCAACTACTGGATGCTTGGTTCAGTCCACAAATGGACCGTTGAAGTTTGCATACTTTAGTTTTGTCAATCGATGTGAAACCCTCGAGTTATATCATATACACATCCTCATATAGGTTTCCATTAAAGAAAGTTATTTTCATATCCATCTGTCATATCTCATAATTATAATGAGCTGCTATGGTCAGGAGTATTCGAATGGACTTAAGCATGACAACTGGTGAGAAGGTCTCGTCATAGTCAACACCTTGCTTTTGACGATAATCTTTTGCCACCAATCTAGCTTTATAAGTAATCACATTACCATCCATGTCAGGTTTTTTCTTGAAAACCCACATGCACCCATGCCTTCAGGTGGATCCACCAAGTTCCAAACTTGGTTTTTATACATGAAATCCATTCCCGACTTCATGTCTACTAGCCATTTATCCCTTTCTGAATTTTTCAGAACTTCTTCGTGACTAGTAGATTCCTCATCCTCAATGAGTAACACATCATTAGATTCACTTACGAGAAATCCATATCTTTTAGGAATCTTATGTGACCTACCAGATCTGTGAAGAAGTAGTTTAACGATAGGTTCAGTCATTATCTCATCATCATAAATAATCGACTGTGGTTCTGGTATAAACATCTCTTTAGAGTCTATTAGAGTTTCTTGAACTTCCTCAAGTTCAATCTGACTTCCACTGTTTTCTTGCAAGAGAAACTCTTTCTCTAGAAATACAACATTTCTTTAAACAAACGCCTTTTGTTCTAAGGGATGATAGAATTGGTAATCCCTCGTTTCCTTGGGGTACCCAATAAATATATACTTATCAGACTTAGCATCCATCTTGTTTGATGTAGTCCTTTTCACATAAGCAGGATATTCCCATGTCTTCAAATAAGACAACTGGGATTTCTTACCCATCCATATCCGATATGGAGTAGCAGAGACTGCCTTGATCGGGGCTCTATTCAGCAAGTGAATAGCTATTTCGAGTGCGTAGCCCCAAAAGGATTTGGAAAGGCTTGCATGATTCATCATCGATCTCACCATGTCCAACATGGTTTGATTTCGCCTTTCAGATACACCATTATGTTGCGGTGTATAAGGCGGAATCCATTGAGACAATATACCATTATCTCTTAGATAATCCTGAAACTCTTTGCTTAAGTATTCGCCATCTCGATCGGATCGAAATATTTTAATACTTTTACCAAGTTATTTTTCTATTTCATTTCTGAATTCTTTGAACTTTTCAAAAGATTCAGATTTATATCTCATAAGATATACATACCCAAATTGTGAGTGATCATCGATAAAGGTAATGAAGTAGTTGTAACCTCCTTGAGCATTAATTGACATTGGCCCACATACATCAGTATGTATGAGACTAAGTAACTCTTGCACTGGCTTACCCTTTCCAAAAAAGGGCAACTTTGTCATCTTGCCTTGTAAGCATGATTCACATGTATCAAATGAATCCAATTCAAATGATTCTAGAATTCCACTCTTGTGTAACTCTGATATGCGCTTCTTGCTTATATGGCCAAGGCGACAATGCCATGTATAGAAGGTTAACTGATCATCCTTTCGAGCACGCTTGTTGCTCGCTTAGATATTGAATGCATCACTAAATGTATCTAACACGTAGATGTCATTGCATAAAGTTCCGGTGTCATAAAGAATGTCATTCAAAGTTATATAACAACAATTACTAAACGTCAAATAGAAATTCTTTCTATTTAAATAAGAAATAGAAACAATGTTCTTTATTAATGCAGAAATAAAATAACAATTGTCCAGTTCTAAGACAAGTCCACTAGGAAGCTTCAGCGAATATGTTCCAACAACGACAACTGCAACCTTTTCTCTATTGTCGACTCGTAGATTCGCTTCTCCCTTGACAAGTCTTCTTCTATCCCTTAGCCCTTGTATGTCATTACATATATGTAAGTCATACCAGTATCCAATATCCAAGCATCAAAGGAAATAGCATGATAGTAAAAAATGAAGATACCTAAAGAGGATGGGGCATCAGATGTCAACTTCTTCTTCATGGGCTCAAGGTGGATCTTGTAGTTCCTTCACCAATGGCCAATCTTGCCACAGTGATGGCATGTGCCCTTTGGAATTGACTCTCCAGTCTTGACCTTCTTCTTCTTCCCCTTTGGCTATTGCTTTGACTTCCTCTTAGAACCTTTCTTCGAGGAGTCAACCAACATCACTGTTTTCTGTTCTTTAGTCCAAGAAGGTTCTACAATCTTGAGCATATTGATCAGCTCGGGAATGGTGGATTCAAGATTGTTCATCCGATAGTTCATCACAAATTGTGAGTAACTCTTGGACAAACTATGCAGAATTAAGTCAATAGTTAATTTGTGATCCATCGCAAACCCTAGTGATCCTAGCCGCTCAATGTGCTCATTCATCTTCAGTACAAACTGTACTACAAATGAACCTTCCTCCATCTTCGAGCTAAAGAGAAGCTTCGAGACCTCGAATCTTTCAGATCTCGACTGCTCATCAAAGAGTTTACGAAGATGGTAAATGTTCACGTAAGCATCCATATGCTCATGCTCCTTTTGCAGCTCAAGAGTCATCGTCGCTAGCATGATGCAACTGGCAAGCTCAGAATCAGTCGTATGCTTCTGATGGGCTAACATTTGATTCGTAGTTGCATCATAGTCAAGACTGGTGGGAAGAGGCTCTTCAAGGACATAACCAAGCTTTTTAGTCTTGAGAACGATTCTTAAGTTTCTAAACCAGTCCAAGAAGTTAGACCTAGTCAGTTTGTTCGATTCCAAAATCGAACGCAGATTAAGAGACGACATTATCAAATGATTAACCTAGAAATATAAAATTGAGAATGTGAGAGAGATGATTTGATATGTAAACAATTTACATATTAGGCTCCCACTCACTTTTCGAATTCGAGAGCCCTTACTTTGAATTCGGGAGATCGTAGTGTTGGAGGATCGATGGCCGGCTAGAGGGGGATGAATAGCTCAATTCGCGTGTACGGTGGAAATCGTCCGTTCATTGCGTGCTCGTATACAATACTCATTAATGCGTAGTGGAAATAATAGTAATACAAATACAAAAGACAAGCACACACAAATACACACGATATACGTGGTTCGGAACCTTAGGGTTCTTACTCCACGGGGTGAACTCAACGAGCTCGTGTTATGCGCACGACACTAACAAAACTCCTTTTCCACAACAAGTCGAAGGTGGAGAAATCTCGTACAAGCAATCACAAGATGTAATACAATAAGTATAAGTAAATACAAAGACAACAATGAAATACCCGTAAAGAACACTTTACAATGCTTGCTTTGAATCCTTTGCTTGTTGCTTGTTTTGGTTTGCTCTTGAAGAACTGGAATGCAGCAGCAATTCCCCTCCAAAATCTCCCAAAAACTCTTGCAAAATCCTCCATCTCGAGCTCCATTTATAACCTGCATCAAGCTGATTTTGCGCTAATCAGTCAATTGATCGTGACCATCAGTTGACTGGTCCTGTAGCCCTTGTCTCACAACGACTTGATCAATGCTGGACAAGTTCCAATGGATCCATCATCAGTCAACTGATCATGCCTATCAGTCGATTGATTAACCCATCAGTCGAGTGCTCATCGCGATCACTCGACTAGAAAATATTCTATGCCCGAATTCACTCGATCGATCATTGCCATCCTCGATAGTCGATCGATGGTGGTCGTCGATCATTGCCATCCCTTGGCGATTCGCTCGCGAACAGATTAGTCGAACACCAGTCAAACTCATTCGACTTGGAGCAGTCGACTGGTACCTATACCAGTCAACTAATGTCGGGTAAAACCTCAAACACCATATTTGAGTATCCGATACTCAGTCCTGGCCACTTGGCCAAGTCCACCTCATCTCTCTTGGAGTTCTCCACCGAAGCTCTCTTCCCTCGGCCTACGTCCCTCGGATGCACCAAGCGCACGACTTCGCAATGTCATCCTTCGCGTCTCTTGCCCTCGAAGTCTGCTTCCCTTGGGCCTCACTCCATTCGCTCCCCGTCCGACGATCCCTCGGATGCACCAAGTGCACGGCTTCGCAATGTCATCCTTCACTGACTCAAGGACCCCGAGCCTACAAGACTAGTGAACTTGCCAAGTCTTCAAGACTTCCCACACCAAGCCTCATACTTGGATTTTCCATGTCAAGCCCAATGCTTGGACTTTTACCGCCAAGGCTACACACTTGGACTTGCGTGGCTAATCCATATTGGACTTTCTCAACACCAAGCCCTATGCTTGGATTTTCCCAACACCAAGCCTCATGCTTGGACTTTTTACAACCAAAGCTACACACTTGGATCTACATGGTCAATCCATGTTGGACTTCCCATGACAATCCCATGTCATACGTTTTATCTAACATCAAAATACAATTCGAGTTAAACTCGAGTCCGGTCAATCGTGACCTAAGCTGATTGCACTAACAATCTCCCCCTTTTTGATGTTTGACAAAACCTCAAACTCAAGTCTACCAATTATCCCTAATTGACAATTCTCACACCCAATGAGAATTCCAACTAATCCCAATTGGTAACTTCTCCCCCTTTTTGACATACATCAAAAAGGTCCTCTCCAAGGGTATGAATGTCTTATATCCCAATGAGATCTTACAATCTCTCCCTTGGAGGAAAACACATGCCTTCAATTTTTTTAGTGATAAGTCTCATATCACTTAAGAGAGGCAATTCCCCAATTTTCCTCCCATGAGGAAAAATACACATCCATCTTCCCATGATGGATATCTCTCCCTAAAGGCTTGCTCTCCCTTGACTATTGCACCAACAATGTTCTTGGAGAGTCCCTAAGCCAATAGAAACACTTAAATAATCAAAATTAAGGTACAAGTTCAACATTGAACTTCCATACACCTTAAAATTAATACTCACCCTAAACACTTCTCCTAATCCATATCCAATGGATTTTCACCATTTCTAATGCTTTCCAAAGCATGCTCTAGGGTTAGGGAACCAAAACATAGCTGAATATGGGTTTAACAAACCTTGTTTACCCTAAATCAACATTATCAGTCGACTCTCTCAGCTACTAGTCGACTAATCTTGACTCCAGTCGACTGTCATCCATGGCAGTCGACTGATAACTACAAAATGCAGTTTTTCAATTTTCAGAATTGAAATTCTGAAATTCACAAGTAATTATACATAAGGTTAAAAATCATGAAAATTCATATGCATAATACTTATACCGATCATTATGGGTGAAAATGTTTGAAAAATATTTTACCCATAAAATAGTGAGATTGATACAAAGTTCAAAAGTTGAAAAAAGCTTCAATATTTGAGTCATTTTTGTATCACCTCATTTAATGGTGATTGCTATCAAAAGATAGACTTCACCAAGGTTTTTCAAAATAATTTTGAAATATTTTTAAAACCTTTAATTCCATTTTCCTAAACATCTCACATATATCTAATATCAAATAACACCCAAGACAATTTGATGTGAGATGTAGATTTTGTTATCCTTAAACTAGGGTCTCATGCAATTTACTAGGCAACACTATTTGATTCCCTTATGCATGAGACTTCAAATCATGTCATAGTCCTAAAATCAATTTCAAATCATGTATGAGTAATGTTTATGACATAAATGATAATATAAGCAAGCATGTGCCAATAATCATGATGTCATGACATATGAATGAAATCTAAGCATATATGACATATATAAATAACCCTAAATATGATCATGACATTTTACATGATAAAAATGAATATGATGTCATGACATGGTAAGACAAATAAAACATGACAAGTATAAAATACTAAGGTATAAAATATCTAAGTGTTAAGCCTAAATTGTCATTTCTAAGATTGAATCCATTTTGCCTTAATGTCAACTATCCCCCTAGTGTGCTAAACATCCAAAATGACACACCATAACTTATAAGACTCACTTGTGCCAATTTAATCAATTTTCAACTTCTCAAAGCACATTGACACATCCTAAAGTGTCAACTCTACCATGACTAGGTTAACTACCCATCCACTTAGGGTTGACACACCCTAACCGATCTAGCATGAATCGATCACGCTTCTAGGAATCCAATATCTATTGGAGCTCCTTGGGTTAACTAGGTATTCACTAGGGATAACTTCCCTAGATACTTTCCTAATGACCCTTTTTGACTTTGAGGCCTTAGTCAATTGGGTCTTTCCTAGGTTAACCTTAGGGATTGTCTACCTAGTAACCTTCTTAGTGGATACCTTAGATTTTCTTGAATTTTTAGCCACTAGACACACACCATGACTAATCTTAGGGATAACTTCCCTATTAACTTTGGTTTTCCTAGACCTAGAAATAGTTCCATAATTGAATGGAACATTATGATAAGTCTTCTTGGGGTTAGGTTTGTGACCCAAACCTTTCTTACCCCTAGACGGTTCTTGCCTTCTAGGACCTAGATTTTGACCGTTTGACCCCTTAAATGAATTTGTAATTCTTGCTAGGGTCTTCTCAAGTTTCTCAAACCTTGACCTTAAGGCTTGGTTTTCTAGTTCTAATTTTTCCAATTTTGATTTTTCATTGGTCTTTTGGGAATGACTCTTCCTAGGCATATGTCTATGATTTTTGGAATTAATGCCTAGGTGGTTTTCAACCTTCCTAATAGACTCTCTAGGTAAAATAGGTCTAGTGTTATTGGTCCTAAATTTGTCCTTAGGCAAGTTTACATGCTTGACACCTAAACAAAAGTATTTATTCCTACTAGCATGCTTTTCCTTAATAATAGCAAGTGCATTAAAGTAATTTTTAGCATGCTTCTTAGTCCTAGAGCTAGAAGGTGCATTAAGATATACCTTAGGGTTTGCTTTAGAAGCTCCCCCTACTTGTGTAGCTCCTTCTTGCCTTTTCTTCCTCCCCTTACGGCATTGGCTTCGGTAATATCCTCTTTGGTTGTATTTGAAGCACACAATATGCTCTTTGCTCTTCTTGACGAGGACTCCGGCATCCTTTGACTTTTGATTAACTTTTGGCACCAGTACCTTCTTCTTAGTCAATTTTAGGCATTTGCTCTTGTAATGTCCGATTTCTCTACACTCAAATCATATGATGTGTTTTTTTATCTTTAATTACAATGTATGAGTTACCTAGGGAATTTTCGCTTTTCCCGGATGTAGATGCTTCGTCTTGATCTTGTTCCGGGATGGAAGACCTCTCCTCCCCCTCAATGCTAGAGGTGGAGGTTTCCTCCAAGTCATCCACATCTTCGAATGTTGATGGTGATTCTTCAACATCCTCGGATCCGGATGTTGATGGACATTCTTCCTCGGCCTCCTCCGATTGAGCCGGTTCGGCATGTTCGTGGAATTTGACTAATTTGTCCCATAAATCTTTGGCATCCCAGTATTCATCTAGCTTGCACAAGATATGGTTAGGTATTAAATCTAATAGCATTTTTGTTACCTTAACCATTGTCTTGAATTCTTGATGTTGCTCTTGTGTCCATCTTGATTTTTTCCATCGGCTTTCCCTCTTCGTCCCTAGATACTTCAAAACCACTTTCTATGATTAGCATGATATCGAAATCGGTTTTAAAGTATACCTCCATCCATTTCTTCCACCAAGAAAAATCTCCATCGAATTTCGGTGGACGGATGTTGGAGTCGACCATCTTGTCATACTTGTGTTGGCGATTAGTCCGCGACAAGCTCCTCGCTCTGATACCACTTGTTGGAGGATCGGTGGTCGGCTAGGAGGGGGTGAATAGCCCAATTCGCGTGTACGGTGGAAATCGTCCGTTCGTCGCGTGCTCGTCTACAATACTCGTTAATGCACAGCGGAAATAATAGTAATACGAATACAAAAGACAAGCACACACAAATACACACGATATACATGGTTCGAAACCTTAGGGTTCCTACTCCACTGGGTGAGCTCAACGAGCTCGTGTTATGTGCACGACACTAACAAAACTCCTTCTCGACAATAATTCGGAGGTGGAGAAACCTCGTACAAGCAATCACAAAATGTAATACAATAAGTACAAGCAAATACAAAGATAAAAATGAAATACACATAAAGAACACTTTACAACGCTTGCTTTGAATCCTTTGCTTGTTGCTTGCTTTGGTTTGCTCTTAAAGGACTGGAATGCGGCAGTAATTCCCCTCCAAAATCTCCCAAAAACTCTTGCAAAATCCTCCATCTCGAGCTCCATTTATAACTAGCATCGAGCTGATTTCGCGTCAATCAGTCGACTGATCATATCAATCAGTCGACTGATTAACCCATCAGTCGAGTGCTCGTCGCGATCACTCGACTGGAAAATATTTTGTGCCCGAGTTCACCCTGATCAGTCGACTACCATCCCTCGACAGTCGACTGATGGTGTCGTCAGTCGACTGCCATCCCTTGACAGTCGACTGTTCGGCTAGAACTAGATCAGTAGAACACCAGTCGAACTCATTCGACTGATACCTATACTAGTCGACTGATGTCGGGTAAAACCTCAAACACCATGTTTGAGTATTCGACACTCAGTCTTGGCCACTTGGCCAAGTCCACCTCATCTCTCATGGAGTTCCCCACCGAAGCTCTTTTCCCTCGGCTTACGTCTCTCGGATGCACCAAGCGCACGACTTCGCAATGTCATCCTTCGCGTCTCTTGCTCTCGAAGTCTACTTCCCTTGGGCCTCACTCTATTCACTCCCCGTCCGGTGGTCCCTCGGATGCATCAAGTGCACGACTTCACAATGTCATCCTTCACCGACTCAAGGACCCCAGACTACGAGACTAGTGAACTTGTCAAGTCCTCAAGACTTCCCACACCAAGCCTCATGCTTGGATTTTCCATGCCAAGCCCCATGCTTGGACTTTTTCAACATCAAGCCCTATGCTTGGATTTTCCCAACACCAAGCCTCATGCTTGGACTTTTCACAACCAAGGCTACACACTTGGATTTACGTGGTCAACCCATGTTGGACTTCCAATGACAATCCCATGTCATATGTTTTGTCTAACATCAAAATACAGTTCGAGTCAAACTCGAGTCCGGTCAATCGTGACCTGGGTCGATTGCACCAACACGTAGGTTTTTCTCTGAGTGGATTGATATCCACTATAGATAAGAACAATCTTGACGTTAGGCCAACAAGTCATTCTTAGCTATAGTGGTAGTTATCAAGTATACCGATTACATATCACGTATATGTAATTATCACATTATACTATCAACTATTTGAATGTTCGCATAAACATTGGATTGTTAACACATTAACAAGTATACATCAAATGTATATCACCTGACTTCACCTCTATCCACATTGACCCTGGCGTTAGGTGAACAAGCCAATGCTTCAAGTTAAAGCCAACCCGTTAATCATGAGATCGTATCTCTATGGTTCGAATATATCTAATTTCAGGTTGAGCTTGACTTGGGCCAACAACTCAAACAAAGAATTAGACTCTGGTTCTTACCATATTAACGGTAGGTGTAAATTTTAAAATTTATATAGGGGTTTTAGGTCTCATCCTCATGCATATGTTCTACCTATATGACATCGCACGCATGACATATATGATGACATGTCACAACACACGCATGACAAAATACATATAATCATGATATATGATATGACATGATTATGTCATAGTTGTCATTATATTATTTTGGAATTAAAATATATTTAAGAATTTGATTTCCATAAATCAATATTCCTTTGATTAAATTAGGAAATAATTTCCGGATTTAATCTCAAATTTTTTGTTTGGGAAATATATTAGAAATAAAATATAATTTAGAATCTTGATTTCTATAAATCATGATTCTCTAATTAAATAAGAAATTAATTTCGAATTTAATTTCATATTTTATTTGGTAAATATTTTTCAGAAATAAAATATGTTATAGAATATTGATTTCCATAAATCAAAATTCCATAATTAAATTAGGAAAAAAATTTCAATTTAATCACATACTTTATTTAAGAAAATAAATACCTATCAAGAAAATTTAATTAATTAGGAAACATTTTCCATATTAATATTTTTTGATCAAATATTTCCAAAAATATAATTTCCTAAATTATTTCTGAATTTTCTAAATCTGGATTTTTTTCTAACAAATTAAAAAACTTTCCAAAAATAGAAATTTTCCAAAATAGGAAAATTTTCAAAATAATTCTATGACCAACTACGACTTCGTAAAACCTATTTTAAGAATATGTCAAAGCACGGTCAGACTCTGATACTACTATTGGATTACGACCGACGCGTAGATGTGCTTTTGTCGTTTCATAAATGAACGCAGCAGAAAAAAAAAAGTAATAATTTCCTAAATTATTACAATACTCCCACCCACACATGCAGGATTATAACACGTGCGGATATATCCGATAAATAAAATTTTACATACAATAAAAATAAAATAAATTTTACTCTAGGTATACTTTTCAGATGATGGCGAGCCGAAAGGACATTAACCATATGACACTCGTGGAGCTTCGTCTCAAATCGTATCCACGCCGAATCTTCGAAAGGATGACTTCTCAAAGTCATGAGTTTGACCTTCTCTTGGCTACAAGATGAAGCAAGAAGGTCGGGTGATCGGAGAGCAATCATCGACTCTATTTGTGACACAAATGAGTCCTTGAATAACCTTCATAAAGTTGTCGATTCGCGTCGGAATTAGTCATTGTTTTTTAAGCTTCAATAAGCGATAATAACATCCCTAAAACCTAGAGTGAACGACCTCTAAATAGGTGGAAACAATCCTTATTTCCTTGATGGCCGGCGGAACACCAAACCCTAATTCTCCTAAGTTTGGCCAAGGGTACAAAGAAAGAAACCTTTGTTCCAAGCCTTGGTCGAATGATCAATCCACTTGAGGAAAACTTGGCCGAGTTCACCACTTCCTTGGGAAGGAGTTGGTCGGACCTAAACAAGAGGGAGCCTTGCTAAGGCCAGCGACAAAGAAGAAGGAAGAGAGTAGAGAGTTCGGCTAGGTTGAGGAAAAGAGCCTTAAGGACTTCTATTCATTAGGTTTAATCTTTATAATCCTTTATATAGGCACTAATCTTAATGAGTTATAGGTTAGTGGATCAAATCCCTAAGCGCATAACCATTAAAGTTTAATCTAATCCATTAAATCCTAATTGAGCCCTTAAATAAAAGAGAACTCTTTTAATTAAAACAAAATGGATTTGGTTTATAATTAAACCTTTTAAGACACAATCCGTCTTCTTAAGATGTGCTCCTTTGTCGTTTCCGACTTGACAAATATTTCCATATTTGTTATGTATTTGATCCAACCAAACTTGATCTCTCTCTTGATCTTAAGAATTCAATTCTCAAACTCATTTTAAGTTTTTTCGAAGGATTCGTAGTGCGTGTGACCTAATAGGTTCTCGATTTATGTTGGTTATCCATAATTAACCATTAATTATGAAATGATCATGAGTGACACCTAGTAGTATATCGTGATCCCTAATTAACCAAAAAATCAACGGTTGATCTCGGAATCATTTTCGAACCCTTCAACAACTATAGTGAATCGTGCATCATTCCTTTCACTCATCTTATACCCACTTGGTTCAGGACATGGTCTATGTGTCAGTCACCACTAGGCTGACTATGTCACACCTAGCCCAAGTCTTACTTCTTCGTCCAGTGGATTCTAATTACTTCGACATGTATCCAAGAGTATCATACTCTTGACATGCAATACTTTGGCCAAAGACTTTAAGTAACAATCATGACGAGTGACCATAGGATATATATCTCCTCGCAAGGAGTGATGAATCCTTTGTTAGTTATTCAATCACCTTCGGCACTTCGACTTATACCCAATCATCCCGTACCTGTATCTCCGTAGAGATGTATCGACTAAGATGTCAAAGTATAAGTCTCTATGACCAAGATGACTTGAATACCTCAAGTCGAAAGAAATTACAATAAGAGCTTCACTAACATATCTTATATGCAGAGAACCATGTGAAATCTTACAGCAAGTCACTCCAATGAACTAGTTACCATAACTAGCATCCACGTTAGCTCTCGACATCTCAATGTCTCCGACCAGTGAGGAGCAACTGCTTGGATAAACCAAGAAGTATAACCCGTGCTAGTCTCTCAGAATTGATGATGTCCGAACTCATCAATTCATCGACTAGGGATTATTTCAATACATTCATAATTACACATGTAGAGATACTCACTAGTTGTGATCCAATCACAAATTCTCTCATGCTATGAATTGTATCGCGGACATTTAGTAAATGATTTTAAGATTCAATCAAATACATTTGATATGTGCATTCAAATAGTGAATCTTTATTTATCAAGTAAATAGTACAACCATAAGGCGATTGCCTTAGGATACCTCTCAAACATAACAAAATTGTACTCAAAGAAACTCCTCAAGTCCTAGGTAGAGCTGAGGGTTGTTGAGGGTGAGCTTAAAATTGTTGAGGATGGATGACTAAAGCCAGAGAAGGTGGCGACCCTAGAGAAAAATCAGAATGCCCTCCTTATTTCCGAATTGGAGTGAATGAAGGCATAATTGGAAGACTATCATGTCGGAGAAGAAGGACGTCATACCTAGGAGAAGAAAGTTTTCCTATAATCTGAAGAGTTCTTTGATCTGCTGGGCAATCACTCTACTATCCTGTTTGAGTACAATTTTGAGAGGGCTACTCATCAATTGAAAGAGGTTGGCTATCCTCCTAAAAGAACTTTAATGTCATATTTTCGAACCGTAAGCACATGATTATCATCAAGTAATAAAAATATTATTCTCAAGGACTAGTTATCAATTATTGCCTATGTACAAAGTACGCTATTTAGACGAAATTGTTGATGAGAAATCAATTGCAAGAAGCAAGAAGTAATAGAATACGGGTTGGAAAATAAGATTGAGGACAATCCTAAGATTTCAATTTCACCGTGATTACTATTGATGGGTCGGTCATGTTTCTCCCTCTATGACAATAAAACTTACCTGAAGGTGAATCATCCTTATGTAATCGATGTTTTCTTTTGGAATACAACGATGTGTTTTACCCGATGCAACTCCTATTTTCATGGCTTTGAATTAGATTTAACCTAATGCATTTTGTGATGTTTGATAAGATCTTCGAGAGGATTCAAACTACTTTCATGATCGAAAACTCGAGTTTAGTTTTATATATTTGGATTAAGGTTATCCTTTCAATTCATCCCTTAATCCTTGAATCATGACAATGTGTGGGCAAAATATATGCAAAATAGATAATAAATAAACTAAAACTAACTCAAGAATAAAAATATCGATAATGAAGGGGAGAGTACAAACTTTTAATGTTAAATAATTATCGAGGTGACTGCTCCATAACATGGAGGTTAGAGATTAAATAAATCATTAAGAATGTTTAACAAACTGTAAATAGGCTCATCCTCCTTGGAACAACTCTCTAGATGACTCCTCAATGTTCTTTGATGTCTTCTGCTCCGTGATGATCTCTAGTGATTGCCCTAACCCTCTTTTTATAGCTAAACGTGTGAAAAAATAGATAAGTTGGAACAAAATTAGTACGATCCACCGTTGTAAAAGGGACCACGATTTGATCATATATCATGTTGAGGCTAAAAAATTCTTTGATAGTAGAGACCACGATCATGGAGAGTTCCACGAGTTGGTCGTGATTGGTGTTGTGGCTTCGCTACTCTATTCCGAACAATCCTCCTCTGAGGGTATAAGATCCATGGTTGTGGATGGATCCATGGACCGACTATGATTTATTCTGAAACTTTAATGGGGTTTCTAATGCCATCCATGACCGTGGAGGAATCCATGGGCTAGCCGTGGATGGTTTTGTTGGTCATCTCTTTGAACTTAAATCCTTTTTGAGTGAGTCTTTCCATTTTGTACATGCCAATGTAGAGATTTCATCTCCCATCGATGAAAAATAAGAAACTGATCCGAACAAAAAGGATAGGAAATGAGTGCAGATGCACTAAACATGCTAACGTAATGTGATAAATGTATGCTAAATGAGACTACAAACATATGCATATTTCCCAAACATCAAATTCCAAACTTTTACTCGTCCACATGCAAACAACAAAAAGAAAGAAAAAGCAAGAAAGAAAGTAACAAAATTGAAGAACCGATGTGCAGGAAGAACTCATGATCCTTACCAGTATTCATCTCAATCTATCACGTAATGTTATTTCATGAGTGAAGTTTTTCTGATCATTTCATTGTAGCCTAACTCAAAAGGTTCTCTATGTGTAGGTGTATTGACTCTAAGACTTCAGACACCAATTCAAGTTATACATTCCTTCTACCATGTTCCTCAAATTTCTGACACAAGGGCACATTACTTGTCTACAAATGCATGGCTCAACCCTAAGTTCCACACTTGGTCTCAAAGAAGCACTCGATGTTGAATAAAAGATACACTAAGTACAACATGCTACCATGGCATTTTTGTAGACAATGATGATGCATAGTTAAATACTGATTATGTGCAACAATATGCTACCATGATAATCCTATGAGCAATCAGGGTGCATAGAGAGGTATTGATTGCATGTGACAACACAACCAAGACAATATCATGGGAAGTTAGGGGTGCATAGATAGGTATCAGCCAAGTGACAATACATTGCCATGATAATCAAGGTGTATAGATAAGTATTAACTGTAGGTATTAAACACTATCATGATAATCTTATGGGCAATTAGGGCACATTGGTAGGCACTCAAGCGACAACACACTACCACGATAATTTTATGGGCAATCTGAGTGCATAAATAGGTACTGATTGTGGGAGACAACACACTACCATGATAATCTCATGAGCAAGGGACCTAAATATTAACTATGAGTGACAACATACTACGACGACAATCCTATGGGCAGTCAGGGTGTGTAAACAAAATACTAAGTACAGACGATAACATACTACCATGATAATCTCATGAGTAATTGGTTACTTTGATATTAAACTTAGGGTGCGTTTAGTTGACAGTCATTTGTGATAATCTTGGTTATTCATCCAAGGTTATCAAAGAAAACCTTATTCGGTTTAGGATTTGAACGATTACCAAATTATAATAGATACCCGACACATCATGCCACATCAGCAAATGGGTTATGTATGAGGGAATTAGAAAACCTCCCAGAAGTTTGATTTTTTTTTATTCTCTTGGTTATGGATTTTTTTTTCACAAATACTCTCTAATTTTTACCATTTAGGACAAAACTATCCTTATCAATTTATCAAATTACAATCTAGCTGATTGTCGGTTGGCCGTCGGTCGTCGGTCGTCACCGCCGCCGTCGCCATCGCCGCCGCCGCCGTCGATTGCCAGTCCCCGATCGTCGGTCGATCGCCGATTGACCGCCATCGCTGTCGTCGATCGCCGGTCGACCGCCGCCGCCGATCGTCGATCGTTGGTCATCGGCCGACCACCGTTGTCGATCACCGATCGCCGATCGGCTACCGTTGTCGGTCGTCGGCCACTGTCGTCGGTCGCTGGTCTACCGTCACCGTCGGTCGTCAGTCGATCGCCGCCGTCAATCGTCGGTCGACCGCCATGTGTTTTGTTGGGGATAATATTATAAATATCACAGTAAATAATACATTAAAATCTTCAAACAAATAAGATTTTGTTTCATTATCTAGGATTAAACTAAACAATATTAAATTATATTTTATTCCCTATAACTTTACTTGATAATCAAGTGACTAAAATAATCACCCTTAGGGTGCGTTTGATTCAAGTAATCATACATAACCTTAGTTATGTGATTACCAGAGAATAAAACATAACCTTGGAATAAAGTATAACCTTAGATAAAAATCTTATTTGGTTGGAGGTTTTAATATATAACTTAGTTTAACATTTTACTAAATTATCCTTTGTCTTTCCCCGGCGATGAAGCGGCCGGCGGCGGCGGCGGCGACGGCGGCAGCGGGCGTGGCGATGGCGGCGGCGATGGCCGGCACGACGGCGACGGCGCAGCCATGGCGGGCGGCCGACGGCGGCGGCGGCGACGACGGCGACGGCGGCCGGCGACAGCGCAGGCGGGCGGCACGACGGTCGCGGCGGCGGCCGACGACGGCGGCGGCGGCTTGCGCCGGCGACGAGCGGGCGGTGGCGGCGCGGCGGATGGTGGGTGGTGCGGCGGAGTGGTGGCGGCGGCGGCGCGGGCGACGGGCGGCGGCCGGCGACGGCGGCTGGCAAAGCGGCGTGGCGGCGGTGCGGCGTGGCGGCGGCCGGCGGCGACGCGGTGGTGGCGGCGGCCGGCGACGGCGGCTACCAAAGACGGGCAGCGACCGACGACGGACGACAAATCGATTGAGTTTTGATAAATTGTCATTTAATATATTGCTTGGGGTAATATTGGAAAAAAGTTTCATTAACCTCGGGAATCAACAAAAATCTTGGTTCTCTAAGGTTTCCGATTCCCTCTAAAGAGATTTTTATTCATAACTTGGTAATGATCAATTACCAGGTAATTGTTTATAACCTAAACCAAACAATATTTTTGTTGATAACCTAACAAGATTATCAACAAAAACCCCCAATCAAACGCACTCTCAGAGTTTTCCTTATTAACTACTAAAATTCATACTCGGATAAATATGGGGAAAACAATAAATAATATAACTGCTATTAAAACATGTTCGATCAAGACAATTCATCCACTGGAACTCCCACTGTAGAAATATAAATCAACGACCATATAATTCGACAAATTATATGCATAGTAAATAAGTGTACCTAGATATCCAACATAAAAAGGACAAGCAATTGAAAAGACAAGTATCAATCGAAAAAGTTGTATACAACATCAAACTAATTTTATAACCTATATTTCCCTATTTAAAATAAATATTCATACAACAAGGTAGTTTTAAGAGGTTAAAAATAGAATCACCAACTTTTAATTGTAGAAAATCTATGATATCTTTCAATCATAAGGTCTGTTTCAAACTCGAATCTACATGGAAAAAGCATGAAAATAATTTAAAGTGCTAGGGCACATTTTGGTCATTCTTGCTGCTTCCTTTTGTTGAGATATATGGCCGCAAATAAATAATTTTTTATTTAAAAAATTTCTAATAATATTTTTACAAGCATATTAGATGTTTTATAAATATCAAAAATTCCTAAATTATTACTATGCCACTTTAGATTTTATATATAAATGATATATATAGGAGGATGATACTACTGGTACCTTCTCTATATAATCCCCGATAGAGGGGTTAGCGGGTGACCTAAGGTCCGATCCAAAATACACGGCTCAGCTAAGAAAGGAAAGGAAGATTGGCGCGGGCGAAACGCAGAAGTCATTGGCACGGGCGAACATCAGAAGTCATTGGCACGGGCAAAATGCAGAAGCCATTGGCACAGACGAACATCAGAAGCCATTGGCACGGACGAACATCAGAAGCCATCGGTATGGGCAAATATTGAAAGTCATTGGTACAGGAGGGTTAATGAAAGCAATTGATACGGCAAAGAAGAGGCGGAAGGCGCTTCGCCAAGAGGTCAGTCCAATCTGATCAATACAAGGGAAATTTGACATGGGGAAAAGAGGAGTTGGTTCGGGTTGATAAAAAGCCTTAGGGCTAGGTCACCCATGGGCTATAGACCTAAACTAGCTTCCCTCAACACGGAAGGTTGAGGGAGATAGTCTAGCCTAGTTTCCCGAAAAATAGAGGAAAGAGTGTTAGGCAACGGCTTGGGAGGCCCCACATAATATTCCAAGGAGTCTTCACTCCTAATATCTGTAACAGAATTATTCTCCAGGGAAAGGTGGTGGCCACGTGTACGATGGAGATAACCTACGACGTTACGATGAAGGAAAAGGGGATAAAAGGGGAGGAAGCAAGGAGGAAAGGGGGATCCGCAATCATTCCGACGAAGCAAGAGAGAAGAAGAGGCAAGAGGAGAAGGAAAAAAGGGAACAATCATCTCGCCGGAGAAGAAGGACGGAGATCGGCCATTGCTACATCTCTTGTATTTTCCTCGTCTTGTAATATCACTGTAAGAGGTATTTCTCCTCCACCTGCGGAAACTTGCTTTCTGTAAAGGAGGACCTTCATAGTGAAAGTGTTTGGGCACCGCATCTGGTGAGGAAACTCACCTCCGTGGAGTAGGAATCCTTATTCCGAACCACGTTACATCTTGTGTCTGAATCTCGATTCTTTGGCGCTTCGGTTTCATCTACTTCATCCTCGTATTCTTTACTGATTACGGCCGGGGAGAATCCTTTGGGACCTCCCTCAGTGCTCCACTGCATTGAAAAAGGAGCGACCAGATTTTTTCCCATACCCGCATCAGTTGGCGCCGTCTGTGGGAACATTTGAGTTGGACGTCGAGATGCAACCTGAAGAAATACAACAACCTGATACTTCTGCAGCGGAGGAGCGCCCCATCACCCTTCTACCATCGCAGCTGAAGGCCCTGATGGATGACGCCATTACAGAAGCCCTCGCCAGGGATAGAAGAAGGACCGGATATCTGCATCCGCACTCCGGGGAACCTTCTTCCAGAGGCCCACCCCCAGAAATGCCTCCCCCCTCTCGTACAGCTGCCAATGGGGAAGTATTGCTTGGGGGCGGACTGGGGGGAAGAACGCCTCAGAATACTATGCCCTTCACCCAAGCGTGCAGAGAGGAACAGGGTGAAAGTCAATCAACCCGACCCCCGGAACTATACGAGCCCAGTCCCTTCACGATGGACATTCTCACTGAGCTCCCTCCATCCTACTTTCGGAACCCTCAGGTCAATAAGTATGATGGTTCGACGGATCCTGAAGAGCACATATCGCAATTCGACGGAGCGGCCTCACTTCTTCATTATCGACGCTCAAGTGCCGAGTCTTCCGAACCACCCTGACTGGCTCGGCGCAAAAGTGGTTTACTACTCTGCCCCCGGGGTCTATCACCTGTTTCGCTGACTTCCAGAGAATGTTCAGTCGAGAATTTGTCAGCTGCAAGGCGTATAAACAAGATGCCTCTATGTTAATGCATATTACCCAGGGACCTTCGGAATCCCTTAGGGGGTATATTCATCGATTCACTTCTGCAACTAGGGGAATCCCCGCCACCCGATCTGAATCTTTCAGAGGCGCTATTCAGCACGGGCTGAAGGAGGGACCCTTCTCGCCTCTTGTTGAGACAACCTACGGATAGTTACGAAGAGTCACAACCGTGAGCGCTTTATCCGCGAAGAAGAAGGATTAAAGGTACGGAGGGCCGAACGGACTACCGCAGCAGTCCCAACTGAAAGAGTTCATCCCGCTGCTCCTCAAGCACCCCCTCGGCGGGAGTATACAAGACATTTTCGACAGGAGGTTCCGAGGCCTCGTCCAATGCTGCAAGGTGTTCGCCCCACCCCGCCATTACAAATCATGGCCGCTGAAGCGCTTCCTCCTGTGCGGACATGGAAAGAACGTGAAATGGAATTTTACGACCAGCAGGGTCTGCTACAACGACCCTTAGGACACAGGGGATCCGCGAACCCTCAAACTATTTTGCCAATATCATATGCACACGCCACAGTAGTGGTTGATGTTTCAAGTTACAAGAAGAATTGGATCGCCTCCATACTGCATATCCGCAAGTAAGGTTTCAAGCAAGAGGGCCGGCGCGGCGAGGCCCCCGACCCAATGTAACCCGTCCAGGGCCGTATAATCAACAACCCCGGGTCACTTTTCCCCAAACGCCATCCCAGGAGGTTGTCTCTCAAGAAGGTCCATCAGGTGAGGGTCCTTCATCCAATCTAGATGACATTCCCACACGGGGAATTATTCATGTTATAGCTGGAGGACCTACCGACGGGGACTCTAACCGGGCGCGGAAGTCGTACGCCCGTCTCATGGAGAGTTTGACCATCGTCACCGACCATACTATTCAAGTGGCACCGCTCGTTTCGTTCGGGCCAGAAGATCTGCAAGGTGTCCTGCCCTCTACACGCCTTAGTTATCCGTATATCCGCCAATTATGAAGTGGCGGTCTGCAGTTGACTCGGGAAGTTCTCACATCCTCTTCCAGAAGCCCGGACAGATGCAACGGGAAACGCCAACTAGAAGAGGTGGCCACTCCCCTCTTCGGATTCACAGGGCACGTGGTCCACCCGACGGGGCAGATTTCATTGCCTTTAACTCTAGGCGTAAAGCCCAGCCAAAAAACCAGTATAATTCCTTTCCTTATCGTGGACGCTCCGTCCACTTATAACGCTATTCTCAGGCGTCCTTTCCTCACCCTTTTTCAGGCCGTGGCTTCCCCGTACCACCAGAAGCTAAAATTTCCAGTAGGTCAATCGGTGGGAGAAGTTCGTGGAGAATGTATCGAAGGCCTCCGTCGCTACAAATGGTTCAGGACGATCAGAAGAAAGCCCGAACCGAGGACCTCAAAGGCAAAGCTGTCATCATCACTGATGTCTGCGTCCTGGAGGAATCTCCCCCCCAAGGCTAATAAAATAGAGGAGGGAGAACTGGTGGAAATCGCTCCAGGAAAGGCCACACGGATAGCACAACAGCTGGATGTCAAAGAAGAGCTGGTGGCTTGCTTGAAGGAGAATGAAGATATCTTTGCAAAAGATGTGCATGATCTCACGGGGATCCATCCTCAAGTGGCGGAACACCATCTCAATATCATTAAAGGAGCCCGACCCGTCCAACAGAAGAGGTGACATTTTGGACCAGAAAAGGACAAAGTCATAGCAGAAGAAGTGGACAAACTACTAAAAGCGGGTCATGTAAAGGAAATCCAGTTCCCCGAATGGGTTTCTAATGTAGTCTTGGTCCCCAAGCATTCGGGGCAATGGAGGATATGTATCGATTTCCGTGATTTGAATAAAGCATGCCCTAAAAACTGCTACCCCTTGCCTCGTATTGATCAACTAGTGGATTCTACTGTGGGATATGAAGTGGTGTCCCTAATGGATGCATATCAAGGATATCATCAAATACCTTTAGCCCAAGAAGATCAAAAGAGGGTTAGCTTTGTGACTGCGGGGGGGTTATACGCTTATGTGGTAATGTCGTTCGGACTAAAAAACGCAGGAGCCACCTATCAGCGCCTTATGGACAAAATCTTCGCGGAGCAGAAAGGGAAGAATGTGGAGGTATACGTGGATGACATCTTGGTCAAATCGAAGGTCACTCGGGATTTAGTCAAGGACTTAAATGAAACCTTCGCTACATTAAGGCGGTTTAATCTGAAACGAAACCCTAACAAATGCCTATTCGGGGTAAAGAGTGGCAAGTTCTTGGGGTACATAGTGACGGAGAAGGGGTTGCAAGCCAACCCTGAGAAAGTGCAAGCCCTATGCAACATGAAATCACCTGCTAATCTGCGAGAGACCCAAAAGTTGGTGGGCAGGATTGTTTCTTTATCCCGATTTATAGCCAGATCAGCGGACAAGGGGCTACCTTTTTTCAAGATTTTGCGCAAGGCTGCTAAATTTCAATGGGATAATCAATGTGAACAGGCTTTCCAGGAGTTGAAGAAATATTTGGCTGGACTCCCCCTGCTAGCCAAACCAATACCTGGAGAACCATTATGGATGTATCTAGCCGTCTCGGAGGGAGTCGTTAGTTCGGTATTATTGAAACAAGAAGGTTCTCACCAGCAACCTATTTATTATACCAGCCATATCCTGAAGGGGGCAGAATTCCGTTATACGGAGCTAGAGAAGTTGGCATATATCCTAGTACTAACCGCCCGCAAATTAAGGCCGTACTTTTTGGCTCATCCCGTCACCGTTCTAACACACAGTGAATTGGGTAAGGTCGTAACTAAGCCAAATTTCTCTGGAAGATTGGCCAAATGGGTGGTAGAACTAAGCGAGTATGATATTCACTACCGACCTCGAACGGTTATCAAGGCCCAAGCACTCGCTAATTTTCCGCGAGGTACCTTCAAGGCGCGGAAGATGGTTCAACAAAGGAGGAGGGATCAGAGGCATGGAATATATTCAGAGACTCGTTCTTCAGGATCTACAGCAAATGTGTTGGTATTTTATTAATTTCCTGAGGGTGAAGAAACTCGATTAGCATTCGCACGAATATCGGGCATCTAATAATGAAGCGGAATATGAAGCCATTCTAGTGGGACTGCAGGCTGCTAAAGCAGTGGGGGCTTCTTCCATTGTGATCCACTCGGAATCCCAGTTGGTAATATCACAACTTCAAGGTTCTTTTGTAGTTCGGGAGGAAAGGCTGCATAAGTATTTGAAGACTTTTGAGAAAGAAAAAGCTCAATTTCGTCAGGTCCTCTTGAAGCAAATCCCGCGGGAGCATAACGGGAAGGCAGATGAATTGGCTCGGATGGCTAGTGCCATGGGAGGAATAAAATCCTCGGAAGCGATCCATACGAGAATTCATACTTCCTTAGCACTATGCAGCGTGGAGGGAGACATACCCGAATCAAGCCTAACTCTTGATTGGAGGACCGACATCATAGCTTATTTACGGCACGGAAAGATCCCTGAAGGGAAAATAGCGACATCCACTTTAATAAACCGAGCCAAACGGTTCATCCTCTTAAATGAAGACCTATACAAGACCTCTTTTGGGCGACCCTTGTTAAAATGCCTGGGAAATGAGGATGCGGAATGGGTACTCCGGGAGATCCATGAAGGATGTTGTAGCAATCATCTAGGAGGGAGAGCTTTAGCAAGAAAGGCCTTATTGGCAGGATACTTTTGGCCTACTCTTCAGCAAGATGCTGCTCATATAGTGCAAACCTACATCGCTTGTCAGAAGCATAGCAACTGCTCAACGCCACCGAGTTAATGAAAGCCGTAATCTCTTCTTGTCCTTTCGATCAATGGGGAACGGATATAGTAGGCCCGATGCCAGCGGCACCTTTACAGAGGAAGTTTTTATTGGTGGCTGTGGATTATTTTTCCAAGTGGGTGGAGGCAGAGCCTTTAGCCAAAATTACTGAGAATGTCGTAATACAGTTCTTATGGAGAAATATCATTTGTCGGTATGGTATCCCTTGGAAAATAGTCAGTGACAATGGACGACAGTTCCAAGGAAAAAAGATCCAAGAATGGTGCCAAAGTCTTAACATTCAACAGGCTTTCACTTCGGTAGCCCATCCTCAAGCGAATGGGAAGGTGGAAGTAACTAACAGGATCCTCATTCAAGGATTAAAGACCAAGTTGGGTGCTCAGAGGGGAAACTGGGTAGAAGAGTTACCTGGCGTCTTGTGGGCCTATCGAACCACACCCAAGACAGCAACAGGAGAAACTCCCTTTAGTTTGGTATATGGGGCGGAAGCCGTTATTCCGGTCGAGGTTTTGTTGAATAGCGCTCGGATAAAGGCATACAAACCAAATCAGAACCAACTTATCCGAAGCACCGAATTGGACTTAGTGGAGGAAAGGCGGGAGATGGCACGGAGGCGAGCGAAATTTTACAAGCAAAGAGTGCAGCGAGCCTTTAATAAGAAAGTGATGCCTCGGAGATTTCAAGAAGGGGATTGGGTTTTGCATAAAGTCAATCTACTGAGACTTCAAAGGGGTTCCCAATGGGAAGGACCTATGAAATAACGCACAAGCGAAAGGTTCAACATATTATCTGAAAGATGATCAAGGCAAAGAGCTTCCACGACCCTGGAATGCCCTTCATTTAAAACTCTTTCACACTGTATAAGAAATATGGAATAGAAGAAGAGAAATTATGAAACTCTGAAGGGGGTGCTTCTTGAATTGATTGCGTTAATTAGATGCCAAGTATTCTCCAAATTTCATTAAGGGGTTATTTATAAGGGCAATATGGTATTATCAATACATTTTGAAGAAGAAAAAGAAAAATAGAAAGGAAATTCCTTGTCAAAATGGGATATTAAATTACAGCTTAAACCTACGGAGGATAACGTCGAAAACCCGCCTCTCAATTTAAAGAAAATGAAGGATAAGTAGGAGGAGGTAACCCTTGGGCAGCATACTGCTGAACCGCGTCATTAAATCCGTCTTAATAGGTGGCGCGCATTAAAAGGATGAGCCGCTCCTCGCGGTTCGGACGACGTGGCTTCGCTCGATGACCTCTCGCATGTTTCTTGTTGCTCTTGAAGATTTCGACGCACGTCCACATAGCGCCGCGACACCTCCATAATAGCATCGACCAAGATGGAGACATCATCGGCTCGGGAATTTTGGTCCTGCTGCACAAGGTGCGTCATCTCCACCATATTTTGACGCCTGGAAGTCAAATCCTCTCACGCTTGAATACGATCCGTTCGGGCAAGTTCGGTGCTCATCCTCCGAGGGAAGTTTCTTGCTGCGTAGACGGGCATGAGCACGCGCCGAATTTATAAGGGATGAGTTTTCTCCTCCTCCGCATGCGGTGCGAAGGTCCCCTATCTTATCTTGTGCTCGTTGATATTGAACCTGAAGGCGAGCGATGACATCAGAATCATGTTGCTTCCCCTGGAGGAGTTCTGCTACCTACCTTTGAAGACGTAGTAACTCTTGAGCCGAGGAAGACTCTGTGTCAAGAGAGGTCGACCGACTTCCCGCCGGGGACAAGTGGCTCGCACCGACGTGGTTGCTCCTTTAATGCCGCGATAGTGTCGATCCTTCCGAATTTGGCGAGCGAAGCTGGCTAATTGCTCTTGCGCATGTGCAATTGCAGTGAGTCGTTCTCGATTCTGGGCATTCGCCAAGCCTTCCCGTTGTTGTCGCTCCCATTCTTGGGCTTGAGCTTGGTATTGATGAAGAGAGCGATCCAATTCTTGATGGTTGGTCAGGGCCTACATACCGGTTGTGGGAAAAGAAATTAGTCAGCTAGACAAAGCTAAGGAAGCTGAGTAAGAAAACATACCAAGTCCAGAGCATGACGCAGGCCTTCCATGCGAGGAACCACTTCCTCTAAGTTCATAATCCGAAGACTCCTGGGAGAAAGGGAAGAAGACGGGACAGAAGATGTTGAAAGAGGAATCTCGCTTATAAAGGGGAAAATGGGGGCGATATCCATTGGTTGAGAATGGAAAGAGGGAAGAGCATCATTCGGACGGCCCATGGAGGTGGTAGTCAGGGGCGGCATATCCGGAGTTGCAGGGAGGATATGTGTCACGCCTGGTTGGGGGTTGAGTTCGAAAGGAAAGACGGAAGAAGGCTGATCGGAGGAGGGATATTGAGAAGACGAGATGATGAGCATTAGGCTGGAGGAGCCTTCGATGGGGATGCAAGAGGTAGAGGGACCCTGGTCAGGGCCCACAGGAGGAGAGGGATTCTTCAGGCGATGAGCCAGGGGGGAAGTTGGCAGTGAAGAAATATCAACCGTCATGGGTTCAGAAAAGGAAGGATGGGCCGGAGAAAGAGAAGACAGGGGTGATCCATCCTCCGCTATTGGTCGACATGGGAATACACCTTCCTGTGTTCATCCCTGTGTTATGGGAAGAAGAAGACGATTTCTGAACGTCATTAGCGGAAGGAGAAAGAGTGGGAAAGTTAGGGCTTGTAAAGACCGGAGGAAGTGAGGAGAGACTAATGACCCTGGCTTCCTCCGGGATGGGGGTAGTGAGGGTCGCCGGAGGAGGAAAGGGAGAACGATGAGGTGAATCAGGTATGGTGGTGATCGGGGAAGGTGAAGAGGAAGAAGAAGCGAAAGGCTGACCAGCATCCCGTTTGCGATTCGGGTAGCGGCCCGCTATCTCCTGGAAGAAGTTAGAATGCATCTTGGGGGTCTAAAAATAAAAGGAAAAGAGGGGTTGGGAAGAAAGAATCGAGGAAACGAGGTTTGGCGGTGGAGGAGCAAACAGATGAAGAAAAAGGAGACCAAAAGGCGAAGGGAGGAGGATGGCAGAAGAAACGAAGACGAAAGAACCCCCTATAAAAGGGGGAAGAATGGGCCTGCAGCCATTAGTGGGCTTCTCGTCTGTGGTGAAAGGGAAAGAAGGGTTTATATTTCTAATTGGCCCATTATGTATTAAAGCCCCCCATCTGCAGGAGAAGAGGCGGACATAGGCGTTCCCCCCTTCCGGAGGAGAACCAAAGAGGAATGATATGAAGGCGTTGTCTCCTTTATGCTGATTGCCCCTGACGCTATATATATAAATTTCTATCCCCGCAAGGCAGAGCGGAAGATATCCCCGTGTGGTGGTGGAACGGAAGAATCGATGTCCTTCGGTTATTATTTACTCTATGTATAAATTTCTATCCCCGCAAGGCAGAGCGGAAGATATCCCCGTGTGGTGGTGGAACGGAAGAACCGATATCCTTCGGTTATTATTTACTCTATGTATAAATTTCTATCCCCGCAAGGCAGAGCGGAAGATATCCCCGTGTGGTGGTGGAACGGAAGAACCGATATCCTTCGGTTATTATTTACTCTATCTATAAATTTCTATCCCCGCAAGGCAGAGCGGAAGATATCCCCGTGTGGTGGTGGAACGGAAGAACCGATGTCCTTCGGTTATTATTTACTCTATGTATAAATTTATATCCCCGCAAGGCAGAGCGGAAGATATCCCCGTGTGGTGGTGGAACGGAAGAACCGATGTCCTTCGGTTATTATTTACTCTATGTATAAATTTCTATCCCCGCAAGGCAGAGCGGAAGATATCCCCGTGTGGTGGTGGAACGGAAGAACCGATGTCCTTCGGTTATTATTTACTCTATGTATAAATTTCTATCCCCGCAAGGCAGAGCGGAAGATATCCCCGTGTGGTGGTGGAACGGAAGAACCGATGTCCTTCGGTTATTATTTACACTATGTATAACTTTCTATCCCCGCAAGGCAGAGCGGAAGATATCCTCGTGTGGTGGTGGAACGGAAGAACCGATATCTTTCGGTTATTATTTACTTTATCTATAAATTTTTATCCCCGCAGAGCGGAAGCTATCCCCGTGTGGTGGTGGAACGGAAGAACCGATATCCTTCGGTTGTTATTTACTATATATATAAATTTCTATCCCCACAGAGCGGAAGATATCCCCGTGTGGTGGTGGAACGGAAGAACCGATATCCTTCGGTTATTATTTACTCTATGTATAAATTTCTATCCCCGCAAGGCAGAGCGGAAGATATCCCCGTGTGGTGGTGGAACGGAAGAACCGATATCTTTCGGTTATTATTTACTTTATCTATAAATTTCTATCCCCGCAGAGCGGAAGCTATCCCCGTGTGGTGGTGGAACGGAAGAACCGATATCCTTCGGTTGTTATTTGCTATATATATAAATTTCTATCCCCGCAAGGCAGAGCGGAAGATATCCCCGTGTGGTGGTGGAACGGAAGAACCGATATCCTTCGGTTATTATTTACTCTATGTATAAATTTCTATCCCCGCAAGGCAGAGCGGAAGATATCCCCGTGTGGTGGTGGAACAGAAGAACCGATATCCTTCGGTTATTATTTATTCTATGCATAAATTTCTATCCCCGCAAGGCAGAGCGGAAGATATCCCCGTGTGGTGGTGGAACGGAAGAACCGATATCCTTCGGTTATTATTTACTATATATATATAAATTTCTATCCCCGCAGAGCAGAAGATATCCCCGTGTGGTGGTGGAACGGAAGAACCGATATCTTTCGATTATTATTTACTTTATCTATAAATTTCTATCCCCACAGAGCGGAAGCTATCCCCGTGTGGTGGTGGAACGGAAGAACCGATATCCTTCAGTTGTTATTTACTCTATATATATATATAGATTTCTATCCCCGCAAAGCGGGAGATATCCCCGTGCGGTGGTGGAACGGGAGGACTGGGACTTCCTCAGTTGTATATCACTTTTTGTCCCCTTAAAGGGGGGGAGTTGAAATTCTTGTTTAACCTTGTATTGTTATATTCCTGTGAAATAGCAGGGTTGACTCATTTAAGGGTGTCATATACCCGGCAGATTGAAAAGACGGAAGAGCCGAAATATACAACTCAGAAGATACTGGAGAAAGGAGATAAACTAGGAAAGTTCATTAATGTGAGAGAATTACATATTCTGAGTCATCTACAAGGGAAGATAACAAACAAATGCTCTTATATATCCCAAGCATAGCTTTGTTAGAGGGACAGAGGGAGTTCCTTTGTATGGTTGAGAGGTTGGCACCATAGTTGACGCTGATAGGATTGTGCAGAAGGTCCGCTCTGGCCCTTCGGGACCCACGCTTGTTGGCGCAGGAGCGATTATGGCGAAGTTTCTCCAGTAAACACTTCACTTGTTCCTCCAAGATAGCTATGTATCGCGATCATTTATCCGTTTCTTAGAAGGCGAGGAACCGCCGCCTGCTTCGATTTTCTCGTCCATGGCAAGCAAAGGAAAAGGAGAATGAGGAAGCTATCGTAAAGGTCGGGGTTTTATGGCAACGAAGGAGAATAGTGCATTTATTGTAGGAGAAGTAGGAACCATAAATGCCAGAAAGAAGAGGAAACGTAAAGTGAGAGGGAAGGTCGACGGACTACAATTGTAATTAAGAAGGTCCAATCCAGAAATGATAGAAGAAGGTATGTTCGATCGAGATACTGGCCCTTTCGAAGACAGTAAACCTTACTTCAGGAAAAGACAAAAATGATATCATCATTTCCCTTATTTTTTGTTAACATATTTGAAAACGATTACATTAACTTGATCTACAAAGATTTTCCATGATTAACATGTAAACGGGAGATGTCTCTTTGGGGGGAGAATGAGCCAATATAACTCTGAAGCGTTCGCCTTGAGGAGGAGGAAGAACTGGTGGACCTTCATCGAAAGAGGAAGGATGAGTCCTCGCCGGGGGAACTGGGACGAAAGTCAGGGCTGGTGGAAGTGGGGGAAGTTCAGCGGCAGCACGAGGATCTCCCACTGTATACTCCCATGTGAAGGGAGGATTCCACACTCGGTTGCGGAAGGAGAGGAAAGGAGCGCGGAAGGACCTCACGAGGGGTGGAGCCGGAGAGGGCGGAAGCGGAAGGCGGAAGGTCAAGTAGCATTGGCGGTCTCTGAATCTTCCATATCCTCAGAGACCCAGTCTTGTAGTTCAAAAGATTCCGACTCTGAAGAAATTTCGATATGATGCCCTGCTGAAGCCATGATAGTGAGATAGCAGGAAGAAGACATGGGGGACGAAGGATTTATAATGGAAGAAAAGGGGCAACAGAGGTTCTGGGAAAGGGGAAAGAAGACGAAGAGATTGATATCATTTCCAAAGCAGTAAAAGAGAGATAGGGAAGATCAACAGGCAAGAGCTATTTAAAGCGAATTCCCAAACCAGAATTGGGACAGATATGAATGATATCAGGTAAAGACCTTTCAAGCGAATCCCCGAACCAAAATTAGAGCGGAGGGGAATAACGGTATTCGAGATCTCTCCCATAAGCCCGAACCGACGAGGTTATTGCGCTGTACGACACGGGAAAGAGATAACAGCATAGAGAAAGATCAATTTAAAATTGGCTCAGAGTTCTCAACCCCTCAAGGAGCATAATAAGATGATGATAGTTAGTTATATGGACAAAGTTATCGTTCAGAAGCAAGCGAGAAGCCATCAGAGAAATTACTAAAAAAGAAAATGTTATAAGTTACAGTTCGAAGAGATCGGGCGGACACTTGGCTAACGCCCTTACTGGATCCAAATAACTAGTGTCCGCGCCGGGGGGCGGGTATCCCTGCTCGGCGTTTTGAGCCGAGGACCCCTCAAAGCCTAATACAAATAAATCTACCCCCTTCTTCACATAGCGTCTTTTAAGATCAGTCTCCTGCTCTTTCATCTGATCTCGGCATTGGGCTAGTTGAGCTCGACTTTCCGCCAGTTCAACCGCTAGAGCATCTTTTTCAGCGGCTGCTTGGATGGCCTGCCTACCCAGAGTCGAGAGGGCTTCGGAGTATTCTTGGTGGAGGATGGATTGCTGCTGAGCCACCGATGATAAGGTTCGGGGAATAGCCGCTACCATGGAGAAAAGCTCCTAACACTTCTTCGCACAGGATTCCCTGGTGACTGCCCAGGCCTGACGCTCTAGGTTAAAATGATGATGTTCTTGTTGAAGCTGTGTGATAGTAGCCGAAGAATCAGCATCCTTGATCATGACATCCATAAGATATCTCTTATACTCTTTCAGTTCCTGAGTCAGGATATCTACCTGTTGCAGCTCGCTAGATTGCAAAAAGAGGCGTTGTTCTAGTTCCTCATTTTTTCGTTGCAGTTCCTCTTTCTCGCTTCGAACCAAGGCTAGTTGCATCGTGGCATCTTCGCACTAGCCCCTAAAGTCCGCCTCCTTTGCCTCTTGCTCGTTTAACCGTCGCGCAAGCTCTTTCTGTTGCGACACGGCGGCAAAATAGCGAGTCTCCACACTAGATTAGAATCGGGCTAGATGGGCTACCATGTTGTTATGTTGGGTGGAGGCCTAAAAGGAGAGGAAAATTATCAGCCTACATCAGTATAGGGAAATACCCATAGCAAAGAGGAGGAGAAGAAGGAGTAAATACCTCTGCCAGCAGTTTGCTCACTTGCTCACACGGGCCTTGTATACCCGACTGGTTAAAGAATTTTACCTCCGAAGGGTGCCGAATCTTCAGCAAAGATCCTAGAGTGACCCTCGGAGGAACCGGAAGGGAAGGATCTTCTCCTTCCGAAGAAGATGGGGGCCTGGTACGGCGAAGATGGATAGGAGCGGTTCTCGAGTCGGAAGGTATTGGAGCTTGGAGGGATTCCGTATGAGAAGGCAGGGGTGAATTCTGTGCGGAGGGGAAAGAATGCATAAATTGGGAGGGAGAATCTCCTCCTTGGGGAGCTAAAGAAGAGGCAGGGGAGGTGTTGTCTTCCCTTCTGGGTTCATAGATGATTAGGGGTTGAGCTTCCGGCTGGTGGGAAGACAAGGGAAGAAGAGCTGATGAACTTGAAGCTCCTTTCTTGATAAGCCGCAGCTTCTTCCGAGGAGACGACGGAGCTGCTGTGGATTTGCCTCTTTTAGTCAGGGTCTTCTTCTTCTTGGCAGCCTCGATCGACTCCCCTTCCACCAAAGCCTTCTGCATCAGATTATCTACAAGATATACTGGTAAGAAAGATGAATGCCCTAAAAAGGAAGTCACGTTGCAGGATAAATGTCACCCTACCTATAGCAACCGAAGTCGTCAAAGGTAGAGGAGACAATCCAAAGTGGCTTAAGAGGGGAGTTTCTATCAGATGGTTTGAGCAGTAATGTAGTTCTCCTAAGACTCTATACACTTCCGGGAAGGGACATTTGGTCCTCATTTCCCGGAAAGAAGACAATTCAGGAAGGTCTACCTTCCAAGTATCAGAGTAAGGTAAAGACTCTGGAAGTTGTACAAAGAAATATAAGGCTTCCCAACCCTTGTGGGAAGTAGGCAGGTTCACCAGAAATTGGCAGTCTGAACGACTAGACAAATAGAAGAGACCTGCCTTAGAAGATTTTAACTGAAAGAAGCAATGAAATATTTCGGGGGTCAAAGAGAGGTTCAAGTGTTGGAACACTATGTGGGCTCCCGATAGAATCCGGAAGGAGTTGGGGGTGAATTGGTTCAGAGGTAGTCCATAGAAGTTTAGGAGGTCCAAATAGACTTGTGGTACCGGCAGGGATAGGCCGTTAAGAAATTGTTCAGAGAAAAAGCATGTCAAACCGGGAGGAGGATTATGAGGCCGATGCAGTTTAGTCGTGAAACAACATTTTATAGAAGGGTTTATGTAGTCGGTCTTAATATTAAAGAAGTAATGGTTACAATCTAACTGGATTATGGTATGTTCATACCAGGTGGGTGAAGAGGTGGTCCTAGGAGCCATGGGTGTGAACAAAGCAGAACACTTACTCGGGGGTTAAAGAAGAATCGTGTGAGGAAAGGAAGAACTGGGTCGCCGCAACACCGCCGATGAGAATCACGAGAGAAGAAGAACAGACTGGATTATCAAGCACACTAAACGATACCTAAAAGAAGAAGGCGAGGGTTTATATAGGGTTTTCCGCGACAATTCAGCTGCACAGAAGGAGAAGGAGAAGCGGAGCCCACGGGCCCAGCGGGCCTCCTTCAATATACTGGGGGGAGTTATAAGGGAACGGATGGATTTAAGTCGAGAAATGAAGAATAGGTCAAAAACTTTATGTACATTAGGAAAGTCAAGCTTATAACTTCGCTTGACTATTTTTCGGGGTTGACTAATGATACTACTGGTACCTTCTCTACATAATCCCCGATAGAGGGGTTAGCGGTTGACCTAAGGTCCGATCCAAAATACACGACTCAGCTAAGAAAGGAAAGGAAGATTGGCGCGGACGAAACGCAGAAGCCATTGGCACGGGCGAACATCAGAAGCCATTGGCACGGGCGAAACGCAGGCTTACCGTTGGCGAACATCGAAGCCATACGCCGAACATCGATCCAGACGGTGCAAAAATATTAAAAGTCATTAGTACGGGAGGGTTAATGAAAGCAATTGATACGGCAAAGGAGAGGCGGAAGGCGCTTCGCGAAGAGGCCAGTCCAATCTGATCAATACAAGGGAAATTTGACATGGAGAAAAGAGGAGTTGGTTCAGGTTGATAAAAAGCCTTAGGGCTAGGTCACCCGTGGGCTATAGACCTAAACTAGCTTCCCTCAACACGGAAGGTTGAGGGAGATAGTCTAGCCTAGTTTCCCGAAAAATAGAGGAAAGAGTGTTAGGCAACGGCTTGGGAGGCCCCACATAATATTCCAAGGAGTCTTCACTCCTGATATCTGTAACAGAATTATTCTCCAGGAAAAGGTGGTGGTCACGTGTACGATGGAGATAACCTACGACGTTACGATGAAGGAAAAGGGGATAAAAGGAGAGGAAGCAAGGAGGAAAGGGGGATCCGCAATCATTCCGACGCAGCAAGAGAGAAGAAGAGGCAAGAGGAGAAGGAAAAAAGGGAACAATCATCTCGCCGGAGAAGAAGGACGGAGATCGGCCATTGCTACATCTCTTGTATTTTCCTCGTCTTGTAATATCATTGTAAGAGGTCTTTCTCCTCCACCTGCGGAAACTTGCTTTCTGTAAAGGAGGATCTTCATAGTGAAAGTGCTTGGGCACCGCATCTGGTGAGGAAACTCACCTCCGTGGAGTAGAAATTCTTATTCCGAACCACGTTACATCTTGTGTCTGAATCTCGATTGCTGGCGTCAGTTTCTTGCATTTCATCTACTTCATCCTCGTATTCTTTACTGATTACGACCGGGGAGAATCCTCTGGGACCTCCCTCAGTGCTCCACTGCATTGAAAACGGAGCGACCAGATTTTTTCCTATACCCGCATCGGAGGATAATATTTAAAGTATAATAATATGAATTTGTCCGCAATTAAAAATTAAAGTCAGAATTATAATTTAAAATTATTAATGCTGTTCATTATATTTTAAATAAAACAATCTTATTTGGATATTAATAATGAAATTATTAAAATGAAAATACTTTATATAATTTAATTATTTAGGCTTGGACCAAGTAAAAAATTGCCACTTTACATATTTATTTTCTGTGTGATTTTTTTTATAACTCAAATGTCCAAACTTTCGGCCTTATTAATTTTTGGAGATGTATCACTCCTGTCTCATGGATACCGCCCACCAGAATAACTCAAGAGAGTGCGATGGGATCAATGGATAACCCATGATTCGGTTCAAATCCTACCATTCTGCCACTGGAGATTCAAGAGAGTGCGATGGAATGATATTATTAATTCTGATTATTGTATCAGTTAGTAATTGAGCGGCTCCTGCGAGACACCGATAGAAACATGCAACTCTGAAAGTTTCAAATTCACTATTTGAGGGAGATAAATATACCACCTTTATACTCACAATGGATAATCCAATAATCCCTCCCGCCATACTAATTTTTGACTGGCCAAAAATATTCCTCGTGATTTACTTCTCTTCATCTAACTATGAAACTGATGATGAAAAATATTTGAGATGAACACGTCACCTTTTTCCCATAGATAATCCCACAACCAATTAAGGTGCAAGTTCAATTTCAGAAAGCTACCTCGCACCATGCAAGAGCATATAAGACGATTTCAAATGTAACAAAGATGATGATGTGTCACATATCCAAAGTGAAAAGTTGTCATATTTACTTTTAAGAACCAATATAATGAGGAGTTAACACTGCCCGTAACTGTGCTTGAGCCAATTTAAACTTGTGGCATGTGAGTTAACAAGTTTTATATTATCCATTGATGGATTGGTAGCATACAATTTTAGCACCAAATGTATAGGGATCGATACATAATGTGGATCACACAGTGGTATTGGATCGACAAGGCTCCTACAATTCAGAGATACTAGTAAAGAGACCCTAATAACAAAATATGGTATTGCTCAACTTATTTTAGATGCAATGTGATGCTCTTAAATTAAGCACAAGGCGAATACAACTATTCTCTTTTTCAAGCATGAACACCTTAGGGACGAAGCCGGTCCAGATCAATGACAGGAAGGGAAGACCATCAGGTCCAAAATATTACCAAAACTGATACTTAATCATTGTGCAACTTCGAAAGGCGATACATCAGTGTTCTAAGTTTGATTGTGTTTCGCTTAAAGCAAGCATTATTCTCAAATTGATACTAAAAGCAAATCCTAATTAACCAGTGCGACTAAGATAGTTCACTGGATTAACAAGTTGCAGTTAGCTACTTAGTCAGCGAAGTAGTTGATTTCAACATAAAAATACAAAACAGTATTTGCAATTCTTAGTAGAATTATGTTTAATGGCCTATGAGTGATGTTTCATTGACAGTGTCACTCTTCATCATAGCAACAAACAAATTCAGTCCTAACTATTTAAATTAGAGCAATACTTTCCTCATCTTTCAAGATATTACAAACAAAAAGAATATTGACGACATTAAAGTCAATTTCAAGTGCATCCTTGATAAGAACTAAGATAGGAAGGTTATTGACAATATAATTGCATTATACATAGAATGGATGGTGAAGCAAGAAGCCAATTGCCCAGTCCAACAATATGCAGAACCAAGAACACAGCTGACAAGAAAGAGCTGCAAAAAATTCTCACCAGAAAAATGGCCTACGCTGAAAATAAATGAACTAAAAATGATAGCTTGCCACCATTTCATTGTTGATGCAAGAGATGACAGAAGGAATCCACGATAAACAGTTTCCTCTAACAATGGAGTTATAAGGCAATATAGAAAAAAACATGGTAGCAACATAGACAATGGACTCTTCGAGAGTATCTCTTTCAAAATAGGATTATTAACATCCTGCAAGAAACAATGGTATTAAAAATGCTTAAAAAAACATATCAATAATAGTCCACACTGAAATAAGCACAAACATAAGCCCCGAGCAAAAAAAATATGATCGATCAATTGTTGTTGATACCACCACATCTGAAGAATCATCAGAGATCAAAAACGGTACTAGTTATCTCACATTTGTAATGGCCAACATTAATCTAAATGCTCAAAACAATTACTAGCGCAGTTAACCCCAAGCACATTCCATTTTTTTCTTAGATAGCAATTGGCTATACTTGTATATTAAAAAAAAATCATTTTTCTGTTAACCTACAAGAATCTGAGAATTTATACGTAATCTCAAGCTTCATATTGTTGGAAATGTGACTGGAAATGAACTCCCATTTGCATGGGAGTTTAGTCCCACATTGAGGTCGAGTGGTTTGAAGATTGGTTTATATTGAATCACAACATTGAAAATTGTGAACATGTATGTGGAAAGACTTCTCTCACGAGCGTACTTGCAGGAGGTGTAAATCTAGAGTTCGGATTGCACTAAATCATGTGACTTGTGGGCAAGCATGACTTGCGCATGTTGAATCTCAGACCAACCGGGGCAAAATTTGACCAAGCGGATCAACTTATATTTTGCCATTCGAATCCAATTTTGCTACCTATTCAACTGCATAATGGATGCATTAATTATCAATCCAAAATGGTCAGACAATTAAAGGTGGTTGGAGGCAATGAATAACTATTACTTGGCCATTCAATACAACCAAAGGTCGGCGCCTTATATGAGGTTGCAACCTCAAACAAAAAGTAGACTAGACAAGCGAAAATCCTATTGTAGCGAAGCTCCATCCATCTTCGTTTCCCCATGTTCTTTTCCTCCCTACTGAGCAACCTGCTCGATAATTCTTCTGTGATAATGTTTGAGTAAGGCTCAGTTCACCATGAACAAGTTGTGTTTGATTGTGTGCGTGGTCGTGTCATTGTATCATTGGAACAAACATTCAACGTTACCTCAAAGTACCCCCAAAGAGGATGAATCTATTTTAAGAAAACTGTATCCAACACAGACCTCGACAATGCTTTGCACACTTCTCGCTCGACAACCTTGTCTTCCAACTTGGAAACCCTACTTCCTATCTGGTAGCCCAGTCTACTTGGCGATCTTGCTTACTCCCTCGGCACCTCTCTGTTTGGCCTTCCAACTTAGGAGTTTGACACAACTCTACTCATTCTCTCGCTTGAGAGCTCTCTACCCAATCATCCAGCTTAACCTCCTTGCCTGGTCCACTCAACAACTTAGCCTACTCGAGTCACTCGGGAGCTAGACCCGCTCAGGCCACTCGGTGGATCAACCCACTTGGGCCACTTAGTAGCTTGATCCACTCAGGCCACTCGACCACTTTCGCAGCTCGATTATTCTAGGCAACTCAGTTTTTCTTGGCAGCTCGGCCATACTAGACAACTCAATTTTCCCTAGCAGCTCGGTCATTCCATGGAGCTTAACCTTCCCTGGCAACTCAGCCAATATAGCAACTTGGCCTATCCAGCTTAGCTCAGCATCTTGGCAATCAGCCTCGGCGCTCGGCCTCGTCACTCGATAATCGACAACTCAATCGACTCAAGACTTGACCCTCTCAATAATTGACATCGACACTTAACCGACTCGATACTTGACGACTCGACACTCGACCCATTCATCCTGCTCAACCAGCTCGGATACTTTGCCAATTGAACACTCAGTAGTTCAACACAACTCAACTCAGCTTGGCATGACCATCTTAACAAAAGATAAGCCAAAATTTAATTTATGTAATTTTTTAAAATCTGACTTGTTCCTAATTATTCCGGCAACAATCTTAGAAGTAAGATTGTCTAAAAGTCTTAAAGCATACTCAATCTGTTGAGATGGCCACGAAAAGTGTTGAGAAGCAGGATGCTTAACACGTGATAACCCCTTCCACCTCGATTGGAAATGTTTCAATTAATCATGGAAAAAAACTAAAGAAGTTCACTAGATTAAACTTCAAGTATTGATAGCAGAAGATGCTCTTCTACTTGATCATGTTGAATCCAGTATGGTTCTTGATGGAGGAACCTCTCAAGCCAGCTGAGGATGCTACTGATGTCTACACCATTAGTGCATTGGATGCATGGAAACATTCAGAGTTTCTGTATCGGAACTGCATTCTTAATTGTCTGACCAACTTGTTGTACATTGTATAGCACGAAGAGAACGGCTAAAGAATGGTAGGAGTCCTTAGACCAGAAATACAAGACGAAAGATGTGGGGGCCAAGAAGTTCATTGTCGGTCGATTCCTGGACTACAAAATGGTCGACTTCAAGATGGTGATCAACCAAGTTTAAGAGCTTTAGATGATCTGCACAATGACTCTGGGCCATCGACGGACCCTTTCCTTTGCACTTGCCACCTGGGTCCTGATTTACCTCCTCCACCAGCAGGGGCAGCCGGAGGGGGCCGCTAATGTGGCAGTTCCACATTTTTTTTTAGATGATCTGCACAAGAATCACTCATAAGGCATAGTGTTAAGTGAAATCTTCCAAGTGACAGCTATCATTAAGAAGTTGTCATCTGATTGGAAGGACTTTAAAAACTACCTGAAGCACAAGCGAAAGGAGATCAACATCGAAGAACTCATTGTCAGACTCCACATCAAGGAAGACAATCGGAGCTCCAACAGAAGGATTTCTCTCCAACAGCTATTAAAGCCAACATGAACGAACATAGTCAAAGCTCGAAACGGAAAAATCCTAAATCTTCTAAAGTAGGACCCAGAGGAGGCGTTAGCAAAAATATTCTCTAAGAGATGCTTCAACTGTGATCGAATCAGTGACAAATCTTCGGAATGCAATAAGCCGAAGAAGCAAGAGGTCAACCTAAACAAGAGACCAAAAATGGATCTATACGTCGTGATCTCCGAAGTGAACCTAGTAGGCTCAAATCTGCGACAATGGTAGATCGATACCGGTGTCATCAGACATGTGTGTTACAATAAGGAATTGCTCCACAACTTTGAGGAAGTCAAAGATAAGGATAAACTGTTCATGAGGAACTTGACAATCTCAAACATCAAGGGCTAAGGAAAAGTGGTGCTAAAAATAACTTCGGATAAGGAGCCGATTCTAAATAATTTGTTATATATTTCAGAGCTTCGAAAGAATCTAGTATCTAGATTTCTTCTCAGCAAGTAAGATTTTTGCATTGTTTTTGAATCAAACATAGTTATTTTGTCCAAAATTAAAATGTCTGTAGGGAAGGGATATGTAAGCAATGGGTTGTTCAAATTCAGTGTAATGACTATTAGGCCTATGATAAATAAAAATGAAAGTTCTTTTGCCTATATGCTTAAGTCTTCCTATTTGTGACTTAGTAGAGTAGGATATGTTAGCTATAATGTGTTGTGTAGATTAAATAACATGTAAATGACATTCCACATTGACCCGAAACACAAGTGTGAGATATGTGTTGAAGCGAAAATAACAAGGTCATCCTTTCATCCAATTGAAAGTAGTTAACCACTTGGCTTAATCTACACAAATGCGTACGACCTAAAAGAGATATCGATACGTGATGGAAATAAGTACATCATTTTTATTGGTGATACAACAATGACCAGCAAACCTTATCTCACAATGTGGAGTAAGCTATATGAGTCCTGTTATGCCATTGAGCATTATCTCCTACTATATCATCATCTATAAATTTCATCTTATTTTATCGTTACTAATCAAGTCTTCTTTAATATTCCCCTTTCTCATGTAATTTGCATATTTATAATAGTTCACATCGCCTAACTGAAATATTTACCGATTGTCTAAGTACATGTCCGTACCATATTAAATGTATCTTTCAAAATTTTTCCTTAATAGGTGCAATCCCAACTTTTGCTTTAATATTCTCATTTCTTATCTTGTCCATTCTTGAATGTCCACACAACTATCTTAACATCTCTATCTCTGCAACTCTCATCTCCTGCTCAGGTGCTCGAATCATAACCCAACATTCAACTCCATATAATATAGTAGGTCTAATTGTCATTTTGTAGAACTTTTTTTTCAAATTTAAAGATATTTTATGATCACAAGGAACACCTAAGACAGTTATGTATATCTTCTCAAAAGTAAGGATAAAATTATTCAGAAATTTATTTATAGCAATGAGGTTGAAAATCATCTTAAAAAAAGATTAAGATGGTATGAAGTGACTTTGACGGTTAATATGTATCACTGTTCACTAAATTTTGTGTTGAACATGAGATCAAATATAAAATAACAACTCCTTATACTTCTCGGCAAAATAGTGTTACTAAACAAAAAAATCGTACTATGAAAGAAATGATGAATATTCTTCTATTGAGCTCTGAATTGTCAGATAACCTACGAGGAGAAGCTATATTAATAATCAATTACCTTTTAAATAAGGTGCTTCAAAAGAAAATAAATAAGAGCCCGTATAAGTTGTGGAATGAAAAGACGTCATCCTATTTACGAGTGTAAGGCTGTCTTGCAAAGGTTTCAATGCTTAACCTGAAAAGAGTTAAGATAAAATCAAAGACCATTGATTGTATATTTATAGGATATACACATACCAACAGCGCTTATCGGTTCCTTATGTATTATCTCAAATATTGAAGATACACAAAACTCGATAATTGAATTGAGGAATAACTCATTCTTCGAACATGTGTTTCCATGACTTACAAGAAGAAGGAAAAGAAGATGAACTAGTTAAGGTTGAGCTCAAACGAAATAAAAGAGCTCGGGCAAAAAAATCCATAAGAACAAATTTTATCACTTTCATATTGGAAAGTGATTCCTAAAGTTACTCAGAAGTTATAAGCTCTTCTGAGGGACCTCACTGAAAAGAGGTAATTGCATTTGAGATTAATTCAATCTTGTAAAATCATACTTGAAAACTTATGGATCCTCCAGGAAGTAAACCACTAGATTGCAAGTGGATTTTCAAGAAGAAAAGGAAATCAGATAGCACGATTGACAAGTACAAAGCTAGATTGGTAATTAAATATTACCGACAACGTGAAGCCGTTGATTATTTTGATACTATTTTTCGATGTCGAGAATAACTTCCATCAGAATGTTGATAACTATTGTCGCTTCGTGAAATTTGAAATTACATCAAAGGGATATAAAGATGGTTTTTCTTAACAGAGATTTGCAACAAGCTCTATTGCAAATAAGGTTTATAGATTGGAGAAGTCGTTATACAATTTGCAATAAGCTCCAAAGCAGTGACATGAGAAATTTGATAATGTCATGAAGAAAAGTGGATTTAAGACTAAGGAATGCGACAAATGTGTGTGTTAAGGACACAAAAAATGGCTATGTCATCTTATATATGTATATAGATTATATACTAATCATGGGGAGCAATGATAAGATGATCAAATCACTAAAGAAATCTTAAACTCAAATTTTGATACGAAGGATATGAGCCTAGTTGATGTACTTCTAGGGATCAAAACTCTTAGATCACAAAAAAAACTTGTTCTAAGGTAGTATGATTATGTGGATAAGATTCTTGAGAGATTCAACAAGGGTGATACTGCAACGGCAGAAACTACAATGAATATGAGTCAACATCTATCGAAGAACCAAGAAGAGAGTGTCTCTCAGACAGAGTAGACCAGATGATTGGAAGTCTGATATACTTGATGGTTATACACTAATAGATTTAGCCTACACAGTGATTAAGTTAAATAGATATACGAGTAATCTTAAAGTTGAAGATTGGAAAGGGATAACAAGAGTACTGATATACTTGAGGTATACTTTTATGGCTGCACTATACGAGATATATTACTGTGATCGAAGAATATAACGATCTGAATTTGATATCTGATATGAAAAACTCTAAGTCCATTAGTGGATATTTATTCACATGGAGAGGTGCAACCATTTCGTAGAAATCTTCTAAGCAAACTGTAACAGCCAAATCCATAATGGAATCTGATTATGTAGTCCTTAACAAGTGTGGTAAAGAGGTTGAATGACTATGAGAATTCTTAGTAGAAATTCCTAAATATTCAAAAACGGTGCCGATAATTACAATTGGATGGGCACAAAGGCATCTGTATAATGGTAAGTCTAAATGTGTACATCGTAGACATAATGTCATTAGACAATTAGTCTCAACCGGTGTTATCACTGTTGACTATGTAAAATCCAAGGATAATCTAGTGCATCCTCTAATCAAAGGGTTAAATAGAAAGTTAATTGCAAGTTCATCAAAAGAAATGGGATTGATGATTATGAAATAAGTTGATGCAAAGGAAACCAAAACTATGATGATTGGAGACCCCAATAACTAAATTTAATAGAACTACTTATCTGCACCGACTAAGCAAATCGCTGCGGGGAAATTATCCAACGAACTAGTAGTACCCGTAAAGTGCAGATTAAGCATATGACTTTTAATGATTTTTATGCATTTAAAGAGGGGAGCCTTGGCGCAACGGTAAGGTTGTTATCTTAACCAAGAGGTCACGAGTTCAAATCTTGGAAACAACCTCTTGCAAAAAGCAAGGTAAAGTTGCGTACAATGGATCCTTCTTCAGGACCCCACATGGTGGGAGTTTCGTGCACTGGGTTACTTTTGAACTTAATAATGCGGGTTACTCTTAATTAAGAGATCACCTATGTGAGAGAGAAATGGAGTCACTTCGAAGAAAATTGAAAGACATGATTCTTAGAACCTCTTGCAGATGGTCAAGAACGAATACACTCATAAGAACTGAGTTATATCAGAGAGAGTCCTGGGAAAGATATTTAAATGCTTACACAGACTGTAGAAGAAAGCAGAACAATTCAAGGACATCTCATCTACTTGTCAGCCAATAAGCAAATACATCCATACAAAGGAAGATTCAAAGGATAAAACTTAGTTGTCTTATACATGACTTAATTGTTAAATGCTATCAGATACCTTTTTTCTATTCACGTGCAGGATTATTGGAAATGTGGATGAAAAAAGAAGTGGAGGGAAATGGACTCCTATTTGCATGGGAGTTTAATCCCACAATGAGGGTTGAGTGGCTTGAATTGGCTTATATTGAATCACAACTTCAAATGTTGTGAATATGAATGTGGAGCGACTCTCTCAAGTGCATGCACGTATAGGGGCGAAAATCTAGGGCCTGAATTGCACTAAACTTAGGCGACTCCTGTGTGAGTGCGACCTACACATGTCGAATATTGGATCGGTCCTGTCGAAATTTGCCCGAATGAATCAACCTATGTTTTGCCACCAGAATCTAATTTTAATGCCTGCTAAAGTGTGTAACGGATGCATTAATTACCGATTTGAAACGATTGGATAATTAATCTGCAATCAACCTGACAGAAATGGGCATCATTAATGATTAATGGCTAGCGTTACAACTCAAGCAGCCGAAGGTAGTGAATGACTATTACTCGGCCATTCAATGCAACTAAGGATTGGAGCTCCTATATAAGGAGGTTGCGACCTCGGGTAGAAAGTAGACTAGATAGGCAAAAATTCTGTCGCAACGAAGCTTCATCCATCACGCTCTCCTCCTCCCTACAACAACTCGCTCGGTAGCTCTTTCGTGATAGCGTTCGGGTAAGGCTCAGTTTGTCACAAACAACCCATGCTTAAATGTGTACGTGATCATGTTGTTGTATCCCGAGAAGAAACATCCACCGTTACCTTGAAGTACTGTCAAAGGGGACGAATTTGTTTTAAGGAAACTATATCCAACACATGCCTCAAGAGTGATCTACACACTTCCCACTTGGTAGCCTCGCCTTCTAGCCCAACAACCCTGCTTCTTACCTAGCAACCCAGCCTACTCGGTGATCTTACCTACCCGCTCGGACTTCCAGCTCGGCAACTTCGCATTCTAGCCCAATAGTCTTGCTTCCTCTCTAGCAACCCAGCCTACTTGACGATCTTGCCTATTTGCTCAACACCTCTTTGCTTGGCCTTTTGGCTTAGGAGTTCAGCATAGCTTTGCTCAATCTCCCTTCCAGAAGCTCTCTGCCTAGCCTTCCAACTTAGCCTCCTTGTTTAATCCACTTGGGAGCTCGACCCACTTGGGTAACTCAAGAGCTTAACCCACTCAAAGCACTCGAGCCACTTGGTGACTCGACCCACTCAAGCCACTCGACAACTCAACTCACTCGAGTCACTCAACAACTCTGCCATTCCCTAGCAACTTGGTCATACCAAGTAGCTCAACCTTCCTTGGTAGCCCAACCTTCCTTGGCAGCGCAACCATTTCAGGCAACTCGATCAACCTAGTAGCTTGGCCTACCCAACTTAGCTTAGCAATTCGACAATCAACCTCAGTACTCGGCACTCGATAGTCGACAACTTAGCCAACTCGATACTCGATCAACTCAGGATTCAACCCTCTCATAAGTCGACACTTGATCGACCTCGCACTCAGCAGCAGTCCGAATTTAATTTCTGTAATTTTTTTAAAATTCGACTTGTTTTTAATTAATTCAGCAACAATCATAGAAGTAAGATTGTGTAACACATATTGCAGTCACCTTCATAACATACAAAGAAAACATTTAATGTCAACAAGTTATATCATATAAAAACCAAGTAAACCACTTTTTCTTTTACAAAATGTTGTTGCTACATAAGTAATGACCTAGGTAGGCTAAGTTTCAATAGACAATAATAACATTTATGGATTAAAATCTTGAGTTATGCAGGTCAACACGATTGAAATTATTCATTTTACTCTCGTACTAAGACATGGTGCAATGTCGATACTGACACCACAAAATTCATCCTCCAAGCAATCAATCACCTTGCAATCTCTTTTGACTCACAATCCACCCTCCACCCAACTAATCTCCTCTCCTTGACCTAACAATTTGTACTCCACATGATTGATCTCAACTCCTAGTCTCATGACCATCCTCTTTGCAACTCCATGTGACCAAAGTCTGTTTTTGAACTCCTTAGCCTTGTAGTATATCCTCACAATGCCATGCAACCAAAACCTCTTCATTTCGTGAGGGTGAAATCCTAATTTCACATTGATGTAGGTGTCAGGCAACATCCCTTGATGGTCGAAGGATTCTTGGAGCAACGACTAATGCATTTTCAACCATTTCTTCTCTCTCCTCCTCCTCCTCGGAACATGCCATCCACACCCAAAATGACACAAAACTCGCTTGTTCTAGCTATGGACTAAAACCCTGATTCAGGAACAAGATTTTTAACCATGATGCCTTTTGAGATTTAAAACCATCAATCTTTATGGCATTCATGATTGCAATAACAATAGTTTTGATCCTAGAACATTAGTTCTTTGATACCTATAAGAAGATGAAGGATGAAGTTACTTGATTCTTCAAAAGCAGAAGATTTCAAATAATTAAGAAGTAGCATATTCTAGATAATCAAGTGTGACCCATGTTTTGAGTTAAAAAGTCACTCAAACAGGAAATTCAATTGTCTATACTTCTTGAAAACAATGACAGAAGACAATTTATTTTCACAAAGGAACAAACCACTCAATACTATTCAGAGGAATCTATGTCATTGCATACAACATTCAACCAAAGAACATTTTATTAACTAGGGGAAAAGACATTAGGTCATGTAAAAATCTGGCCATATTATCATGAGCAATATTGTTTTTAGATGGGGTGTAATTTTTCAGCAACAATATTCATATTGAGGACATTTATCCTGTAAAGAGTTGTAAAACAACTTGAGTGAATTGACAGTATAATTCTCCATCTTTTGATTGTATCAACTATTGAATCCATAAGAGGAATATGCATTTCCCACACACATGCAAAAAAGAAAAATCAAGGTCCTGCTAAATAAATAGATTTTCTTCTAGAAATTACATTTAAGTAGACTAACTGACCTTAGGCCCTAGCAGCATATCAGCAACAATAGATGTGAGAAACACCATCCCTATCAAAGATCCAATGCCCACTGCAGATGCTGTAACCCAACTTCTTTCTTCCAAGGAGTTTTTTCCTAGGAAGAAACTGCAAAGGTAGGATTTTCTCTTTGCGTTGCAATACAACAGAGTCAAAGCTCCAGCGTATTCTATAACTTGCAGCATGCTTAGGGAGACGACCTGCAATTGTGTAGTAGTTGCTCAATCAAGAAAGGTCTTTTTAAATTGAAAGAAGCGAACATGTCCAACTGCAACCATAAATAATTGTTACACGGAAGAGCTCACTCACCATGGTGAAGGGATCTAGGTCAGGCTTGTGAAGGATACTGGCAACGATTGAGAGTCCTCCAAAGCTCAAAGGTACGTGCAAGATGAAGAAATAAGCTGCGAATGTCGACCATACGTCCCCATTGTCCCATGGTATGCTTGATGGAAGCACTGAAAACGCCTGTTATACACGATGCCATCTGAACCTCTCCATTGTTGGATACAGCAAAAAAAAAAAAAAAAAAAAGGCGGGTCATACGTCGAACAGTTCATCTCCGTGGTTGTTCTGGTCGCAGAGTCGTCGAAATAGGGACCCAGAGCTCGCCCTGGATTGAAAATTGCGGAAGGCAACCTGCGTGCACAAGGAAGAGCGAGGAAACGAGCTCAAAGTGACATTCGCCGAGACGGAAGAGCGGGGTATTCGAGGCGACGGCGAGGTAGCAACCAGTGAGATCATTTCGTGGCCTCGTCCACCGGCTTCCCTTCGCATTCCAATTCCACACCAACCGAGCCATAAGGCAGAATGGACAAAAAGATAAGGGAATTGTCTTTTTTTTTTTCTTTCACAAATATCTCTCTTTTAAAAAAAAACTCATTTTTTTTATTAACCCATGCTGATATTATTTGCACATGCATTTTAATAATTTATATAAAATTATTAAATATTATTTATTGAAAATAATAAAAACATATATAATATATGTAAATTAAAGTAGCAACATTTTAATTATTTTTTTATTTAAAAAATTGCTAACTCAACTGTCAAAACACTTAAATTCTTTTTTTACTTATTAACTTAGACGAAGGATCAATATTAAACATATAGATGAAAATAAAAAAGAATCAAATATTAAGTGTGAGATAAAAAAATTCAAACGTATTAATGAAGATGAGATATTTGAAAATTTTAAAATTAAGATGATTAGATGTTAGAAGAATAAAGTTTGAAGAAAGGTCAAAAATGATTAGATATTAAGTGAGAAATTTTTTGATAAATTGTGGTCAATCAAATATTAAGCAAAATGAGATTTTGACATTAAAAATATTGAGATAAAAGTATTAGTTGACTGTTGTAAAGTAACAATCAATTAATGATTTGTAAATTTAGAGATTGAGAATTTCAAGAGGAGTTCGAGTGAAGTATTGTTAGACTGTTCTACTGATTGTTTAGTGGGAATTCTACTGTATCCCGAATAAATTCTCTCGGATTTGAGTCCAATAAGGGATTTATTAATTCAAATCCCCAAGTGGAAGTCTTTTTGAATTCGATTGGAGTCTCCGTCTATAGTCTATCAATGGTAAAGCATGGCTACTGAATTTCAGGGCTCACAAGCTTTATCTTAACCCTCCATCCTATTTCCTCTTAAAATGTTGCTTGAAATTTTCAAATGATTTTTTTTTTTTTTTGTTAATATGGAAAGAACTTACCAAATACAAATGTTCGAAGAAATAACTTGACCATAGCGTGAGACCACTAAGGTCCTTGACTCCTTGTCCCTCTAGTATTCATGCTACTATTTCAATTATGCGTAAAAAATCAAATATATCAAAAAATAAAACTTCGTAGAGTGAATTTAATGTGTTTGGAGTTTACATTTTCTCTTTGTCAAATCGACCTATCTCCGAGGTCAATAATAAACCTGACATATTTAACAACAGAGTATTTTCTATGAATTTAATATATGGGACAAACCTAAGCTTTATTGGAATGCATTAACTCACGTTGGGAGTAGGCCTATAAACTAATTAAGGTAAATTAAATTTTATAGTGTTTAAACTTTTTTTTTATAAGATAATTAAATCATATCAAGTCAATCAAATCTAAAATTAATTAAGCTATTAAAAATTCTATTCAAATTTGGCTTGATTTTTTTTAGATTGAACTTGATTTGAGTTTGAATTAAACTTGACTTGTTTAATGGATATCGAGCTTTTAATCAAACTCGATTCAAACTTGATTCAAATTTATTTAAATTTGACTTATTTAAACATTATCAAATTCTTAAGTTAAGCTTTTTTATTTATTTAAAATTTTAATATTTTAATTCTGATTTATAAATGAGTATAAATAAGTTCATAAATAAATTTTAAATGAGTCTAATTATAAATATGTACTACAAGAAAATTGTCATATACTTACGATAGATTTTAGCTACGCATATATAAACTGTAGGTAAAGTAACATACAGTCATAGATATATGACATCGTCACTGTAGATTATTGGGACAGATATCAATACTGTGACTATTGGATATCTATACCTACACTTATATTTTATTGTCGCTGTAATTTTTTTTTACTATGGGTATAAGTAGCATTTACTTATACTTATAATTTATCGTCACTATAAATTTCACCGTCATTATAAATATTTTTTAATGACATTTATTAAAATAAATTATTTTAAATATTAAAGTATCTTATTAAATTATTTTTGATGACAAATTTTATTAATGAAAAATCGAATTATAACATAATATGATATTTTAAATGGTTGATGCATATGCTAATTTGCAAAAGAGATTACTAAAATCTCAATTATAAAATATTCTATAAAATTAAATATTTTAAAGTGCAAACCATTTTAATTATTTGCACATTTAAATTTTTAAATGAAATATTGATACTTTTAAGTTTAAATTAACTCTTAATGAAAATCTTATGCATCTCATTAGATGCATATAATGAAATGCATATGCTAATTTGAGCATACAAATATTTTTCTAAATGCATATGCTAATTTCTAAATGCATAGGTTAATTTCTAAATGAAAATTAATCTAATGGAAAATATTAAAAAGACAATGCATTTTAGGCGTTCCTCTGCATGCATGCACGCTCGTCGCGCGCCCTCTCCCTTTCTCCTCCATAACTTAGGAAGTGATTAAGGGTTAATTAGGGAGTGACCCTTAATCCCAGGTTAAGCCAATTAACCAAGGGTTAAGTAGGATAGGTCAAGTTTCAATTAATCTTAAGTTTAGTTTTAATTGATTAGAGCCTAGGTCTTATTAGATATAGAATCAATAAAAATAGAATCCAATAATCTAAACCCATTAATCCAACATAACTAATTAATCTATATTTTTTATTTTCTTCTCCAAAAACCTCACTCGTGCCCTACTTTTCCCCTTCTCATCGTGCGCTGCCACCCTTCCTACCGTCTCAAGCCACCACCGCCTCAAGCCCACCGTCGGAGTGTCCTCCACCGCAAGGCGCCGCCACCTCGGGAGCACTGGGCACCGACAAAGGTAAGAGTTTTGTTGAGAATCGAGTGTTAAGGAAAAAGATGATGTCACAGGGCCACCTCGTGGTCGTCGTGCGCGTGGACAACGATCATCTGTGCCGCTGATGGAGCCGCCGTGATGGTCGCTGGTGTGTGTGTGGCGATCGCCGCTGCGTGCGTGGCCGCATGCTACGTGCGTGGCGTGGCGGCGTCGTCGCGTGGCAACGGTCATTGCGGTGTGGCGGCATTGTCATGTGCGTGGCGGCTGACGGCGTGCGTGGCCGGTTGTTAGTGCGCGTGGCGGTCGATGCGGCGCGTGCGTGGCGTCGGCTGCGTGTGTGGCGGCGGTGTGTGTGCGTGGCGGCGTCGCGCGCCGTCGCGTGTCGCGCGTGACTAGCATGGTCATGCGCATGTGCGTGGCGGGCCGTCACCGTGCTCGTCGCGCGTGGCGCTCGCCGATCGTTATGCGTGGTGGCGTCATGCCGCCCGTAACGCGTGGCGATGGTCGCCGTGCGCGTGGCCAACAGCCTCCAGTGGTCATCGTGCACACCGCCAACGACCACCATGAGCCACCAGTGATCGTCGTGAGCTACCAGCGGTCGTCGTGCGCATGACCAACAACCAATGCGCGCCACCAGCGGTCGTCGTGCACATGGATAGTGGTGCTGGTCGCCGCCAGCCGACGATCGGTGTTTAACTATTTACAAGTACTAAACATCAATTCAATCCTTTATGTAAATGTTCATGACACTTGTCTAGAGAATTGCTATTTACTTGGCGATTCTCACTTTACTTTGGTGGTGATCAAATTTTACTTGCATCTGATGTTGGTAGGGTAGGGAAGCAAGCATCAAATTTACCTTCAAATCTTATTTTTGGCTTTACTAGTTTATTTTGTTAGTCATTTGTGATCTTGGATAAAACGATAATTATTATCATAGATTGAAGGAGTGTAGTTTATTGTATTATATTTTATCTAGCAGGTCAAGATAATTTGGTGCTTGTGTTTTTTGTTCAAAAAGTGTTTATCATGCTTAGATAATAGATACAAGTGACAAAATTAATAGTATTTGGTTATTTGCATCATAAAGATTTTATTATTTTCTTATTAATGTGATAGAGACCTTAATAAATCATGCTTACGAGCCACCTTAAAATGTCCTTATAGTTCTGTATAAATTATCATTAGTACAATACGTAAAACAACTTTAGCATTTACACTTCTAGTTCTCAATACTATTTATTTATTTTCTTCTTTATATTTCTTGAATGGTAGCACTCTGATGGATTTTAGAGATTGGATGAGTGATCCAACTAAAAAAACTAAAGAATACATTAGGGGGGTTAATGAGTTTTTTGAATTTGCATTTTGAAATATAGAAGCTGATGGAAAAAATCTTTTGTCCTTGCAAAAAGTGTGCCAACACTCACCTTCATAGTAGAACCAGTGTCTATCTGCATCTAACTGACCCACACCGAGGGTTCTTTTGAGGGTATAGACAGTGGATTTTCCATGGTGAAAGGTTTACTATACCTTTAAATAGATCGTTTGAAGAGCCTAGAGTAATGAAGCATGACATGGAAGGACTACTTGAAGATGCTTTTGCAATGCATCCTATGGATGAAGAAACCCACAACAATAATGAAGAAAGGAACCCGCAACAAGGAGAGGAAAATGTTGACAAGTTTTATCAATTACTTAAAGAGAATGAGCAAATGTTTTATCCAAATTGTAAGAAGTTTACCAAGTTATCTTTTATGGTGCATTTATACCACTTAAAGTGTCTTTATAGTTGGAGTGACAAATCATTCTCTATGTTATTGGAATTATTAAGAGATGCTTTACCCGAAGGAAATGTCTTGCCCGAGTCATACTATGAGACAAAGAAGATAATTTCAAAATTGGGTTTAGGATATGAGAAAATTCATGCTTATCCTAATGATTGTGTATTGTTTTGGGACAACTATAATAAAGATGAAGTATGTCCAAAGTGTGGTGAGTCAAAGTGGAAATCAAAAAATGAGGAAATGCAAGCGAATAATAAACTGAAGAAAGTATCGGCAAAGGTCCTTCGATGGTTTTCATTGAAGCCGAGACTACAAAGGCTATTCAAATCCTCTAAAACTGCTGAGTTGATGAGATGACATTCAGAGGGTAGAACAAAGGATGATTCTCTTAGGCATTCGACCGACTCTCTTTCTTGATTGAATTTGATGCTCGGTATCCAACATTTTTATTTGATACTCATAATGTTCGATTAGGCTTAGCTTTTGATGGGTTCAATCCTTTCAAAATTATGAGTATTACTCATAGCACTTGGCCTGTCATCTTAATTCCTTACAATCTTCCACCTTGGATGTGCATGAAATAATTTTTTCATGTTGTCATTAATCATTCTAGGTCCTAAATTTTCTAAAAATAATATTGATGTCTACCTACAACCATTGGTGAAAGAGTTGTGAGATACTGGAATTGAAACCTTTGATGTCTCCAAGAAAGAGGTCTTCCAACTCCGTGCTGTAGTAATGTGGACTATTAATTACTTCCCGGCATAGGCTAACCTATCTGGGTGGAGTACTAAAGGCCAATATGCTTTCCCATGTTGTGGTTTTCAAACAACATCAAAGTGGTTGCAACATGGTAGAAAATATTGCTACATGTGTCATCGTCGGTGGTTGGCCTTTGATCACAAGTGGAGGCTTAACAAAAAAGACTTCGATGGAACATAGGAATTCAGAGATAAACCTACAATTCTTGATGGAAATTTAGTTTTGAGATATTTGGGTTATTTAGAAGATGGTGAGGGAGATATGGGTGAGCCCCAACCTTTGAAAAAGAAGAGCATTTTTTTTACTTTGCCTTATTGACAACATAATATATTGCGTTATAACCTTGATGTGATGCATATTGAGAAAAATATCTTGGATAACATACTTGGTACATTGTTAAATCAAGAAGGAAAATCAAAAGATAATTATAAGGCACGGATGTTAGTGAAAGCCCTAGAGCCAATCATATGATGATTGTTGTATGGACTTTATTGTATCATATTCCTATTTATAAAGGCATGGTTATTATATTTACTTGTATTGGTGCCAAATAACTAAATATAATAATGTCCTTGAGTAGTAGGTTCTTATCTATATCAATCGATTGGTTGAATCGATAATGAGATGATATAGAGAACACTACTCTTAATCATTCCTAGTCGAGTATTAACATTCAGGGACAATGTTAATGCGTAGAGACTAGCATGTAGGTCAACAAGATGACTTGATCTCACAAGTCATGGATATGAGATATCAAGTTGACACATGGGTATGCATTGGAGAATGTATACTGAATGACACGCCATGAGAAAGTATCATGGATCGTTATATGAGTGTCATATACTTTCTCATGTGGCTATTAGTATGACTATTAGTCCTTAGACCTGAAGTCACCATGGTTCCCTACATAAGGAGTTGCATACTTTGGCCACAAACGTCACCCGTAAATGGGTGGACTATAAAGGCGATTACTGGGTATGTAACAAATTATGCGGAGGGATGTGAGTGATGTAGATGGGATCTATCCCTCCTATATGACGGGGGTGACATCGATATTCTTGATAGAGTGAGACCACGAAGTGCATGGCCATGCCCAAATGAGTCAATATGAGATATTGAGCTCATTTGATTAGAGTGAGTCTACTTGGAGTTCAAGATTTAGATTGTACCGATGATGACACGGTTTATGCCTCGATTGGTCAATCTAGATGTCAGGGATAGAGGGACATTGTCACATATTGTGAGAGTCACAATTAGTAGTCACAAAGGTGATGTTGGAGCTCAACATTCTTGTAACTTGGGTAGCAATGATGTGTTGCTAGATACCGCTCATTGCTTATGTTCCTAAATCGGTTTAGGGACATTGCCAACGCTACAAGAACCTATACGGTCACACACATAAGAGCAATTAGATGGAGATTAGGTTCATATGATGAACCATGAGGATTAGGTTCATGGGATGAACCAAATTGGATTAAGAGTAATCCAAATTAGACTAATTGAGTTAGACTCAAGTTGATTCAAGTGTTGAATGAGTCTAATTGAGATTTGATTCATCAAATCAATTTAAATTAATGAATAAAGATTCATTAAATTAAATTGACTTGAGTCAAGTGGTTAGATTTGATCAACCATGGGAGATTAGAGGTCAAGTTTGACTTGGCTTGAGAGGGAAGATGAAAGGTCAAGTTTGACTTGACCAAATGCCATGTTGTCATGGATGACTTGGCATGGGCGGAATGATGAGGCTCCACATCATCATTGACTTTGTTAATTGATGCCACATCATGAGGGAGATCAAGGGTTATGGGAGTTACATGCATGCATGTAACCCCCCTCCATGAAGTGGCCGGCCACTCCATTAGATGGAGTATTGATTTTTGGTGGCTAATTGACTTCATCTTCAACCTGGGAACTTGTCCTCTCAAGCTCTCTCCCTCTCCGTCCTCATCTTGCCGAGACCCCCTAGGAGTGCTAGCACACTCAAGTGTGTTTTTCGTCCACCTATTGCTTGTGTGGATACCATAGAGGAGTGTGCACTTGACACTCTCGAGTTCCGGCGGAATTTTGAATGGCGGGATTTGCGAAGGGCATCGCATCGAGGGTAACGTTCTTATCTCTTAGATCTAAGGTAGATCTAGGGTTTTTATACAAGCACATACATGTTTTGTTTTAATACTTCTTCGCGGATCCGTGGTCGGCTTCGAGGTTTCCGCAACGCAAAAGCGGTTTTGCGGCTAAAACCAATGATGGTATCGAGCCACGTGCATGTATGTGTTTCGTTTTGTTGTTTTTATATTAGATATAAAAATTACAGATTTATATGTTTCTGTAAATTTTCTTATTTTATAGAATTTTTGGGTATTTTTCTCGTAGAGTCGAAGCAACGAGTGTTGGGACACTCGTGGGCTTCAACCGTCGAGAAAAACTCTCCGAATCGGCGAGTTCTCGCTTTAGGTTTTTGGGACAGCGACTTAAGTCGCTGTAAGATCATTGTAGGGACACTCGCGAAGTTTATTTTTTGCGAGTAGGGGCGCTGCCCTATCCCGAAAGGGCCATGTCCCGATCGCGCCGAAACCGCTTAGAGCGACCGTTCGGAGAGTTGACTCATAAATTCGAAATAAATTAGGAAAAATTATAGAAATTTCTGTAAAAATACATAATTTAGAATTATGTATAATTCTGTGATTGTCATGGCCCAATAACCCAATTGGATTGGATTAAGTGTGTTGTAATTCATAATACGGCCTGCGTGCCGTTTTGTGGTTGTGCGTGTTGTAAAGTGTTTGCGACCTGCGCGTCGCACCTATTATTTTAATATTCTAGTTGTAAATAGTTTTAGACTCGAATGTAACTCGAGTTTCGTATTTGTAATGTACAAAAATGGAGCGGTGGAAAGTCCACTTGAAGACGAGCTTACGAGAAGGGTGACGACGAAACATGGCGGTCAAAGGAAGCGCTTGGAGAAGCCGCTAGCCTTAGGTTGACCGTCCGATCTTCTCATTGGCTTGAGAAGATCGTAGTAGGGCCATGACTATATCACATTTAATGATATATATATATGTTGATATATATATATATGTATATTTAATTGATTTTGCTTGTATGTATGTGATGCATGCTAGTAGAAACATGTTTGTATGTATATGATGCATGCTAGGTTAATTTTCTTGTATGTATATGATGCATGCTAGAATAATTAATGTATGTATATGATGCATGCTAATATAGGATAATAAAGGCCTAAATGCGTATAAGATACACATTACGATTAGATTAGATCATAATCGAATCAACTCGAAAATGCCTACCGAGCCTTGATACCCATCACTACCTCGATCATTTGTTGTTGTTGAATCTGCCAAAGCAGAGCAACGCATATTATCTTGGTAGGGTGCGGAGGGACAATCTTGGTCCCGCCTATCACGACTCGGGTTAGAGTAAGCTCAATTAGATTGAGCAAAACTAGTTAACTCAATTGGATCGAGTAGAACTATAGGCATATTCCAATCGTTGGAAAGATAGGTTAAGATCGCATTTACACTAAATCTTGGGCGATTTAGCCAAAGCTAACTCAAGGTCTTTTGTAAATGTGGGTCTTAATCCTATAAACAAGAGTTGCATAGAGATGTAATCGGTAATGTGTTACCCACCGATCGTATTAAGTCTTGGGCGATTTAGCCAAAGCTAACTCAAGGCTTAGTATGATGTGGATCTTGTCATAGAATTATAGCTAGTTTGTATGAATCTAGTAAAAGTGGTTTGACCACATCCATAACTCGATTCTACAAAATTCCTATAATTTAGTGGGAGCATCATTTTATTAAAGGCCTAATTAAATGATAAAAGGAATATGATATTAATCCTCTGCATTGTATGTTGTAGATTACTATGTCAACAAACACGAACACTCTCTCTCTGCGATCTGTCCTTGAGAAGGACAAGCTCAATGGAGCAAATTTCCTGGACTGGTACAGGAACCTGAGAATTGTTCTCACCCAAGAAAGGAAGTTGTACGTCCTGGAGCAGCCCATTCCGGAGGCACCTCCTGCCAATGCCTCACGAGCTGACAAAGATGCTTACAAGAAGCATCAAGATGATGCATTAGATGTGTCATGTCTAATGCTCGCGACCATGAACTCTGAGCTTCAGAAGCAACACGAGTTCATGAATGCTTATGATATGGTTGGACATCTTCGTCAACTATATCAAGGACAAGCTAGGCATGAGAGATATGAAGTCTCTAAGGCATTATTTGGGTCCAAAATGCAAGACGGACTCCGTAGGTACATATGTACTCAAGATGATTAGATGCGTAGAAAACCTACAAAGGGGGATTCCCACTTGGCCAAGAGTCGCGACCTAATCTTGCAATCTTTGCCAAGAGCCTTCGATCAATTTGTCATGAATTATAACATGAATGAAATTGATAAGTCATTACAAATGCTCAAAGATGTTGAGAATCTATGCAGAGCTTAACCTTAAGAAGGGTAAATCGACACCATTTTGATGGTGCGTAAGAAGAAAGGCAAGGGCAAGCCTAAAGGTAAGGGAAAGTCCCAAGCCAAGGGCAAAGGCAAAGAACTTAAACCCAAAGGAGGGTAGCCAAGGAAGGGGCTTGCTTTTCTGTAAGCAAGGAAGCGGAAGCATCGAGCGTACGGAAGATCTTAAGAAGAAGAAGTGAGACTTCTACTTGGTATAAATGTTATAGAAGTCAATCTATCTATTTCTTCATCATGGGTATTAGATCGGATGTGCATCTCACATTTGTACCCAATGTGCGTGAGAAATAGCAAGGCATGTGACAAAGGCGAGGTGGACCTACTGAGTAGGCAATGGAGCAAGGGTTCTTCTTTCTTTGTAGGAACTTATGATCTATCTCTTCCCTCCGGGCTTGTACTAGAATTAGATGAATGTTGTTATGTGCTGCTTTAACTAAGAACATCATTTGATTTCTTGTTTGGACAAGAAAGGATTTTCATTTATAATAAAGAACAAATGTTGTTCAGTTTATTTAAATGATATGTTCTATAGTAGTGCAACTCTAATGAACGGACTCTACTTTCTAGACTTAGAGAGCCCTATCTATAACATAAGTACCAACAGGTTCAAGTCAAATGAGTTCAAACAAACATATCTCTGGAATTGTCGCCAGGTCACATAAATGAGAGTCGCTTATCTCAGCTCCATAAGGATGGGCTGCTAGACTCATTTGATTTTGAATCATATGAGACATGCGAGTCTTGCCTTTTAGGCAAGATGACCTAGACTCCCTTTAGTGGACATAGCGAAAGAGCAACAGATTTGTTTGGACTTATACATAGTGATGTATGTGGTCCTTTCAATGTTGCTGCTAGAGGTGGTTACAGGTACTTCATTACATTTACTGATGACTTCAGTAGATATGGTTATGTGTATCTTATGACACATAAATCTGAATCCTTTGAAAAGTTCAAAGAATTCAAGAATGAAGTACAAAACCAGCTTGGCAAGAGTATTAAGATACTTCGATCAGATCGAGGTGGTGAATACCTTAGCCATGAGTTTCGTGACTATCTAGCTGAGTGTGGGATTCTATCCAACTCACTCCTCCTGGAACACCACAGTGGAATGGTGTATCCGAAAGGAGGAATCGTACCCTATTGGATATGGTACGATCTATGATGAGTCACACAGATCTTCCTATATCCTTTTGGGGATATGCTCTGGACACAACGACCTTTACCCTTAACCGTGTACCATCCAAGGTCGTGGTAAAGACACCATATACGATATGGACAGGAAAAATCCCAAGATGTCTTTTATGAGGATTTGGGGTTGTGAGGCTTACGTTCGACGCCAAGTCTCAAACAAAGCGGGACCCAATCCGATAGGTGCTATTTTGTTGGATATCCCAAGGAAACAAAGGGATATTACTTACATTCCTACCAAAGACAAAGTGTTTGTGGCAAAGATCGGGTTTTTCTAGAAAGGGATTTTGTTTCTAGAAAAACTAGTGGGAGTACCTTCGATCTTGAAGAAATTCAAGATAAGGACCATAGCTGAGGCCTTGATGGAGGTTGAGCAGAACCACAAAGTGTTGTGGGTGATGAGGTTGTTGCACAAAGAGTTGTGGAACAACCACATTCAAGTAGACCTACCTCTTCGCAGTCGATAGAGGTGCGTCGTCGGCTGAGAGATACTCATTTCTCTTGTCGACCATGATGACGTTATGCTCATTGAGAATGAGCCTACCTCCTATCGGGAAAGCCGTGATGAGCCCAGATTCTAAGAAATGGCTAGACGCCATGTGAGATCCGAGATGGAATCCATGTACACTAACCAAGTATGGACTTTGGTTGATCCACCAAGGGGTCAAACCCATTGGGTGTAAGTGGGTCTTTAGGAGAAAGATCGACATGGATGGACTTACGATACCTATAAGGGCCGATTGGTGGCTAAAGGTTTCAAATTCATGGTATTGACTATGATGAAACCTTTTCTCGATGGCGATGTTTAAGTCCATTCGGATCTTGCTTGCTATTGCAGATACCACGATTATGAGATGATCTGGCGGATGGATGTCAAAACCGCGTTTACGAATGGAAACTTACTCGAGGATGTGTACATGACACAACACGAGGGTTTTGTAGATCCACGATATCGGGAAGGTATCTGGCTGCAAAGGTCCATTTATGGGCTAAAGCAAGCTTCTTGGAGTTGGAATCTTCGATTCGATGATGCGATCAAACAGTTTGGTTTCATCGAGAATGAAGATGAACCCTGTATCTACAAGAGGTTTAATGGAAACACAGTTATTTTCCTTGTATTGTATGTGGATGACATACTACTCATTGGGAATGACATCCCTTCGCTACGATGCAGTGAAGACTTATGAGGGCGTGCTTCTGATGAAGGACTTAGGTGAAGCGACGTATTCTAGGCATCAAGATCTATAGAGATAGATCTAAGAGATTGCTTGGCCTAAGTCGGATTACATACATTGACAGTATTACTTGGTTTGCCATGCAGAATTCCAAGAAAGAACTTCACGATGTCACATGGTGTGAGTCTTTCGAAGACTCAAAGTCCCTCTTCTAGAGAGGAGAGAGACTGCATGGATAAGATCCCATACGATCTGCTATAGGATCTATCATGCGCCATGTGTACTGTCTCGATGTCTCGTATGCTTTGAGCATGAGTAGATACGATCGAGATCCGGTGGCGTCCATTTGGATAGCGATCAAGAATATTCTTAAGTACTTGAGAAGGACTAAAGAATATTTCTTGATATTTGGAGGCGATGAGGAGCTAGTGTAAAGGTTACTGCCGATGCGGCTTCCAAACCGAGATGATTCTGGATCGCAATGGGGTTCGTGTTTTTGCTTGAATGGTGGCGCCGTGATTTGGAAGAGTTCGGCGGACCACAGCTTGATTCTACAACAGAGGTCGAGTATATCGCATCGAGGCGTGAAAGGAGGCGATTTGGATCCGAGTTCATTCTTCGAGCTTGGGGTGGTTCCTAGCATTGCAGATCCTATAGAGCTCTATTGTGACAACAATGGAGCGATTACCTGAGCTAAGGAACCTCGCTACCAGCCGGACCAAACACATACTACTGGCGCTTCCATCTCATTCGAGATCATCGATAGAGGAGATGTGAAGATTTTGCAGTACCCACGAGGCTAACATCGCAGATCCCTTGACGAGCTTTGCAGAAAAAGCATGATGGTCACACTAGGTCATTGGGTATTAGATACTACGGTGATTGGCACTAGTGCTAGTGGGAGATTGTTAGTGAAAGCCCTAGAGCCAATCATATGATGATTGTATGGACTTTATTGTATCATATTCCTATTTATAAAGGCATGGTTATTATATTTACTTGTATTGGTGCCAAATAACTAAATATAATAATGTCCTTGAGTAGTAGGTTCTTATCTATATCAATCGATTGGTTGAATCGATAATGAGATGATATAGAGAACACTACTCTTAATCATTCCTAGTCGAGTATTAACATTCAGGACAATGTTAATGCGTAGAGACTAACATGTAGGTCAACAAGATGACTTGATCTCAGTCATGGATATGAGATATCAAGTTGACACATGGGTATGCATTGGAGAATGTATCTTGAATGACCCGCCATGAGAAAGTATCATGGATCGTTATATGAGTGTCATATACTTTCTCATGTGGCTATTAGTATGACTATTAGTCCTTAGACCTGAAGTCACCATGGTTCCCTACATAAGGAGTTGCATACTTTGGCCGTCACCACCGTAAATGGGTGGACTATAAAGGCGATTCGGGTATGTAACGAATTATGCGGAGGATGTGAGTGATGTAGATGGGATCTATCCTCCTATATGACGGGGTGACATCGATATTCTTGATAGAGTGAGACCACGAGTGTATGGCCATGCCCAAATGAGTCAATATGAGATATTGAGCTCATTTGATTAGAGTGAGTCTACTTGGAGTTCAAGATTTAGATTGTACCGAGGATGACACGGTCTATGCCTCGATTGGTCAATCTAGATGTCAAGGATAGAGGGACATTGTCACATATTGTGAGAGTCACAATTAATAGTCACAAAGGTGATGTTGGAGCTCAACATTCTTGTAACTTGGGTAGCAATGATGTGTTGCTAGATACCGCTCATTGTTTATGTTCCTAAATCGGTTTAGGGACATTGCCAACGTTACAAGAACCTATAGGGTCACACACATAAGAGCAATTAGATGGAGATTAGGTTCATATGATGAACCATGAGGATTAGGTTCATGGGATGAACCAAATTGGATTAAGAGTAATCCAAATTAGACTAATTGAGTTAGACTCAAGTTGATTCAAGTGTTGAATGAGTCTAATTGAGATTTGATTCATCAAATCAATTTAAATTAATGAATAAAGATTCATTAAATTAAATTGACTTGAGTCAAGTGGTTAGATTTGATCAACCATGGGAGATTAGAGGTCAAGTTTGACTTGGCTTGAGAGGGAAGATGAAAGGTCAAGTTTGACTTGACCAAATGCTATGTCATGGTGATGACTTGGCATGGGCGGCCAATGATGATGCTCTACATCATCATTGACTTTGTCAATTGATGCCACATCATGAGGGAGATCAAGGGTCATGGGAGTTACATGCATGCATGTAACCCCCCTCCATGAAGTGGCCGGCCACTCCATTAGATGGAGTATTGATTTTTGGTGGCTAATTGACTTCATCTTCAACCTTGGAACTTTTCCTCTCAAGCTCTCTCCCTCTCCTTCCTCATCTTGCCGAGACACCCTAGGAGTGCTAGCACACTCAAGTGTGTTTTTCTTCCACCTATTGCTTGTGTGGATACCATAGAGGAGTGTGCACTTGACACTCTCGAGTTCCGGCGGACTTTTGGACGAGCGGGATTTGCGAAGGGCATCGCATCGAGGGTAACGTTCTTATCTCTTAGATCTAAGGTAGATCTAGGGTTTTTTTATACAAGCACATACATGTTTTGTTTTAATACTTCTTCGCACGGATCCGTGGCCGGGGGCTTCCGAGGTTTCCGCAACGCAAAAAGCGGTTTTTGCGGCTCGGAAAAACCCAACAACGGAAATATCTTATAGATTTTGATATTCGAAGTGTGCTTCATCCTCAACTACATCCTAATAGTACTAGGGTGAATTTATCTAGGGCATATTATCAGATGACTACAAAGGAAAAGGAAGCTTTCTTGAGTATTCTAAAGAATGTAAAAGCTCCAGATGAATGCTCGTCAAACATTCCACGTTGTGTGCAAGTAAAGCAGCACAAGATATCTGGGTTAAAAAGTTATGACTTCCATGTGTTGATGCAAGAACTCCTTCCAATTGCATTAAGGTGTCCGTTACTAGATAAAGTCACATTAGTTTTAATTAATCTTTGCAGTTTCTTTAGACAAAAATGTCCAAAGGTGTTGAAGTGGGTTATCTTATGCTATTGGAGTATCAAGTTGTTGAGACACTTTGTCAGCTAGAAATAATTTTCCCTCCATCTTTTTTTACCATAATGGTGCATTTGATAATCCATTTGCTGCATGAAGCTAAGGTTGTAGGACCAGTGCAATATAGATGGATGTATCCTATTGAAAGGTATAGACTATTCCTTTTAACTAATAAGAATATATATATTCAAAACCTAGTAATGAGTTATTTTATGTGTTGTGTTGCCTTCAGGTTTCTTCTAACATTGAAGTCATTTGTGTGTAATAGAGCACATCCTGAAGGATCTATTGCAGAAGGTTACTTGGCTAATGAGTGTTTGACATTTTGTTCACAATATCTATCTGGGGTAGAGAGAAGGCTTACTAGACCTAGAAGAACTGATGATGAAATAGAAGTTTAATAGATGATGGAACCTTTTTACATCCAATAGGAAGACCACTAGGATTGAAAAGACAACAAAAGTTCAAAACAGGGAAACAAAAGAGAGTGAGCATAAGTAAGTTTGACAAGTTGGAGTTATCATAGGCTCATTGATATTTGCTTTTTAACCATGATGTGATAACTTCATTTATAGAGTAAGACATAAGTTTAATTTCATTTCTATAGTTTGAGATTTTTGTTAACCAAATAACTCTATTTTCATTGATTTTTAGAGAACACATTGCATTATTAAATAGACAGTCTTGACGACGATTGTCTTCAATTGAACTTGAGAAGCTTCATGTTAAAAAGTTCAATGATTGGTTTAAAGAGAGGGTAAGTAGAAAGAAATTAGTTTATTTTTTTAATTCTTTTATTAGTTATGAATTAATTATGACTAAGTTATGTTCCTAACATATTTTAGATTCAACGATTGGATGAACAAAGGAGTGCACAAGTTACTGATGAGCTTAGGTGGTTAGCTCGTGGTCCATCATTGAAAATGCAAAATAGTGGAGTAGTCGTGAAGACTAAGATCTCATCCAATGAAATTAACTACTATGGTCAATTAACTGATATCATTCAAATGGATTATTCTAAAAGATATAAAGTTGTTATTTTCAAGTGTGATTGGGTAGATATCAATAAAGGTTTGCAAGAAAGACAATTTTGGGAGGACTCTTGTAAATTTCAAGTTTTTAAAGCATATTGGAAAAGATATTTATGATGACCCATATGTTTTTGCATCACAAGCTAGGAAGGTGTTTTATATCTGGGATGAGAGAAACAAGGATGGCCTGTGGTTGAGAATGTAAAAGTGCGTGATACATATGATATGGGTGATGAGGACCACAGTGATATTGAGCCAATGAGTGAGCAAACAACACATGATATAGATGAAGCAACTCAGAATGAGAATGATTGGCTTAGGAGAGAAGTTAATGATGATAATGAAGTGTTGGAAGTTGAGGCTAATGCTATTGCTATTCATGACAATAGCAATTTTGATGATGATACATATAATATTGGTGAAGAAACAAAGACTCTTACTCGATTCATAGGAAGTGTAGTACGAAGGCCCCAATATGCTCCAATCAACTATACAAGTTGGAAATTAATGCCAAAGGATAACAAAGAGGAGATGCTTAAACTAATAGAGGTTCCATGATTGCTATTTTTCTTTTACCTATGCATTCATAATTTATGTTATGATTAAATTTATATTCATATTTTTGGTTTAACAATTTTTATTGTGTAGGGTAAATTTGAGTTCATCTCTCCTATAAATGATGCTACAAGAGAGATGTTGAAATCCGAGATGAATGACAAATGGAGACAATGGAAGCATGGTTTAAAGAGAGCATTTGACCCCAGTAAAACAGAAGAAGAAATTGCTTCTACATTACTTGATGATCGAGTTGATCCAGGTCAATACCGTGCTTTAGTTCATCATTGGTTTTTAGAAGAAGGGCAAGTAAGTTGTTTTACATATATATGTAACATTATACACATATGTGTCATTTCCTCTTTATGAATTCTTGCTTTGTACAGAAAATAAGTGGAATTAATAAGCAAAATCGTGCTAAGCTTGAAGATACCCATTGTATGGGTACAAAAAGTATTCCAGTAGTGATTGATGAGAAGGTTTGTTTGCATTCATTGTTATTGAGTTATATATTTTTATGTGAAACTCACAATTTATTTGGTTTTAGAAAAAGAAAAACAAAGGAGTGTTTCCTGAACGTCATATGGTATATATTGACACTCGAACTTGTAAGAATGGAATAATTGTCAATGACAAAGCTGCTAGTGTTATTGTAAGATTTCATTATATATGTTTTGCCTGAACGTCTGTCATTATTTTGTTGATTTTTTACTTTGTTGTATATATGTCACACTCTTACAATTATGACTTCTTTTTATATAAATGGTGTTTCAGGATGAAATTAAAAATCACGTACCCGAGGGTGAGATGTCACAAGCATCTCAAAGCAAATAAGGTTCTATATTTTGGAAGGATGACTTGCTTGCAAAAGTACAAGGACCTGAAAATGAAAAGAGCAAAAAAGTCAAAAGCTTCATCATCTACGGACGAAGATTTGCTGAAGAAGTTATGCATATTAAGGGATTGTTGACTAATATGATAAAATTAATGCAAAGTCATTTGCTAGGAGAAGATGTGCAAAACATCTTACAACTTACAGTTGAATAGGTATGATAACATCAGATAAAATTCTATTTATATTTTGTTTGAAAAGCTTGTTCTCCATGCAATATAAAAATATCAGCTTCAATATAAATTCCAATTATATTTCTAATTTTCAGTACTATTCATTTACTATTACACTAAGAGGCATTCAAATTGTCCTCCTTGTCTATTGGTTCTAACTAGAAATTATGCCTCAATATAACACTGTATTAGTTTTGTTCTCTAGTTTAATTAGTTTTAGCATTCATCATGAAGAATTCCTTAAATTGTTATCTTAGTTCAAAATTTGCATACTTTTTTATAGGTTATGGATGCTTCAAGTAAGCCAAATGATCAAAGCAATTCAAGATCTCAAAATTCATGAAGATTATGAATAGAGTAGGTACTTAATTTGATTAACTTTCATTAAGATTGATGTTAATTTTGTTAAATACATGCACTTATATTAATGCTTCATTATAATTTAATTTGCAAGTGATAACTAGAAGCGAAGGTGCTCATTTTGTTGATTGTTGGTGATTCATGTCTATCATGTTTTGGAATTTTATTTTGTATGCACCATATATATGTATTTTATGGGAGCATAATATGTACTTTTTTAGATTTTCATGATTCCGTTTGTTTGTAATATTGTTACCTATTACTTTAGGACATGATTTACTTTTAATATAATTGGAGTCTTTTTTAAAGATGATTGTTATTCTTATGTAAATTTAAATATATAAATTGAATTCTAAATTTCAATTTTTTATAACAAAAGTGTGGTTATAATCTATACCCACAGGAAAAAAAATCATGTGACTATAAGCTATACCCACGGAAAAAAAAAACTGAGTAATTATCTTGGAATTTAATTTGTGACGGTTTTTAGTTCTGTCACTAAAACCTATAGTGACGCAATGAAATCCGTAGGTATAAGTCGAGGCATTTTCTGATAGTAATGGGTACCGTCACTATATGTTATACCCACGGTAAAAAAAATGTAGATAAAGGCATAGTAAAAATGACGGAAATAGACATCCGTGGGTATAAGTTTTTGAGGTCTATACCCACGGTTTGCATGTTTTTACCTACGATTTTTTATCGTGGGTATATGATAATTTTCTTGTAGTGATAGTTCATGAACATTAACAAATCAAACATATATGTGTTTAAACTTATTTTATTTAATTTATCAAGTTGTTCAAGCTTGTTTTTGAATTGATTTTGATGCATATTGAATGAATGTAAATGAACTTTTACCGAGTCAAATATTTACAACACTAATTAGGAGGATAACATGAAGAACAAAAAAGATATAGGACTTGAAGAACACTTGGCTAAAGGAGAGTGGGATTCACATGACACTTTAAAATTGAAATTACCGCAAATACAAAGACAATACAAGTTGTTAGTTGCTCGAGGATACTTTTGTGTGTCCTCAATTGATTTTGTGTAACAAAAATAATAATAATGTAAGACAATAAAAACACAATATTTTGATATGATCTAAAGACAACTCTTAATCCATGACCTATGACGCATGTAGTGTGTCACCCCCTAAATATTCACTCAAACAACTCCTACACAAAGGTGATGAAGCAAACTTATTTTAATCTTATCCTAGAAATGATTCTAATATGCTTTTTCACCCAAATAAATAATGAAATGTAAAGCTTTGTTGAGAAGAATATTAAAAAGGACTTGATTTTGAAGCCTCCAACTTTGGTCTTAAACCCTTTGAAGCTTTGAGCACTTGTTCATCAAAGAGAGAAGATTGTTATGCAAAGTTGCTAGCTCAAAGCTCTCCAATAGTGTAGGATCGGATGTGCTAGAGGGGGTAAATAGTGCTCCTTTTTAAATCGATCATGCTTATCTATATATTTCATTAGTACGCAACAGAAATAAAAGAGATAAAAATAAGCACAACAAACACATAATATTCATGTGGTTTAGTAATCCTTCAGGGTTCCTACTCCATAGGCTATATCTCAGCCATGATCCATTATTTTTCTTCTTTCCGAAAATTCTTTTAAAAGTGAAGAAACCTCTTACAAGTTATTAGTATACAACAAAGAAACAAATAAAATAAATAAAAATAAGTATATAAACAAGAATTCTAGGATCGAGAAAATGCTAGAGTGGTGAATAGTCAAATTTTATAAGATGATATAAATTATCAATCAAACAATCAAAGTAATATCACAATGGAAACTAAGTAAAATAAAGTGCATAGTAAAAATAAAATAAATATAATGCATAGATAATGAAACATAAATTTAACGTAGTTCGACTTCCCTCTAAGATTCCTATTATATGACATATTCATCCATCAAATAAGTCAGTCCCAAAATAATTCTCTAATTTCTTCTCCTTTTCTAGAATATTTTTAGAGGTAGAGAAATCTCTTACAGGAATTTATTACAAGTATATAATGATAGAACATGTCAAATATAAGTAAAATGTATAAGAACAAAATGTGGCAACATAAAAGACTATATCGAAGGAAGAATAGAGTTACCTAATAGAAGCTTAAGGCAAACTAGATCACTTAAGAAGTAGTAATTGAGAGATCTTCAATTGAGTTGAGTTAATTGAGTGATTTGAGAGGTCCCCCATGCCCCCTATATAAAGTGCTCTTCCGGTTGCTTAGAAGCCTTTTGGACCCTGATGCAGGCACATCCAACAGCTTGATCAACTTTTATCATAAGATGCAATCCCTTCTTCCTCTAAATCATGATGAAAAGAAATTGAGTCCCAAAATAAAGATTTCAACGCCTCTATAACCCCTTGATATGGATATCCTTCATTTTGGATTGGAGCGAGGTGTTAAGGAGTTCCTAGAGGCTACCACTACCTATCCGTGGTTACCACTACGAACATGGAACATTCCATGGCTCGACATAGGACCTTTAATAAGAACCATAACCTGCCCGTGTTCCCACCACGGTCATGGCCCTCACCACGACCTATTTGTGGACTAGTCACAACCATGGTTCCCACTATGACCTGACCGTGGACTAGACCATGACCATGACGCACCGCCGTTGCTATTTAGGATTTCATTAATATTTTATTATTAATTTTATTTGGTTCGAATTTTCTATTTATTTATTTTTTTTAGTTTTAAAAATTTTATATTTACTTTTTTTTTTCGTTAAGAAATTTTTTATTTTAGTTTATTTATTTATTTTTACTTTCTTACTTGTTAAGAAATTTCTATTAAAGTTAATTTTTTTAGCATTAAGAAATCTTATTTTTCTAAGTCTATTTAAACATAGGTTTAGTCCCCACGGGGATGACATGGTGGCTAAGGCACGGCGGAGCTTACGGATAAAGCAACGGTCAATTCTGGGGAGGTCTAAAATCCTTTCCTAGATTCAGATGACCCCCACATGTGTTGGTCACCACGTTAAGGCCCATAGGGGCCTTCGTGATTTATCTCCCTCACAATGGTCATGGGACAAGCCAGTGGGGGTTGCTAGGTTGGCGGATTCCAAACTTTTGTGGATTTAAATATAGGTTTAGGTTCTTGTAAGATATTCAGTTTTGATTAATAATATTCCTTTTTCATTTAATAAAGAGGTGATCCTCTTTTGTTGGCGAATTCCCCCACTCTTTCGATTCTCTCTGCTCCCCCTTATTCTAACCTCACGCATGGAAGATTTTTAACGCCGCCCCGCTGTCCTACCTGCGTCAGACCCCCAAGCTTAGTTATTATTGTCAGCCCATTGCACTATGCTTATCCTCAATCCAATCACCTAGAAGCACTTTTGATTGCTCAAAAGCCCATGTGGCAACCTCCAACGGACATCTCCTTGCAATGATTCAATGACATGTCCTTTCGATTATCCAAACTTCCTCTAGTCATGTCATGTCAACACTTACCTTGACTATAATGGTTAACTAGGATCTAGAGTTTAGGTCGCTAGGACCGATCATTTCGACCATCTAGTCACCTAGTCTACCTTCGATTGCCCAAATATGCATTACAGAGTTAGTCCACAAATAGTATAACAATAAGAATATGCTTAGATAAAGACTATTGTACACCTTGATTTCGAAACATCGAGTGGTTTCTCTATCATATTTGCTCTTAGTTTAAAGGTTTGCCCTCGTCCTAAAGTTAAAAGAGAACTCTCCTTGCCACCTTTTGTTTCAGAAGGCCCTCTAAACTTACCTTATCAGGTACCTCTAAGACTTACTTTGTTAAATATGGAAATTTAAAATACTAAATTAAATAGCCAAAAATTTAGGAAAATAATCCTAGAAATTATTTCAGAATTTTTGGAGAATTTTAGAAATTTTTTGGAATTTTTCTGGAATTAAACGGGGCTTGTACGAGGTATTTACGGGGATAAGAAAAACAGGCTTTTAAAGGATCTGTTTAGATTATTTAATAGGTTTAATTAACCTAAGTTATAAATCTAGATTTTCTATTCATATTTCTCCGATTACCTTCTCACGCGCAACCAAATTTTCTTCTTCCTCTTCCTCTTCGCGTTTCTCTCCGGATCGCGACTTCTCCCTATTTCTTCTCCTAGCGATTATCTTCTCGCGATCTCTTCTCCACGTGCCCGACCTTCCCTCTTTTCTCTCTGCGCGATATCTTCTTTTCTCTTTCGTGGCGGCGTTTCTCTTATCGGCGAGATCCCGACAGTTTCCATCTAAGCTCTCGCTGACAACCTTGAGCAGGTGAATCGACGACATCGCTGCCACGGGAGGTGTGGGTGGCGCTGTCTGTTCATCGCCGGAGCAAGGCGAGGCGTTGTTCTTTCTTGATCTCAGATGAGGGGGAGCTGGGAGCGAGCAAGGGTCGGTAGATTAATATCAGCAACGATTTGAAGCAGGAGCTGTTCTTCCCGATCGAAGCTGGAGCAAGATCGTCGTGTGTGGAGCTAGGGATTGGAAGTAGGTTGGGCTGCCGGTGTTGTGGATTTCACTGTCGGTTGTCGCCGGAGCTAGGGAAGAGCTGTTTTCTCCTTACCTTGGACAAGATTTAAGGAATGTGTTGGTTTTCTTTCGCTGAGTTTGAACTATCGATATGGGCAGAGATTTGAAGCTGTTGAACAGGGGATGGGAAGGATTGGCTGTCGGTGGAGTTTTTCTAGGGTCGGTAAGCTTATTACCTTTTCTCTTCATATATAATTGTTAGAGTTGGGTTATGTGTCAATCTGTGGGGTGGATTTTCCTTTCGAGGGAGTTGGCTGTGAGTTGGTCGGCTGCTATTAGAGTTTTTGGCTCGGTTATGAGATGGGAAGGAGTTGTGTGGCTGTGAGTGGGAGCCTTAGCCGGTTGAGATGGCTGTGAGGTTCTGAATTGGTGTTGCTCGGTTGTGGCTGAGTGAGAGGTGGCTGTGAAGGTGAGTGTGTGAGCCGTAGATGAGCTGTGAGCGACTGTGAGAGCTATGCGTGTTCTGTGTGTGGGTTGGGGATGAGATGGGGAAGCTCAGTTCTGGTAAAGCGAGTTGTGGATGGTAAGGTAAGCTCAATTGAGAATGAATTAGGTGATTGGGGATTATAATTCGTATTCGATAAAGAATATAAATATAAGGATGATGTAGTAGTTAATTCGTATGTAGTTGTATGCTTACACTTAATCGTAATTAATGATGTTTGTAGGACGTGGATACGAGACCGGTCCACAGGCGTAAAGATAGTTGGTATTCTTCATAGCAGGCGGGTATCTTTGACTTATCTTCTTTTAGATATTGTCATATTGTTGTGCATTGTTTACTATAGCTAGTAATAGTTTTCTATGCTTTTTAGCTACCCTGGTATGTCACTACCTAGTACGTGTTGTAGCCTTTTCATATGCTTATTATATTGATGCTCTATCACTTTGATACTTATCATTTGTTTATTTAGCACTAGAATAGTGACATTCTTTACATATTGGGCATTGAATGAATACTGAATATATCTTGCATGTGTACATAGACTTATGTACTTAGGTTATTTAATATGGGCCCCTATTGGTACATACCATAGGTAGCCATGGATTGATAGGTGTATCGTGCATTAGTGATATGCACCATCTTGCATTATTGCATGATTGACGATCATCGGCTCCTCGGTAGGAGGTGATACTACTTGGTAGTTGAGCCCATCGTCAGTCACATTATCTACACACACAACCACTCATGAGTTAGTGGTATTTCAGGTGTGTGTGTAGTTGCTCTGTCAGGGCTCCACGGTGGTTGCTCAGGTTATTGGTATTGCGGCGTGGTAGCAGACAGGGATCCCTCCTTTATCGTGAGACGAGGAGATGAGAGATAAGGTGATGTCCCCCATATACATACATGGGGTAGGAGGGTGATACTCCGGCAGCATCCTGTCCACTCGGTCATATAGGTGTACTGACGGTAGAGTGCATAGTTGTCACAGCCCTACCCACTCGGCCGACACACATGACATGTCGGTGGCTTGACTGGCGTCAGAGGTGGCACAAGTCATTGCATTATGTGCATACATTTTTACTATATGCATTGCTTGTTGCACTTTTGGTTGCATATGATTGTCATGCACATACAGGAGGTATTATGTAGTTTGTATTGGTGATTCTATATTTTCTTGTATGGATGTATTTTATGTCAGCTTAGGTGATTCTGGTATGTACAGTTCAGGTATGTATTTTTGTCGAGAAATTGTACCAGGATGATTATTATTTCTACTTATAGTTTACTATGCATAACTATTAGATATCTGTTGAGTTTTACTCACTCTGTTGATATCTATTTTATTTCAGGATGAAGTCTTCCGGAGGGTCCAATTGCTAGTCCCCTGATTTGACGACTCCGTTATTTGGTTTTTAGTCTTCCGCATTTTTTTGTCATCTCTAGTACTCTATGTTTCAAACTTGTAGTATTTTATACTCGTGGTTGTTTGGTAGTATTTGATTATGTCCATATGGACTTTTTGTTCGATTTGTTTTGGTTATGTGTGTGGTTGTGTATTCCCGCTCAGATGGCAAAAGAGGTGAGTTTAGTAGTTTTAGGCTTCGTATGTGTTAGTGCCTATAAGATCCACATATCTCCACAATGGTATGATATTGTCCACTTTGGGCCCAAGCCCTCATGGTTTTGTTTTTGGACTTTACCCAAAAGGCCTCTTACCAATGGAGATATCTTTTCATCTTATAAGCGCATGATCTTTTCCATGTCTTACCAATGTGGGACTTTGATTGTATTCCCAATACTCCAACAATCCCCCCCCTCAAACGAAGGACCACATTGACCACCCCTGAAGCCTATCCATCCTTGAAGGACATCCTCTTCTTGATGTCCGATCCTCAACCCACCAGGACTTCCTGCCAACTATCTGATCCTCCTGACCCAGCTGGACTTCCTACCAGTTGTCCAGCCCAACTAAGCTTCTTGCCAGTTGTTCGGTCCTCTCGACCCAACTAGACTTCCTGCCCAGTGTCTGGTTCTCTTGATCCGGACATGAGAGCTCAACTTCTTTCGTTTGAGGTTCATGGCTTGATATGGACCATGGCTATGATACCAATTGTTAGTGCCTATAAGATCCACAAATCTCCACAATGGTATGATATTGTCCACTTTGAGTCCAAGTCCTCATGGTTTTATTTTTGGGGTTTACCCAAAAGGTCTCATACCAATGGAGATATCTTTTCATCTTATAAGCATATGATCTTTTTCATGTCTTACCAATGTGGGACTTTGATTGTATTCTGAATACTCCAATAGTATGTACTTTGGGTTGTTGGCCTGAGGTCATATACTATTTGCATTGTGTTTTATGTTCTGGCCATGTTGGCCAATGTATAATGGGTCGTGTGGGCCTTGTATACAGGTTTCAATTGTTCACAGTATATGGGAGGTGATGTCCGATTTCGGACAAGTACCCCCTCTCGGGGCGCGACAATTTATTTGATATCAGAGCCCAGGTTCCGAGTTCCTAAGGCTTTTTGGGTTTTTGGAGTTCGCCATGTTTGGCAGGTCAATCTGTGCATTTTCGGATTTTTTTTTCGAATTTTCGTCGATTTGCCGTTTCGGACATTTTGGAGTCATATTTCGATAAGATCGTATTGGGGACTTGGCGGCGACAGAACATCTCCAGATGGCTAACAGGTGAAATTATTGATTTTCTATCTGTAGTAATACTTGGGTAATAATTTAGCAGATATGAAATGAGGTGGGCATGCTCTCGCACCGAGATGTGGTGCAGGGCAGCCACGCAAGAGGACATTGAGATCTCTGGCGATGGAGTTGCCAGAAAGGTCTACAGAGAATGAGTCTGTCGATCAGGGTTAGACTTCACATGGTGCCGCGGGTGTATTGAGCCCTCAGTCCCCGACGGTTCCTCCTCTAGAGATACCCACTTATGCAGTATTCACTGTACCACCAGTGGTACCCACCCTTAGGTCACAAAGATTGATGATATCTCTGCCTCTGGGGATAAATTAGAAGTCACCCAGGAGGTTAGAGGATGTCCATTAAATTTCGACAGCATTATACTTCCGGTAGATTTGTTGGTTCTCGACATGATCGAATTCGACATCATACTTGGCATGGAATAGCTAACAGCATATCATGCCACTGTGAATTTCTAGACGAGGGTGGTTACATTCCATCCTCCTAACCAACCCTCGTGGGATTTCACTAGCACCAGAAACGATGATATATTGACCATTTCTGCGATTCAGACTCAGATGCTTTTATCACACGACTGTCAAGGTTTTCTATTATCATTGATCAACGCCGAGGACAGTGGTGACTCTTAGATCTCAGATATTCCTATCGTCCGAGAATATCTGGATGTCTTTCCAGAGAAGTTATCGGGCATGCCTCCCAAAAGGCAAGTGGAGTTCATAATTGAGTTAATTCTGGGGACGGCGCTGGCATCGAAAGCTCCTTATCGTATGCCCCCGAAAGAGTGGGACGAGCTAAAGGTCCAGCTTCAGGAGCTTTTGGACAGAGGTTTTATTCGCCCTAGCGTATCTCCCTGGGGTTCTTCGGTTCTCTTAGTAAAGAAGAAAGATGGTTCGATGAGATTATGCATCGACTACAGGCAGTTGAACATCGTCACCATCAAGAATAAATATCCCTTGCCATGTATTGAGGACTTGTTTGATCAGCTTAGAGGTACGTTAGTGTATTCTAAGATTAATCTACAGTTCGGATATCATCAGCTAAGAGTCAGAGATTCAGACGTTCAGAAGACAACGTTCCGTACCAGATATGGGCATTATGAGTTTTTGGTAATGCCATTTGGGCTTACCAATGCTCCGACAGTATTCATGGACTTGATGAATCGTGAATTTATGGATTTCCTAGATCGGTTCATCATTGTCTTTATTGACGACATTCTGGTCTATTCCCGTTCCGAAGAGGAACACGCGCAGCATCTTCGCATTGTCTTGGATAGGCTTCGACAGAAGCAACTATATGCAAAGTTCAGTAAATGCACATTCTGGTTACCCTCAGTCGGTTTTCTGGGACACGTGGTTTCTATCAAAGGCATTTCAGTTGACCCCCAGGAGATCGAGGTTGTCACCAGTTGGGAGCAGCCGAAATCGGTTCAGGAGGTTCACAGTTTCTTGGGCTTAGTCGGATATTACAGATAGTTCATTGAGGGTTTCTCAAGCATTGCTATGTCGTTGACACACTTTACTAGGAAGGGCATGAAGTTCACGTGGTCAGAAGCCTGCGAGACTAGCTTTCAGAAGTTGAAGAAGAGACTGGTGTTAGCATCGATTCTGGTATTGCCATCAGAGGACGATGGTTTCATCCTTTATACCGATGCGTCTTTCCAGGGTTTAGGCGTAGTACTGATGCAACACGGTAGGGTGGTCTCTTATGCTTCTCGCCAGTTGAAGGATCATGAGAAAAACTACCCAGTACATGATCTAGAGTTAATCGTTATTATTTTTTCCTTGAAGATTTGGAGGCATCATCTGTATGGTATTACATTTGAGATTCTCACTGATCATAAGAGTCTCAAATATCTATTTACACAAAAGGAACTCAATCTCCAACAGAGGAGATGGATGGAGTTCCTGAAGAATTAGGACTGTACCATTAGCTACCACCGAAGGGAACCTAGATTATTGAGATAAATGCTTAGAAGGTATATATTGGTTCTTTGACTCTCTAGATTTTAGTGCATGGTGATATATTTACGTTGCTTATGTGGTTTATAGTGTATTTGCACTTGATGTTCTATTTAGTATTGTCTGGACTTCGTACTGGCATGACCCCTTTAGTTATACCTTAATTAATTTCAAACATTGATTTCTATTAGTATGTGTTTGCTGTTATTATTGGACATCATGGTTAAATGCTTATTTGGTTATGTATTGTCGCGGTTGATACTATGATTGAGACTAGTAGATAGTATAATTTAGATGAGGTCATGCCGTAGGAGCGGATCTCAGGAATGAAACAACATTAGTGGAACCCTAGGGGTAATAACCTCGATGTACTTATTTGTAGATCGATGATCTTGATCGACTTTGATAGACGTTCTATGCTAGATGTATTAGATAACCCTAGGCTTAACACCCTAGGATAATCGACTGCCCACAAGACCTATTCGTGGTAGCATGTTATTGCGTGCAGTCGATAACTAGATAGTTATACACTCTGACTGCCCACAAGACCTGTTCGTGGTAGCATATTGTAGCATGCATGATTGAATTGGTAGAAACGATATAATTTAGACTTAACCGTCTCGATGTGTTCATTTGTAGACTTATGATCTTTATCGGCCTTGATAAGCATTCATGTTAGAAGGATTGGAACCCTAGGCTTAACCACTCGAGGAAAGTCAATGTGGTTGTCGATGCACTTAGCCGAAAGTCCCGAGAGACTTTAGCTTGCTACCGAGATTTAGTCATGGATTTGATTCAGGGTTTCTCTAAGTTGGGCCTTGAGGAGTAGGGACCGACAAAGTAGGGCATTCTTATTACCATGGTTGCTCAGTCATCTATCAGGATGAGAGTCCGAGAGGCTCAGGCCGGTGATCAGCATTTACAGTTCATTGATAGTCAGATAACCTCTGGACAGCAGACTGAGTTCACCTGAGATGATGAGGGTATTGTTTATTTCCGAGGCAGACTGTGCGTACCTCGGTCTCACCCGGTCATGGAGGAGTTACTCTAGGAGGCTCATAACTCACGATTTGTGATCCACCCAGGCGGAACCTGCATGTATCGAGATTTAAGACGTTTGTAATGGTGGAACGACAAGAAGAAAGACATTGTAGATTTTGTAGCTAGATGTCTAGTTTGCCAACAGGTGAAGGCTGAGCACTAGAGACCAGCCGGACTACTTCAGAGGATTCCTATTCCCGAGTGGAAGTGGGATCATATTACCATGGATTTTGTAGTGGGTTTCCCTAGGACACGACAAGGCCATGACGCAATTTGGGTAGTTGTTAACCAATTAACCAAATCCGCACACTTCTTAGCGATTCAGAAGACCGACTCTCTGAATCGTTTGGCAGAGTTATATTGTCGGGAGATCATCAGATTGCATGGTGTTCCTTTGAGCATTATATCAAATAGAGATCCCCAGTTCACGTCCCGATTCTGACATAGTCTACAGCAGGCCTTGAGCACACAACTCTGTTTTAGTACAACATTCCATCCGCAGACAGATGGACAGTTTGAGCAGACTATTCAGACTCTAGAGGACTTGCTGAGGTCTTGCGTTATGAATTTCGGGGGCAGCTGGGAGGACAACTTGCCATTAGTGGAATTTGCCTACAACAACAGCTATCATTTAACTATCCAGATGGCACCGTTTGAAGCATTGTATGGTAGACAGTGTCAGACACCCACCCTTTGGGAGGAGGTTGGGGAGGCCTAGTTGCTAGGACCCCATAGAGCTCAGAGTTGGTCCATACTATCAGACGAAGGATGTCAGGGGTGCAGAATCGTCAGAAGAGTTATGCCGATTGGAGATAGAGACCTCTGAAGTTCTCTATTGGTGACCATGTATTCTTGCGAGTCTCACCCACGAAAGGGGTGAAGAGATTTGGCCTCCATGGTAAGCTAGCTCCAAGGTACATTGGTCTTTTCGAGATTTTGAAGAGGATCGGAGCAGTCGCTTACTGTCTAGCACTACCACCGTCCTTGGATGGTATTCATGATGTGTTTCATGTGTCCATGCTGAGGAAGTATGTGTCAGACCCTACATATATTCTGTCAGATGTGTCAGGTTCCATTCAACATAATGCTACTTACAAAGAGGTTTCGATACAGATTCTGGATCATAAAGAACGACAGTTGCGGAACAAGATTGTGTGACTTGATAAAGTCGGGTGGAGTCACCACACCGATGAGGAGGTTACTTGGGAGCTTGAGGAAAATATCATAGCTCAATACCCTCATCTGTTTACTTGAGGTACGTAGTAGTTCAAGAAATTTCTTGAATTCATTATACATTTGAGTGGGAAATTTGGGGACCAAATTTTTATTAGTGGGGGAGAATGTTAAATATAGAAATTTAAAATGCTAAACTAAATGGCCAAAAATTTAGAAAAATAATCCTAGGAATTATTTCGGGATTTTTGGAGAATTTTAGAAATTTTTTGGAATTTTTCTGGAATTAAACGGGGCTTGTACGAGGTATTTACGGGGATAAGAAAAACATGCTTTTAAAGGGTCTATTTGGATTATTTAATAGGTTTAATTAACCTAAGTTATAAATCTAGGTTTTCTATTCCTATTTCCCCGATTACCTTTTCACGCGCAGTTGAATTTTCTGCTTCCTCTTCCTCTCGCATTTCTCTCCCGATCGTGACTTCTCCCTATTTCTTCCCCTCGCGATTATCTTCTCGCGATCTCTTCTCCACACGCCCGACCTTCCCTCTTTTCTCTCCGCACGATCTCTTCCTTTCTCTTTCGTGGCAGCGTTTCTCTTATCAGCAAGATCCCGACGATTTCCATCCTAGCTCTCGCCGGCAACCTTGAGCGGGTGAATCGACGACATCGCTGCCACGGGAGGTGTGGGTGGCGTTGTTCATTCGTCGTCAGAGCAAGGTGAGGTGCTGTTCTTCCTTGATCTCGGATGAGGGGGAGCTGGGAGCAAGAAAGGGCCGGTAGATTCGGGCCGGCGGTGGTTTGAAGCGGGAGATGTTCTTCCCGATCGAAGCTGGAGCAAGATTTCCGTGTGTGGAGCTAGGGATTGGAAGTAGGTTGGGCTACCGGTGTTGTGGATTTCACTGTCGGTGGTCGTCGGAGCTAGGTAAGAGGTGTTTTCTCCCTAACTTGGACGAGATTTAAGGGCTTTGTTGGTTTTCTTTCGCTGAGTTTGAATTGTCGATATGGGCAGATATTTGGAGCTGTTGAACAGGGGATGAGAAGGATTGGCTGTCAGTGGAGTTTTTCTAGAGCTGGTAATGTTATTACCTTTTCTCTTCATATATAATTGCTAGAGTTGGGTTATGTGTCAATCTGTGGGGTGGATTTTTCTTTCGAGGGAGTTGGCTGACTACTATTGGAGTTTTTGGCTCGGTTATGAGATGGGAAGGAGCTGTGCGGCTGTGAGTGGGAGCCTTGGCCGGTTGAGATGGCTGTGAGGTTCTGAATTAGAGTTGCTTAGTTGTGGCTGAGTGAGAGGTGGTTGTGAAGGTGAGTGTGTGAGCCGTAGGTGAGCTATGAGCGGCTGTGAGAGTTGTGCGTGTTCTGTGTGTGGGTTGGGAACGAGCTAGGGAAGCTCAGTTTCGGTAGAGCGAGTTGTGGATGGTAAGGTAAGCTCAATTGAGAATGAATTAGGTGATTGGGGATTATAATTCACATTCGATAAAGGATATAAATATAAGGATGATGTAGTAGTTAATTCATATGTAGTTGTATGTGTACACTTAATCGTAATTAATGATGTTTGTAGAACGTGGATACGAGATCGATCCACGGGCATAAAGATAATTGATATTCTTCATAGCAGACGGGTATCTTTGACTTATCTTCTTTTAGATATTATCATATTGCTGTGCATTATTTACTATAGCTAGTAATAGTTTTCTATGCTTTTTAGCTGCCCTGGTATGTCACTATCTAATATATGTTGTAGTCGTTTCATATGCTTATTATATTGATGCTCTATCACTTTGATACTTGTCATTTGTTTATTTAGCACTAGAGTAGTGGCATACCTTACATACTGAGAATTGAATGAATAATGAATATATCTTGCATGTGTACATAGACTTATGTACTTAGGTTATTTGATATGGGCTCCTATTGGTACATACCATAGGTAGCTATGGATTGATAGGTGTATCGTGCATTAGTGACATGCACCATCTTGTATTATTGCATGACTGACAATCATCGGCTCATTGGTAGGAGGTGATACTACTTGGTAGTTGAGCCCATCGTCAGTCACATTATCTACACACACAACACATGGGTTAGTAGTATTTCAGGTGTGTGTGTGTAGTTGCTCTGTCAGGGCACCACGGTGGTCGCTCAGGTTATTGGTATTGCGATGTGGTTGCAGACAAGGATCCCTCCTTTGTCGTGAGACGAGGAGATGATACGAGGTGATGCCCCCCATATACATACATGGTGTAGGAGGGTGATACTCCTCCAGCATCCTATCCCCTCGGTCACATAGGTGTAGTGACGGGAGAGTGCACAGTTGTCACAGTCCTACCCATTCGACCGACACACATGATATGTCGGTGGCTTGACTGGCGTCAAGGGTGACACAAGTCAATGCATCATGTGCATACGTTTTTACTATATGCATTGCTTGTTGCACTTTTGGTTGTTGCATATGATTGTCATGTACATACAGGAGATATTATGTAGTTTGTTTTGGTGATTTTATATTTGCTTGTATGCATATATTTTATGTCAGCTTAGGTGATTCTGGTATGTACAGTTCAGGTATGTATTTTTGTCGAAAAACTGTACCAGTATGATTATTATTGCTACTTATAGCTTAATATGCATGACTATTAGATATTCACTGAGTTTTACTCACTTTATTGATATCTATTTTATTTTAGGATGAAGTCTTCTGGAGGGTCCAGTTGCAAGTCCCCTGATCTGATGACTCCGTTATTTGGTTTTCAGGCTTCCGTATTTTTTTGTTATCTTTAGTACTCTATGTTTCAAACTTGTAGCATTTTATACTTGTGGTTGTTTGGTAGTATTTGATTATGTCCATATGGACTTTTTGTTTGATTTGTTTTGGTTATGTGTGTGGTTGTGTATTCCTGCTTAGATGGCAGAAGAGGTGAGTCTAGTAGTTTTAGGCTTCGTATGTACTTTGGGTTGTTGGCCTGAGGTCATATACTATTTGCATTATGTTTTATGTTCCGGCCATGTTGACCAATGTATAGTGGACCGTGTAGGTCTTGTATACAGGTTTTAATTGTCCGCAGTACAGGGGAGGTGCTGCTCAATTTTTGGTCAAGTACCCCCTCTCGGGGCATGACATACTTTTTACCTAGTGTTTAGTCAATTGATCCACTGAAACTTCCACTGTTATCTAACATCAGATCTCCCTTATCTATAAGGCTTTCTTTGCTTTGGTGTCGGATCATTTGACTTACCCATTAGATGTTTGGTCTTTTTGATCCATTTAGACCTCCTCTGCCTAATGTTCGATCACCCACTAGGGATTTTTTTGCTTGGTAATTGACCACTTGACTTATCAAAGCTTCCGCTATTTGATGCCCAATCATTTGACCCATCAAGAGTTTGTCTACTTAGTATCTAGTCACTTGATCTGTTAGGACTTCTCTTATCAAGTTTTTCTGCATATGCACCTATACACTTAACATACAGACATTATATCACACGACCTATCTTTAAATCCTTCTGTTATATATCAAAATACAAATTCGATTATATGATATTCTTTATATCAACAACCTCCACTTTTTGATATATGAAAACACGTTTAAAGTTAAAAAAAAAAAACTAATTTACAACACATGTAATATGTGCAAAAGATTTGCAACTTTCTTCTTTTCCCCCATTTCAAAAATTCTTTTACTCTCCCTAAGTAAACTCCCCCTAAATAAATAATTAGTTTAAAATCTCACCCTTTTGATTCAAAATCAAAGCTTAAAATTTTAAACTTGTCCCTTTTATTTTAAACACTTAACTTCTCCCCTTAATCTTTTAAACACAGAGACGTTTGGTAGAGAGAAAATTTTTCATTTTCTGTTTTTATTTTCTGAAAAAATGAAAAAACGCGTTTGGTTGACATTTTCCATCTCGTTTTCTAAAAAATAAAAGAGCATTTTCTGGAAAACTGAAAAACTCCAGAAAATCGTTTTCTGTTTTCATTTTCGTTTTCCAAAAAATAAAAAAGTATTTTCTGAAAAATTAGAAAACACTAAAAAATCGTTTTCTATTTTCTAGAAAAGGAAAATAAAAATTAAAAAATAAAAAAATAAAAAAATTTCTCTCTAGCAAATGCTACCTAATATCTTCTCCCTCTTAAAAACTTTAAACACTTATCTTCTCTTTCTTTCGCATACATCAAAATGAGGGGCAATTATTTTAAGGGAGAAATACCACTATTCATAAATCGTGTAAGTATATTTTCAATCAATTTGTAAAAATTTTGAAGAACTACTCTTAAAATGTTTGAAAAGAGAACTTTGAAAAAACAAATTAAATTTTCAAAAGATTTTTCAAAGATTTCTCAACCAAGTAAAGAAAAATTTTCAAAATATAGGACATTTTCAAAAAGACTTTTTGCAACATAAGTATTTTTGATCAAGTTTTTAAAAAGATGAATTCCAAAATTTTTAAAATTTTGACTCTGAAAAATCCTATTAAAACCCTTTAAAAATTAAAGGTTACTTTTCACCCTTATCCTTGATGCATGAAAATGAAGAATGCAATACAATGAATGCATCTTAAAAAAATAAACATAAAGTATACCATGAACATGCAATTTAAAGCATTATAAAAGTAAAGCAATAAATAGCATAAAATGAAAAACATAATAGAAGAAACATGATTTTGGATGGAAGCATATCGTCATCGTGATTAAAAAAGCATGGATAAAATATCATAAAGTAAAAAGACAAATAAGTAAAGAATTTTATTAGCACAGACTCGGATGCCTGAAAGGGATCCAAGTAATATTTTTCACTAACCCATGGTAAAGAATATTTATCATTTATTGGTTCGGATTCGGCACCTTTTCGGGCGACCGAAATTGGTCAAAGTTAGTCAATGCCATTTAAATCCTAGGTTCGTAGTGTGGAACTTTAACCTTAGTGGATTGCAAGAATTAACTAAAATCATTAATTAATCACACAAAATAGTTTTAGTGAAAAACACAAGTTTTGAAACGATTTTTAAAATGTCCAACCAATTATTTTCATCTTAATACTTATAAAATATAAACCTTCAATAGGTTAGATCAATGTGATTTAAAAATCTTGATTCATCTCAATGCACTATAATAAATATTTGGAATCAAAGGACAAATTCTAGCATCTCATGCTCATTTATATGACTCAATATATAAACAGTGAATTCTGATATGTTTGTAAGATGTGAAAGCTGTCTAGATCTATGGATTTATACAATTTTAAAGTAGAACCTAGGCTAAGTTCATTTTAAAAGAAAACAAGACATAAATATATGTAATAGAAATGTGAATAAAAGAAAAAATATGAGTCCTAAGCTATGTTCTAAGTTAGATAAATTTATCTCTCCCTAAGTTGGAACCTCTGAGGTTCCTACTCCATGAGTTATATTTTAATCATAAGTCACTATTTTTTTCCTTTCTAAAAGCTTTTCAGAGATGGAGAAACTTCTTGCAAATTGTTAGTGCACAAAAAACAAACTAATAAATTGTAAGATATCGAAAAAAAATATATAAAATACCCTTGTTAATTAGACAAATACCGTATGGGATTTTTAGAAATTTTTCTGGATTTAAACGGAGTTCCTATGATATTGTATAAGGAAAGATTTAACAGACTTTTACAATGCTTGTTTGGATTATCCGTTATTGAGGAGTTAATAAATTTTATTAACCTAAGGTTTAAATAGAAAACTTAAGTTTTCTTTGTTTCTTATTTTCTTTCCCTGCCGCTCGACTCCTCTTCTCCGCTGATCCTTCTTCCCCGATCCCCAATTCTCACCGTCACTTCTCTCTACCTATTTCTCCTGATTTCTCACGCACAACTCCTTCTCCTCTTCACCGTCGTCGCTCGAGCGAAGGAGTTGATGCGGTGGCTGTGACCGATCGATGCCGCCACCCCATCCCACCTCGATTCCATCTTCTCGTAATTTCTATAGTTTATCGTGTCATTTCATCGCTGTCGTCGCGAGTGGATCTGCTACCACCCCGTCACCGTCTTTCCTTTCCACGATCAATCGTCGTGCCGATCAGTCTGTCGCCAAGCTTGCAATTGCCGATCTCCGTCGCGAGCTCGTGATTTCGAGAGGAGAAGCTGGTGGCTTAGCACTCTCGGTGATGACCCCGATCCGAAGTGACGCTGTCTCGAGCCAGCCTTGATTTCACTCCTCCTTTATTTTCTCCATTTCGACGATTCTAATCCAGGTTGTTGTTGTTTCTGAGATAACATTCAACTCAGAACACAGTGCTATGAATCCTTATTGATTCAAGGGTTCTAGGAGTGTGGAGCCATCATCATGTGACGGTATTGTCGTTGCAACTGGGAAGAACGTGCTTGACACACAGATTGGTGTTATAAGGGATAAGATCTATAAATCGCCAACACATCTGATTGCTGATTACAGGCGATGAAGTTGAGATGAGCAAGGGTTGTTTCTATGTGACAGGAGGTTTGGTTATAGATCTACTGTGAGTGAAGCAGTGCTAGTTAATTTGTTATGCTGGGAGGAATTGAAGTGATGCAAGACGGGTGAAACTAAGCTTCGTAAGTTCAGATTGTACAGAGTGGATTATCTACGGTGGATCAAGAACTAGAAATTGGTAAGCCCTGATCTGAAATTGGTATCAATATATATGTTTTCTGTTGCCAATTTATATATTATGGCTATGATATTGGATTTGTTTACAACTGTGAGATCTAGATGGGATATTTGAATTTGAGGTCAAGAAGTTGATCAAATGGAAGCTAGGCTTATGATGATATAGTTTCCTGCTCATTGTGTGGAGATGCTTGATTGATTCGGATTAATGAAGGCTGGATTCCTTAAGCAGATTAAAAATCGGTGAGGTGAAATCAGCATGAGGTAAGTCCTGATATAGATGTGACATAATTATACACTAATGGTATTGTTCCATGATTATTGTTGTAGTAGTGTTATTGTGGGATTATATCGGTGATTAGTGGAGATTAATTCATTTTGGGTATATTACTATTCTACAGTCTCAGGACTTTGATACGAGGCAGGTTCACAGACGTGAATACAATCAACACAGTATACAAATAGGTGAGTAATATTTCCTACCATAGTCAGGTAGTAGCTAAACCCTGAAGTATATAACTTCATATTGTTGTCACATTGACCTTGACTCCACTCTAGTTTTTCTGATGCTTGATACTTACCTTTGCACTTAAATACTCTATTATTGTTGTTATCTATTCATTCATCTTTGTTATGAATTATAAATATTATGGTAAGTGGACTTGTAGTGGTTTATCTATGTGTACGTAGCTAAATTCGATTGTAAAAATGAATTGTGCAATTTAGATAAATCATCCGGGGGTGGATGATTCTAGAAGTAAAGTCGAGTTTCCATGTTATATCCTAATGTTGTGTACATATCCACTATGGATCATGTAGTCGTGTATGAATGTGTGATTTGTCAATACAGCGTCGCTACAGACCGGAGGTCCTAGCTTGATTGTTGTCAGTTGTATATTCCTCTCTATAGAATAGAGTGTGTTGTGGACATATATATGGTCATGTGGATTGTGGATAGTGTGGCGCTATGGACCGGTGGTCCTAGCTTGGGTGTTGATTAGTCGAGTATGATTCTGCATGATAGAGAGTATTATGATTAATTGAGTACGACTCTTTGCAGGATAGAGAGTGTGTTGATCAGATGAGTATGACTTTCTGTAGGATAGAGAGTCTGTGGTGAATATATGTATGTGTGACTGTGCATTCATGTCATTTGCATGCATGCTGGCGACTTGGTCTCTCTTGTGGTTGAGAGGGTCGTCAGTCATCCTGTTTCCCAGGTTACTCATGGAGGAGTAACTGGTGTGAGGGCAGAGCATTTGTTGTGCTGCACTCTACCACTATAGATGTTGGTAGTTAGAGTTGCATGCAGTTGTCCTGTGTGTGTGACACTTGACCACTCATGGGTAGTGACTGTCAGAGTGGCCAACAACAGAGACCCCCGTTGTGTAGCTAGCCCTTTACGCTTATATGCTACTTGATTATACTGCCCATTCGGCCACTCGAGAGTAGTGGTTGGTACTGAGTTGGGACAGTTGTTATGTCAAGCCACCTAGGCCACACTAGGGTCGTGGTAGCTATTGGGGAGAGAAGGCATGACCATGCATCTTGCATTGTCGTGTTCTCATGGTGTTTTGCATATTGTCATATATATATATATATATATGATGTTACATTTTTTTGTACTATGCATGCTGCATTTGATTGTACATCATCTTGCATTCCACTTGCATATTTTATATGGTCGTGTGTGGATTACCAGTGTCGAGTTGGTTAGACTGTTGTATACCTTTGACCAGTACCTTGAGGTGATATGGGATGGACTCGGTTCATTGTGTATTTGACATAGAACGGTAGTGTGTCGATTTTGTTATTTATAGAGTTAGTATTTACTCTACCATGTTGTAGGTGTTGTGTTATGGTCCTTATACTCAGGTTGTATGAGTTACATCATTGCCGATCTTCAGGTATGTCAGTGCCTTATGTTGTTATTGTTGATCAGTTTAGTTATACAGTTATTATACTTATGCAGATATATACCTGTTATACCTTTAGACATCATATTGTTGACTCGCATATAATATATATAAATTATGCATGCACTTTTATTCTTATTACCGTTGAGTTTTATACTCACCACTACAGACCCTGAGTTTTCTTGTCGCCCATGTAATAGGTAGCCGACTTCGTAATGGTCTTGGAGCAAATCTGGCTGGCAACCTCTCATCTCACTTCTGAGGGTCCCGACTTGGTTTTATGTTTCCGTAGTTTTCGTATGTTTCTTATATTGATCCAGATTTATATGATGGATGTGTGTTAGACATTGTTGATGTACACACTCATGGATTCAGATTTTGCTGATGTTTCCTTTATGTTTTGGTGTCAGTCATACCAGTATGCACTGTGTGTAGTTTGTTATGTCGTTATGTTAGTTTCCATTGTGTATTGTTATATTTACATTTATATATGTTATTGTGTTGTGGGCGAAAGGCTTGTATCAATAGGATATGTTACCATATACAGGGGAGATGTTGTCCGTTTATTTTTCGGCTCGGCATACTCTCTGGGCGTGACAACTTTATTGGAATCAGAGCCCTAAGTTCTGCGATGCCATATAATGTTGTTTTTGTCAAGTTTTGGATTCTCGAGAGTCGATTTGTTTCGGTCTTGATTTTGTGAGATGAGATTGATAGCGGCATGAGCTCCGAGTAGCATAAAGTAAGAATTCTTGATAACTTATATTCTAGTTAGATACTTATCTAAACTTGTTCAACAGGTGTATACATACAGAGTGATGCCATATGTACAGACTTGTATTAGGGGTCGTCCACCGAGGCCATCCGCCGAAGTTGCCTTTAGTGTTTATACTCTCGGTTTTGTTGGTTATGCATTTAGTGTTATAACAGGGAATAACATGTAGTATGTTGGTTATTATTCGTAATCGTGGTTTGAGTATAGTACGGGAACAACTTGTTGAGTTTGTGAGTCTTGAACCTATGTCGAAAAGGTTAATTTCCTTTGAGAGCCGACTGATACCGAGTCGAAAAGCAGGGGTCAAGTCGTCACATTTCTTGTGGAAATCAAAGATTATAGTTTTAGGGATTTTCACTAATTATTCTAGTCAGATCATTACCTGTTGGTTAATGGACAAGACGTGTAGGCTATTGTTGATGCAGATAGCGAAGGGCTAGTTTACGGTGTTTCATAGGGATTTTGATCCTTGAGTTGTTCATGCTAGGTTGTATAACTTTGAGGGTACTTTTGAGTACTTAACTTGTGTTATACAAAGGAAGTAGAGTTAGTTACGTACCATTATCGGGATCAAGCCGGTTCTTGGTGGAAGATGTAGGAAATAATCTTCGGGGAATAATTTATCACTTGATCATGGTTTAGTGAAGTTGAAAGAGGTTATTTTCCCCGTGTTATTCCTTTGACTCATTGTATGGGAGTACTGTGCAGAGTCGTTGGACTTGCAGAAGTTACAACCACCTAATAACTCAAGAATGTGAATGAATATTTTAAGCTACCCATGGTTTATTGGCTTACATTTGGATTAGGATGTCTGGATCTTCTATTAGATCCTACTGGAAGACATTGGATCGAGTCAGGAGTTTAGCAATGACTTCGTACAAGTGTTTAAGAGTTGGAGACCGATAAGCAGATATTGTAGGTCAAATTATTAAAATCAGAAGTCTCCGAATGTTAGATAAAAGGAGCAAGATCGGAGTCATGGGTTATGAGCCATTTTGATTTGCATCTCCGTTTTGACAGTTGACTTTAGTTTCTTCATGGTATTCTTTTGCACCTACATGAGCTCAGTCGCTAAGAGCAGAAGTTGGACGAGTTTACATCTTTACTCGAGAAGAGATGTAGATAGTTGAAGGATTGATCATTTGGGGTATTATTGTAGTTTACCCTCTCGGTTGACATATTGAAAGATACTGGTAGTTTACAGGTATCTTTGTCTAGAACATTCATAGATAGGATTAGAAGGATTTTTATATTTGGACCATGTGGATTAGTTGTGTTTCCACCGATAGCTGAGATGTTGAGTTGATTACTGTGATAATTATCAGAGTGTTATGATATTAATTTTGGATGTTTAGAGGTTGATTGTTGGAGATGTTATATTATGGTGGGAGAGTTGCCTTAGTTGTTATATTGTTGACTTGGTTGATATAATGTAGATATCTTGATTTTAATTTGGATGTTATGATGTTGAGATGATGATATAAAATGCTCTTGGATGTGTGTATAATCCGAGAGTATTCAGATGTAGTTTCGGATGAACTCTCAGGCTTGCCATTACATAGGCAAGTGGAGTATACGATCGAAGTGATTTCGGGAATGTTAGTAATATATGAGAGATGTCCTAAGGCAATCGCCTTATGTATGAACCATTTATATGATAAATGAAGATTCACTATTTGAGTATACATATTTTCATGTATTTGATTAGATCTTAAACTCATTTACTGAATGTTCATGATACGATTCACAGCATGAGAGAATTTGTGATTGGATCACAACTAGTGAGTATCTCTACATGTGTAATTGTGATGTATCAAAATTATTCCTAGTCGATGAATTGATGGATTTGGACACTATCAATTCTGTTGAGACTAGCACGAGGTATACTCCTTGGTGTATCAAAGCAGCTGATTCTCACTGGCTGGAGACATTGTGATGTCCGGAGTTAATTGTGGATGCTAGTTATGGTAACTAGTTCATTGGAGTGACCAGCTGTAAGACTTCATATGATTTTCTATATATATGGATATGTCAATGAAGTTCTTATTGCAGCTTAAGTACGATGTTCCTTTGACTTGCGGTATTCAAGTCATCTTGGTCATGAAGACTTATGCTTTGACATCTTAAGCAAGCATCTCTGAGAAGATGTGGACTCGAGATGATTGGGTATAAGTCGAAGTGGCCGAAGGTGTTTGAATAGCCTATAAAGGATTCACCACTCCTTGCGAGGAGATGTATACCCATGGCCTCTCGTCGGATTGTTACTAAAGTCTTTGGCCAAAGCATTACATGTTTAGAGTAAGGTACTCTTGGATACATGTGCAATAACTAAAATCTGTAGGACAAGGAAATGATACTTGGGCTAGGTGTGACGTAGTCAACCTAGTGGGGAATGACACTATAGACCATGTCCTGAACCAAGTGGGTATAAGATGCGTGAAGGGAATGGGGCACGATTCATTGTAGCTGCTGAAGGGTTTCAGAAATAGTTCTGGATCAACCGTTGATCTTTTTGGTTAATTGGGGATCATGATGTACTACTAGGTGCCACTCATGATTGTTCTATAATTAATGGTTAATTATCGATGGCCAACATAAACCGAGAACCTATTTGGTCACACGCACAACGAGCGTAATCCAAAGGATTTAAAACGAGCTTGAGAATGAGATTCTCAGACCGAGAGAAACTAGGTTTGGTTAGACCAAACAAGGAGTGAGCATGAAATCATTTCAGTCGCAATGAAAGCGTGGATGGGCCGTGTCTTATGAAGATATGATGGATGAATCAAAATGGTTTGGTTCTAATCCAATGGTGGAGAATAAACCAAAGGGGTTTGGTTTGTTTTAAACGAATGAACCAAAGTTGGTTCAGTTCGTTTTAACTTAAAATAGACCAACGCGGTTTGGTTTATTTTAACTTAAGTTATTGGAGCGGGTTAACAGGTTTTGGTTATGAACCATTAACCGTTAGGAGAATGTGTTCTCTATAAAAACATGACTTAAGAGTTTTTCGTGGATAACTTTTGGAGTTGGAAAACCTAGCCACCCTCTCCCTCTCTTCTCCTTACTGCCGCCCAAGGGTTCCATGCCGCCCAACTTTTTGTTGCCGTCCACCCTTGCTTCCGATGTCCAGCTACTGCCGGCCACTTCTCTGGTGACCCTCCGGCGACTCACCTTGGTTTCGGCGACCAAGGGTTGGTCGACCATCCTCTTTGGCCGGTGCAACATCCTCCACTAAGCTGTCCAGTTTTCTAGATAGCTTGTATCCTTTATGTCAGAGCGTCATTTGGACGACGTTTGGAGCTCCGATAGCGGCTACCTTACCGGGGATTCAATCTCCGGTAATCCTCATAGGTGGAGGATGAAGGATTTGTCAAACGGTTGACGAATACCTCTCCGGAGAAGCGAGTTTTGGGGACTCATTTTTGAATCTGAATTTTGATTCGGATTGTGACATTCTCTCGATCACATCGTCTTCGACACGAGGCTAGTGACTCGTACGAAGACGAGGCTCGTGGCTTTGTGAAGTCTTCCTGACGATACTCGGCGTGGATACGGACAGAGGCAATTCTAGCGAGAGTCGCTCTGATTGATACTTTTCCCGCTACACGTGATACATCAGGTATACGTAGAGTAATTTCCTTTTATTGCAAAATTTGAAACTATGATTATGTCTACACATGTTGTACTATGCATGCGTGTGGTATGTGTGTTGTAATAAATTAGATTTATTGCTTTTTATTTCTTCCGCTGCGCACATGTTTACGAAACATGTTCGAACACACACTCGTCACTAGAGGGGGGTGGGTGAATAGCGAGCGTAAAATTTTTCATTTTGTTCATTCGATATACGAGCAAGCACATCGGAAAAATAAAGAGACAAGTTTATTTTTACTTGATTCACAACCCAGCGGTTGCTACTCCAAGGCCCTAACGGTCCTAGATCGCGTACGAGAGTATTCAGATATAGTTTCGGATGAACTCTCAGGCTTGTCATTACATAGGCAAGTGGAGTATACGATCGGAGTGATTTCGGGAATAGTTTCGATGCTGAAGACCTTATATCGGGAGAAATTTTTTGATGATTACTTTACCGATTGAGGTAATGATATTTTAAAGTCAAATTCCTTGTGGTGTATTGGTTGAGGGCTGGTGTAAAGCACACAAAGTAGTTGAAGCTCGTGATGTACTCAATGCAATGTCATTCATTGGTTGTGAGCCTAATCAGGTTGTTTGATACCCCTAGTGATCAGTTTTGCAAATTTGGCAAGGTTGATGATGCACAGGAGGTATTTATTGGAATGATGATTTTATTAGGAGGTAATTTTATTGGTAACAGTGTTGCTAAACACTAGAGAAATTGGGAGAATGTAAGTTACGATTATAGGAGGTGTTGGATGGGATATTTATCTGTCCCAGTATTTCTTCTAGAGAAGATTCGGAACTCTTTGTTAAAAGAGAGATGAACCTTTGAGATTATACATCGATTATCGATGATGGAATGCGATATTTGTTGAAATAAATATCCTTCATTGTGGATAGATGATCTATTTAGATTAGCTAAGGACACCTGTGTATACTCTAGAGTTGGTTTATGACTGGAGTGTTGATATTGTAGTGACATGGTGTCATACAATTATTATTGTTGTTGTGATGATTAATATATCATCAGTTTAGAGTAAAGAGGATACAAGTGTATAGAGATGACAATTTCATACTTGGTATGAATTTTATGAGCTTTTGATTATATTGTTAGACTATTTAACGATTTAGTCATCCATGGATTTGAGAAATCGTGTATTCTGGACACGATTAGATCAGTTTATAGTTGATGGAGTTGTGCAACTTGGTAACTATTGATTGTGGTAGTTGGAGTTGCGCATTCAACCACCGTAGTTGGTGGTTTCCTTGTATTGATTTGGTTATTCCCGCGGATGTGGATAGGATGCTTCTAGCATTACTATACCACATATTTGTTTGACCAAAAGGGGGATACAATTCACTCGATTGGAAGTTAATGAAACTAGGTTTTAGAGCCTAGATAGGGGATGACTTGTACATCAATGTTAGCTAATCCTTCCGGTGTAGATGGAATGATATTGTACGCAGATGCATTATTTCAGGGATTGGAGTGATTCTGATACAGTTGCATGAGACGTATCTTATGCTCATGTCAGTTAAAAAACTACGAGATAAGTTGTTTTACATGTGACATGGTTTTAGCAGATATGATCTTGTGTAGTGGTTGTATGGAGCAGAAGTGCTCATGGAGTTTTGACTAGCTACTGGATAGCTACTATAGAGTTGATGGAACATGAACAGTTGCATTGATTTAGGAAGAGTTACTTTTGATTTAGGATGAGTTGATTCAGGAGGCTCGTCATTCATGATTGGTGATGTATTTGGAGTATATCCGAAAATAGCAAGTTGTGAAACGTTCTTGTTGATGGAACGACATGCAGGTCATGGTTGATTTCATAGTTTGATGTTGGGTGTGCCAACAAGTAAAGGTGGAATATTAGTGACCAGTAGGGTTACGTATCAAGATGGAAGTGGGAGCCTAGTATGATGGATAGTGTTGGGAGATTATTTGGAATTCAGAAAGGATATGATCGATTTGGGGTAATCAGTGATCGATCAGCCAAGTCCATTCATTTTCTTCTGATTCGTAAGATGAATTTGATGAATCAATTGATAGATTTATATTGCAAGGAGATTTTTAGTTTTCATGGAGTATCCTTGAATATCATATCTGATAGAGATTTACGGTTCACCTCACAATTCTAGAAAAGTCTTCGACAAGTCACGGATATAGAGCTCCACTCTAGTACAATTATGTATTTTGATAGGTGGTCGATATGAAGATATTATTCATACTTTAGGAGGGTTGTTGAAAGCATGTGTGATAAATTTTATAAACTATCAGTTCCTCCACTTAGTTACCGGAGGTGTGTGATTTTTCTCCAAGTACTTGAGTTGGAAATTTGGGGATCAAATTTTTATTAGTAGGGGAGAATGTGAGATATCAGGAAAAAAAATATAAAATACCCTTGTTAATTAGACAAATACCGTATGAGATTTTTCAGGAATTTTTAGAATTTTTTTTGAATTTAAACGGAGTTCCTATGATATTATATAAGGAAAGATTTAACAGGTTTTTATAAGATCTGTTTGGATTATCCGTTATTGAGGAGTTGATGAATTTTATTAACCTAAGGTTTAAATAGAAAACCTAAGTTTTCTTTGTTTCTTATTTTCTTTCCCTGTCGCTCGACTCCTCTTCTCCGCTGATCCTTCTTCCCCGATCTCCAATTCTCACCGTCGCTTCTCTTTCCCTGTTTCTCTCGATTTCTCAAGCACAACTCCTTCTCCTCTTCACCATCATCGCTCGAGTGAAGGAGTTGATGTGGTGGCTGTGATCGATCAATGTCGCCGCCCCATTCCACCTCGATCCCATCTTCTCGCAGTTTCTACAGTTAGTCATGCCATTTCATCACCGTCGCCATGAGTGGATCTGTTGCCACCCCATCGCCGTCTTTCCTTTCCACGATCAATCGTCATGCCGATCAATCTGTCGCCAAGCTTGCAGTTGCCAATCTCCACCGCGAGCTTGTGATTTCGAGAGGAGAAGCTGGCGGTTTAGCACTCTCGGTGATGACCCCGATCCGAAGCAACGCTGTCTCGAGCCAGCCTCGATTTCACTCCTCCTTTATTTTCTCCACTTCGACGATTCTGATCAAGGTTGTTGTTGCTTTTGAGATAACATTCAACTCAGAACACAGTGTTATGAATCCTTATTGATTCAAGGGTTCTAGGAGCGTGGAGCCATCATCACGTGACGGTGCTGTCGTTGCAGCTGGGAAGAACGGGCTTGACACACAAATTGGTGGTATGAGGGCTAAGATCTGTAAATCGCCAACACATCTGATTGCTGATTGCAGGCGATGAAGTTGAGATGAGCAGGGGTTGTTTCTATGTGACAGGAGGTTTGGTTTTAGATTTGCTGTGAGTGAGTGAAGCAGTGCTAGTTAATTTGTTATGTTGGGAGGAATTAAAGTGATACAAGGTGGGTGAAACTAAGCTTCGTAAGTTCAGACTGTACAGAGTGGATTATCTACGGTGGATCAAGAACTCGAAATTGGTAAGTCCTGATCTGAAATTGGTATCGATATATATGTTTTTTGCTGCCAATTTATATATTATGGCTTTGATATTGGATTTGTTTACAATTGTGAGATTTGGATGGGATATTTGAATTTTAGGTCAAGAAGTTGATCAAATGGAAGTTAGGCTTATGATGATATAGTTTCCTTCTCATTGTGTGGATCAAAGGTCACTACTAAACACATGACTTGACATGCAAATCATGAAATAGAGGAGGGGCTAATGTGTCATCCATCAAATGCAGAGGCATGGAAAATTTTTAATAGAACATATCCTGAGTTTGCGAATGAGACTCAAAACATCAGTTTAGGTCTATATACTGATGGATTTGCTCCATTTGGAAAATTATGAAGAATTTATTCTTGCTGGCCAATCATCGTAACTCCGTATAATCTTCCACCCGATATGTGTATGAAAACACCGTATATGTTTCTAAAATTGATTGTGCCTGACCCTCATAATCCCAAGAAGTTAATAGATGTTTATATGTAAATCACTGATTGCCGAGCTGAAACAACTATGGGATGAGGGTGTTTCTACATATGATGTTCATACTAATCAGATGTTCACAATGAGAGTTACGCTTCTTTGGACCGTAAATGATTTTTCTATTTATGGTATGTTATTGGGATGGAGTACCACGGGGATTTTAGAATGTCTAATATGTATTGAGAGATCAACGTCATTTAGATTGAAACATGAAAAGAAATCGAGTTATTTTGATTATCATAGACAATTTCTATCGCTAAATCATAAATTCAGAAGAAATAAAGAAGAATTCACTATGAATAGAATTGAAAGAACACCTCCACCATTGAGATTCACCAGTCAATTCTTATGACATAGAGTGTTTAACTTTCTATTTGTTATTGAAGAACCAAATGTTACAACATATGACTATGAAATTATGCATAAATGGAATAAACGAAGTATATTTTGGGATTTACCGTATTGCCAGAGTAATTTAATTCATCATAATCTTAATGTAATGCATATTGAGAAAAATGTTTTTGATAATATGATAAATACGATGATGGATATTACTGGAAAAATAAAAGACAATCTGAATGCAAGAAAAGATATATGGCTCATTTATAAAAGACTCGCCCTTGATGTTGTTGAAAATAGTAGGGGATCAAAACCAAAAGTAGTTTATACATTGAATAAGGATCAGAGATGGATTGTTTGTGAATGGTTGAAATCATTGAGATTTCCTGATGGTTATGTCTCTAATCTTGGCAGATGTGTCAATTTGAAGGAATGCAAATTGATTGGTTTGAAAAGTCATGACTGTCATATATTCATGAAAAGACTAATTCCTATTTCTTTTAAGGAACTGTTACAAAATTTTGTATGGGGTGCAATTATGGAATTAAACATTTTCCTTCATGATATTTGCTCAACAGTATTGAGTCATTCACACATGGAGACATTAGAGAGAGACATTCTAATCATTTTGTGTAACTTAGAAAGAATATTTCCACCGGTGTTTTTTGATTCTATGGAGCATCTTTTGGTTCACTTGCCATATGAGGCTAAAGTTGGAGGTCCTGTTCAATTTTGATGGATGTATCCATTTGAAAAGTGAACTGTTTCTTTTTTTTATCATTGTTAGTGCATTTGATCAATTTTAATATAAATTAATTTCTAATACATTTTATTTTATTACTATTAGATTCCTCTATCACCTGAAAAAAAAAATGAAAAATAAAGCTCATGTTGAGGCATCTATTGTTAATGCATATATTGTGGAGGAAGTTATAACTTTTGCATTATATTATTTTGAAATTCACGTTCAATGCAAAAGTAGGAGAGTAGAAAGAAATGATAAGGGCTACATCTGATCCAAATTTGAAGTTATTCTCAATTTTTAACTACTTTGTCAACTGAGTGGATCTTATACAAGTAGATACTTAACTGGTCAAGAGTGGCGAGCAGCCCACACATATATTTTACTGAACTGTCCAGAAGTAATGTCGTATTTCGAGTGAGTATATAAATGTTATATTATATATTTAATATATCATAAATTAGTGTTCATGTTATATTTAATTTTGTAGTAAGATTTTCTAAACCCTATATTCTGAGCTTCCGGAGCATGAGTTTGATCATTTCTGCGATGAAGAATTTGTACCATAGTTCAAAAAATATGTAAGTAGTCTATGATAATAAATTTGATAAATCTTGACTTTAACACATACTTATTTGACTTTATGTTCTTGATAATCACGCTCACATTGAGCAAGAACTAGTAAAACATCTGTCATGAGGTCCAAACTCAGTGGTGAAAACTTGGTTGACATATTTCATAAACGGATATAATTTCATACTCAAGAATATGGAACTGGGATAGCTACAATGAATAGTGGAGTTTGTGTTCAGTCATCTAATGACGGAGGTGTAAGGAATGATTTTTATGGCTTGCTAGATGAAATTTTAGAGGTAATGTCACACCTCGAGAGTTATCACCACAATAACATGATATTGTCCACTTTGGGTTTGAGCTCTCATGGTTTTATTTTTTGGGTTTTCCCTAAAATGCCTTATACCAATGGAGATATTTTTTTATCTTATAAGCACATGATCTTTTCCATGTCTTAGCAATGTGAGATTTTGATTGTATTCCTTATACTCCCAACAATCCCCCCCTCAAACGAAGGATTACATTGAGCCCCCTCAAGTCTATTCGACCTCGAAGGACTCCCTCTTCTTGATATCCGAACCTTAATCCATCAGGACTTCCTGCCAACTGCCTAGTCCTCCTGACCCAGCTAGACTTCCTATCAGTTGTCCAATTCTTCTGACCCAACTAGACTTCCTGCCGGTTGTTCGGTTCTCCCGACCCAACTGGACTTCTTGCCTGGTGTTGGGTTCTCTTGATCTGTACATGGGAGCTCCACTTCCTTCGTTCGAGATTCATGGCTTGACATAGACCATGGCTCTGATACCAATTATTAGTGCCTATAAGATTGATATATCTCCACAATGGCATGATATTGTCCACTTTGGCCCTGAGCCCTCATGATTTTGTTTTTTGGGCTTTCCCTAAAAATCCTTATACCAATGAACATATCTTTTTATCTTATAAGCACAAGATCTTTTCCATGTCTTAGCAATGTGGGACTTCGATTGTATTCCTTATACTCCCAACACCTTAGACCTAAAATTATCACTCTTAACACCTAGGCAAAGATATTTATTATTATTTCTAGCATGCTTTTCATGAACAATAGCAAGATTATTAATATTACTCTTAGCATGCTTTTTGACATTAATATTTAAAGGTGCATTACTAAATTATACCTTAGTATTTGCTTTAAAAACTCCCCCTATATGTGATGCTCCTTCTTGTCCCTTGGTTAGCTTCCTCCCCCTAGGGAATTGACTCTTATAATGCCCTTTTTGATTGCACTTGAAGCACACTATGTGCTCCTTACTCTTATGTGTTGGGGCACCGATGTCCTTGACCATTGGCACCGATTGAACCTTCTTAACCTTCTTAGGATACTTGCTCTTATAGTGTTTATATTCTCTACACTCAAAACACATAAAATGATTTTTATTTTTAATTAATGTGCTTGAGTTAGCTAGGTCGGTAGTGGAAATCGGAGTTGATTCTTCATCTCTACCGAAGATAGATGGTTCTTCTTGATTTTGCTCTAGTATGAGAATTCTGTTGGATATTTGAGGCCGCTAAAGGGGGGGGTGAATAGCGTCGTGTGATGGAATTCGATCGCGTATTCGTCTCTACAATTTCATTAGTACGCAGTGGAATAGTAATGAAAGCAATAACGAAACAATTAACAACACGCAAACACAATTGTTTAACGTGGTTCAGAACCGAACGGTTCTTACTCCACGGATCGGGTTCGTACGAACCCTAGCGATGCCAATCACACACCACTATGATAAACACTCCTTCTCGGAACAATCCGGAGGCGGAGAAACCTCGTACAAGATGATTACAACAATAATCAAAAGCTACAAGCAAATACAATGAAATACAAAGCAAGACTAGTAAAGAAAAATACTTTACAAATGCTCTTGAATGCTTGATCGCTAGGTTGATTGAGTAGCACTTGGAGACCCTGAATTGCAGCAGCAACTCGCCCCAAATCGCCTCAAAGAACCATCCCAATTTCCTCCATCACGAGCTCCTTATAAAGCTTCAACTGTCTGGAAAGTCGATCACCGATCGATCGAGACCATCACGATCGTGATGTCCCTTTGTGTCGTGAGACAATGGCTAGATCCACCGATAAGTCTAACGGATCTACCATCGATCGTGATCATACCCATCGGTTGATCGTGATGGAGTCCTCACTTTCGACGATCAGTCTCGACTCCATTCATGGCGATTTCTCAAGCACCGATCTGATCACACGATCACGCCGCCGAGCCATCGATTGATCGCCCACCTCTAGCGATCAGCTAGGCCACTTCCTAGTCAAACCATAGTTGATTCGGTCGATCCCGCCACATGGCACGGTCCGTGGCACACCTCAAACATGAGGTTTTAGCCCAAGTATGGTTCCCCCATACTTACTAGACCACCCTTAGCCTAGACCTAAGCCTTCTAGCCACCTCCATCAGCCTCACGCCTCTCGGATCCCTCCAAGTCATCCATGACTTGTTCATCCATCGCGCTAGCCTTCAGGTGCTTCCATCGGCTATGTCATACTAACGGTGTCTACACCGCCAAGGCACATTGGACTTACGCCGCCAAGACTCCGCATGGACTTTACGCCACCAACCATTGGACTTATGCTGCCAAGACTCCCGCTTGGACTTTACGCCGCCAATATCAAACCCTTGGACTTCTCAAATGCCAAGACTCAAGCTTGGACTTTCCCTTGCCAACCCATGTTGGACTTTTTATGCCAAGACCCATGCTTGGACTTTCCCAAATGTCAAGTGTCCCACTTGGACTTCCCTTGCCAACTCATGTTGGACTTTCCATTGCCAAGACTCATGCTTGGACTTTACCAAATGCCAAGTGTCCCACTTGGACTTTCCATGCCAAGTACCCAAGACTTGGACTTTCCCATGACAATTACATTGTCATATGTTTTTGTCGAACATCAAAACATCACTGGAGTCAAACTCGAGTCCTGGTCAATCGCGACCTGGGTCGATTGCACCAACAATCTCCCCCTTTTTGATGTTTGACAAAAACCAAACAAAACATTGAGTTAGAACACTAACTCAAATCTCTTACCAATTATCCCAAATTGGTAATCTTAAACATTCTCCAAATGTTCTCCCCCAAATATTCTCTCCCTTTTTGACTAACATCAAAAAGGTCTTCTCTCCAAGGAAGTCAATGTCTCATGTCCCAATGAGATCTTACAATCTCCCCTTTGGTCTAAAAATACCTAGGATGCCTACCATCTTCCTAGTGATAAGTCCCATATCACTCAAGAGAGACAATCCTATTCACTCTCCCAATTTCCAAATTGGGTATCAAAAACCCATCAATTTTCCCAATTGATGATACTCTCCCAATAACTTCTCCTCTTCAAGGATAAAAACACATCCATCATCCCAAGATGGATACCTACCCCTAAAGGCTTGCTCCCCCTTGACCATTGCATCAACAATGTCCTTGGGAAGTCCCTAAGTTAATAGGAACTTTAAGCCATCAAAATTAAGGTTAGAAATTCAACATTGAACTTTTCAACACCTTAAAATTGATACAAACCCTAAACACCTCTCCTAATCCATATCTAATGGATTTTTCACCCTTCATCATGCTTCCCAAAGTATATCCTAGGGTTAGGAGTGGTTAGGGACCTTAACCGCAGCTGAAATCGGGTTAAACAACCTTGGTTACCCTGAAATCAGGCTATCAGTCGAGTGATTCAGAAATCAATCGACACGCTATCACCGATCGCCACGCAGGCGCGATCGACATCAAAATCTCGATTTTCAGTTATCAGAAAAGAGTTTTGGAAAATCATAACTAATTATATGTATATCGAAAAATCATGAAATTTGATACGTATAATACTTATGACTAATACAATGGGTGAAAAATATTTGAAAATTATTTTACCCAAAAAATAGTGAAATTGGCACAAAGTTCAAAACCATTGAAATTTTCAATGTTTTGTCCCTACTTTGTATCAACTTCATCAATGGTGATTGCTATCAAAAGATAGACTTTACCAAGGTTTTTTTTTCAAAAAAAATAATTTTGAAATGTTTTCAAAACCCTATTTTGGATCATATCCCTTGGGCTCTAAGTCCATGACTTGTACACAAGCTTTCCCAATGATCCACATGTTGGTTAAAGATGAGTTTTAGTTCATCTAGATGCAAAGACTATGCACCTTGAACTTAACTCATATCCTAACATCTCACATGTATCTAAGGTGTATAAATACACATACATATCAATTGGATGTGAGATTTGGGTTTTGGTTCATTTAATCTAGGGGTTCATGCATTTTCTAAGGCAACCCTACTTGATTCCCTTATAAATGGGACTCCAAGTCGTGTCATAGTCCTTAAATCATTTTTCAATCGAGTTAATGCATAAATGTATGATCATGGCATAAATAATAGCATTATTAAAATATGGCCTATGATCATGATGTCATGGCATATGATAAAATCTAAAAACACATGACATTTAAAACCTTAATCCTAAAACATGAACATGACATATGAAATGATTAAAAGTAAACATGATGTCATGACATGTTATATGACAAACAAAGCATGACATATAAAATATATAGGTATAATAATACCTAAATTTTAATATTAATTGCCATTTGATATAATTAATCATATTTTGCCATATTTCTACTTTTCTCCCAAGTGTGCCAAAAACCCAAAATGGCACACCAACCTCTAAACCTAAATTGTGTCAATTTGATCATTTTATCAAACTTCTCAAATAATATTGGCACATCCTAAAATCTTTTAGGATTAAAATTCAAATCTATTTCCAAGGTAACTATAACCTTGAAAATAACCTAAAGTGCCACCTTTGCCATGGTTGAGTTAACTACCCATCCAATCAAGGTTGGCACATTCTAACCCCATCTAGTGTGATTCAATCACGCTCTTAGGAACCCAAAACATATTTGAGCTCCTAGGGTTAATTAGGTATTCCTTAGGGATAACCTCCCTAGATATCTTCCTAATGACCCTCCTAGGCTTATTAGCCTTGGTCATTTGGGTCTTACCTAGGTTGACTCTAGGGGTAACTCCCCTTGCAACCTTCTTAGTGGCCACCCTAGGTTTCCTAGAAACCCTAGCCACTAGGCACAACCTTTGGTCAACCTTAGGGATGACTTCCCTATTGACCTTGGTCTTCCTAGACCTAGTTTGTGTCCCATAATCAAATGGAACACTATGGTAAGCCACCTTAGGCTTAGGTTTGTGACCCAAACCTTGTTTGCCCTTGGTTGACTTTTGACTCTTAGGTCATAAGTGTTGACTTTGAGATTTGGACCTAGACTTTTGATCATTTGACCCTTTAAATTGGTTTTGTATATTCCTAAGGGTCTTTTCTAGTTTCTCAAACCTTGACCTCAAGGCTTGGTTCTCTAATTCTAATTGCCCAATTTTAGAATTTTGATTTAAATCTTGGGCATTGGACTTCTTAGGCATATGCCTAGTCCATTTAGGATTGAAACCTAGGTGCTCTTGCACCTTTCTAATGGTCTCCCTAGGTAAAATTTTTCTAGAGTTATTTAACCTAGGTTTGTCCTTAGATAAGTTGTTTTTAGGGACATTAGTCCCAAATTTCTCCTTACTCCTAAGGTTGACCTTATTAGCTCCTAAGAAATATTCTCTATTTCTAGCATGCTCTTTTTGATAAATAGCAAGATTGCTAAAATTATTTCTAGCATGCTTTTGACTACAAGAATTAGAAAGAGCATTACTAAAATATACCTTAGGGTTAGCCTTAGCTCCCCCTACTTGTGTAGCTCCTTCTTGCCCCTTCTTCTTCCCTCTTAGGCATTGACTCCGGTAATGTCCCGGTAGCCGGCATTTGAAGCAAATGACATATTCTTTGCTCTTTTGCATTGAGGGACCGACATCCTTGACCTTTGGAGCCGGTGGAGCTTTCCTAATCTTCTTTGGGCATTTGCTCTTGTAATGCCCATACTCCCTACACTCAAAGCACATTATATGAATTTTATTTGAAATTAAAGTGTTTGAGTTACCTAGGGTGGTGGTAGGAGCCGGAGTTGAATTTTGAGCTTCCTCATCTTGACCGGATGTTGAAGGCTCTTCTTGAGGTTGCTCCGGTGTAGATGGTCTCTCCCCCTCAATCACGGAGGTGGATGCTTCTCCCACCTCTTCTACTTCCTTTTCCGATCCGGAAGTTGACTCCTCACTTTCTTGTGAGGATGATGAAGCTTTCTCTTCGGTCTCCTCCTCTTCCAAGTCTTCTTGGACCGATTCGGGATTGTCGTAGAACTTGACCAACTTGTTCCACAACTCCTTGGCATCCCTATAGCTTCCTAATCTAGACAAAATGTCGTTAGGTATCAAATTAACAAACATTTTTGTTACCTTAACGGTTGTCTTGAATTTTTGCCGTTGATCCTCAGTCCATTGCTTCTTTTTGAGAATTTCGCCGTTCTCTCCTCTCGGAGCATCAAAACCTATAATCACGACAAACCAATTTTCTATATTCGACATTAGAAAATATTCCATCCTACCTTTCCAATACGCGAAATCTTCGCGGTCAAAGGCGGGTGGAGTCGTTATGTCATCGCCTCATCTTTCTTGAAGATCCATCGTCTTCCCTCTAGCTTCTTTAGCTCCCGGAGTTTAATCCGTAGAAGAGCCCCGGGCTCTGATACCAAATGTTAGATATTTGAGGCCGCTAGAGGGGGGTGAATAGCGTCGCGTGATGGAATTCGATCGCGTATTCGTCTCTAAAATTTCGTTAGTACGCAGCGGAATAGTAATGAAAGCAATAACGAAACAATTAACAACACGCAAACACAATTGTTTAATGTGGTTCGAAACCGAACGGTTCTTACTCCACGGATCGGGTTCGTACGAACCCTAGCGATGCCAATCACACACCACTATAATAAACACTCCTTCTCGGAACAATCCGGAGGCGGAGAAACCTCGTACAAGATGATTACAACAATAATCAAAAGCTACAAGCAAATACAATGAAATACAAAGCAAGACTAGTAAAGAAAAACACTTTACAAATGCTCTTGAATGCTTGATCGCTAGGTTGATTGAGTAGCACTTGGAGACCCTGAATTGCAGCAGCAACTCGCCCCAAATCGCCTCAAAGAACCATCCCAATTTCCTCCATCACGAGCTCCTTATAAAGCTTCAACCTGTGCTGGAAAAAGTCGATCGATCGGTGATCGAGACCATCGATCCATCGATGCCCTAGTTGTCGTGAGACAACGGCTAGATCCACGCTGGATAAGTCCAACGGATCTACCATCAGTCGACTGATCATACCCATCAGTCGACTGATGGAGTCCTCACTCGACCAGTCGAGTCTCGACTCCATTCTGTGGCCGATTTCAAGCACGGTCGTGATCACGATCACCAATCGCGCTCGAGCCATCGATTCGCCCACCTCGCGGCGATCATCGGCTTCTGATCGAGCCCTAGTTGATTCGGTCCGATCGCCACATGGCACGATCGACCGCACACCTCAAACATGAGGTTTTAGCCCAAGTATGGTTCCCCCATACTTGCTAGACCACCCTTAGCCTAGACCTAAGCCTTCTAGCCACCTCCATCAGCCTCACGCCTCTCGGATCCCTCCAAGTCATCCATGACTTGTTCATCCATCGCGCTAGCCTTCAGGTGCTTCCATCGGCTATGTCATACTAACGGTGTCTACACCGCCAAGGCACATTGGACTTACGCTGCTAAGACTCCGCTTGGACTTTACGCCACCAACCATTGGACTTATGCTGCCAAGACTCCCGCTTGGACTTTACGCCGTCAATATCAAACCCTTGGACTTCTCAAATGCCAAGACTCAAGATTGGACTTTCCCTTGCCAACCCATGTTGGACTTTTTATGCCAAGACCCATGCTTGGACTTTCCCAAATGTCAAGTGTCCCACTTGGACTTCCCTTGCCAACTCATGTTGGACTTTCCATTGCTAAGACTCATGCTTGGACTTTACCAAATTCCAAGTGTCCCACTTGGACTTTCCATGCCAAGTACCCAAGATTTGGACTTTTCCATGACAATTACATTATCATATGTTTTTGTCGAACATCAAAACATCACTGGAGTCAAACTCGAGTCCTGGTCAATCGTGACCTGGGCCGATTGCACCAACAATCTCCCCCTTTTTGATGTTTGACAAAAACCAAACAAAACATTGAGTTAGCACACTAACTCAAATCCCTTACCAATTATCCCAAATTTGTAATCTTAAACATTCTCCAAATGTTCTCCCCCAAATATTCTCTCCCTTCTCTCCAAGGAGGTCAATGTCTCATGTCCCAATGAGATCTTACAATCTCCCCTTTGGTCTAAAAATACCTAGGATGCCTACCATCTTCCTAGTGATAAGTCCCATATCACTCAAGAGAGGCAATCCTATTCACTCTCCCAATTTACAAATTGGGTATCAAAAACCCATCAATTTTCCCAATTGATGATACTCTCCCAATAACTTCTCCTCTTCAAGGAGAAAAACACATCCATCATCCCAAGATGGATACCTCCCCCTAAAGGTTTGCTCCCCCTTGACCATTGCACCAACAATGTCCTTGGGAAGTCCCTAAGTCAATAGGAACTCTAAGCCATCAAAATTAAGGTTAGAAATTCAACATTGAACTTTCCAACACCTTAAAATTGATACAAACCCTAAACACCTCTCCTAATCCAAATCCAATGAATTTTTCACTCTTCATCATGCTTCCCAAAGTATATCCTAGGGTTAGGAGTGGTTAGGGACCTTAACCGCAGCTGAAATTGGGTTAAACAACCTTGGTTACACCGAAATCAGGCAATCAGTCGAGTGATTCAGAAATCAGTCGACCGACACGCTCATCAGTCGACTGCCACCCAGGGGCAGTCGACTGATTACTGAAAGTCTCGATTTATAGTTATCAGAAACGAGTTTTGAAAAATCATAACTAATTATATGTATATCGAAAAGTCATGAAATTTGATACGTATAATACTTATGACCAATACAATGGGTGAAAAATATTTGAAAATTATTTTACCCAAAAAATAGTGAAATTGGAACAAAGTTCAAAACCATTGAAATTTTCAATGTTTTTGCCCTACTTTGTATCAACTTCATCAATGGTAATTGCTATCAAAAGATAGACTTTACCAAGTTTTTTTTTCAAAAAAAATAATTTTAAAATGTTTTCAAAACCCTATTTTGGATCATATCCCTTGGGCTCTAAGTACATGACTTGTACACAAGCTTTCCCAATGATCCACATGTTGGTTAAAGATGAGTTTTAGTACATCTAGATGCAAAGACTATGCACCTTGAACTTAACTCATATCCTAGCACCTCACATGTATCTAAGGCGTATAAATACACATACATATCAATTGGATGTGAGATGTGAGTTTTGATTCATTTAATCTAGAGTTTCATGCATTTTCTAAGGCAACCCTACTTGATTCCCTTATAAATGGGACTCCAAGTCGTGTCATAGTCCTTAAATCAATTTTCAATCGAGTTAATGCATGAATGTATGATCATGGCATAAATAATAGCATTATTAAAATATGGCCAATGATCATGATGTCATGACATATGATAAAATCTAAAAACACATGACATTTAAAACCTTAATCCTAAAACATGAACATGACATATGAAATGATTAAAAGTAAACATGATGTCATGACATGTTATATGGAATACAAAGCATGACATATAAAATATATAGGTATAATAATACCTAAATTTTAATATTAATTGCCATTTGATATAATTAATCATATTTTGCCATATTTCTACTTTTCTCCCAAGTGTGCCAAAAACCCAAAATGGCACACCAACCTCTAAACCTAAATTGTGTCAATTTGATCATTTTATCAAACTTCTCAAATAATATTGGCACATCCTAAAATCTTTTAGGATTAAAATTCAAATCTATTTCCAAGGTAACTATAACCTTGAAAATAACCTAAAGTGCCACCTTTGCCATGGTTGAGTTAACTACCCATCCAATCAAGGTTGGCACATTCTAACCCCATCTAGCGTGATTCAATCACGCTCTTAGGAACCCAAAACATATTTGAGCTCCTAGGGTTAATTAGGTATTCCTTAGGGATAACCTCCCTAGATACCTTCCTAATGACCCTCCTAGGCTTATTAGCCTTGGTCATTTGGGTCTTACCTAGGTTGACTCTAGGGGTAACTCCCCTTGCAACCTTCTTAGTGGCCACCCTAGGTTTCCTAGAAACCCTAGCCACTAGGCACAACCTTTGGTCAACCTTAGGGATGACTTCCCTATTGACCTTGGTCTTCCTAGACCTAGTTTGTGTCCCATAATCAAATGGAACACTATGGTAAGCCACCTTAGGCTTAGGTTTATGACCCAAACCTTGCTTGCCCTTGGTTGACTTTTGACTCTTAGGTCCTAAGTGTTGACTTTGAGATTTGGACCTAGACTTTTGATCATTTGACCCTTTAAATTGGTTTTGTATATTCCTAAGGGTCTTTTCTAGTTTCTCAAACCTTGACCTCAAGGCTTGGTTCTCTAATTCTAATTGCCCAATTTTAGAATTTTGATTTAAATCTTGGGCATTGGACTTCTTAGGCATATGCCTAGTCCATTTAGGATTGAAACCTAGGTGCTCTTGCACCTTTCTAATGGTCTCCCTAGGTAAAATTTTACTAGAGTTATTTAACCTAGGTTTGTCCTTAGATAAGTTGTTTTTAGGGACATTAGTCCCAAATTTCTCCTTACTCCTAAGGTTGACCTTCTTAGCTCCTAAGAAATATTCTCTATTTCTAGCATGCTCTTTTTGATAAATAGCAAGATTGCTAAAATTATTTCTAGCATGCTTTTGACTATAAGAATTAGAAAGAGCATTACTAAAATATACCTTAGGGTTAGCCTTAGCTCCCCCTACTTGTGTAGCTCCTTCTTGCTCCTTCTTCTTCCCTCTTAGGCATTGACTCCGGTAATCTCCCGGTAGCCGGCATTTGAAGCAAATGACTTGTTCTTTGCTCTTTTGCGTTGAGGGACCGACATTCTTGACCTTTGGAGCCGGTGGAGCTTTCATAATCTTCTTTGGGCATTTTCTCTTGTAATGCCCATACTCCCTACACTCAAAGCACATTATATGAATTTTATTTGAAATTAAAGTGTTTGAGTTACCTAGGGTGGTGGTAGGAGCCGGAGTTGAATTTTGAGCTTCCTCATCTTGACCGGATGTTGAAGGCTCTTCTTGAGGTTGCTCGGTGTAGATGGTCTCCTCCTCAATCACGGAGGTGGATGCTTCTCCCACCTCTTCTACTTCCTTTTCCGATCCGGAAGTTGACTCCTCACTTTCTTGTGAGGATGATGAAGCTTTCTCTTCGGTCTCCTCCTCTTCCAAGTCTTCTTGGACTGATTCGGGATTGTCGTAGAACTTGACCAACTTGTTCCACAACTCCTTGGCATCCCTATAGCTTCCTAATCTAGACAAAATGTCGTTAGGTATCAAATTAACAAACATTTTTGTTACCTTAACGGTTGTCTTGAATTTTACGTTGCTCCTCTCCATTGCTTCTTCTTTTGAGAATTTTTTGTTCTCCTCTCGGAGCATCAAAACCTATAATCACGACAAACCAATTTTCTATATTCATCATTAGAAAATATTCCATCCTACCTTCCAATTGCGAAATCTTCGGTCATGGAGTGGAGTCGCTATGTCATCCCAATCTTTCTTGAAGATCCATCTTTCACCTCTAGCTTCTTTAGCTCCCGGCGTTTAATCCGTAGAAGAGCCCCGGGCTCTGATACCAAATGTTAGATATTTGAGGCCGCTAGAGGGGGGGTGAATAGCGTCGCGTGATGGAATTCGATCGCGTATTCGTCTCTACAATTTCGTTAGTACGCAGAGGAATAGTAATGAAAGAAATAACGAAACAATTAACAACACGCAAACACAATTGTTTAATGTGGTTCGAAACCGAACGGTTCTTACTCCACGGATCGGGTTCGTACGAACCCTAGCGATGCCAATCACACACCACTATAATAAACACTCCTTCTCGGAACAATCCGGAGGCGGAGAAACCTCGTACAAGATGATTACAACAATAATCAAAAGCTACAAGCAAATACAATGAAATACAAAGCAAGACTAGTAAAGAAAAACACTTTACAAATGCTCTTGAATGCTTGATCGCTAGGTTGATTGAGTAGCACTTGGAGACCCTGAATTGCAGCAGCAACTCGCCCCAAATCGCCTCAAAGAACCATCCCAATTTCCTCCATCACGAGCTCCTTATAAAGCTTCAACCTGTGCTGGAAAAAGTCGATCAGTCGACTGATCGAGACCATCAGTCGACTGATGTCACTGTTGTCGTGAGACAACGGCTAGATCCACGCTGGATAAGTCCAACGGATCTACCATAAGTCGACTGATCATACCCATCAGTCGACTGATGGAGTCCTCGCTCGACTAATCGAGTCTCGACTCCATTCTGTGGCCGATTTCTCGAGCACTCCGATCACACCAATCGATCGCTGAGCCATCACATCCCACCTCAGCTCGGCTGAGTCCACTCGCGGTCAAAACCCTAGTTGACTCGGCCCGACGCCACATGACTGGCCGACCGCACACCTCAAACATGAGGTTTTAGCCCAAGTATGGTTCCCCCATACTTGCTAGACCACGCTTAGCCTAGACCTAAGCCTTCTAGCCACCTCCATCAGCCTCACGCCTCTCGGATCCCTCCAAGTCATCCATGACTTGTTCATCCATCGCGCTAGCCTTCAGGTGCTTCCATCGGCTATGTCATGCTAACGGTGTCTACACCGCCAAGACACATTAGACTTACGCCGCCAAGACTCCGCTTGGACTTTACGCCGCCAACCATTGGACTTATGCTGCCAAGACTCCCGCTTGGACTTTACGCCGCCAATATCAAACCCTTGGACTTCTCAAATGCCAAGACTCAAGCTTGAACTTTCCCTTGCCAACCCATGTTGGACTTTTTATGCCAAGACCCATGCTTGGACTTTCCCAAATGTCAAGTGTCCCATGCCAACCCATGTTGGACTTTTCATTCCAAGTCCCATGCTTGGACTTTCCCAAATGCCAAGTGTCCCACTTGGACTTCCCTTGCCAACTCATGTTGGACTTTCCATTGCCAAGACCCATTCTTTGACTTTACCAAATGCCAAGTGTTCCACTTGGACTTTCCATGCTAAGTACCCAAGACTTGGACTTTCCCATGACAATTACATTGTCATATGTTTTTGTCGAACATCAAAACATCACTGGAGTCAAACTCGAGTCCTGGTCAATCGTGACCTAGGCCGATTGCACCAACAAATTCTATCCTCCCCCTCAATCCTAGAGGTGGAGGCTTCCTCCAATTCTTCCACTTTTTCTTCCTCCTCGGATGTCGAACACCTCTCGACCTCCGAATCCTTACTTTCTTGTGAGGATGAGCTTTCTTCCTCCTCCTTTGATTCTACCTTATCCTCTTGGACCGGTTGGGGTTTCTCATGAAATTTTGCCAATTCACGCCAAAGCTTCTTGGCATCCTTATATTCACCTAATCTACACAAGATATCATTAAGAATCAATTCAACCAGAATTTTATTACCTTCTTATTTTTCTAAAATCTTTGGAGTTGTTCCTCGGTCCATTTCTTTATCTTGAGGAAACCTCCCTTTGCCCCCTCTTGGATATTCAAATCCTTTCATTAAGGCGGACCAATCTTCATCATCATCATGAAGTCTTCAATCCTTGCCTTCCATTGATTGAAGCCTTCTCGTCCATAAAATGCATATGGAACCGAAGTGTTGATATTTCACCCCAATCCAAGATTTTGTTCCATCTTACCCTCTAGCACCTTAATCCTTCTGTTGTGAAGCCAGAGAAGAGCGACCCGCTCTGATACCACTTGTAGGGGATCGTATGTCGCTAGAGGGGGGTGAATAGCGTCGATGATGGAATTCGCTCGTGTTCGTCTCTTCAATTCATTAATATGCAGCAGAAATAGAAACTACAATACGAGTACAAATACGAGTACACAAGAATACAAGCACACGGATGCACAAGATGAGATATAATGTGGTTCAGAACCTTAAGGTTCCTATTCTACTGGTCGAGCTCTAGTGATGCACACGCCACTAATAAAACTCCTTATCGGAACAATCCGGAGGGAGAGAAACCTCGTACAAATGATTACACAAGTAATACAATAGATACAAGCAAATATAATAAAATCCAAGTAAAGAAAACCGGTCCTAGGTTTTATTTTCTATTAAATGGGCAGCCTAATTTAGCTCTAGAGATGCACAATGACAATAATCACAAAGCAATACGTAACTGAAACGGTAGTCAACTGCGCAGTGTCGACTAGGTTGTCAATGTAGGAACATTGGTGGCCGGCTAGAGGGGGGTGAATAGCCCTCAATCGTTGTATGGTGGAATACGATCATTCTTGTGTGCTTGTCTACAATTGTCGTTAATATACGCAGCGGAAACAATAGAAATAATAACAACAATACAATCACACGCAATATACAAGATATACATGGTTCGGAACCGAATGGTTCCTACTCCACAGGGTGAGCTCAACGAGCTCGTGTTATGCGCACGACACTAACAACACTCCTTCTCGACAACACGTCGGAGGTGGAGAAATCTCTCACAAGCAATTACACTAAGTAATATGAAATACAAGCAATATAAAGACAAATACGAAATACACGTAAAGAACACTTTACAACGCTTGCTTTGAAACCTTTGTTTGTTGCTTGCTTTAGATGGCTCTTGAAGGTCTGGAATGCAGCAGCAATTCCCCTCTAAAAGTTTCACAAAAGTCTTGGAAAAATCCTCCATCTTGAGCTCCATTTATAGCCTGCATCAAGCTGATTTCGCGTGCATTAGTCGACTGGTCCTATAGCTGTTGTCTCACAACGACTTGATCCACGTTGACAAAACTCCAACGGATCCATCATCAGTCGACTGATGATACCCATCAGTCGACTGATTATCCCATCAGTCGAGTGGTCGCACGAGCACTCTATTGGAAACTATTCTGTGGCTGAAAACACCCCGATCACCGATCGATGGTGTTATCTGATCGCTATCCTCGACAATGATCGATCACCAGACTGCTCGATCGAACACCAAGAACCCTAGTTGACTTGAGTAGTCGATCGCACCTATGCTACCGATCGATGTCGGACAAAATCTCAAACACCAAGTTGTTTAAGCATCTGACATTCAGTCTTAGCCACTTGGCCAAGTCCACCTCATCCCTCATGGAGTTCCCCACCGAAGCTCTCTTCCCTCGGCCTACGTCCCTCGAATGCACCAAGCGCACAACTTTGCAACGCCATCCTTTGCATCTCTTGCCCTCGAAGTATGCTTCCCTTGGGCCTCACTCCATTCGCTCCCCGTCTGGCGATCCCTCGGAAGCACCAAGTGCACGACTTCACAATGTCATCCTTCACTGACTCAAGGATCCCGAGCCTAGTGAACTTGCCAAGTCCTCAAGACTTCCCTCATGCACCAAGCACACGGCTTCGCAATGCATTTCTCACCAAGCACCAAGCGCACGGCTTCGCAATGCTTTGGACTTTTCCACACCAAGCCCCATTCTTGGATTTTTCATGCCAACTCCATGTTGGACTTTCCTATGACAATCCTATGTCATAAGTTTTGTCTATCATCAAAATACTACTCGAGTCAAACTCGAGTCAACCCGGGCCGATTGCACCAACAATCTCTCCCTTTTTGATGATTGACAAAACTATCCCTCAAGTCTACCAATTATCCCTAATTAGCAATTATCACATCCCAATGAGAATTCCAAACCCAATTAGTAACTTGGTAACTTCTCCCCCTTTTTAACATACATCAAAAAGGTCCTCCCTAAGGGTATGAATGTCTCATATCCTAATAAGATCTTACAATCTCTCCCTTGGAGGAACACACGCCTACAATCTTTCTAGTGATAAGTCTCATATCACTTAAAGAGAGGCAATCCAATTTTCCTCCTATGAGAAAAAGTACACATCCATCTTCTCATGATGGATACCTCCCCCTAGAGGCTTGCTCCCCCTTGACCATTGCACCAACAATGTCCTTGGAGAGTCCCTAAGCCAATAAGAACATTAAACAATTCAAAATTAAGGCAAAGTTCAACAATGAACTTCCATCCACTTTAAAATTGATACTCACCCTAAACACTTCTTTTAATCCATATATAATGAATTTCCATCCTTTCTAATGCTCTCCCAAGCATGTCCTAGGGTTAGGAGTGGTTAGGGGACCAAAACCTAGCTGAACATGGGTCTAACCACCAAGGTTTACCCAAAATCAGCAGTATCAGTCGACTGAATTAGATATCAATCGACTCCTTCCCACATCAGTCGACTGGCCTCCATGGCAGTCGACTGATAACTGCATTTGCAGTTTTCTAATTTTCAGAAATGAATTTCTGAAATTCGTAAGTAAATATACATAAGTTGAAAAATCTTGAAATTTTGTATGTATATTACTTATTACAATCATAATAGGTGAAAAATATTGGAAAATTATATTACCCACAAAATAGTGAGATTGACACAAAGTTTAAAAGTTTAGAAAAATTTCAATAATGAGCTCTCTTTGTATCATCCCATTCAATAGTGATAGCTATCAAAAGATAGACTTTACCAAGGTTTTTCAAAATGTTTTTGAAACCTTCAATTCCTTTTTCCTAAACATCTCACTTGTATCTAAATGTACAAAACACATTCAAGGCAAATATTCTAGTGAGATGTAGGTTTTTGTTCTTTAATGGTCTCATGCATATTCTAAGGCAACTCTACTTGATCCTCTTATGCATGTGACTTCAAGTCATGCTAATGGTTCTTAAATCAATTTTATTTTATGCATGATATGATTATGGTATATATATGATATAACTAAGCATGTGCCAAAATCATGATGTCATGACATGTGAATGAAATATAAGCATACATGACATATAAAAATAAGTCTAAACATGATCATGACATTTTTAGAGATAAAAATGAAAGTGATGTCATGACATGGCAAGTAAAATATACTAAGGTATAAAATACCTAAGTGTTAAATCCAAATTGTCATTTCTAGGAATTCATTCTATTTTGCCTTAATATCATTATCTCCCAAATGTGTCATAAGCCCAAAATGGCACACCCATACTTCTAAGACCTATTTGTGCCAATTTAATTATTTTTCAACTTCTCAAAGCATATTGGCACATCCTAATGTGTCAACTCATCATGGTTAGGTTAACTACCCATCCACTTAGGGTTGACACATCCTAACCCATCTAGCGTGAATCGATCACGCTCCTAGGAATCCAATACCTATTAGAGCTCCTTGGGTTAACAAGGTATTCACTAGGGATAACTTCCCTAGATACCTTCCTAATGACCCTTTTAGGCTTTGAAGTCATAGTCTTTTGGGTCTTTCCTAAGTCAAACCTAGGGGTAACTCCCCCTTTGACCTTCTTAGTGGCTTTCTTGGTTTTTCTTAAGTCCTTAGCCACTAAGCAAACACCATGGCTAGTCTTAGGGATAGCTTCCCTATTAGTCTTGGTTTTTCTAGACTTAGAAATTGTTCCATAATTAAATGAGACATTATGGTAAGTCTTCTTGGGCTTAGGTTTGTGACCCAAACCTTCCTTGCCCTTAGACCATTCTTGAACCCTAGGTCTTGACTTTTGGGCATTTGACCCTTGAATAGAATTTTCTATAATCATAAGGGTCTTTTCGATTCTCTCAAGTCTTGATCTCAATACTTGGTTTTCTAATTCTAATTTTCCCAATTTTGATTGTTCATTAGGTTTTTGGGAAGACCTCTTCTTCTTAGGCATGTGCCTAAACTTTTTGGGATTAATACCCAAATTTTCTTCTATTCTCCTAATTGATTCCCTAGGTAAAATAGTTCTAGTGTTATTGGTCCTAGGTTTATCCTTAGATAAATTTACATGCTTAGCACCTAAACAATAAACCTTATTATTTCTACTAGCATGCTTTTCATTAATAATTACAAGAGAACTAAAATAATTCCTAGCATGCTTGTTAACCCTAGAAATTGAAGGTGCATTAAATAAATTTACCTTAGGGTTAGTTTTGGAAGCTCCCCCCTACTTGAGATACACCTTCTTGCCCTTTCTTCCTCCCCCTAGGGCATTGGCTTCTATAATGCCCCCTTTGGTTGCATTTGAAGCACACAATGTGCTCCTTGTTTCTAATTGTGGGGACTCCAGCATTTTTGACTTTTGGTGCCAGTTGAACCTTCTCACCTTCTTAGGACACTTACTTTTGTAATGCCCTTGTTCCCTACACTCAAAGCATGTTATATGATTTTTATTTATAATACCAACACTTGAGTTACCTAGGGAATTTTCGCTTCTCCCGGATGTTGAAGCTTCTTCTTGAACTTGTTCCGGAATAGAAGGCCTCTCCTCCCCCTCAGTGCTAGAGGTGGAGGTCTCCACTAAATCATCAACATCTTCGAATGTGGTGAGCAATTCATCAACATCCTCGAATCCGAATGTTGATGGGCATTCTTCCTCTTCATGGACCAATGTGGGCTCTTCATGAAATCTTATCACCTTGTCCCATAGGTCCTTAGCATCCCTAAAATTACCTAGCCTAGACCAAATATTGTTAGGAATCAAATCACTAAGTAATTCGATTGCCTTGAGATTTGTCTTGAAGTCCTTGATTTGGTCTTGGGTCCACCTTGACTTCTCACTTTGCCTATTGCTTTCATCTCTAGGCAATTCGAAACCATTTTCTAAGATTAGCATGAAATCAAAATTGATTTCTAGATATACCTCCATTTTTCTTCTCCACCATTGAAAATCTCCTTCGAATTTTGGTGGTTGGAGGTTGTAGCCGGCCATCTTGTAGTGCTTGTGTCGGCGGTTAGTCCTCGATAAGCTCTTAGCTCTGATACCACTTGTAGGATCGTTGGTGGCTGGCTAGAGGGGGTGAATAGCCCTCAATCGTCGTACGGTGGAATATGATCGTTCTTGCGTGCTTGTCTACAATTGTCGTTAATATACGTAGCGAAAACAATAGAAATAATAACAACAATACAATCACATGCAATACACAATATATACGTGGTTCGGAACCGAATGGTTCCTACTCCACGGGGTGAGCTCAATGAGCTCGTGTTATGCTCACGACACTAACAACACTCCTCAACAACACGTCGAAGGTGGAGAAACCTCTCACAAGCAATTACATTAAGTAATATGATATACAAGCAATACAAAGACAAATACGAAATACACGTAAAGAACACTTTACAATGCTTGCTTTGAAACCTTTGCTTGTTGCTTGCTTTAGATGGCTCTTGAAGGTCTGGAATGCAGCAGCAATTCCCCTCCAAAAGCTTCACAAAAGTCTTGGCAAAATCCTTCATCTTGAGCTCCATTTATAACCTGCATCAAGCTGATTTCGCGTGCATCAGTCGACTGATCATGACCATCAGTTGACTGGTCATGTAGCCGTTGTCTCACAACGACTTGATCCACGTTGGCAAAACTCCAATGAATCCATCATCAGTCGACTGATTATCCCATCAGTCGAGTGGTCGCACGAGCACTCGACTGGAAACCATTCTGTGGCTGAAAACACCCCGATCAGTTGACTAATCTCCCTCATCAGTCGACTGATGGTGTTATCAGTCGACTGCCATCCCTCAGCAGTTGACTGATCAGCCAGACCCTATTCAGTCGAACACTAGTCGAACCCTAGTCAACTTGGAGCAGTCGACTGACACCTATGCCAGTCGACTGATGTCGGGAAAAACCTTAAACACTAAGTTGTTTGAGCATTCGACACTCAGTCTTAGCCACTTGGCCAAGTCCACCTCATCCCTCATGGAGTTCTCCATCGAAGCTCTCTTCCCTCGGCCTACGTCCCTTGGATGCGCCAAGCGCATGACTTCGCAATGTCATCCTTTGCGTCTCTTGCCCTCGAAGTATGCTTCCCTTCGACCTCACTCCATTCGCTCCCCGTCCGACGGTCCCTCGGCTGCACCAAGCGCATGGCTTCGTAATGTCATCCTTCACCGACTCAAGGACCCCGAGCCTAGTGAACTTGCCAAGTTCTCAAGACTTCTCTCATGCACCAAGCACATGACTTCGCAATGCATTTCTCACCAAGCACCAAGCGCACGACTTCGCAATGCTTTGGACTTTTCCACACCATGCCCCATTCTTGGATTTTCCATGCCAACTCCATGTTGGACTTTCCTATGACAATCCTATGTCATAAGTTTTGTCTCTCATCAAAATATTGCTCGAGTCAAACTCGAGTCAACCCGGGCCGATTGCACCAACAGTCAAGTGTCAAAACACTCAACTAGTTGACTGGTCCATAACCCAAGTCGACTGATACACCTCAAATATGAGGTTTTAAGCCAAGTATGATTTCCTTATACTTGCTAGACCACCCTTAGCATAGACCTAAGTCTTCTAGCCACCTCTATTAGCTTCACACCTATCGAATCCCTCCAAGTCATCCATGACTTGTTCATCCATACATTAACCTTCAGAAGCTTCTATCGGCTATTGTCATGCTAAGTTGGTCTATACTGTCAAGGTACATTTGTACTTACGTTGCTAAGACACACGCTTGAACTTTACATCGCCAATATCATACCCTCGGACTTCTCAATTGCCAAGTATCCATGACTTGGACTTTCACCGCCAAGACTACACACTTGGCCTTACATGACCAAGACTACGCCCTTGAACTTTCCATGCCAACTCCATGTTGGACTTTCCAAATGCCAAGACTTATGCTTGGACTTTCCATGTCAAATACTCAAGACTTGGACTTTTCCATTGCCAAGACTCATGCTTGGACTTTCCATGCCAAGTACTCAAGACTTGGACTTCCCATGCTAAGTACCCATGACTTGGACTTCCCATGACAATCACATTGTCATACGTTTTGTCGAACATCAAAATACCGTTCGAGTCAAACTCGAATCTGGTCAATCATGACCTGAGTTGATTGCACCAAAAATCTCTCCCTTTTTGATATTTGACAAAAGCCACAAAACCTTTAAACCACAAAACCTTTGAGTCAGACCACCTAACTCAAACCAATCAAACTCTCTTAATTCTCTAAATTCTCCCTCTTTTTGACATACATTAAAAAGACTCTCCTCAAGGGTATCAATGTCTCATATCTCAATGAGATCTTACAATCTCTCCCTTGGTCTAAAAACATCTAGGATGCCTTCACTCTTCCTAGTGATAAATCCCATATCACTAAATGAGAAGCAATCCTCATTCTCCAATTTTCAAAATTCTCCCTGAAACACGCGGAGCAATAGGCGCAGCAGCCATCAAGACGTAAATTATGCACGTGCGGCGTTCTCCACGAAGTTGAACGTCCAAACTCCTATTTATAGGAGGGATCATCCAATGCAAATGGCTGCTGGATGAGCTTGCGAGAAAGAGGTCGAATGGAGGTTGTATTGTGAGTTCTGTCGGTGTGTGAAAGTAGAGAGATAGGAACACCAAGACACGGCCGGGATTTGTCTTGTGAAGGAGGACTCTTCTGTCATGATCGGTTCTCAGACAGAGCAGCATCTTCTTCCTTGGACGCGAGAAGTTTTTGACAGAACCTGTAAGTTTTTCCATTTTTTTTACAACTTCGGTTTTCTTTTATTTTCGCTTAGATAATCTCGATTAGATGCTAAAACTACCAACAATGGTATCAGAGCCCTTGTTGGAAAGCATCTAATAGATATTAGAAAGTTTTTTTTCCTGCAAATTAATTGTTCATCGCGAAATCGCGCGAAGAAGAAGATGAACAGTGCTGAACACTATTTCTGTCGAGTGGAATACCACTCTGGACAAACTACCCTGGCCATTCCAGAGTGGTTTGTTGAGTGGAAAACCACTCTGGATTAACTGACCGGGCAGTTAGACTGGTCTAGAAAATAGACCGGTCTGGAAGCATTAACTGCCCTGGCGGGAAGGGTAGTTTCACCATCGGTAAGGGCAATGATCGCCGCCGAGCGCTTTACCACCGGCCAGGTGGTATAGCGACAGGTGTGGTTTTACCATCGGCGTATGTATTATCGCCGACGGTAGTTTTACCACCGAGGTGGTATCACCGTCGCTGTGGCAGCTTCAACCCCACCAGGTTATATTATCGCGCAGGCGATTCACCGTCGGTAGGGCGGTTGTACCACCGGCCAGGGTTGTTGAACCGCCGACCAAGGCGGTTGAACCACCGACAGGGCAGTTGCGCCATTGGCTAGGGCGGTTGAGCTGGCTGCCAGGGCGGTTTACCACCTGCCTAGGCGATTGAACTGCTGGCAGGACAGTTGAACTGCTGGCAGGGCGGTTGAACCGCCGACAGGGTGATTTCCCTACAGGCCAGGGTGGTTTAACCGCAAGTAGAGTGGTTTATCGCTAGCCAGGGTGGTTTACTGCCTGCCAGGGCGATTGAACCGTCGGCATGACGATTGAACCATCGACCAGGGTGGTTAAATCGTAAGCAGGGCGGTTTACCGCCAGCCAGGGCAGTTTACCGCCTACCCATCAGTTTTGATTGGGCCGAATTAGATGGGCTGAGCATTGAATTTCTGATTGGGCTAGATTTCTAATTGGGCTTTCAATTAGAGAGGCCTAATTTGAAATTAATTAATTGGACTTAGGCTTTAATTTTGAGATCCAAATTGATTTGAGCATAGGTTCAATTTAATTGGATTTCAATGAAAGCTAAGTGTCCAATTGGCTCAAACAAGTGTTGTGTTAAGTGCTCTGGCACGACCAAGTGTAAATTGGATTTGGTTAACTCAACTCTAATTTAGTTCGACTTGATCATGCTTTAACAAATTGACCGAACTGGATTTGTCCAGATTGACATTGATTAGCATTATTTGACATTGGCTGAATCAGTTGTGGCTGAGTCAGTCATGGTCATATTTGGATCGAGCTGAGTTAAACACAATGCTTAGAAGTCAGTATTGACTGACTTGCTAATATTGACAATCGTCAACTTAACTCATGACTCAATAATCAAGTAATTGTTTGTAACAATTAGGACTTGATATAAACAACTTAGAGATAGACCAAATGAACTAGAGTTGATGCCTAGGAACGATGAGAAGAAAAAGAATACTATGCATATTGCTTGAGTGTCTGGGATACTCAGAGCAAATTGCGTGGTGTTTGGACTCTCACGGTGAATTTTGAGTCTTCAAGGTACTAATCGACTAAACTTAGATGATAATCAATTGGTAAAAATACCAATTGACTGGTCTAAGTAAGTCTGTCGACAGTTCTCCATAAAATCAAGGAAATTTATTCTTGATTTATTGTGATGGATCTATGCCTATATATATAAATTGAATTAAGTCGGTATAAGTACTGGTTTGTTGGTTTTGTACTGACTTAATTAATATCAATTTTCAGATGGCACAGATGATTACCACTATGACGAGATGCGATGTGTTGTGTAATCGGCTGAGAGAGGCTATCCAGGGGATAGAGTATGACTCAGCTCATGGAGTCGGCTGGCACACGGAGAGACTTGATAGATTTTTCTGGAGACTGGGGATGCAGGAGTTTCTGATTCTGGAGAATTACAGAATTTGGGCTCTAGTTCGCTCACTGCCACAACACCTGAGTGACATAGCGCATTAAATCTGGGGGCGCTATGAGGGACGCATCTCTTATACCCAGTTATACACTGAGCTGCTTCACTATGAGGACTGTGAGGTCCATCGTGAAGATCCAGAGGAAAATTCAGAAGAGGACCATGATGGAATCTTTCCTTTTGGATCGCTTCAAAGGTGTCCTTTAGAAGATTCTGCATCTTGGCATCATCTTGAGAGCATCTCGGTGGGGGATGTCCTAGTTCAGCCCAAGAAGATTGGGCATGTTTGGATCATTACTGCACTAGTGTTTGTCCTAGTGGGAGTAATGATTATCTATCTAGTTGTTTAGTTTTTTTTTTCAGTTATGAGTAGGAAGAATGTTATATATAACATTCTTAGTAGAATTATCTTTGTTATGTGTTGACAATGTACAACAAGTTTAATTTAATGATATATTCATTTTATGTTGTTAACTCTACATGATGTATGATATTTTTGCTCTTTGATTTGTTCATATTGAGTACAATTTAAATGATATGTTCATTTAATAATATCATGTTAAGATGGGATGTATGTAATGTAATTGATCAAAGTCGATTCGATTGGAACATACAAATGATGAGTGGGAATTGGATTGTCACTTGATTTTGTAAACCAAATCGAATTTACATTGAGTCAATTTATAGATTACATACATAAAATCATACACTAAATAACTAAATAATATGTTTATTTATATTAGGTTATGACAACTAAAAATATCATAGCTGAACTCAATAAGGGTGAGAAACTCAATGGGGATAACTACAAGATCTGACACCTCAAGATACAGTATATTCTTGAGGAACAAGAAGTTCTAGAGGCTGTAAATCAGGTCATGGTAGAACCTGTAGATGGTCCCACTACACAAAATAGACGAGATCTTGATGCCTACAAGGCATGGAAGAAGAAAGACTCCACTGCAAAGGGCATCTTGATTAGTTCAATGATTGATGACCTAGTTTTTTAGTATGAGTCGTATCCTTCAGCTCATGCTGTCTGGGTTACCCTTAAGGATAAGTACAGTGGAGTTAGTCTGAGCAAGCTTCGACAGTTAACGATCAAGTTCGATAGCTACAAGAAGCGCCCGAATATTACTATGGTTCAACATCTCAGGGAGATGTCGAATATGATTCGGGAGCTTAGAACTGCCGGTCACGAGATGACAGATGAACAACAAGTTCCGGCAGTTATTCGATCCCTTCCAGATTCTTGGGAAATCATGAAGCAGACCCTTACTCACAGCGAGAGTATTAAGACTTTCACTGATGTCTCTCGCCATGTTGAATTAGAGGCAGAGAGAGTAGAATCCGTGAGGATTTCTGCCCAAGCCTACTTGGCTGCCGGTTCTGCTGGATCATCTGGATCCAAGAAAAAGAGATGGTTCAAGAAGGGGAAGGGAAAGAAGAAAGAAGATGCTGCTGCAGGTGGGACATGCCTAATCAAGAAGAAGAAGAACAAGAAGACAGGGAAGAAACCTAAAAGTAAGGTGACTTGCTTTAATTGTGATAAAAATGGTCACTACGCTCGGGAGTGTACCGAGCCAAGAAAGGTAACTTCTAGTCTGTCTTCTGAGCATTTTGTTGCTAGTTCTGTGTTGTTGGCTGATTCTTATCCTTTGTGGATTATAAATTTGGGAGAAATCAATCATGTAGCTCGGGAGTGAGTTACATATGTGGAGTACCGTTGGGTACCAGTTGGTAACAAATGGATATATGTAGGAAACAATGCAAGAATCGAAGTCAAAGGAGTCGGCACTTGCAAACTTAACCTTTGGGGTGGAAGAACATTGTTTCTACATGATGTCTTATATGCTCCTTAGATTCGGAGGAATCTTATTTCTGTTACTTGTCTTCTTGATTTAGGATATTGTATAAATTTTTACAGTCGGTGTGTTGAACTCAAGATTGACTCAGTGTCAATTGGTTATGATTTTTTAACGAATGGTTTTATGGTTCTTGATGTGGAACTAAATGACAATTGTACAATTGATAATTGTTTTTCAAATATTGCTCTTACTAGTGATGCAGAAATGACTGATGATATTTGGCATGCTAGATTAGGACATATAGGACAAGATCGCATGAATCGGTTAGCTAAAGAGGGCTTATTGGGCTCTCGAGCTAAGATTAGCTTGTCTGTATGTGAGCATTGTCTTGTTGGAAAAGCAATTAGGAGACCATTTGGTAAGGCTATTAGGGCAGAGTCACCATTGCAATTGATTCATTCAGATATTTGTGGTCCAATGAATGTGAGGGCTAGACATGGAGCTTCCTATTTCATTATATTTATTGATGATTTCTCTCATTTCGGTCATGTGTATTTGATTTCTCACAAATCTGAAGCATTGGATTGCTTCATTCGTTATATAAACGAAGTTGAGAATCAAACAGAACGTAAGGTTAAGACTTTACGCACTGACCGTGGTAGAAAATATTTGTCTGATATGTTCAAGACAATATGTAATGATAAAGGGATTATTAGACAGCTGACGATCCCTGGAACTCCACAGCAAAATGGGGTTACTGAGAGAAGAAATAGGATTCTTCTCGAAATGGTTAGGTCTATGATGGTGCAGGCTAATTTGTCGATCTCCTATTGGGGAGATGCATTGCTAGCTGCAACCTATATACTTAACAAAGTGCCTTCAAAGTCAGTTCCATCTACATCATATGAATGTTGGACAGGCAGAAAACCAGATTTAAGAAATCTGAGACCCTGGGGGTCGGCTGCCTATGTTCATGACAGTTCTCACAAGTATGGAAAATTATGATCTCGAGGTAAGAAGTGTATCTTTATAAGATATTCTGATATTTCAAAAGGTTATGTTTTCATAGGTGAGCAATCAAATGGAATAATCTCCGAATTGGATTCGAGAGATGCTACTTTTCTTGAAACTGAGCTCCCAACTAGAGGTGAAGTTGATAAGACAATTCCTCTATTTGAGGAGGAAGAGTCGTTATCAACTGGACAAGTGTCTAGTGGGATACCTGAAACTAGTCAACCCAGTGGGAGTGCTTTGCCTAGTCATGGGGTGACTTCTCATCAACCCAACTTACGAAAAAGTGTTCGTAAGATCAAACCTAAGAAGAGGTTTGATATTGAGAATGAGGCAATGATGACACTCCCTGTTGACGATGAGGAACCTCAGTCAGTAAAGGAAGCTCTGGGCTCTAGAGCTAGAGAAAAGTGAAAAGTTGTAATGGTTAAAGAAATGGAGTTAATGATTAAGAATCATGTTTGGGAGTTAGTCGATCTTCCTCCTGGCCGAAGGGCTATTACGAATAAATGGATTCTCAAAATAAAGAGGAAAGATGATTGATCGATTAACCGATACAAAGCTCGTCTAGTTGCAAAAGAATTTACCCAATTGGAGGATATTGACTTTGAGGAGACATTTTCTCTCGTAGTAAAGTTTGTGTCAATCCGAGTTATTTTGGATTTAGTGGCGCATTATGACTTGGAGTTACATTAGATGGATGTAAAAACCGCTTTCCTTAACGGTGAGCTTGATGAGGAAATCTATATGGTCCAACCAGAAGGTTTCGTTGCTGAAGGCCAAGAAGATAAAGTATGTAGATTAAAGAAATCTATATATGGGCTAAAGCAAGCATCAAGATAGTGGAACATAAGATTTAACAAAGTGGTTTTATCTTATGGTTTCGAAATGATCAATGAGGATCATTGCATTTTCCTGAAGAAGGATAAAGAAAAGTATGTCATTTTATCATTATATGTTGATGATATGCTGATTGCAGGAAATGACATAGGTTTTGTGATAGAAGTCAAAAAATGACTTTCATCACAATTTGACACAATAGATATGGGAGAAGCTGAGTACATCTTAGGAGTAAAGATCATCAGGGATCGATCTAAAAGACTTTTAGATTTTTCTCAGGAGTCTTATATAAATAAGATGTTATAACATTTCAGTATATCTAATTGCAACAGTGAACAGACACCTATTGTGAAAGATACTATTTTGAGGAAGAGTATGAGTCCCAAAACTCCTAATGAAATAGCCGAGATGAATAAAAAACCATATGCCAGTGTTGTTGATAGTTTAATGTACACTATGTTGTGTACTCGTCCTGATATCAACTATGTTGTTGGCTTAGTGAGTCGTTTCCAGTCAAACCCGGGACCGAGACACTGGAAGGTAGTAAAAAAGATATTCAGATATCTGAAAGCGACGACAGATTACAGTCTCTGTTATCAAGGATCAGATATGAGCCTGAAGGGATATTCAAATGCATATTGGGCTGGGGACTTGGATGATAGAAAATCTATATCAGGCTATGCGTTCTTGTTGAATAGTGGCGCCATCTCTTGGAACAGCAAGAAACAGGCCTGTGTGGCCTTATCAACCATGGAAGCTGAATATGTGGCATGTTCAGCAGTTGTACAAGAAGCGGTCTGGTTAAGGAGGTTCCTGAAGCATCTGAAGATTGCTGAAGACAGTGGGAGTCCAGTGACTGTCTACTGTGACAGTCAAGCTGCTATAGCTTTTTCCAAGGATCCCAAATATCACAGCAAGGGCAAGCATATTGCTATAAAGTACAACTTTATTAGGGATATTATTGCTAAGAAGAAGGTGATTCTTGAGTATATCCCTACTCGAGCTATGCTTGTAGATCGTTTTACTAAGCCAATGACTAGAGAGTCATTTAATGAGCATGTAAAGTCTATGGGACTTCGTAGAATGTAACAATTTTGTAATCGGATATTGTAATTTGATTATTTTAATGCAAGCCATAATTTATTTAGTGTATGTGATGTCACATTCTAATAAGATCTCGATAAGCATGTTGACAGGTAGTGATTGGTCCTCTCACATGGATAATCATCTCTGTTTGTTATGTACAAATAGAGGTAAGACTATTGCTTATAGAATAGCTTTGGAAACTATATGTATGGGATACATACCTATAAGTTGGGATCGTCTTGATATGTGTATCAAGATAAGATCATTTAAGAAAAGTGATCGAAGTAAATGTTCCCACCATTTACTATACCTGTTTATGAGCCAGATTGGAATTCATATGTTGAATTCAGGATTAGACATTTGAAATGTTTGGATCAAAATCTGTACGATGTTAATGTAAACATGTGCTCTTTATTAGTAAAGAGAATAACATCATAGCATGTGATTCATACCAAGTGTGCTAAGGCGACAATAAGGGTAGTAAGAAAATGGATCTCTGCTTCTCTACTATGTGAGCCCGTTGAGATTATATATTGATCTCAGCATTTGCCCTTTGTGACTATTTAGGTGTCTGTTTGAAGTTTTAATCAGGGTCTGCTACTTTTGTATGTAAACCTATTGACTATGAATGATTCGGTCTATGGAACATGACTAAGAAAGCGACTGATTAAAATGAATGGATTCACACTAAAAAGGAAGATTAAATATGTTTACATCCTTTGAGAATTATTCACTGGTCGACCCATTTTTGTTATATATGGAAATATTTGTGAATATTGAGAATATGGAACATGCTCTTAACTTGATGCTCATTATGAGAGATTGGAGATGTTCATATTGATGTAAGTGGAGATTATTTAATCTGGGTAAATAGCAAGACATTATATCCAGGAAAACGGTTGAGTACCACCAGGAGAAAGGTTCAGTACCACCTGGTAAATGGTCAGGAGCCACCTGGAGGATGACAATGGGTCATCAGGTGAGTGACTATGTGTCATTCAGAGAATGGTTATATGTACCATTTGAGGAGCGGCTAAGTTAGGCGTAACAACTTTTCTTAGCATTGATCGCTCCATGAGCAGTTATGTAAAGTGTAACAACTTTCATAGCATTGGATTACTCAGTGTGCTTGCTGTCGCACGAGCCATTTTCCTAAGTAAGAATTGGTTGTTCTAATGGTCTTTGTGACTATTGATCTCTATTAGTCTTTTGGGACTATGGTCTTCGACACGATTCTGGTCTATGTGACTAGATACTTCTATTAGTCATTTGGAACTAATGACTCCGACTTTATTTAGTCTATGTAACTAAATACCTCTTATTGGTCTATGTGACCATTTTGTCTATGTGACATGCTTTGGATGAGTGGGAGATGAAACACGTGGAGCACACGTGGAGCGGTTGTTGCGCGTTGTGCACAGCAACAGCGCACGAAACTGCGCACACTACGTGCGATTTCTCCACGAAGTTGAATGTCCAAACTCCTATTTATAGGAGGGATCGTCCAATGCAGATGGTTGCTAGGTGAGCTTGCGAGAAAGAGGTCGAACGGAGGTTGTGTTGTGAGTTCTGTTGGTGTGTGAAAGCAGAGAGATAGGAACACCAAGGCACGGCCGGGATTTGTCTCGTGAAGAAGGACTCTTCCGTTGTGATCGGTTCTCAGACAGAGCAACATCTTCTTCCTTGGACTCGAGAAGTTTCTTACGAAACCTGTAAGTTTTTCCAATTTTTTTTACAGCTTTGTTTTTCTTTTATTTTCGCTTAGATAATCTCGATTAGATGCTAAAACTACCAACGCTCCCCTTTATGAGGAAGAACACATCCATCATTCCATGATGGATAACCTCCCCATAAAGCCTTACTCCCCCTTGATTATTGCACCAATAATGTTCTTGGAGAAGTCCCTAAGCCTATAGGAACACTAAATCATCAAAATTAAGGGAAAATTCAAACTTGAACTTTCATACATCTTAAAATTTGATTCTCACCCTAAACAACTCTCCTAATCCATATCCAATGGATTTTTACCCTTCCAATGCTTTTCAAAGCATATCCTAGGGTTTGGAGCAGTTAGGGCAGCCTAACATGACTGAAACATGGGTCAAACATCTTTGTTTACCCGAAATCAACCCAGCAATCAACTTGATCAGCCATCAGTCGATTGATATCAGCATAAGTCCACTGACAGTCTGAAACAGTCGACTGATAGCTATTTTTCAGAAATCAAAATGAGTTTTGAAAATACATAAGTAAATATACATATTTCAAAAAATCTTAAAAATTCATACGCACATTACTTACATGGAATAAAATGAGTGAAAAAATAGTTTGAAAATAAAATACTCATTAAGATGAGATATTGATACAAAGTTCAAAGCTATTGAATTCTTCAATATTTTTGATCTACTTTGTATCAACTTTCTCAATGGTGATTGCTATCAAAAGATAGACTTCACCAAGATTTTCTAAAATATTTTTAAAAACCTATTTTGAACTATGGACTATGGGCTAGATGTACATGATTTGTACATTAGCTTTCCTCATGATTCATCATTATCAATTAATGAGTTCTAAGTTCAATTATGATGTACTAAATAGACATATGAACTTAACTCACTTCCTAGCATCTCACATATGTCTAGAGTGTATGAAAACACACACAAGTCAACTTAATGTTATTGTGAGATGTGGGTTTAGGGTTATTAGGGTTTCATGCATTTTCTAAGCAACTTTATTTGATTCCCTTATACATGAGACTTCAAATCATGCCATTGTCCCTAAATCGAATTTAATTAACCTTAAATGCATGAATGATGATTATGACATATAATGATAGTATAAATAAACATGTGTCAATAATCATGAAGTCATGACATATGAATATACTCTAAACATGAACATGACATAAAAATTAATCCTAAGTATTATCATGATATTTTAGTGGAGGTGGAGGTTGCTGACTCAGGGTCTAGCTCTGCATCATCTCGAACATGTCAATCTGACATTTCTCCATCCGACTGAGTTGTTGACCCATGGAAGACATCAGATATGCTATAGAGGACTGCTCTAGACTGAGTTCCTCCAATCGTGTGTTAATGTCCTCATAAAACTCCTCGAACCTAGTCTCCAAGCATGCAAATCACAAAGACAGACTCTCTGACGGGGCATCTGATAACATGGGGTCATCCTCCTCTGCAGTTGGCTCGTCATACTCCGCCGCTGGCTCTCCAGGCTCCCTAGTTGGCTCTCCAGGCTCCCCAATTGGCTGAGGATGAGCTGGCCACTCCATCATCCCAGGCCCTGTCCACATGTCGACTAATGCAAAATGTCTCATAGTGATACGGTCGTATGAGTCGAACAGTGGCCTCAATGTCCCCTAGAAATGTTTATGGCTATGGATGCTAACCATGAAGTGATGATATGTCCAAAAGACATATGAACTTTCCCTTGCACAGGGGATATAAATTGGACTATGTAATGTAAGATGTTCACTGCAAAATTGATGTCTAAGAGAATTCGCATTGCATACATAAGAAATAGATAGCGAGGCCGAATCTTGGCCTGACCCTGGGTCACAATAGGCAAAAGACATCCAACAATGACTTTATAGAGTACATTGTCAGGAGCATATAAGCCATGGATAGAAAATAGATTCTGACCCAAAGGACGAGATCGATGGAAAAAGAAGTTATGCATGGAGTCTAGAGAAATATGATCAAAAGGAGCTAGTAAGGGTTCATCAAAAGTAGGATAAAATACGAAGGTGTCGACAGACGATTGACACGCCAAGAACTCCTGTAGAATCGTAGAAGTGAACTCCAAATCACGTTTTGCAATGTGAGTGGCGTATACTAGACCATCCCCAACCCTCAAATTGGAGTAAAACTCCATGACTAAGTCGATGTTAATTGGATGCATGCAAAATACTATTTTTGCTAAATGATAATGCATGATAAATTGGATAACAACCCCATAATACAATTGGAAAAATGGCTCATCTAAGTATCTAACCGGCATGGGTCGATACGATCGTGATAAAACCTGGGATCTTTCACCAGGCTTAGTCCTACATGGTTTTCTATATGAATGAGATGTATGCAATGAAATAGCACAAAACATGGTTAAATCAAGGTATTGTATAAGTAAAGTAATTAGGATTTTAGTTAGAGAAGTTACTTAGGAGTCATATGATCTAAGGTTGTAAGAGGCGACTGGAGTAGCAAGTGCTAGAGAGAAAACCGGTGAGAAGATGGTCGGAACACCAGTTGGAGCCCTAACTCGTGCGGTGGGAGGAAATAGGACACCTATTAGGAAGAAACAAGATGAAATAAGGTTAGGTTTGAAGAATCAAGCCTTACTTAGGGCTAGAAATGTCAGGGAGCTCTCGAACGAGGAAGGGAGAAGTCGTCGAAAGCGTCGGAGAAGAGGAGAGGTCGTGTGAGGAGGCCGAACCGCTAGGGTTTGGTCTTATAAAATTGTGGCGAGCAATCGACTGATGAGCCAGAGCAGTCGACTGTTCACGGTTCGGCGATCGATTCCCGACACCAGCAGTCAACTAATAGGGTTCGACAGTTGACTTCTTAACCTTCTGTGCCATGCTACAGGGTATTCAATTGACCGCTAGACTAAAGCAGTTGACTGATATCTGATTATCTGTTTGAAATTTATGTGAGTTTGATTTCTTCATTTAATTTTGTTTCATATAGTGTGTTTATTGCATGTATATCGATTAGTCCAGTATTATGGTTGTATTTGTGTGTTTGTTAATATGTTTTGATATTTTTATCTTATTTCCACAAGCATTAATATCCAAGAGTTTTATTCCTAGCATCTCACCCTTTCTAAATATTTGAAATACACAATCAAGATGAACCCTTTATTTTTTGAAATATAATACACCATAAACATACTTTCCATGCAAACACATGATAAGGCATATGAAGCATGGTAAGTGTATGACATACCAAGGTATATAATACCTAAGTGTTAGGCCTAAATGTTTCTCTAAATTTAAAATAATTTACCTTAATAGATCAATCTCTCAAGTGTGCCAAAAATCCAAAATGACACACCATGACCTCTAAATCTAATTGTGTCAATTTGATCAATTTTTCAAGCTTCTATTATTATATTGACACATCCTAAAATCCTTTAGGATAAAGTTTCAATGTCATTTCCAAAGTATCATATAATTTTAAAAATGACCTAAAGTGTCAACTTTACTATGGTTGGGTTAACTACCCACCCATTTAAGTTGACACATCCTGACCTATTTAGCGTTTGGAATTACGCTCTTAGGAACTCAATACCTATTGGAGCTCCTTAGGTTTACTAGGTACTCACTAGGGATATTCTCTCTTAGTACCTTCCTAATGACCCTTTTAGGCTTGGAAGCCGTGGTCAATTGGGTCTTGTTAAGGCTAACTCTAGGAGTAACTCCCCTTGTAACCTTCTTAATTAGTAGCTTCCTTAGGTTTCTTTGAAATCATGGCCACTAGACACATACCATGGTTAACTTTAAGGATGACTTCCCTATTAACCTTGGTTTTCTTAGACCTAGATTTAGTTCCATAATCAAATGGAACATTGTGATAGGTAGGCATGACTTCTTTGGACTTAGGTTTTTGCCCTAAACCTTTTCTATCCTTAGAAGGCTCTTGCCTCCTAAACCTTAAATTTTGACTCATATACCCTTTAATTAAATTTGTCAATTATGCAAGGGTCTTCTCTAAATTTTCAAGCGTTAACCTCAAGGTTTGATTTTCTAATTCTAATTTTCCCAATTTTGATTGTTCATTAATCTTTTGGGAATGGTTTCTCCTCTTAGGCATATGCCTATCTTTCTTAGGATTAATGCCTAGATTTTATCCTATCTTCCTAATGGTTTATTTAGGTATAATTTATCTAGGAATATCCTTAGACCTAAAATTATCAGTCTTAGCACCTATGCAAAAATATTTATTGTTACTTCTAGCATGCTTTTCATGAACAATAGAAAGATTATTAACATTACTCCTAGCATGCCTTTTGACATTAATATTTAAAGGTGTATTACTAAAATAAAACTTAGGGTTTGCATTAGAAGCTCCCTCTACATGTGATGTTCTTTCTTGGCCCTTGGTTAGCTTCCTCCCCCTAGGGCATTGACTCCTATAATGCCCTTTTTGATTGCACTTGAAACACACTATGTGCTTCTTGCTCTTATGTGTTGGGGCACCGACATCCTTGGCCTTTGGCATCGGTTGAGCCTTCTTAACCTTCTTATGACACTTGCTCTTATAGTGCTCATATTCCCTACACTCAAAACACATAATATGATTTTTATTTTTAATTAATGCGCTTGAGTTACCTAGGTCAGTAGTGGAAGCTGGAGTTGGTTCTTCATCTCTACTGGAGGTAGATGGTTCTTCTTGATTTTGCTTTGGTGTGGGAATTATCTCCTCCCCCTCAATCCTAGAGGTGGAGGTTTTTTCCAATTCTTCCACTTCTTCTTCCTCCTCGGATGTCGAACACCTCTTGACCTTTGAATCCTCACTTTCTTGTGAGGATGAGTTTTCTTCCTCCTCCTTTGATTTTACCTTATCCTCTTGGACCGGTTGGGGCTTCTCATGAAATTTTGCCAATTCGCTCCAAAGCTCCTTGGCATCCTTATATTCACCTAATCTACACAAGATATCATTAGGAATCAATTCGACTAGAAATTTTATTACCTTCTTATTTTTCTCAAATCTTTGGAGTTGTTCCTCGGCCCATTTCTTCATCTTGAGGAAATCTCCCTTTGGCCCTCTTGGGTATTCAAATCCTGTTAGTGCAATCGGCCCAGGTCATAATTGACCAGACTCGAGTTGGACTCAAGTAGTGTTTTGATATTTGACATTGATGTTTGATAATGTGTTGGGGAGATTGTTGGTACAATCGATCCAGGTCATGATTTTGATGTTTGACGATGGTTTGACCATTGTCATGGGAGAAGTCCAAGTCTTGTGTACTTGTCATGGAAAGTCCAACATGGGTTAGCAAGGAAAGTCCAAGCATGAGTCTTGGCAAGGGAAAGTCCAAGCTTGAGTCTTGGCAATTGAAAAGTCTAACATGGAGTTGGCTTGGAAAGTCCAAGGGTGTAGTCTTGGCAGTGAAAGTCTAAGTCATGGGTACTTGGCATTTGGAAAGTCCAAGGGTTGATATTGGTGGCGTAAATTCCAAGGGTGGAGTTTTGGCAGCATAAGTCCAATGGTTGATGGCGTAAAGTCCAAGCATGGTCTTGGCAGTGTAAGTCCAATGCGCCTTGGCGGTGTAGACACCGTTAGCATGATAATAGCCGATGGAAACACCTAAAGGCTAGCATATGGATGAACAGGTCATGGATGACTTGGAGGTATCTGACATGCATGAGGCTGATGGAGGTGGCTAGAAGGCTTAGATGTAGGCTAAGGGTGGTCTAGCAAGTATGGGGGCACCATACTTGGGGTTAAACCTCATGGTTGAGGTTATCAATCGACTGACATTATGACCGGTTCGACTGATGGAAGTTGTCTGCGGTTCGACTGTGGCTAAATGCAACAAAATAGCCTGGCAATTGACTACTATATGTAGCCATCGACTGCCATGGATGGCAGTCTACTGATGGTTCGACCAAGAGCACAGAATGCTCTATAGCCGACTGAGCAATCAGCTACGGGCACTAGCAGTCGACTGCTAATGTTGGTAGTCGATTGATGAGAGTTCTGTTGAACTTTTTCCTGCACGGATCTAACCGTTGTCTCACAATAACAGTGTCATCAGTCGAACTGATGTTTTTGGCAATCGACTGCTAGGAGGAATCTAGCCCGAGTTGCAGGTTTAAAAGGAGCACGAAGGGAGGATTTTTGGTAAGGTTCTCTTGGGCAATTTGAAGGGGAATAGTTGGTGCTTTTCACTCCTTCAAGGCTAGTCTAAGACAATCAAAGATCAAACATTCAAGCTCACATTTGTAAAGGTTTTCCTTACTCATATTTCTGTAGTTTACTTGTATTTATTTGTATTTCATTCTTATTGTTGTAAGAACCATTGTAAGAGGTTTTCTCCACCTCCAGATTGTTCCGAGGAGTTATTGATTAGTGGTTGCGTGTGCATCACTAGAGCTCGTTGAGCTCACCCGTGGAGTAGGAATCCTAAGATTCCGAACCATGTTATATCTAATGTATTAATTGTGTTGTATATTTGTTTTATTATTATTGTTTTCGCTGCATACATTAACCTTTATAGCAAGCACGTGAGTGAATTTCATCAAGAATGTCGAATCGCTATTCACCCCCCTCTAGCGGGTGCACAGGTCCTAACAAATCCTTTCATCAAGGCGGACCAATCTTCATCATCATCATGAAGTCTTCAATCTTTGCCTTACATTGATTGAAGCCTTCTCGTCCATAAAATGCATATGGAACCAAAGTGTTGATATCCCACTCCAATCCAAGATTTTGTTCCATCCTGCCCTCTAGCACCTTGATCCTTCTATTGTGAAGCCGGTGAATAGCGACCCACTCTGATACCACTTGTAGGGGATCATACGTCGCTAGAGGGGAGTGAATAGCGTCGATAATGGAATTCACTCGTGTTCGTCTCTTCAATTCATTAGTACACAACGGAAATAGAAAATACAATACGAGTACACGAGAATACAAGCATGCACATGCACAAGACAAAATATAATGTAGTTTGGAACCTTAGGCTTTCTACTCCACGGGTTGAGCTCGAATGAGCTCTAGTGATGCACACATCACTAAAAAAACTCCTTCTCGAAACAATCCAGAGACGGAGAAACCTCCTACAAATGATTATACAAGTAATACAGGAGATACAAGCAAATATAATAAAATGCAAGTAAAGAAATCTTTACAAAGAATGCTTGCTTGTTTGATTGCTTGACCCACACTTCAAGACCCTAACTTGCACCAGCAAATCACCTCAAATCGCCTAAGACATCGTTGCCAAAAACCTTTCCTTTGAGCTCCTTATAAAGATGCAATTCGGGCTGATTTTTGCCTGGCAGTAGACTTCTCATACCTAGCAGTTGATTGCTCTTATAACTATTGTCTCACAATGACTCAATCCATGCTAGAAAAACTTCAACGGCTAACTCATCAGTTGACTACCAAACCCTAACAATCGACTGATGCATAGTAGTTGAGGCGCTGGTCGAGCCTGCCTCGCTTCAGAAGTCGACTGATGCTAGACTGCAGTCGAGTGGCCTTAGCAGTCGACTGGCAGCATTGGCAGTCGACTGCTCAGTGTCGACTAGGTTGTCAAGTGTCAAAACACTCGACTAGTCAACTGGTCAATAACTTCAGTTGACTGATACACCTCAAACATGAAGTTTTAACCCAAGTATGATGCTCTCATACTTGCTAGACCACCCTTAGCCTAGACCTAAGCCTTTTAGCCACCTCCATCAACCTCACGTCTATCGAATCTCTCCAAGTCATCCATGACTTGTTCATCCATATGCTAGCCTTCAGGTGCTTCCATCAATTATTGTCATGCTAAGCTGGTCTACACCACCAAGGTACATTTGAGCTTACGCTGCCAAGACATACGCTTGGACTTTACGCAACCAATATCATACCCTCAAACTTCTTAATTGCTAAGTACCCATGACTTGAACTTTCACCGCCAAGACTACACACTTAGCCTTACCTGGCCAAGACTACACCCTTGGACTTTCCATGCCAACTCAATGTTGGACTTTCCAAATGTCAAGACTCATGCTTGGACTTTCCATGCTAAGTACTTAAGACTTAGACTTTCCCATTGCCAACACTCATGCTTAGAATTTTCATGCCAAGTACTCAAGACTTGGACTTCCCATGCCAAGTAACTATGACTTGGACTTCTTATGACAATTACATTATCATACGTTTTGTCGAACATTAAAATACCGCTAGCATCAAACTCGAGTCTGGTCAATCGTGATCTGGGTTGATTGCACTAATAAATGAGTCATTGAGGACTGGAGGGACCCTGAGGCATGAGGCTGATGGAAGTGACTAGAAGACTTAGGTCTAGGCTAAGGGTGGTCGATCAAGTATGAGGGGATCATACTTAGGTTAAACCTCATGTTTGAGTTTTATCAGTCCACTGGTCGCATGTTCAACATTTGAGACCCTAGTTTGACTCGAGTAGTTGACTGAGATTATGACCAGTCGACTGGTCGAGGAGTCGATTGAGGCTCCCGCCGATCGTGGCTATAATGATCATAAGTTGTGGGCAATCAATCGCCTTATATCGCTTGACTTCTAGGGTTTAACGATCCAACTGGAATTAAGTGGTGAGTGCATGCATCGTTAGCAATCAACTATTGGCTTATAACAGTTGACTGGTTCCTATAGCAGTCAACTGCTAGGTCAGGACAATCGACCGATGGGCATTAATCTGATGTGGATTAAGTCATTATGAGGCAATGATACAGTGTCCAATCGACTCCTCAGCTATTTTGGTTGCTTGAAGAGTAGCCTTGGAGACCTTGAATTACACTAGTAATTCGCTCCAAAACTCCTCAAAGAACCATGCCAAAAATCCTCCCTTTGTGCTCCTTTTAAACCTGCAACTCGGGCTGATTTTTGCATGGCAGTTGACTGATCAGAACTATCAGTCAATTGCCCCAATAGCCATTGTCTCACAACGGCACGAGCCACATTGGATAAATTCCAATTGATATGCAATCAGTCGATTGATCATACCCATCAGTCGACTGATCGAGCCTTCACTCGACTGTCAAACCCTAACAGTCGACTCGGAAACTTTCTGTGCCCGAAATCCCGACCATCAGTCTACTGATCTCCATATTAGTCGACTGCTCAAGCCATCAGTTGACTGCCCAATGATGACAGTCGACTGCTAGGCTAATTCCAGCAGTCAAACTCCCATTGACTCACATCAGTCGACTGACCTATGATCCTAATCGACTGATACACCTCAAACATGAGGTTTTAACCCAAGTATGGTGCCCCCATACTTGCTAGACCACCCTTAGTCTAGACCTAAGCCTTCTAGCCACCTTCATCAGCCTCATGCCTATTGGATCCCTCCAAGTCGTTCATGACTTGTTCATCCATACGCTAGCCTTCAAGTGCTTCCATCAGCTATTGTTATGCTAAGTTGATCTATACCGCCAAGGCACATTGGACTTGCGCTTCCAAGACTCCGCTTGGACTTTATGTCGCCAACCATTGGACTTATGCTACCAAGACTCCCGCTTGGACTTTACGTCACCAATATTCCCTTTGGGCTTCTCAATTGCCAAGACTCAAGCTTGAACTTTTCTTGCCAACTCATGTTCCATGCCAAGACCCATGCTTGGACTTTCCTTGTCAATCCATGTTGGACTTTCCATGCCAAGTCCCATGCTTGGACTTTTCCTTGCCAAGACCCATGCTTGGACTTTTCATGACAATGGTCAAACCATCGTCAAACATCAAGTATAACCTGGGTTGATTTCACCAACAATCTCCCCAATACATGTCAAACATCAATGTCAAACATCAAAACACTACTCAAGTCAAACTCGAGTCTGGTTAATCATGACCTGGGCCGATTACACCAACAATCTTCCCCTTTTTGATGTTTGACAAAAACACCTTTGAGTTAGACCCCTAACTCAAATTCCCTTACTAATCTTCCCAAATTGATAATTCCATAAATTCTCTCATTAATTCTCTCCCTTTTTGACATACATCAAAAAGGTTCTCCCCAAGGAGTTCAATGTCTCATATCCCAATGAGATCTTACAATCTCGCCCTTGGTCCAAAAACTTCTAGGATGCCTACAATCTTCCTTGTGATAAGTTCCATATCACTTAAGAGAGGCATTCCTATAAACTCTTCCAATTTCCAAATTGGGCATTTCACATTCCCATTTCTCCCCTCATGAGGAAAAATACATTCATCATCCCATGATGGATACCTCCCCCTAAAGGCTTGCTCCCCCTTGACCATTGCGCCAACAATATCCTTGGGAAGTCCCTAAGACTATAGGAACACTAAACCATCAAAATTAAGGTCTAAAGTTCAACATTGAACTTCCCAACACCTTAAAATTGATACACAGCCTAATAACTCTCCTAATCCATATCCAATGAATTTTCATCCTTTCTAATGTTTCCCAAAGTATATCCTAGGGTTAGGAGTGGTTAGGGAACCCTAACATAGCTGAAACATGGACTAAACATCCTTGTTTATCCAAAATCAGTCTATCAGTCGACTCTTATATAGAACAGTCGACTGAAATCACCATCAGTCGACTGATCCCTGATTTTCAGAAATCAGGTTTTCAAAAATGAAGTTTGAAAATGTGTAAGTAAATATACATATTTCAAAAAAAATTGAAATTTCATACGCACATTACTTACATGGAATATAATGGGTGAAAAATAGTTTGAAAATAAAATACCCATTAAAATAGGAGATTGATACAAAGTTTAAAAACCATTAAAACTTTAATGTTTTTGATCTACTTTGTATCACCTTCTTCAATGGTGATTGCTATCAAAAGATAGACTTCACCAAGGTTTTCTAAAAGGATTTTAAAATGATTTTGAAAACCTATTTTGAACCATGGACTATTGGCTAGATGTACATGACTTGTATATTAGCTTTCCTCATGATCCATATTTATGATTGAAATAAATTTAAGTTCATCTAGATGCAACATCTATGCACCTTGAACTTAACTTATTTTCCTAACATCTCACATGTATCTAGGGTGTATAAAACACACATAAGTCAATGTGATTGTGAGATGTGGAATTAGGGTTGTTATGGCATCATGCATCTTCTAGGCAACTCTATTTGACTCTCTTATACATGGGACTTCAAATCATGTCATAGTTAACTCAATTTTAATTAATGCATGAATGATCGTGCCATAAGTGATAATCATAAATAAACATGGCCAATGATCATGATGTCATGACATAAAATATGACTGAAGCATACATGACATTAAAAGTAACCCTAAGCAATATCATGACATTTTATATGATAAGAGAAAATATGATGTCATGACATGGAAAATTAGAATATATAAATACATTAACACCCACACAATCAGACAAAGACACATGATTTTTCATAAACAAAGGATTTCATTCAACAAGAAATTTTGTTCTACAATCAAAATATATGTTCAAGAACAACTCTCGACATTACTATGAAAAAGAAAAACAAGATCCCTAATCCTCGCCTAGCTATCATCTCCAACAGATGGTGGAGGCGATGGAGGCTGCTGGCTCAGCATCCAGGTCCTTATCATCTCATACATATCAATCTGGCACTGCTCCATCCGACTGAGCTGCTGACCCAACTCCTGACTCATGGAGGACTACTCCAATCTGATCTCCGCTAGTCGTGAGTCAACAGTCTGTTGGTAGTCCTCAAATCTGACCTCCAGATGTGCAACACGCTCTGATAGACCTGCTTCTAATGCATCTGCTGTCATAGGGTCATCCTCCTCAGCAGCGGGCCCCTCATGCTCGGTCGTAGGCCCTCCAACCTCTATAGCTAGCTCCTCATGCTCCATGGGCTGAGGCTGAGCCACCCACTCCATTCGTCTAGGGCTAGGCCGCATCCCAGCCAGTGTAAAGTTTCGCACCGTGATGCAGTTGTATGCATCTGATAGCGGCCTCAATGATCCCCTAGATATGTTAATGCTGATGGACTCTAACCATGTTGTAATGACATGTCCAAATGACATATGAACTTTTCCCTGTACAGGGGTCACAAAATGGACAATGCAATGAAATATGTTCAATACAATATTTATGTCCAACTGATGACGCATGACATATATAAGAAAAAGATGGGGAAGTCAGATCTTGGCCTAACCCCGAGTCACAATCAGAAGGATGCACCCAACAATGACTTTGTAAAGAATATTGTCAAGTGCAGATAAGTCATTGATTGGAAAAAGGTTTTGAACTAGTGGACGAGGATGAAGAAAGAAATGCTGATGCATGGACTCTAATGATATATAGTCAAATGGAGCAGGAAGAGGTGCATCAAAGGAAGGGTAAAACACGAAAGTGTCATCCGATGCCCGACACTCTAGGAACTCCTACAAAATCGCAGGAGTGAACTCCAGGTCACGTTTTGCAATGCAAGTGTTATAGGTCGGGCTATCGTCGACCTTCTTCAAATTTTGATAAAACTCCTTAAGAAGATCATCGTTTACGGAATGTGTATAAAAGACGACCTTCATTAACTAATAATGCCATACAATCTGAATGACATCGCTATAGTAGGTTCTAAAAAATCGCTCGTCCAAGTACCTAATCGGCATCGATTGGTACGCAAGCGACCCAACCTCACTAGACTCACCCCTATGTTGTTTTCTATATGAATGCAATGAATGTAATGCAATGCAGTGTGATGACACAAATGACATGGTTAGATCAAAATGTGGTATATGTAAAAGATGTGGTTTAAGGTTTAGAGGTATACTTTGGTGTCATTGTTGGGTTGAGGGCTGTGAGGGATGAACTGAGTAGGCTACTTGCTGGAGAGGACACCGGAGGAACATCGAAAAGAAAGCCTCGACGGAACCCTAACTCCGATGGAAGAAAAAAAAACTGAAGCAGGCGCCATTAGCATGATAAAAGTACCCAAAACACGAGAAATAGGGTCATGTTTTAAACCTAAGGGCTTTGAGTCACCGGTGTTGACGCAAGATGGACAGTCGAAAGGGTTTTGGGATGATCGGAGAAGAAATCATGCGAGAAGAAAGCATGAAGAAGCCGAACCCTAGCGGTTCGGCCTTATAAAAATGCGACGCCAATCGACTGATGCGCCATATCAGTCGACTGTTAGTGGTCCAGTGAACGGTTCACAAAATCGACAGTCGATTGAACCGGCTCGGCACTCGACTGTTGAAACTTCTATGCCGAGCTACAGTATCATCAGTCAACTGTTCAAGGTCGTCAGTCGACTAATGTGACAAGCACTCGATTGCTAGACTGGTCACTCAATTGTTAGCTCTTCTGTCTCGAACGATAGTAACATCAGTCGACTGATTAACAATCAATCGAGCGCTGGAAGCAGCACTCAACTGTTGATATTGCGTTGTCGTGCTACAGTGTTATCGGTCAACTGATATCTGATTTTCAATTCTGAAATTAAGTGAATTTCAATTTCTTCACTCAATTTGTTTCATTTTAACATGTTTATGCATGTATATCGAATATATTAGTGTTATGCTTATGTTTACGTATTTGTTAATGTATTTTGGTATTTTATTTCATTTTCACAAGCAATAACATCCAATAGTTTCAAATCCTAGCATCTTACCCTTTCTAAGTGTTAAAATACACAATCAAAGTGAATGATATATTTTGTGAGATGCAATACACCATAAACATACCTTCCATGCAAACATATGGTAAAAACACATGAAGCATGGTAAGTATGTGATATAGTACTTGAGTATTAATTTTAAATTTAATTTCTAAGTCTTAAGACAATTTTCTTGATACACTAATTCCCAAATTATACCAAAACCCCAAATTGCACACTATGACTTCTAAATCTAAATTGTGCCAATTTGATTGATTCTTCATAATCTTCAAAGTATATTGGCACATCCTAAAATCTTTTAGGATTTAAAATCAAATCTATTTCCAAGGTATCCATAACCTTGAAAATGACCTAAAGTGTCACCTTTACTATGGTTAGGTTAACTACCTATCCATTTAAGGTTGGCACACCTAAACCCATTTAGCATGAATCGATCACGCTCTTAAAAACCCAAAACCTATTGGAGCTCCTTGGATTTACTAGGTATTCACTAGGGATGACCTCCCTAGATATCCTCCTAATGACCCTCCTCGGCTTGTTAGCCTAGGGGTGACTCCCCTTGTAACCTTCTTATTGGCTTCCCTAGGTTTCCTTGAAATCCTAGCCACTAGGCACACAACTTGGTCAACCTTAGGGATGACTTCCCTTGTGACCTTGGTTTTCCTAGACCTAACTTGAGTTTCATAATCGAATGGAACATTATGATAGGTCTTTTTGGGATTAAGCTTGCCCTTTGATGGTTCTTATTTCCTAGACCTTTGACTTTGACTCCTAGACCTAGTTTTTTTATCACTTGACCTTTGAAATTGATTTTGCATTTTTGCAAGGGTCTTCTCCAACTTCTCAAGCCTTGACCTCAATGCTTGATTTTCAAATTATAATTTTTCTAACTTGGTGTGCCCATTATTTCTTTGACTTGATTTGTTCATTCTAGGCATATGTCGATCTTTCTTAACATTAAGGCCTAGATGGTTCTCTATTCTCCTAATAGACTCCCTAGGTAATATTGTTTTAGAGACATTAGTCCCAAATTTTTCCTTCTTCCTAAGGTTGACACTCTTAGCTCCTAAACAATAAAATCTATTATTCCTAACATGCCTTTCATGAATAATTGCAAGATTACTTCTAGCATGCATTTGATATTTAATCAAGGAAGAAGCAAAATTAGAGGTTACCTTAGGGTTTGCCTTAGAGGCTCCCTCTACTTGTGATGCTCCTCTTTGGACCTTCTTCTTCCCCTTTGGAAATTGACTCCGGTAGTGTCCCAGTTGTCGACATTTGAAGCACACCACGTGCTCCTTGCTTGTTCTAGTAGGGGCACTGGCATCCTTAGCTTTCTCTTGACTTCTAGGAGTCGGTGGAGACTTTTTAACTCTTTTTGGACACTTAATCTTGTAGTGTCCTTGCTCCCTACACTCAAAACATATGATATGATTTTTATTACAAATTGATATGTTTGAGTTACCTAGGTCATCAGTGAGAACCGGAGTTGGTTCTTCATCTCCTCAACCAGAGGTAGATGACTCCTCTTGAGGTTGCTCTGGTGTGGGAATTCTCTCCTCCCTCTCAATCTTAGAGGTGGATGTTGGAGATTTGACGGCGCTAGAGGGGGGTGAATAGCGTTGTGACCGTACGAAGATGGAATTCAATCGTGATCGTGTCTACAATTTCGTTAGCGCAGTGGAATATAGAAATAAAAGCAATAACGAAATACAACAATCACGAACACAAGTATATAACGTGGTTCGGAACCGAACGGTTCCTACTCCACGGATTGAGCTCTAAAGAGCCCTAGTGATGCACACGCAATCACTAATCAATAATAACTCCTTCTTGGAACAATACGGAGGTGGAGAAACCTCGTACAAGGATTACACTAAGTAATACACAAGATACAAGCAAATACAAGTAATAAATACAATGCAAGTAAAGGAAAAACAACTTTACAAGAGCTTTGGATTGCTTGATCTTTGATTGCCTTGAACTAACTTTGAAGGACTGGAAAGCACCAACTTCCCCCTTTAATTTCGCCTAAGAAAATCGCTACAAAAACCCTCCTTCCGAGCTGCCTTTATAACTGCGCGGTGGATTTCGCTATCACGATCGCCATAAGTCACCGATCGATGCCATCTTGTCGTGAGACAACGGATCGATCGCGCTGGAAAACTCCAACAAATCTCTTGGCGATCGCTACCCAGCGTAGTCGGCCCGCATCGGCTACGGAGTATTCTGTTCGCGATCGAACTAGCAATGGCCAACCCTTGGCGATCATCGCCGAGACATCGATCATTGCTCCCAAGCGATCGGCAGCGATTCGGCTCTTAAACGGCAGTCGAACTCAAGTCGACTCACGGCAGTCGAACCGGCCATAATGCCAGTCGACTGCCAACCTCAAAGATGAGGTTTTAACCCAAGTATGATGCTCTCATACTTGCTAGACCACCCTTAGCCTAGACCTAAGCCTTCTAGACACCTCCATCAGCCTCACGCCTCTCGGATCCCTCCAAGTCATCCATGACCTGTTCATCCATCGCGCTAGCCTCCAGGTGCTTCCCTCGGCTATGTCATGCTAACGGTGTCTACACCGCCAAGGCATATTGGACTTATGTCGCCAAGACTCCACTTGGACTTTACGCTGCCAATATCAATCCCCTTGGACTTCCAAATGCCAAGACTCAAGCTTGGACTTTCCCTTGCCAACCCATGTTGGACTTTCCATGCCAAGACCCATGCTTGGATTTTCCATTTGCCAAGACCCATGCTTGGACTTCTCATTTGCCAAGACCCATGCTTGGACTTCTCATGCCAAGTACTCAAGACTTGGACTTTTCCAAATGCCAAGTACCCATGACTTAGACTTTCCATGCGCCAAGTGTCCCACTTGGACTTTTCATGCCAAGTGCTCAAGACTTGGACTTTACCAAATGCCAAGTGTCCCACTTGGACTTTCCATGCCAAGTACCCATGACTTGGACTTTACCTTGCCAAGACCCATGCTTGGACTTTCCCATAATCCCATGGTCAACCCCAGTCAACCATCAAGGTCTTCCTCGAGTCAAACTCGAGTCCGGTCAAACATGACCCGGGTCGATTGCTCCAACAATCTCCCCAACATATTAACCGACATTAATGTCAAACATCAATGCCAAACCACTTTGTCAAATCCCTTTGTCAAACATCAAAACATCACTCGAGTCAAACTCGAGTCTGGTCAATCGTGACCTGGGCCGATTGCACCAACAATCTCCCCCTTTTTGATGTTTGACAAAAACCAAACAAATCATCTGAGTTAGACCACTAACTCAAATCCCTTACCAATTATCCCAAATTGGTAAACACTCTTCAAATGTTCTCCCCCAAAACATTCTCCCCCTTTTTAACTAACATCAAAAAGGTTTTCTCTCCAAGGAGGTCAATGTCTCATATCCCAATGAGATCTTACAATCTCCCCCTTGATCCAAACATAAATACCTAGGATGCTTACCATCTTCCTAGTGATAATTCACATATCACTCAAGAGAGACAATCCTATACTCTCTCCTAATTTCCAAATTGGGTATCAAAAACCCATCAATTTTTCCACTTGATGATACTCTCCCAATAAATTCTCCTCTTCAAGGAGAAAAACACATCCATCATCCCAAGATGGATACCTCCCCATAAAGGCTTGCTCCCCCTTGACCATTGCACCAATAATGTCCTTGGGAAGCCCCTAAGCCAATAGGAACTCTTAAACCATCAAAATTAAGGTTCTAAGTTCAAACTTGAACTTTCCATACCCTAAATTTGATACTTTGACCTAACACTTCTCCTAATCCATATCCAATGGATTTTCACCCTTTATAATGCTTCCCAAAGCATATCCTAGGGTTAGGAGTGATTATGAACCTTTTCCATAGCTGAACACGGGCTAAACAAACCTTGACGAAATCGATCATTGCCACTCACATCGATCGCCGCCACAGGCGATCGTGATACCGAAAATCTCGATTTTCAGCTATCAGAAATAAATTTTGAAAATTCATAAATAATTATACGTAATTCAAAAAATCATGAAAATTCATACGTATAATACTTATGACACACACAATGGGTGAAAAATATTTGAAAATTATTTTACCCATAAAATAGTGAGTTTGATACAAAACTCAAAACCATTGAAATTTTCAATATTTTGGCCCTATTTTGTATCAACTCTATCAATTGTGATTGCTATCAAAAGATAGACTTCACCAAGGTTTTTCAAAAAGATTTTAAAATGTTTTCAAAACCTTATTTTGGATCATATTCCTTGGGCTCTATGTACATGACTTGTACACATGCTCTCCCAATGATCCACACTTGAAATTAGATGAGTTTTAGTTCATTTAGATGCAAAAACTATGCACCTTGAACTTAACTCATATCCTAGCATCTCACATGTATCTAAGGTGTATAAATACACATACATGTCAATTGGATGTGAGATGTGGGTTTTGGTTCATTTAAAAACTAGGGTTTCATGCATTTTTCTAGGCAACCCTACTTGATTCCCTTATAAATGGGACTCCAAGTCATGTCATTGTCCTTAAATCAATTTTAAACAAATTATCTTAAATGCATGAGTGATCATGGCATAATAATAGCAATAATTAAGCATGGCCAATGATCATGATGTCATGGCATAATATGAAATCTAAAAACACATGACATTTAAATCCTTAAACCTAAGCATAATCATGACATATAAAATGATTAGAAATACACATGATGTCATGACATGGCATATGGCAAACAAGGCATGGCATATAAAATATATAGGTATAGTAATACCTAAATTTTAATATTAATTGCCATTTGTTGGAATTAATCATATTTTTGCCATATTAACCTAATCTCCCTAGTGTGCCAAAAACCCAAAATGGCACACTAACACTCTAAACCCTAATTGTGCCAATTTGACCATTTTATCAAGCTTCTCAAATAATATTAGCACATCCTAAAATCTTTTAGGATTATAATTCAACCCTATTTCCAAGGTATCCATAACCTTGAAAATAACCTAAAATGTCACCTTTATCATGGTTGAGTTAACTACCCATCCACTCAAGGTTGGCACATCCTAAACCCACCTAGCGTGAATCAATCACGCTCTTAGGAACCCAAAACCGATTTGAGCTCCTAGGGTTAATTAGGTATTCCTTAGGGATAACCTCCCTAGATACCTTCCTAATGACCCTCCTAAGCTTGTTAGCCTTGGTCATTTGGGTCTTACTTAGGTTGACTCTAGGGGTAACTCCCCTTGCAACCTTCTTAGTGGCCATCCTAGGTTTCCTAGAAACCCTAGCCACTAGGCACACCCTTTGGTCAACTCTAGGGATGACTTCCCCATTGACCTTGGTCTTCCTAGACCTAGTTTGTGTCCCATACTCAAATGGAACACTATGGTAAGCTACCTTAGGCTTAGGTTTGTGACCCAAACCTTGCTTGCCCTTGGTTGACTTTTGACTCTTAGATCCTTGGTGTTGACTTTGACTTTTGGACCTTGACTTTTGATTATTTGACCCTTTAAATTGATTTTGTATAATTTTAAGGGTCTTCTCAAGTTTTTCAAGTCTTGACCTCAAGACTTGATTCTCTAATTCTAATTGCCCAATTTTAGAATTTTGATTTAAACCATGGGCATGAGACTTTCTAGGCATATGCCTAGTCCATTTAGGGTTTAAACCTAGGTGCTCTTGCACCTTTCTAATTGTCTCCCTAGGTAAAAATTTTCTAGAATTATTTGACCTAGGTTTGTCCTTAGATAAATTGTTTTTGGGGACATTAGTCCCAAATTTCTCCCTATTATCTAAGTGAATATTTTTAGCTCCTAAACAAAAGTATTTATTTCTATTAGCATGATTTTCATGGCAAATTGCTAGGGAATTGAAATTTCTAGCATGCTTTTGTCTATTAACTAAAGAAAGAGCATTATTAACTTGATATACCTTAGGGTTAGCCTTAGTAGCTCCCCCTACTTGTGATGCTCCCCTTTGCCCCTTCTTCTCCTCCTTCGGGCATTGACTCCGGTAATGACCCTAGAGCATTTGAAGCAAATCACTTGCTCCTTGCTCTTTTTCATTGAGGCACCGGTCTCCTTGACTTTTGGCACGGGTGGAGTCTTCTTAACCCATTTAGGACACTTACTCTTGTAGTGTCCTTTCTCCCTACACTCAAAGCATATAATATTCATTTTATAATTAATTGACATGCTTCAGTTACCTAGGGTGGTTGTGGTGGTCGGAGTGGATTCTTGAGCTTGCTCTTCCTCTCTACCGGATATAGATGGTTCTTCTTGTTGCTCCGGTGTTGAGGAAACTCTAATCTCCTCCTCAATCCTAGAAGTGGATGCTTCTTCCACTTCCTCCACCAACTCGGAAATTGACTCCCTATCAACTTCCGATTCTACTTCCTCTTCCTCTTTGGATGTTGATGAGGGTGATGCATTAGCCTCTTCGGTCTCTTCCTCTTTTTCCTTTTCTTCTTGAGTTGAGGGAAGCTCTTCATGGAGCTTTGCCACTTGGCTCCAAAGCTCCTTAGCATCTATATAATTACCTAACATACACAAGATATTGTTAGGTATTAAATCAACCAAAAACTTTATTACCTTGGTATTTTTCTCGAAGGCTTGGAGTTGATCCTCACTCCATCTCTTCTTCTTGAGGAATCCTCCCTTTGGTCCTATTGGATATTCAAATCCATCCATCAAAATGGACCATTCCTCAAAGTCTCTCATCATAATAAAATCCTCAATTCTTCCCTTCCAAGAATTGAATCCTTCTCGTCCGTATAGGGTGTAGGGCACCGGTGTGTTAATGTCCCAACCTAATTGATCTTGGACTTCCATCTTTTACCTTCTAGCGCCTTGCTCCTGCTGTTAATCCGAAAGAGCAACCTTGCTCGATACCACTTGTTGGAGATTTGAGATTGCTAGAGGGGGTGAATAGCGTTGTGACCGACGAAGATGGAATTCAATCGTGATCGCTCTACAATTTCAGAAGCAGGGAATATAGAAATGAAAGCAATAACGAAAATACAACAATCACAACACAAGTATATAACGTGGTTCGAACCAACGGTTCCTACTCCACTGACGAGCTCTAAAGAGCCCTAGTGATGCACACGCAATCACTAATCAATAATAACTCCTTCTCGAACAATCCGAGGTGGAGAAACCTCGTACAAAGGATTACACTAAGTAATACACAAGATACAAGCAAATACAAGTAAGAAATACAATGCAAGTAAAGGAAAACAACTTTACAAGAGCTTTGATTGATTGCCTTAAACTAGCTTTGAAGGACCGAAAGCACCAACTTCCCTTCAATTTCGCCAAGAAAATCGCTACAAAAACCTCCTTCCGAGCCGCTTTATAACTCCCTGATTTCCGCCTATCAGTCGACTGCCATAAGTCACCAGTCGACTGATGCCACTGTTGTCGTGAGACAACGGATCGATCCACTCTGGAAAAACTCCAACGGATCTCTTGGCACCGATCGCTAACATCGCCGATCACACGCAGAGTCGACCGCCTTGGCCACGGAGCATTCTCGGCTCGCATGGCAACTAGCGCGATCACGACTGGGCAATGATCGTCAGACATCGGGCCGATCGCTTCCCATGAGTAAATGACCGCCAGAGCAGCCTAGCTTTAAACGGCAAATAACTCAAGTCGACTCACGATAAATGAACCGCCATAATGCTACCGACCGCCAACCTCAAAGATGAGGTTTTAACCCAAGTATGGTGCCCCCATACTTGCTAGACCACCCTTAGCCTAGACCTAAGCCTTCTAGCCACCTCCATCAGCCTCACGCCTCTCGGATCCTCTAAGTCATCCATGACTTGTTCATCCATCGCGCTAGCTTCCAGGTGCTTCCCTCGGCTATGTCATGCTAACGGTGTCTACACCGCCAAGGCACATTGGACTTACGCCGCCAAGACTCCGCTTTGACTTTACGCCGCCAATATCAATCCCCTTGGACTTCCCAAATGCCAAGACTCAAGCTTGGACTTTCCCTTGCCAACCCATGTTGGACTTTCCATGCCAAGACCCATGCTTGGACTTTCCATTTGCCAAGACCCATGCTTGGACTTCTCATTTGCGAAGACCCATGCTTGGACTTCTCATTTGCCAAGACCCATGCTTGGACTTCTCATGCCAAGTACTCAAGACTTGGACTTTACTAAATGCCAAGTGTCCCACTTGGACTTTCCATGCCAAGTACCCATGACTTGGACTTTACCTTGCCAAGACCCATGCTTGGACTTTCCCATAATCACATGGTCAACCCCAGTCAACCATCAAGGTCTTCCTCGAGTCAAACTCGAGTCCGGTCAAACATGACCCGGGTCGATTGCTCCAACAATCTCCCTAACATATTAACCGACATTAATGTCAAACATCAATGCCAAACCACTTTGTCAAATCCCTTTGTCAAACATCAAAACATCACTCGAGTCAAACTCGAGTCTGGTCAATCGTGACCTGGGCCGATTGCACCAACAGTGGAGGCTTCTTCCACCTCTTCTTCCTCTTCTGATCCGGATGTTGATTCTCTATCAACCTCCGAATCCTCAAGCTCTTGGGATGAAGATGTGCTTGCTTCTTCTTGAGCTTGAGAGGATGAACACTCCTCTTCTTCCTCTTCTTCTGTTGGGAAACTGGTCCAGATCTGATGTTCACAACATCACGGGCGAATACTTCGCACAACCGCAATAGAAATAATAATTTAAACTGGATCCCACCAGAGATCCATGCAAAACTATATAAATCATTTTCTATCTAGTCTAGATCTTATCTAGAGGAGAAGTATACCTTCGGTGCGTGCCCTTTGCAATCTCGCTTTTTCAAACGCTATCGGATCTCAATACGGTAAGGGTAACCGTATATCTATGGTATCCACACTGACACCCACACGATTTGGAGTCACGTTGTGCTAGCAACCTCTAGCAAAACGCCAAGAACTCTTTGGAAGAAGAAGGAGAGGAAGGAGGAGATAAGAGAACTCTTCTCTTGGCCCTTTTGGCTTGCACGCCCAAAACAAAAAACCACACCAATTGTGATCTCCACGTGAAACACCAAAAAAGGCCTTTTAATCCCATAGCCATCAATGCTATTATCTCCCATTAAGATATCTCTTAATACCAAGACCCTTGGTATTCTCCTTCATGAATTCTCATCATGAATACCAAGACTCTTGGTATTCCCATGCATGATTAATCAAATTAATCATGCATGATGATGATGGTATCTAACTCAAGTTTAACCAGTTTGAGTCAAACTCAAATCTTGGCCATATGCTCAATTGTCCTTTTAGTCCAACTAAAAGAAATCATCTCCAAAATAGAATGTCATTTGTGTGTGACCCTATAGGCTCTTGTAATTTTGGCAATGTATCTAAAATCATTTTAGATACATAAGCAATGAGCGGCATCTAGCAATACATCATTGCTACCCAAGTTACAAGATCGTCGAGATCCGACAACCTTTCCGTGACTATTATCATGTATGTCGGTGTCCTTCTATCTTTGATATCTTAGATCGATCAATGAGGCATAAATCGTGTCATCCCCTTATCAATCTTTATGTTTCTTGATCCCCAAGTAGACACACTCAAAGAAATGAACTCAATATCTCATATTGACTCATTTGAGCATGACCATGTATTTCGTGGTCCTACTCTATCAAGAGGCCAAAGATATCACTCCTGTCATACATGAGGGATAAATCTCATCTACATCACTCACATCCTCATATATAAAGTTTTAGACAACTAACACTAGCAATACAACATGTAACTGGAACGAAGCATACACGATACCAAAGTACATAACTCCTTATGTAGGGAACCGTAGTGACTTCAGGTCTAAGGACTATTCATACCAATAGTCACATGAGAAAGTATATGATACTCATATAATGATCCATGATACTTTCTTATGGCGGGTCAATTCAGTATATATATTCTCCAATATATATACCCATGTGTCAATGTGATATCACATATCCATGACTTGTGAGATCAAGTCATCCATTGACCTACATTCTAGCCTCAATGTATTAATATTGCCCTTGTATATTAATACTTGACTAGGAATATTAAGAATAGTGTTCTCTACAGCTTCTCATAATCAATTCTACCAATTGATATACTGTAGATTAGAACCTACTATTCAAGGACATTATTATATTTATTTTAGCTGGCACATGCATAAAGTAAATATAATAAACAATCTTTGTCTTTTATTAATGAAATATGATACACATGATCCCTAATCAATCATCTCATGATTGACACTAAGGGCTGACACTAACATCTTCTTCGTCTTCTTGGACCGATTGAGGACTTTCATGATACTTTGCTAACTCGCTCCAAAGCTCCTTGGCATCCTTGTACTCATCTAACTTGGACAAGACATTATTAGGAATTAAATCACTTAATATTTTGATTACCTTAATATTTGTCTTGAACTCTTTGAGTTGCTCCTTTGTCCATTTTTCAACCTTGAGGATTCCTCCCTTTTTGCCTCTTGGGAATTCGCAACCTTCTATCAAGGCGGACCAAAGCTTGATATCCACCATCATTAGGAAGTTCTCAATTCCTATTTTCCATGAGTTAAAGCCTTCAAATCCATAGTCCTCCTAAGATGGTGGTGTGTTGATATCCCAACCTAGTCTTTCTTCAAATTCCATCTTTTTGCTCTCTAGCATCTTTTGCTCCCGGGTGTTAGTCTGTAGAAGAGCTCCAAGCTCTGATATCAATTGTAGGGACCTTCGTGACTGCTAGAGGGGGGGTGAATAGCTCATTCATTGTCGATGGAAGTCGTTTCGATCGTGCTTGCCTATGATTGTTAGTACGCAGCAGAATACGGAAAATACAATACAAATATACAATCACAACACGCAAGACAATCGATGTAACGTGATACGGAACAGTACAGTTCCTACTCCATGGATTGGACTCGTAAGAGCCCTAGCGATGCAACCACACACCACTACATAATAAAGCTCCTTCTCGGAACAATCTGGAGGTGGAGAAACCTCTTACAATAGTTCTTACAACAATAAGAAATAAATACAAGCTAATACAATTAAACTACACAAATACAAGTAAAGAAAACTTTACACAATGTGAACTTAAGCCCTTGCTTTTGGTTGTTTGAAGAGTAGTCTTGGAGACCCTGAATTACACCAGCAATTCGCCCCAAAACTCCTCAAAGAACCATGCTAAAAATCCTCCCTTTGTGCTCCTTTTAAACCTACAACTCGGACTGATTTTTTCCAGGTAGTTGACTGATCGGGACCATCAGTTGACTGCCCTTATAGTCGTTGTCTCACAACTGCACAAGCCACGTTGGATAAGTTCCAACGGATAGGCCATCAGTCGATTGATCATACCCATGAGTCGACTGATTGAGCCTTCACTCGACTGTCAAACCCTAACAGTCGACTCAGGAACTTTCTGTGCCTAAAATCCTAACCATCAATCGATTGATCTTCATATCAGTCGACTGCTCAGGCTATCAGTCAACAGCCCAATGATGGAAGTCGACTGCTAGGCCAATTCCAACAGTCAAACTCCCATTAACTCACACCAGTCGACTGACCCATGGTCCCAGTCGACTGATACACCTCAAACATGAGATTTTAACCCAAGTAAGGTGCCCCCATACTTGCTAGACCACCCTTAGCCTCGACCTAAGCCTTCTAGCCACCTCCATCAGCCTCACGCCTATCGGATCCCTCCAAGTCGTCCATGACTTGTTCATCCATACGCTAGCCTTCAGGTGCTTCCATCGGCTATTGTCATGCTAAGTCGATCTATACCGCCAAGGCACATTTGACTTACGCTGCCAAGACTCCGCTTGGACTTTACGTCGCAAACCATTGGACTTATGCTGCCAAGACTCCCACTTGGACTTTACGCCGCCAATATTCCCCTTGGGCTTCTCAATTGCCAAGACTCAAGCTTGGACTTTCCTTGCCAACCCATGTTAGACTTTCCATGCCAAGACCCATGCTTGGACTTTCCTTGCTAACCCATGTTGGACTTTCCATGCCAAGACTCATACTTGGACTTTTCCTTGCCAAGACACATGCTTAGACTTTTCATGACAATGGTCAAACCATCGTCAAACATCAAGTATAATCTAGGTCGATTGCATCAACAATCTCCCCAACACATGTCAGACATCAATGTCAAACTTTAAAATACTACTCGAGTTAAACTCGAGTCTGGTCAATCATTACCTAGGCCGATTGCACCAACAGTTCTCTAGTTTAATTAGTTTTAACATTCATCACGAAGAATTTCTTAAATTGTTATCTTAGTTCAAAATTTGCATACTTTTTTATAGGTTCTGAATGCTTCAAGTAAGCCAAATGATCAAAGCAATTCAAGATCTCAAAGTTCATGAAGATTATGAATATAGTAGGTACTTAATTTGATTAACTTTCATTAAGATTGATGTTAATTTTGTTAAATACATACACTTATATTAATGCTTCATTATAATTTAATTTGCAAGTGATAACTAGAAGCGAAGGTGCTCATTTTGTTGATTTTTGATGATTCATGTCTATTATGTTTTGGAATTTTATTTTGTATGCACCATATATATGTATTTTATGGGAGCATAATATATACTTTTTTAGATTTTCATGATTCCGTTTGTTTGTAATATTATTACCTATTACTTTAGGACATGATTTACTTTTAATATAATTGGAGTCTTTTTAAAGATGATTGTTATTCTTATGTAAATTTAAATATATAAATTGAATTTTAAATTTCAATTTTTTATAACAAAAATGTGGTTATAATCTATACCCACAGGAAAAAAATCATGTGACTATAAGCTATATCCAGAGAAAAAAAACTAAGTAATTATTTAGGAATTTGATTTGTGACGATTTTTAGTTCTGTCACTAAAATCTATAGTGACGCAACGAAATCCGTAGGTATAAGTTTATGCATTTTCTGACAGTAATGGGTACCGTCACTATATGTTACACCCATAGCAAAAAAATCATAAATAAAGACATAGTAAAAATGACTGAAATAGACGTCCGTGGGTATAGGTTTTTGAGGTCTATACCCACAGTTTGCATGCTTTTACCTACGATTTTTTACCGTGGATATATGACAATTTTCTTGTAGTGATGGCTCATGAATATTGTTCGCGAACATTAACAAATCAAACATATATGTGTTCAAACTTATTTTATTTAATTTATCAAGTTGTTCAAGCTTGTTTATGAATTAATTTTGATGCATATTGAATGAATATAAATGAACTTTTACCGAGTCAAATATTTACAACACTAATTAGGAGGATAACATGAAGAACAAAAAAGATATAGGACTTGAAGAACACTTGGCTAAAGGAGAGTGGGATTCACAAGACACTTTAAAATTGAAATTACCGCAAATACAAAGACAATACAAGTTGTTAGTTGCTCGAGGATGCTTTTGTGTGTGCTCAATTGATTGTGTCAAGTTGTAGTTGTAACAAAAATAATAATAATGTAAGACAATAAAAACACAATATTTTGATATGATCTAAAGACAACTCTTAATCCATGACCTATGATGCATGTAGTGTCTCACCCCCTAAATATTCACTCAAACAACTCCTGCACAAAGGTAGGTGATGAAGCAAACCTCTTTTAATCTTATCCTAGAAATGATTCTAATATGCTTTTTCACTCGAATAAATAATGAAATGTAAAGCTTTGTTGAGAAGAATATTAAAAAGGACTTGATTTTGAAGCCTCCAACTTTGGTTTTAAACTCTTTGAAGCTTTGAGCACTTGTTCATCAAAGAGAGAAGATTTTTATGCAAAGTTGCTAGCTCAAAGCTTTCCAATAGTGTAGGATCGGATGTGCTAGAGGGGGTAAATAGTACTCCTTTTTAAATCGATCATGCTTATCTATATATTTAGTATGCAGCAGAATTAAAAGAAATAAAAATATACACAACAAACACATGATATTTATGTGCTTCAGTAATCCTTCAGGGTTCCTACTCCATAGGCTATATCTCAACCATGATCCATTATTTTTCTTCTTTCCGAAAAACCTTTTAAAAGTGAAGAAACCTCTTACAAGTTATTAGTATACAACAAAGAAACAAATAAAATAAATAAAAATAAGTATATAAACAAGAATTCTAGGATCGAGAAAATGCTAGAGTGGTGAATAGTCAAATTTTATAAGATGATATAAATTATCAATCAAACAATCAAAGTAATATCACAATGGAAACTAAGTAAAATAAAGTGCATAGTAAAAATAAAATAAATATAATGCATAGATAATGAAACATAAATTTAATGTAGTTCGAGTTCCCTCTAAGGTTCCTATTATATGATATATTCATCCATCAAATAAGTCAGTCCCAAAATAATTCTCTAATTTCTTCTCCTTTTCTAGAATATTTTTAGAGGTAAAGAAATCTCTTACAGGAATTTATTACAAGTATATAATGATAGCACATGTCAAATATAAGTAAAATGTATAAGAACAAAATGTGGCAACTTAAAAGACTATATCGAAGGAAGAATGGAGTTACCTAATAGAAGCTTAAGGCAAACTAGATCACTTAAGAAGTAGTAATTGAGGGATCTTCAATTGAGTCAAGTTAATTGAGTGATTTGAGAGGTCCCCCATGACCCCTATATAAAGTGCTCTTTCGGTTGTTTAGAAGCCTTTTGGACCCTGATGCAGGCACATCCAACAGCTTGATTAACTTTTATCATAAGATGCAATCCCTTCTTCCTCTAAATCATAATGAAAAGAAATTGAGTCCCAAAATAAAGATTTCAACGCCTTCATAACCCCTTGATATGGATATCCTTCATTTTGGATTGGAGCGAGGTGTTAAGGAGTTCCTAGAGGCTGCCACGACCTATCCGTGGTTACCACTACGAATGTGGATCATTCCATGACTCGACACAGGACCTCCAGTAAGAACCATAATCTGCCCGTGTTCCCACCACAGTCATGGCCCTCACCACAGCCTAATTGTGGACTATTCACAACCATGGTTCCCAGTACGACCTGACCGTGGACTAGACCACGACCATGACGCACCATTGTCGCTATTTAACATTTCATTAATATTTTAGTATTAATTTTATTTGGTTTGAATTTTCTATTTATTTATTTATTTTAGTTTTAAAATTTTTATATTTACTTTTTTGTTTCGTTAAGAAATTTTTTATTTTAGTTTATTTATTTATTTTTACTTTCTTACTAGTTAAGAAATTTCTATTAAAGTTAATTTTTTTTTAGCATTAAGAAATCTTCTCTTTCTAAGTCTATTTAAACATAGATTTAGTCTCCATGGGGATGGCGTAGTGGCTAAGGCACGACGAAGCTTGCGGATAAGGCAAGGGTCAATTCCGGGGGAGGTCTAAAATTCTTTCCTGGATTTAGATGACCACCACGTGTGTTGGTCACCACGTTAAGGCCCATAGGGCCCTCCATGATTTACCTCCCTCATAATAGTCGTGGGACAAGCCAGTGGGGGTCACTAGGTTGGCGGATTTCAACCTTTTGTGGATTTAAATATAGGTTTAGGTTCTTGTAAGATATTCAATTTTGATTAATAATATTTCTTTTTCATTTAATAAAGAGGTGATCCTCTTTTGTTGGCGAATTTCCCCTACTCTTTCGATTCTCTCTGCTCCCCCCTATTCCAACCTCACGCATGGAAGATTTTTAACGTCGCCCCGCTGTCCCACCTACGTCAGACCCCCAAGCTTAGTTATTATTGTCAGCCCATTGCACTATGCTTATCCTCAATCCATTCACCTGGAAGCACTTTTGATTGCTCAAAAGCCCATGTGGCAACCTCCAATGGACATCTCCTTGCAACGATTCAATGACATGTCCTTTCGATTATCCAAACTTCCTCTAGTCATGTCATGTCAACACTTACCTTGACTATAATGGTTGACTAGGATCTAGAGTTTAGGTCGCTAGGACCGATCATTTCGACCATCTAGTCACCTAGTCTAGCTTCGATTACCCAAATATGCATTACAGAGTTAGTTCACAAATAGTATAACAATAAGAATATGCTTAGATAAAGACTATTGTCCACCTTGATTTCGAAACATCGAGTGGTTTCTCTATCATATTTGCTCTTAGTTTAAAGGTTTGCCCTCGTCCTAAAGTTAAAAGAGAACTCTCCTCGCCACCTTTTGTTTCAGAAGGCCCACTAAACTTACCTTATCAAGTACCTCTAAGACTTACTTTTACCTAGTGTTCAGTCACTTGATCCACTGAAACTTCCACTGTTATCTAACATCAGATCTCCCTTATCTATAAGACTTTCTTTGCTTTAGTGTCTTATCATTTGACTTACCCATTAGATGTTTGGTCTTTTTGATCCATTTAGATCTCCTTTGCCTAATATTCGATCACCCACTAGGGATTTTTTTGCTTGGTATTTGACCACTTGACTTACCAAAGCTTCCGCTACTTGATGCCCAATCATCTGGCCCATCAAGAGTTTGTCTGCTTAGTATCTAGTCACTTGACCTGTTAGGACTTCTCTTATCAAGTTTTTTTGCATCTGCACCTATACACTTAACATACAGACATTATATCACACGACCTATCTTTAAATCCTTCTGTCATATATCAAAATACAAGTTCGATTATATGATGTTCTTTGCATCAACAACCTCCACTTTTTGATATACGACAACACGTTTAAAGTTTAAAAAAACTAATATACAACTTATGTAATATGTGCAAAAGATTTGCAACTTTCTTCTTTTCCCCATTTCAAAAATACTTTTACTCTCCCTAAGTAAACTCCCCCTAAAGAAATAATTAGTTTAAAATCTCACCCTTTTGATTCAAAATCAAAGCTTAAAATTTTAAACTTGTCCCTTTTCTTTTAAACACTTATCTTCTCGCCTTAAACTTTTAAACACTTATCTTCTCCCTCTTAAAAACTTTAAACACTTATCTTCTCTTCCTTTCGCATACATCAAAATGAGAGGCAATTATTTTAAGGGAGAAATACCACTATTCATAATTCGTGTAAATATATTTTCAATAAATTTGTAAAAATTTTGAAGAACTACTCTTAAAATGTTTGAAAAGAGAACTTTGAAAAAAATAAATAAATTTTCAAAAGATTTTTCAAAGAATTCTTAACAAGTAAAGCAAAATTTTCAAAATATAGGACATTTTCAAAAAGACTTTTTGCAACATAAGTATTTTTCAACAAGTTTTTAAAAAGATAAATTCCTAAATTTTTAAAATTTTGACTCTGAAAAATCCTATTAAAACCCTTTAAAAATTAAAGTTTACTTTTCACCCTTATCCTTGATGCATGAAAATGAAGAATGCAATACAATGAATGCATCTTAAAAAAATAAACATAAACTATACCATGAACATGCAATTTAAAGCATTATAAAAGTAAAGCAATAAATAGCATAAAATGAAAAAACATAATAGAAGAAACATGATTTTGGATGGAAGCATATCGTCATCGTGATTAAAAAAGCATGCATAAAATATCATAAAGTAAAGAGACAAATAAGTAAAGAGTTTTATTAGCACAGACTCGGATGCCCGAAAGGGATCCAAGTAATATTTTTCACTAACCCATAGTAAAGAATATTTATCATTTATTGGTTCGGATTCGGGCACCTTTTCGAGCGACCGAAATTGGTCAAAGTTAGTCGATGCCATTTAAATCCTAGGTTCGTAGCGTGGAACTTTAACCTTAGTGGATTGCAAGAATTAACTAAAATCATTAATTAATCACACAATAGTTTTAGTGAAAAACACAAGTTTTGAAACAATTTTTAAAATGTCCAACCAATTATTTTCATCTTAATACTTATAAAATATAAACCTTCAATAGGTTGGTCACCTAAGTGATCAATGTGATTTAAAAACCTTGATTCATCTGGATGCACTATAATAAATATTTGGAATCAAAGGACGAATTCTAACATCTCATGCTCATTTATATGACTCAATGTATAAACAGTGAATTTTGATATGTTTGTAAGATCCAAAAGTTGTCTAGATCTATGGGTTTATACAATTTTAAGGTAGAACCTAGGCTAAGTTCATTTTAAAAGAAAACAAGACATAAATATATGTAATAGAAATGTGAATAAAAGAAAAAAATATGAGTCCTAAGCTATGTTCTAAGTTAGATAAATTTATCTCTCCCTAAGTTGGAACCTTTTGAGGTTCTTACTCCACGAGTTATATTTTAATCATGAGCTACTACTTTTTTCCTTTCTAAAAGCTTTTCAGAGATGGAGAAACTTCTTGCAAATTGTTAGTGCACAAAAAACAAACTAATAAATTGTAAGATATCAGAAAAAAAAATATAAAATACCCTTGTTAATTAGACAAATACCGTATGGGATTTTTCAAGAATTTTTAAAATTTTTTCTAGATTTAAATGGAGTTCTTATAATATTATATAAGGAAATATTTAACAGACTTTTACAAGGCCTACTTGGATTATCCGTTATTGAGGAGTTCATAAATTATATTAACCTAAGGTTTAAATAGAAAACCTAAGTTTTCTTTGTTTCTTATTTTCTTTCCCTGCCGCTCGACTCCTCTTCTCCGCCGATCCTTCTTCCCCGATCCCCAATTCTCACCGTCGCTTCTCTCTCCTTGTTCCTCCCGATTTCTCACGCGTAACTCCTTCTCCTCTTCACCGCCGTCGCTCGAGCGAAGGAGTTGATGCAATGGCTGTGATCAATCGATGTCGCCGCCCCATCCCACCTCGATTCCATCTTCTCACGGTTTCTACAGTTCATCGTGTCATTTCATCGCTGCCATCATGAGTGAATCTGCTGCCACCCCGTTGTCGTCTTTCCTTTCCACGATCAATCGCCATGATGATCAATCTGTCGCCAAGCTTGCAGTTGTCAATCTCCACCGCGAGCTCGCAATTTCGAGTGGAGAAGCTGGTGGCTTAGTACTCTCGGTGATGACCCCAATCTGAAGCGACGCTGTCTCGAGCCAGCCTCGATTTCACTCATTTATTTTCTCCATTTCGACGATTCTGATCAAGGTTGTTGTTTCTGAGATAACATTCAACTCAGAACATAGTGCTATGAATCCTTATTGATTCAAGGGTTCTAGGAGCGTGGAGCCATCATCACGTGACAATGTTATCATTGCAACTGGGAAGAACGAGCTTGACACACAAATTGGTGGCACGAGGGATAAGATCTGTAAATCGCCAACACGTCTGATTATTGATTGCAAGCAATGAAGCTGAGATGAGTAGGGGTTGTTTCTATGTGATAGAAGGTTTGGTTCTAGATCTGTTGTGAGTGAGTGAAGCAGTGCTAGTTAATTTGTTATGCTAGGAGGAATTGAAGTGATGCAAGGCGGGTGAAACTAAGTTTTGTAAGTTCAGATTGTACAGAGTAGATTATCTACGGTGGATCAAGAACTAGAAATCGGTAAGCCCTGATCTAAAATTGGTATCGATATAAATGTTTTCTGCTGCCAATTTATATATTATGGCTGTGATATTGGATTTGTTTACAACTGTGAGATTTGGATGGGATATTTGAATTTGAGGTCAAGAAGTTGATCAAATGGAAGCTAGGCTTATGATGATATAGTTTCCTTCTCATTGTGTGGAGATGTTTGATTGATTCGGATTAATAGAGGCTAGATTCCTTAAGCAGATTAAAAGTCGGTGAGGTGAAATCAGCATGAGGTAAGTTCTGATCTAGATGTGACATAATTATACACTAATGGTATTGTTCCATGATTATTGTTGTAGTAGTGTTATTGTGGGATTATATCGGTGATTAGTGGAGATTAATTCATTTTGGGTATATTGCTATTCTACAGTCTCAGGACTTTGATACGAGGCAGGTTCACAGACGTGAATACAATCAACACAATATACATAATAGGTGGGTAAAATTTCCTACCCTGGTCAGGTAGTAGCTAAACCCTAAAATATATAACTTCATATTGTTGTCATGTTGACCTTGACTTCACTCTAGTTTTTCTGATGCTTGATATTTGCCTTTGCACTTAAATACTCTATTATTGTTATTATCTATTCATTCATCTTTGTTATGAATTATAGATGTTATGGTAAGTGGACCTATAGTGGTTTACCTATGTGTACATAGCAAAATTTGGTTGTAAAACTGAATTGTGCAATTTAGATAAATCATCCGGGGGTGGATGATTCATGAAGTAAAGTCGAGTTTCCATGTTATATCCTGATGTTGTGTACATATCCACTATGGATCATGTAGTCGTGTATGGATGTGTGATTTGTCAATACAACATCGCTACAGACCGGAGGTCCTAGCTTGATTATTGTCAGTCGTATATTCCTCTCTATAGAATATAGAGTGTGTTGTGGACATATGTATGGTCATGTGAATTGTGGATAGTGTGTCGCTATGGATCGGTGGTCCTAGCTTGGGTGTTGATCAGTCGAGTATGACTCTGCATGATAGAGAGTGTTATGATCAATTGAGTATGACTCTCTGTAGGATAGAGAGTGTGTTGATCAAATGAGTATGAATTTCTGTAGGATAAAGAGTCTGTGGTGGATATATGTATGTGTGACTGTGCATTCATGTCATTTGCATGCATGCTAGCGACTTGGTCTCCCTTGTGGTTGAGAGGATCGTCAGTCATCCTACCTCCGAGGTTACTCGTGGAGGAGTAACTGGTGTGAAGGCAGAGCATTTACTGTTCCGCACTCTACCACTATAGACGGTGGTAGTTAGAGTTACGTGTAGTTATCCTACGTGTGTGACACTCGACCACTCATGGGTAGTGACTTTTGGAGTGGCCAATAGTAGAGACCCCCATTGTGTAGCTATCCCTTTATGCTTATATGCTACTTGATCATACTGTCCACTCGGCCACTCGAGAGTAGTGGTTGGTGTTGAGTTGGGACAGTTGTCATGTCGAGCCACCTAGGCCACACTGGGGTCGTGGTAGCTATTGGGGTGAGCAGGTATGACCATGCATCATGCATTGCCGTGTTCTCATATATATATTTATAGTTGTAATTAGTATATATATAGATATAGTCTATATATATGCTTGTTGTGATGTTGCATTTGTTTGTACTATGCATACTGCATTTGATTGTACATCATCTTGCATTCCACTTGCATATTTTATATGGTTGTGTGTGGATTATTAGTGTTGAGTTGGTTAGACTGTTGTATACCTTTGACTAGTACCTTGAGGTGATGCGGGATGGACTCGATTCATTGTGTATTTGACATAGAACGGTAGTGTGTCGGTTTTGTTGTTTATAGAGTTTGTATTTATTCTACCATGTTGTAGGTGTTGTGTTATGGTACTTATACTCAAGTTGTATGAGTTACATCGTTGTCGATCTTTAGGTATGTCAGTGTCTTATGTTGTTATTGTTGATCAATTTAGTTATACAGTTATTATACTTATGCTGGTATATACCTGTTATACCTTTAGACATCATATTGTTGACTCGCATGTGATATATATAAAGTATGCATGCACTTTTATTCTTATTACCACTGAGTTTTGTACTCACCACCACAGACCCTGGATTTTCTTGTCGCCCAAGTAACAGGTAGCCGACTTCATGATGGGCTTGTAGCAACGCTGGCTGGCAACCTCTCATCTCACTTCCGAGGGTCCCGGCTTGGTTTTATGTTTCCGTGGTTTTCGAATGTTTCTTATATCGATCTGGATTTATAAGGTGGATGTGTGTTAGACATTGTTGATGTACACACTCGTGGATTCGGATTTTATTGATGTTTCCTTTATGTTTTGGTGTTAGTCATACCGGTAAGCATTGTGTGTAGTTTGTTATGTCATTGTGTTAGTTTCTGCTGTATATTGTTATATTTACATTTATATATGTTATTGTGTTGTGGCCGAAAGACTTGTATCAACAGGATATGTTGTCACGTATAGGGGAGATGTTGTTCGTTTGTTTTTCGGCTTGACATACTCTCGGGGCATGACAACTTTATTGGTATCAGAGCCCTAAGTTCTGCGATGCCATACAATGTTATTTTTGTCAAGTTTTGGATTCTCGGGAGTCTATTTGTTTCTGTTCTAGTTTTGTGAGATGAGATTGACAGCAGCATGAGCTCCGAGCAATACGAAGTAATAATTCCTGATAATTTATATTCTAATTAGATACTTATCTAAACTTGTTCAACAGGTGTATACAGACAGAGTGATGCCACCTATACAGACTTATAGTAGGAGTCATCCACTGAGGCGATCCGCTGGAGTTGCCTTTTGTGTTTATACTCTCAGTTTTGTTGGTTATGCATTTAGTGTTTATAATAGAGAATAACATGTAGTATGTTGGTTATTATTCGTAATTGTGGTTTGAGTTTACCACGGAAATGACTTGTTGAGTCTGTGAGTCTTGAACTTGTGTCGAAAAGGTCAATTTCCTTTGAGAGCCGACTGATACTGAGTCGAAAAGCAGGAGTCAAGTCGTCACATTTCTTGTGGAAATCAAAGATTATAGTTTTAGGGATTTTCATAAATTATTCTAGTCAGATCATTACCTGTTGGGTAAATGGAGGTGGCTAGAAGGCTTAGGTCTAGGCTAAGGGTGGTCTAGCAGGTATGGGGGCACCATACTTGGGGTTAAATCTCATGGTTGAGGTTATCAATCGACTGGCATTATGATCGGTTCGACTGATGGAAGTCGACTGCAGTTCGACTATGGCTAAATGCGGCAAAATAGCCTGGCAATCGACTGCTATATGTAGCGGCTGATTGCCATGGATGACAGTCGACTGATGGTTCGGCCGTGAGCATAGAACGCTTTGTAGCCGACTGGGTAGTTGGCTACGGGCACTGAAAGTCGTCTGCCAATGTTGGGAGTCGACTGATGAGAGTCTTGTTGGACTTTTTCCAGCGTAGATCTAATCATTGTCTCATAACAACAGTGTCATCATTCAAATTGATGTTTTTGGTAGTCGACTGTTAGGCGGAATCCAACCCGAGTTACAAGTTTAAAAGGAGCACGAAGGGAGGATTTTTGGTAAGGTTCTCTTGGGCGATTTGAAGGGGAATAGTTGGTGTTTTCTAGTCCTTCAAGGCTAGTCCAAGGCAATCAAAGATCAAGCATTCAAGTTGACATTTGTAAAGATTTCCCTTACTTATATTTGTATAGTTTACTTGTATTTGCTTATATTTCATTCTTATTATTGTGAGAACCATTGTAAGAGGTTTTCTCCACCTCCGAATTATTCTGAGAAAGAGTTATTGATTAGTGGTTGCGTGTACATCACTAGAGCTTGTTGAGCTCACCCGTGGAGTAGGAACCCTAAGGTTTCGAACCACGTTATATCTTGTATATTGCTTGTGCTGCGTATTTGTTTTATCATTATTGTTTCCACTGCGTACACTAACCTTTATAGCAAGCACGTGAGCGAATTCCATCAAGAACGTCGAATCGCTATTCACCCCCCTCTAGCGGGCGCACAGGTTCTAACATGTGGTATCAGAGCGAGGTCACTCTTCAAGGATTAACAACCAAGAGAGCACTGCTAGAGGAAGAAGATGGAGTTCGAAGATAAATTGGGATGAGACATCAATACTCCAATTTCGTACACCTTCTATGGATGAGAAGCTTTAATCAATGGAAGGTGAGGATTGGAGACTTCATGATGATGATGGACTTAGATGATTGGGCCACTTTGATGGAAGGGTTCAAATTTCCAAGAGAGCCTAAAGGAGGGTTCCTCAAAATGAAGAAGTGGACCGAAGAACAACTCCGAGAATTCGAGAGGAGTAATAAGGTAATCAATTTTTTGAGTGATTTAATTCCTAACGATGTTGTGTCTAAATTAGGAGAATACAAGGGTGTAAAGGAATTTTGGAGCGAATTGGCCAAGCTCCATAAAGAACCATCATCGACTCAAATTGAGGAAGAGGTCGAAGAAGCAAGTTCATCCTCACAAGAAAGTGAGAATTCGGAGGTCGAGGAATGTTCGACATCTGAGGAGGAAGAGGAGGTAGAAGAATTAGGAGAAGTCTCTGTTGGTGCAGGGGCACTAGATAATCGAACTTGTGTTTTGATTATGGCAAAGACACAAAGTTAAGTTTACATCATTATCTCATGAGCTAAATCGAGTGTGCAGAAAAGTACTAAAGCTGGAGCTGAAGGCTAGCGACACCCGGAGGAAGCCGCGGTGGTCGGGCGACACTCGAGTGACTTCGGAGGGAGCCGAAGGAATCGAGTGGAAGGCCAGAAGCAAGAGCTACAAGGTAAGTATCGAGGAAAGCTCGTGTGAGTGAGAGATTGTAAGGTCGTGTCCTCTTTACGGGGATGACTGTAGGCGGCGATCCGACTAAGACTTCCTATGGAAGGTCTAGGTCGAGATCGGACAGTTAGAAACCGTCGCATTTATCATTTTCCGAGCTAACCTCTTCCGCAGGAAGTGGTCAGCCGGCAATGATTGGACATTGGGCAGTCGACTGATGCTCATCAGTCGACTGATGGGAGGCATCAGTCGACTGATGGCGACGAATCAGCCTTTGCGCTAGGTCAAAACGGATAACGTTTGACGCGGCCACTTCGCGATAAAATTTGGACAACTTCGTGATCTGTTCCAAAAAAAAGGAGACAAATTCAGAGGCCAAAATCTATAAAAGGAGGGGAGGATTCCAACTCCAAAGATCATCAAGTGCTCCTACAATGCCAACGCTCCAACGCCGTCATAACGCCGACGCGACGACAAGTTCAAATCTCCTTCATCGGCAGCAGTAGCAAGTAATTATTTTTATTGTATTCTTTATTTTAATCGTAACGAGGTGAGGTAGGCTTGTTGCCTCATCCTTGTACATTCGGTTTTTGTGATCGTTGTCTCCTACCTCCAACGAGGAGGAGACGTTATAGTGTTTTGCCCTCCGTACGCGGTCTAGGACCGATAGGGCCTTGGAGTAGCAACCGCTGGGTTGTGAACCAAGTAAAAATAAACGTGTTCCTTTATTTTCCACTGCTCTTACTCGTTTAATTGTCTACTTGAACGAAACGTCGAAAAGATTTACGATCGCTATTCACCCCCCCTCTAGCGACGCTTCTCGATCCAACAATTGGTATCAGAGCGGGGGCGCTAAGATTTGGTGAAACCACCGATCTAGCACGTTTTGGTTTTTTGTTCGTATTTTTCGATTCGTATTTTTTTTTTTAGTCTTTTTCCTCCCGCACTACTAATCCAAGACGAAGTCTTGGTACGTTTCTTTTGGTTGTGTGCTTGCAAGTTTTCTCCCTTGGAGTAGCCGACGGTAAAACGGCCATAACTTTTCGCACAAGTGGACTCACGTAACGATCTACCTACCAAATCAAAGCTCTCTGAGAGATCTACATTTCTTACGAGGGTTTACCCTCGTAACAAACTATTTCCAGACCCAAAATCCAACGTCTAGTACCCTTTCAGGGACATCAAAGGTCGTAAGTTGTTAGTTTTTGTTAGTTTCTTATTTTTCTCATTTAATTCTGTTTATTTCCTATTTATTTCCCGCATTACTAATCCAAGACCAAGTCTTGGAATTCCCTTTGGTTTTTATTCGTGTTTTACAAGATACTTAATGGCTCACATTGAGGGGTATAGCACCACCCGACCTCCGTTCTTTAACGGAGATGATTTCCGTTATTGGAAAGGTCGGATGGAGTGTTTCTTGAAAACACAAGTCGAGACTTGGATAATAATCCAAACCGGCTTTGCTCTACCCACCAATGATCAAGGAGAGCCCTTGGATTTCAACAAGTGGACAAATGCAACCAAGAGGCAAATCGAAGCCGATGCAAGAGCAACCCAAATATTGCAATGCGGCTTGTCCAAGGAGGAACTCAACCGCATCGAACCATTCATTAGCGCCAAGGACCTATGGAACAAATTAATCAAGCTACACGAAGGAACGTCCGATGCTAAGGTATGTAAACGTGACCTTCTTCTCAATAAGTTATATAACCTTAAGATGCAGGAACACGAGACGACGACGCAACTACACACCCGCGTCCAGGACATTGTCAATGGCCTGCACACCATCGGACACAAGGTCGAAAACCGTGACCTACTAAGGTACGTTCTTAATTCATTTCCTAGGACTACCTTGTGGGCATCCATGGTCGATGCTTACAAGGTCTCTAAGGACCTTTCGAAGCTTAGGTTAGACGAATTATTTTCCGAGTTTGAACTTCACGAGCAAACTAATGTGGTCCGGGCCGAGAGAGGTATTGCTCTACTTGCAGGACAAAGAAGCAAGCCACCTACCAGGCAAGAAGATGGACTCGAACCCGACGATGAATTAGAGTCAGAATCCAAAAATGTGGAAGCAATAGTGAACGTAGTGCGGAAGATCGGAGGGAAATGAGGCTACTAAAGAATCAAAAGAGGGCACAAATCAAATCAAAAGAAGGCTTTTCATGAAACATGGGACAACGAAGAAGGCGGCGACATAGCATGCATGGCAAGACCCGAAGAGTCCGAGTCAGAGTTCGAATCCGAATCCAATTACAACACCGACACCGAACTTGAGGACTACTTCGAGAAGCAACTCAAAGCCGGACCAAAAGAGAAAATTAAGGTTAGCCGCTCACTAATTCATACGCTTTACAATACAATTAAAATGCTTAATAAGAAATTAACTAAGTCCGAGTCTAGGGTTGAGTCGTTACTTGAGGAGGTTGAAACCCTCAAGCAAGAGGCTACTCTAACCTCTTCAACTAGTCAAGTTCAAGAGGGAAACTCAACCCAAATTGAAAAACTTGAGAAGGAGAATTCTCTCTTGAAAGACCGAGTTCAAGAGGTTGAGGCTAGGTTGGAAAAGTTCACGTTGGGATCTAAGAACCTTAATCGACTACTTGGAACCCAAAGAGCCATCTACAACAAAGCCAGACTCGGATTTAAGTCAAAGACTACGAATAGGTCTTATATGTCTATCGTAAATCATAGTCATCAAAGAGTCCAAGCATGGGTCCCAAAGGTTTTATTGAATTCACATATAAGGACTAATAAGTTTTGGATTCTCTAGGATCAAATTCATTATTTGAATAGACCATATTCAAATAAGTTCAATGGTCCAGGGGGAGCTAACACTAAAATAGTATACCCGCTTACTTAGCAAAACCATTGAATATTTTACTTTAATTTGTAGAACGGCTAGATAGGGAAAATAGTTAGTCAACTCTTGACAACATAGTATCAGGACGCGGCGAGATGATAGTATGTTAGGAAAACAAAGTCTCGTGTATTCGAGCTAGATAAGGTGTATCTAGCTTGGTGCACTTGACCGAGTGGAACTAGCTGAAGCTACCTCGCCGTATCCTAAACTAGTTAGACCAGGAAGTAACCCTAAGTGACTTAAGTGATATTTTCTTGAATTTGGCTAAGGAAGTGGTCGTTGTTCCGATCAAAGAAGGCCCCTGTGCCTCGCCACGACCTGGAAGCCAGTTTCTCGAAAAGTTACTTAACGATCTAAAGGTTAAATCCGAATCTAACCCAAGGTTGACTATCTTTAATCAATTTAAAATCATCTCACAAAACATATAAGGTGAATAAATTCTGAGACACATAGAATGGGTGAGATGTTAAGGATAATTGAAATATACTTAAAACAATCTCTTCAAAAATTACTTATTTTCTCAACTGTTGTACTTAACAACTCTTAGGCCAAAGTTTAGCACCCCTTACATCTCTTATACTTCATATATTTGACTAAGGGGGAGAGCAAACTAACCTTAAGGGTTATATTATAAACCTTTAGATTATTGGTGCAGAGGGACACACCTCGAACCAATCTATCTAACTACTGCTAGACGCATGCTTGGACTCATATTTGATTTATTTAGATGCATGCATATATGACATTGTTTTTTTAAAACCCTATTTTATACAAAAACCCCAATTTTTTTTTGATTTATGGCAAAAGGGGGAGAAGAGCGAAAGTTAAGGGGGAGTAACACAAAATTTGATTTTGAAAACTAAAGTATCTCTTTCAAAACTCACCTAGGGTTAAGGGGGAGTTTTTGTTAAGGGGGAGCTTTTGGGAATGACATTCATCATCTACTATACTTGTTTTATGCTTTAATTTCCTTAACTTTGTGTTGGTTTGCCATAGATCAAAAAGGGGGAGATTGTTGGTGCAGGGGCACTAGATAATCGAACCTGTGTTTTGATTATGACAAAGACACAAAGTTAAGTTTACATCGTTATCTCACGAGCTAAATCGAGTGTGCAGAAAAGTACTAAAGCTGGAACTGAAGGCTAGCGACACCCGGAGGAAGCCGCGGTGGTCGGGCGACACTCGAGTGACTTTGGAGGGAGCCGAAGGAATCGAGTGGAAGGCCAGAAGCAAGAGCTACACGGTAAGTATCGAGGAAAGCTCGTGTGAGTGAGAGATTGTAAGGTCGTGTCCTCTTTACGGGAATGACTGTAGGCGGCGATCCGACTAAGACTTCCTATGGAAGGTCTAGGTCGAGATCGGACGGTTAGAAACCATCACATTTATCATTTTCCGAGCTAACCTCTTACTGCAGGAAGTGGTTAGCGGCAATGATGGGCGTTAGGCCGATCGATGCTCATCATCGATCGATGGGAGGCATCACGACCGATGATGGCGATTTAATCAACCTTTGCACTAGGTCAAAACGGATAACGTTTGATGCGACCACTTCGTGATAAAATTTGGACAACTTCGTGATCTGTTCCAAAAAAAAAGGAGACAAATTCAGAGGCCAAAATCTATAAAAGGAGGGGAGGATTCCAACTCCAAAGATCATCAAGTTTATTCATCAAGTGCTCCTACAATGCCAACGCTCCAACGCTGTCATAACGCCGACGCGACGATAAGTTCAAATCTCCTTCATCGGCAGCAGTAGAAAGTAATTATTTTTATTGTATTCTTTATTTTAATCGTAACGAGGTGAGGTAGGCTTGTTGCCTCATCCTCGTACATTCGGTTTTTGTGATCGTTGTCTCCTACCTTCAACAAGGAGACGTTATAGTGCTTTGCCCTCCGTACACGGTCTAGGACCGATAGGGCCTTGGAGTAGCAACCGCTGGGTTGTGAACCAAGTAAAAATAAACGTGTTCCTTTATTTTCCACTGCTCTTGCTCATTTAATTGTCTACTCGAACGAAACGTCGAAAAGATTTACGATCGCTATTCACCCCCCCCCCTCTAGCGACGCTTCTCGATCCAATAGTCTCCACCTCTAGGATTGAGGGGGAGGAGAGACCATCTACTTCGGAGCCGGAACAAAATCAAGAAGTCGCTTCAACCTCTGGAAGAAGTGAAGAATCAACTCCGACACCGACCACCACCCTAGGTAACTCGATCAATTTAATTAAAAATAAGAATCATATAATTTACTTTGAGTGTAGGGAACAAGGACACTACAAGAGCAAGTGTCCTAAGAAGGTCAAGAAGGCTCAACCGGCGCCAAAAGACAAGGATGTCGGTGTCACCACAATTAAAAGCAAGGAGCACATGATTTACTTCAAGTGCAATTCTAAGGGGCATTATAGGAGTCAATGCCCTAGGGGAGAAAGAAGGGCCAAGAAGGAGCTACACATGTAGGAGGAGCCTCTAAGGAAAACCCTAAGGTAACCTCTAATTTTGCTCCTTCTTTAATTAATAGGCAAAAGCATATTAGGAATAATGTTAATACTCGATCTTGCTATTGTTCATAAAGAGCATGCTAAAAATAGGTTATTTTGTTTAGGGGCTAAACGTGTAAATCTTAGAAATAAGGAGAAATTTGGGACTAATATCCCTAAAAATATTCTACCTAAGACAAGTATTAGAAAATTTGAAGATCATTTAGGTTTTACTCTAAAGAAATCTAGACACATGCCTAGGAAGGGCAAAAATGATCAAAGAAACCATGGACCCATAAAATTTGAGCAACTAGAATTAAAAAATCAAGTTTTGAGGTTAAGGCTTGAGAAATTGGAGAAGACCCTTTGGAAAATGAAAAATCAAATACAATGGTCAAATAGTTAAAATCTAGGGTCAAGGAGTCAAAGCCAAAGGCCTAGGAATCAAAATCATCCTAGTGCAAGCTTAAGCCCAAAAAGACCTATCACAATGTTCCATTCGATTATATAACTCAAGTTGGGTCTAGGAAAACCAAGGTCAATAGGGAAGTCATCCCTAAGGTTGACCAAGGTAAATGTCTAGTGGCTAGGGCTTCAAGGAAACCTAGGGAAGCCATTAAGAAGGTCAAAGGGGGAATTACCTCTAGAGTTGACCTAAGCAAGACTCAAATGACCAAGGCTTCAAAGCTTAGGAGGGTCATTAGGAGGATATCTAGTGAAGTTATCCCTAAGGAATACCTAGTAAACCCAAGGAGCTCCAATAGGTTTTGGGTTCCTAGGAGCATGATCGATTCACGCTAAATGAGTTAGGGTGTGTCAACTTTAAATGGATGGGTAGTTAACCTAACCACGGTAAAGGTGACACTTTAGGTCATTTTTAAGGTTATGGGTACCTTGGAAATGTATTTTGATTATAATCCTAAAAGTTTTTAGGATGTGCCAATATATTTTGAAGATTATGAAAAATCAATCAAATTGACACAAACTAGTTTTAGAGGTTATGGTGTGTCATTTTGGATTTTTTGCACACTTGAGGGCTTAGTAGTAATATGGCAAAATGAATTTAATTCTAACAAATGACAACAAATATTAAAATTGAGGTATTATACACCTTTGCATTTTATTTGTCATGCTTAATTTGTCATATAACATGTCATGACATCATATCTACTTTTAATTATATAATATGTCATGATCATGCTTAGGATTAAGGTTAAATGTCGTGTATGTTTAGATTTATATCATATGTCATGACATCATGATCATTGGGCATGCTTATTTATGTCATCATTTATGTCATGATCATTCATGCATTTAAAGTAATTAAAATTGATTTAAGGATAATTGACATGACTTGAAGTCTCATGTATAAGGGAATCAAGTAGTGTTGCCTTAGATTAATGCATGTGACCCTAGTTTAAGATGAACAAAATCCACATCTCACATCACATTGACATGTGTATGTATTGATACACCCATGACACATGTGAGATGCTAGGAAATAAGTTAAGTTCAATGTGCATAGTTTTTACATCTAGATGAACTCAAACTCACTTTTATACCATGGAGGGATCATTGGGAAAGTTAATGTACAAGTTATGTGCATTTAGCCCAAAGAACACGATCCAATATAAGGTTTTAAAACTATTTCAAAATTATTTTGAAAAAACCTTGGTGTAGTCTATCTTTTGATAAAAGTCACCATTAATGATGTTGATACAAAGTGAGCTCAAAACAATGAAGTTTTTCTCATTTTTGAACTTTGTATCAAACTCACTATTTTATGGGTAAATTATTCTTCAAATATTTTTCACCCATTGTATTTGGTATAAGTATTATACGTATGAAGTTTCATGATTTTTCAAATTACATATAATTACTTATGATTTTCAAAAATTGGTTTCTAAAAGCTGAAAACTGCATTTTGCAGTTATCAGTCGACTGCCATTGTTAACAGTCGACTGGTGTCAATGACAGTCGACTGATTACTATAAGTAATCGACTGCCAGGCTTGATTTAGGGTAAGCAAGGTTTGTTTAGCCCAATTTCAACTATGGTAAAGTTCCCTAACCACTCCTAACCCTAGGATATGTTTTGGAAAGCATTAGAAAGGATAAAAATCCATTGGATATGGATTAGAAGAGTTGTTTAGGGTATGTATCAATTTAAGGTGAGTGAAAGTTCAAGTTTGAACTTTTAACCTTAATTTTGATGGTTTAGAGTGCCTATAGGCTTAGGGACTTCCCAAGGACATTGTTGGTACAATGGTCAAGGGGAAGCAAGCCTTTAGGGGGAGGTATCCATCATAGGATGATGGATGTGTTCTTCCTCATGAGGGGGAGGAATGGGAATGTGAGATGCTCAATTTGGAAATTGGAAGAGTTTATAGGAAGCCTCACTTAAGTGGTATGAGACTTATCACTAGGAAGAGTGAAGTTATCCTAGATGTTTTTGGACTAAGGGGGAGATTGTAAGATTTCATTGGGATATGAGACATTTGTTAGGGCAATCTCTTGCCGTAATATGGTTTTGATGGTGTGGCAAAGGGTTTAAGTTAGTGTGTTATGTTGATTTGATATGTAAGTCGCAGACTTAGTAACTGCATGGAGCTAGGCAAGTTTCACATCTACTCGTGGCCCTGAGGTTTGCCGGGGATAGATGCGCATGCTGAGCATCCGAGGGACCACGGACGAGAAGCTTGGAAGCCGAGGAAGTAGACTTCGAGGCAAGAGACGGCGAGCACCGCAGTAGTTATAGAGCGTCCGAGGGACGTTGTTAAGAACGAAGAGAATTCGGCGGGACTCCGAGAGATGAGTGAGCCATCGAACCAGGTAGCCTAGGTGAAGCCATTCGGGCCCGCGGATGGTTTTCCCGACATACGGCATGTGGCAAGAATGATCGCTTCCAGTCATGCAACCGTATCCGATCGATGGGTTATAGCAAACATCGCTGCAGGATATCGGCATCGTCCAAATCGAAGATTCGGAGGTAAGAGCAAATGACCGGTGAGGTCCAGTCACCCGTCGTCATCTGCGAAGTTCGGGATCCACGTCGATGGATCAGATGAGAGATGGTGCGCGGCAAGGGCCAGAGAGAAATAACGAAGAAATCTCTCTATAAAAAGAGAGGGTGTGAGCCTTTGAGAGGCTAATGCTTATGCTCTAAGTGATCTTCCTAATGCCCCACAAGCTCTAAACTCTTCTTACTTGTTTTTACTCCATTCTTATTGTAAGAAGAGTGATCTTGATTGTGAAGGTTACCTCCACCTAGCTTGGTGCAAAGGAGAGACCAATAGTGATTGGCTTTGGAGGAGTGATTCACCTTGGACGAATCGGACCGTGGATTAGCGGCGTAGCCGTGAACCACGTTACATCTTCTTGTTAGCGTTTGTATTTTTATTTATTGCTTTTTCTTTATTGTTTATGCTTCCACTTGCGCTAACGATTGTGTAGACGAGCAAACAAGGAGAGAATTCCAACATCCATAGTAAGAGGGCTATTCACCCCCTCTTACCAATCGATCCTACAAGTGGTATCGAGGAAAGCTTGTCGAGGACTAATCGCCACAACAAGCAACTTTCAAAATGACCGGCTCCAACATCCATCCTCCGAAGTTTGAAGGAGAATTCGCTTGGTGGAAGAAGCGAATGGAGGTATTTTTCGAAACGGATTTTGATATTATGATTACAATGGAATCCGGTTTCATTTTGCCTAGGGATGAAGAGGGGAAGCCAATAGAGAAATCTAGGTGGACCAAAAGGCAAAGGGAAGAGCACCTTGCAAATTCAAAAGCCAAGCATCATCTCTTCAATGTGCTCCCCCAACAAGAAATCAACCGAATAGGAGAATGTCTAAGTGCCAAGGAGATGTGGGAGAAGCTAATTGAACTTCATGAAGGCACATCCGAGGCGAAGCTAGCAAGGAGAGATCTCCTCCGCTCCCAACTATCCAACATTAAATTAGAAAAGGGAGAAAAGGTAACTTCTTTGCATTCTAGATTCAAAGAAATTTTAAATGGACTAACAAGTGTAGGAGAAAGGCTCTCCAATCGCGATATGATAATGAAGGTCATAGATGCTTTCCCCCGATCATCCAAGTGGAGTTCAATGGTGGACTCATTTTACATTTCAAAGAATCTAGAGGTAAGTACTCTAGATGAATTTTTCTCCACTATGGAATTACATGAATCTAGGCTTGAAGGAATACAAGAAGAGCCAAATATACAACCTTCAAGGGGAGTAGCATTGTTGGCAAATAAGGGGAAGAAGAAGATAGAGATCTCCTCCTCCTCCGATGACGAAGCGTCTTCCTCCTCCTCCATGGATAGCACCGAAGAAGCCTATATGGTAAGGAGGGTAAGACGTGCTTTAAAAGGTTTTCATTTTCATAAATCAAATGATAGGAATAGAAGACCAAGGGGGAAGGTCATATGCTACAATTGCCAAGGAGAGGGGCACATAGGGATAATTGTCCCTCTCTAAACAAGAGCAAGGAAGAGAAGAAAAGAAAGAAGAAAAGAAGAAGAAAAGGGGAGCAAGAAAAGAAGGAAGAGGAGAAGAAGACAAAAGAAAAGGGAAGACCAAAGCTCTAAAGGCAAGGACTTGGGATGACCCATCCTCATCCTCCTCATCATCATCGGATGAGGAGAATGCCTTTGTCACCAATTTGGCCTTGATGGCCTTTGATGACTTGGATTGCTCTTCATCCGAAAATGAAGGATCAAGCTCAAGAGGAGAGAGCTCAAGTGAAGGGGGAGCTTCTACATCCTCCTCATCCGAAGAAGAAGAAGAGGACATGGAAACTATGGTAACGAATCTAACTCCTAAGAAAATAGTTTCCATGGTCTCTAGCTTAACTAGGGATTTATTTAGAGCTAAGAAGAAGAATAAAAGCATGCTAGATCAAATTAAGGATCTAGAAAATAAGCTAGAAAATGCATGCTTAAATGATAATATTTCTTCTAGCTTAAATGATGCATGCTCACATGATCTTTATGTGCCATTAGATGTTAGTGATGCATGTATAAATGAAAATAGGGCCTTAAGGGAAAAGGTAGATTATTTAATAAATGCCCTAGAAAAATTCACAATTGGCTCCAACACATTAAACATGATCTTAGGGAGCCAAAGAGCTAGTTTCAACAAAAAGGGCCTAGGTTATAAAGAAAAGAAAAATGAAAAGGCCTATAAATGCCTAATTGCTAGGGGACAAGATAAAAAGAAGGTAATAGCTAGGAAATGGATCCCCAAGGAGTATCTAGTGAACCCAATAGGCAAGAACTTATTTTGGGTTCCAAAATCCATTCTTAAGGGTTAGAAAACCCCTAGGGTAGTCAACCATATGGAATTGACCTATATCATATTTTGGTTGACTTAGGATGGCGGGACAATATTTTTAGAATAGTGTTGGGTCATGATAACGTGCCCATAAATAGATAATAATGCATAAATCATGATGATTAATGTAATTGTTACACATATTTGCAATCATGATTTATGATTTTGTGATTTGACACATAATCATGGGAAATAGGTTTGAATCATGCTTTAGGTGATATTTTGTTTATTATCATCATATAATACCTAATGTATGATTATTATTTAATGAATACATGTATTTCATGATCATAATGTAGAATTAATTGATATATGCCTTTATGATCATGAGGATTGTTAGGTTGATACTTAACCTTGATAGAATTGTATGAATATAATGGTTAAGTATATACAAATACCCCCTAAGATGCATCTCACACTCACCATAGGCTACTTTGATTGAAAATTTAGCATGAGTGAGATGTTAGGATGATACAAATGTCCACTAATGCCTATGGCATTTAGATGGTCATTTAAAGTATCAAAATAGCAATAATAGACCAATCATGGGGAAGGCTTATGTTTAATTCATAGACATATTGCCCAAAGATCATGGTTGGATATTTCATATGATTTCAAAACAATTTCTTACTTTAAAATACATGTATTCATGTTTTGAAACAATTGGATGCAAGACTAGGTGTTAAAATGGATACTCTTATGATCAAAAACCTAGTAGTTTTTTAAAGCTTTTGGATTTTTGGCAAATACGTGGAAATATAATGATTTTTCATGAAAACATATTTTTCACTGATAGATATACTTAAAAGAAACGTGTTCCCCAAATTTCATGATTTTTCAAATTTTTTGGAATTTTTAATGCATTTTTGAAATTCACCCCAGAAATCAGAAATCCAAAAGCGTGCGGTCTAGTAGTCTGAACGATCGATGACTGAATATCGTAATTAAAAAGGAATTCCGATTTTAAATTAGACTTGTGGTATTTTCTTTCTATTAGACTTGATGTCATGTGCTTTTAACTTAGTGATAATCTTTTTGATGGTGTCAAAGGGGGAGAAATGATTATGTTTAAGTTAATTATGATAGGGGGAGAAATTAAGGGGGAGTTTCATGGATTAAGGGGGAGTTGCATGTTGCTATATCATGTTTATATTTACATGCCTTCTTTCCTTTAAAATTTATATCAAATATTTTTACCTAACTTAAACGGATTGCTACACATCAAAAAGGGGGAGATTGTTAGGGCAATCTCTTGCCGTAATATGGTTTTGATGGTGTGGCAAAGGGTTTAAGTTAGTGTGTTATGTTGATTTGATATGTGCATTGAAGTCGTGCAGGACTTAGTAATTCGCACATGGAGCCGTGGCGAGTTTCACATCTCATGACTCGTGCCTTGAGTCGGTGAAGGATAGCTTTGCGGAAGCCGTGCGCTTGGAGCATCCGAGGGACCGCCGGACGAGAAGCTTGGAGTGAAGCCGGAGGAAGTAGACTTCGAGGCAAGAGGCGCGAAGGAGCATTGCAGAGCCGTGCGCCCGATCTTCTTAGGGCGTGGCGAACGAAGAGTACTTGAGGCGAGGACTCAGAGATGAGTGGCGATTGTAAGGGAGGGTAGCTCTTAGGTGAAACTTGACCATTTGGCCAAGTGTCGGATGGGTTTTCCCGACACCAGTCGACTGCCATGTCATGGCGATCGCTTCCGAGTCGAATGTAGTTCGACCGTATCCGATCGATGGGTTTATGCCGCTGATCGGCCCATCAGAATGACGATCGCAGAGGATATCATGCGAACGCAGAACCGCTCGTGGCCGACGGTCGACTACGAGCGGATCGTGAGAGGTCCATCACCGATCGCTAAGAGTTCTGTTGGACTACAACGGTCGGGATCCGACGTGTTCGGAGGCCGTTGTAGTGACGGCAGTCGACTGCCAAGGGCAGCAGACAACTGGTGGCGGCCAACGGGAAGAAATCAGCCCTCTCTATAAAAAGAGAGGGTGTGAGCCTTTGAGAGGCTAATGCTTATGCTCTAAGTGATCTTCCTAATGCCCCACAAGCTCTAAACTCTTCTTACTTGTTTTTACTCCATTCTTATTGTAAGAAGAGTGATCTTGATTGTGAAGGTTACCTCCACCTAGCTTGGTGCAAAGGAGAGACCAATAGTGATTGGCTTTGGAGGAGTGATTCACCTTGGACGAATCGGACCGTGGATTAGCGGCGTAGCCGTGAACCACGTTACATCTTCTTGTTACCGTTTGTATTTTCATTTATTGCTTTGCCTTTATTGTTTATGCTTCCGCTTGCGCTAACGATTGTGTAGACAAGCAAACAAGGAGAGAATTCCAACATCCATAGTAAGAGGGCTATTCACCCCCTCTAGCCAGCCAATCGATCCCCTACAACATTAACCTCCTTGAGGAGAACCTTTTTTATGTATGTCAAAAAGGAGGAGAATTAATGGAAGAAATTATGGGATTACCAATTTGGGACAATTGGTAAAGAGATTTGAATTAGGTGGCCTAACTCAAAGGTGTTTGGTTTTTGTCAAATATCAAAAAGGGGGAGATTGTTAGTGCAATCGGCCCAGGTCACGATTGACCAGACTCGAGTTGGACTCGAGTAGTGTTTTGATGTTTGACATTGATGTTTGACAATGTGTTGGGGAGATTGTTAGTACAATCGACCCAGGTCATGATTTTGATGTTTGACGATGGTTTCACCATTGTCATGGGAGAAGTCCAAGTTTTCTGTACTTGGCATGAAAAGTTCAACATGGGTTGGCAAGGAAAGTCCAAGCTTGGGTCTTGGCAAGGGAATGTCCAAGCTTGAATCTTGGCAATTGGAAAGTCCAACATGGAGTTGGCATAGAAAGTCCAAGGGTGTAGTCTTAGCCACGTAAGTCCAAGGGTATAGTCTTGGCGGTGAAAGTCCAAGTCATGGGTACTTGGTATTTGAGAAGTCCAAGGGTTGATATTGGCGGCGTAAAGTCTAAGGGTGGAGTCTTGGCAGCATAAGTCCAATGGTTGGTGACGTAAAGTTTAAGCGTGGTCTTGGCAACATAAGTCCAATGTGCCTTGGCGGTGTAGACACCATTAGCATGAAAATAGCCGATGGAAGCATATGAATGCTAGTATATGGATGAACAAGTCATGGATGACTTGGAGGGATCCGATAGGAGTGAGGCTGATAGAGGTGGCTAGAAGGCTTAGGTCTAGGCTAAGGGTGGTCTAGCAAGTATGGGGGCACTATACTTGAGGTTAAACCTCATGGTTGAGGTTATTAGTCGACTGACATTATGACCGATTCGACTGATGGAAGTTAACTGTGGTTCAACTGCGACTAAATGTGATAAAATAGCCTGGTAGTCGACTGATGGCAGTCGACTGTCATGGATAGCAGTTGACTGATGGTTCGGCGGTGAGCACAAAACGCTCTGTAGCCGACTGGGCAGTCGACTACAGGCATTGGCAATCGACTGCCAATGTTGGTAGTCGACTGATGAGAGTTCCATTGGACTTTTTTCAGCATGGATCTAACCGTTGTCTCACAACAACAGTGTCATCAGTTGAACTGATTTTTTGCTTGTCGACTACTAGGCGGAATCCAGCTCGAGTTGCAGGTTTAAAAGGAGCACTAAGGGAGGATTTTTGGTAAGGATCTCTTGGGTGATTTGAAGGGGAATAGTTGATGCTTTCCATTCCTTCAAGGCTAGTCCAAGGCAATCAAAGATCAAGCATTCAAGTTCACATTTGTAAAGGTTTTCCTTACTTGTATTTGTGTAGTTTACTTGTATTTACTTGTATTTCATTCTTATTGTTATAAGAACCATTGTAAGAAGTCTTCTCCACCTCCGGATTGTTCCGAGAAGGAGTTATTGATTAGTGGTTGTGTGTGCATCACTAAAGCTCGTTGAGCTCACCCGTGGAGTAGGAACCCTAAGGTTCCGAATCACGTTATTTCTCGTGTTTTGCTTGTGTTGTGTATTTGTTTTATCATTATTGTTTCTGCTACGTACATTAACTTTTATAGCAAGCATGCGAGCGAATTCCATCAAGAACGTCGAATCGCTATTCACCCCCCCCTCCCTCTAGCGGGCGCACAGGTCCTAACAAATCCTTCTATCAAGGCGGACCAATCTTCATCATCATTATAAAGTCTTCAATCCTTGCCTTTCATTGATTGAAGCCTTTTTATCCATAAAATGCATATGGAACCGGAGTGTTGATATCCCACTCCAATCCAAGGTTTTGTTCCATCTTGCCCTCTAGCACCTTGATCCTTCTGTTGTGAAGCCGGTGAATAGCGACCCACTCTGGATCGTATGTCGCTAGAGGGGGGGGGTGAATAGTGTCGATAATGGAATTCGCTCGTGTTCGTCTCTTCAATTCATTAGTACACAGCAAAAATAGAAAAAACAATACGAGTACACGAGAATACAAGCACATGCATGCACAAGACGAAATATAATGTTGTTCAATACCTTAGGGCTTCTACTCCATGGGTTGAGCTTGAATGAGCTCTAGTAATGCACATACCACTAATAAAACTTCTTGGAACAATCCAGAGATGGAGAAACCTCGTACAAATGATTACACAAGTAATACAAAAGATACAAGCAAATATAATAAAATGCAAGTAAAGAAATCTTTACAAAGAATGTTTTGAATGCTTTCTTGTTTGATTGCTTGAGCCGCACTTGAAGACCCTGACTTACACCAGCAAATCTCCTCAAATCACCTAAGACATCGTTTCCAAAAACCTTTCCTTCGAGCTCCTTATAAAGTTGCAATTTGGGCTGATTTTCGCCTGGCAGTAGACTTCCCATACCTAGTAGTCGACTGTTCCTATAGCCATTATCTCACAACGACTCGATCCACGCTAAAAAAACTTCAACGACTAACCCATCAGTTGACTACCAAACCCTAGCAATCGACTGATGCATAGGAGTTGAGGCGCTGGTCGAGCCTGCCTCGCTTCTATGGTCACATCCATCACTCGACTGCCATCTATGGCAGTTAATTGCTCCATATTAGTTGACTGTCAATGTTGTCAGTCGACTGCTAAGGTCATTCGATTATAGTCTAGCATCAGTCGACTCCTTCCAGTTGACTGATCGTAACCCCAGTTGGCTGCTCAGTGTCGACTAGGTTGTCAAGTGTCAAAACACTCGACTAGTCAACTGGTCCATAACCTCAGTCGACTGATACACCTCAAACATGAGGTTTTAACCCAAGTATGATGCCCTCATACTTGCTACACCGCCCTTAGCCTAGACCTAAGCCTTTTAGCCACCTCTATCAGCCTTACGCCTATCGAATCCCTCCAAGTCATCCATGACTTGTTCATCCATATGCTAGCCTTTAGGTGCTTCCATCGGTTATTGTCATGCTAAGTTGGTCTACACTACCAAGGTATATTTGAGTTTATGCTGCCAAGATACACGCTTGGATTTTACGCAGCCAATATCATACCCTCAGATTTCTTAATTGCTAAGTACCCATGACTTGAACTTTCATCGCCAAGACTACACACTTAGCCTTACCTGGCCAAGACTACACCCTTAGACTTTCCATGCCAACCCAATGTTGGACTTTCCAAATATCAAGACCCATGCTTGGACTTTCCATGCTAAGTACTCAAGACTTAGACTTTCCCATTGCCAACACTCATGCTTGGACTTTTCATGCTAAGTACTTAAGACTTGGACTTCCTGTAGGAGATTTGAGGCCGCTAGAGGGGGGGTGAATAGCATGTGATTGTACGATGATGGAATTCATTTGCATGATTGTCTCTACAAAACTCATTATGCACAGCGGAATAGTAATAATAAAAGCAATAACGAGATGAAACAATTGTTGGTGCAATCGACCCAGGTCACGATTGACCATACTCGAGTTTGACTCGAGTGATGTTTTGATGTTTGACATAGGATGTTTGACAAAGTGGTTTGACATTGATGTTGGACATTGATGTTGGACATTGATGTCGGTTAATATGTTGGGGAGATTGTTTATACAATCGATCCAGGTTATAATTGACTTGGATGGTTGACCAGGGTTGACCATGTGATTATGGGAAAGTCCAAGCATGGGTCTTGGCAAGGTAAAGTCCAAGTCATGGGTACTTGGCATTTGGGAAAGTCCAAGTCCTGAGTACTTGGCACAAGAAAAAGTCCAAGCATGGGTCTTGGCATGGAAAGTCCAACATGGGTTGGCAAGGGAAAGTCCAAGCTTGAGTCTTGGCATTTGAAGTCCAAGGGGTTTGATATTGGCGGCGTCAAGTCCAAGCGGGAGTCTTGGCAGCATAAGTCCAATGGTTGGCGGTGTAAAGTTCAAGCGGAGTCTTGGCGGCGTAAGTCCAATGTGCCTTGGCGGTGTAGACACCGTTAGCATGACATAGCCGAGGGAAGCACCTGGAAGCTAGCGCGATGGATGAACAAGTCATGGATGACTTGGAGGGATCCGAAAGGCGTGAGGCTGATGGAGGTGGCTAGAAAGCTTAGGTCTAAGCTAAGGGTGGTCTAGCAAGTATGGGGGGCACCATACTTGGGTTAAAACTCATGTTTGAGGTTGGCGTCGGCCCGGTCATAATGCGGTTGGCCAACCTCAAAATGAGGTTTTAACTCAAGTATGGTGCCCCGTACTTGCTCCACCCTTAGCCTGAACCTAAGCCTTCTAGCCACCTCCATCGACCTCACGCCTCTCGGATCCTCCAAGTCATCCATGACTTGTTCATCCATCGCGCTAGCCTCCGTGCTGCTTCCCCCATGCTGCTAATCGTCTACATCGTCTGCGCCATTGGACTTACGCCGCTAAGACTCCGGGACTTTACGCCGCAATATCCATCCTTGGACTTATGCAAGACTCAAGCTTGACTTTCTGCCAACCCAGACTTTCCATGCAAGACCCATGCTTGGACTTTTCCTTATGACTTGGACTTTCCCAAATGTCAAGTGTCCTACTTGGACTTTCCATGTCAAGTACCCATGACTTGGACTTTCCCAAATGTCAAGTGTCCCACTTGGACTTTCCATGCCAAGTACCCATGACTTGGACTTTCCTTAATCACATGGTTGACCCTAGTCAACCATCAAAGTCTCCCTCGAGTTAAGCTCGAGTCAATTATAACTCTCGATTGCTCAACAATCTCCCCAACATATTAACCGACATCAATGTCCAACATCAATGTCAATACTTTTGTCAAACATCAAAACATTACTCAAAAAAACTCGAGTATGGTCAATCTGACACGGGCGATTGCACCAACAATCTCCCCCGATGTTTTGAAATAAACCTTGAGTTATTCCCCTAACTCAAATTCCCCTACCAATTTTCCAAATTGGTAATTTAATCTTCTCCCCCTATTTGACATACATCAAAAAGGTTATCTCTCCAAGGAGGTCATTGTCTCATGTCCCAATGAGATCTTACAATCTCCCCCTTGATCCAAAAATACCTAGGATGCCTACCATCTTTCTAGTGATAAGTTCCATATCACTCAAGAGAGGCAATCCTATACTCTCTCCCAATTTCCAAATTGGGTCTCTCAAAATCCCATCAATTTTCCCAATTGATGATACTCTCCCAATAATTTCTCCCCCTTCAAGAAGAGAAACACATCCATCATCCCAAGATGGATAACTCCCCTTAAAGGCTTGCTCCCCCTTGACCATTGCACCAACAATGTCCTTGGGAAGTTCCTAAGCCAATAGGAATGCTAAACCATCAAAATTAAGGTTAAAAGTTCAAACTTGAACTTTCCACACCCTAAATTTGATACTTTGACCTAACACTTCTCCTAATCCATATCCAATGGATTTTCACCCTTTATAATGCTTCCCAAAGCATATCTTAGGGTTAGGAGTGATTAGGGACCTTTACAATGGTTGAACACGGGATAAACAACCTTGTTTTCCCAAAATCAGACCTAGCAGTCGACTCACGATAACGATCATTGCCACACTCATCGATCGGCCCACCAAGGCGTTAGCGATAGTTGAAATTTCAATTTATTCATAAGTAATTCTATGTATTTTGAAAAATCACGAAACTTGATACGTATATTACTTATAGTCAATACAATGGGTGAAAAATATTTGAAAATTATTTTACCCATAAAATAGTGAGTTTGATACAAAACTCAAAACATTGAAATTTTTAATGTTTTGGCCCTATTTTATATCAACTCTATCAATGGTGATTGCTATCAAAAGATAGACTTCACCAAGATTTTTCAAAATGATTTTAAAATATTTTCAAAACCTTATTTTGGATCATATTCCTTGGGCTCTATGTACATGACTTGTACACATGCTCTCCCAATGATCTACAAATGAAACAAGATGAATTTTAGTTCATCTAGATGCAAAAACTATGCACCTTGAACTCAACTCATATCCCAGCATCTCACATGTATCTAAGGTGTATAAAATACACATACATGTCAATTTAATGTGAGATGTGGGTTTTGTTCATCCTAATCTAGGGTTTCATGCATTCTCTAAGGCAACCCTACTTGATTCCCTTATAAATGGGACTTCAAGTCATGCCATAGTCCTTAATTCAATTTCAACCAAATTGTCTTAAATGCATGAATGATTATGGCATTAGAAATGATATAAATAAGCATATGCTCATAATCATGATGTCATGGCATAAGATGAAATCTAAAAACATATGACATTTGAAACCTTAATCCTAAATATAAACATGACATATAGAATGATTAAAATAAACATGATGTCATGGCATGTTATATGGCAAACAAAGCATGACATATAAAATATATATAGGTATAGTAATACCTAAATTTTAATATTAATTGTCATTTGATGTAATTAGGTTTATTTTGCCATATTAATCTAAATTTTCCTAAATGTGCCAAAAACCCAAATTGACACATTAAAACCTCTAAAACTAAATTGTGCCAATTTGATCAAATTATCAAACTTCTTAATTGATATTGGCACATCCTAAAAACCTTTAGGATTCAAATCAAACCACATTCCCAAGGTAACCATAACCTTGAAAATGACCTAAAATGCCACCTTTATCATGGTTGAGTTAACTACCCATCCAATCAAGGTTGGCACACCCTAAACCCATCTAGCGTGAATCAATCACGCTCTTAGAAACCCAAAACCGATTTGAGCTCCTAGGGTTAATTAGGTATTCCTTAGGGATAACCTCCCTATATACCTTCCTAATGACCCTCCTAGGCTTGTTAGCCTTGGTCATTTGGGTCTTACCTAGGTTGACTCTAGGGGTAACTCCCCTTGCAACCTTCTTAGTGGTCACCCTAGGTTTCTTAGAATAAGAAACCCTAGCCACTAGGTACAACCTTTGGTCAACCTTAGGGATGACTTCCCTATTGACCTTGGTCTTCCTAGACCTAGTTTGTGTTCCATAGTCAAATGGAACACTATGATAAGCCACCTTAGGCTTAGGTTTGTGACCCAAACCTTGCTTGCCCTTGGTTGACTTTTGACTCTTAGGTTCTAAGTGTTGACTTTGAGATTTGGACCTAGACTTTTGATCATTTGACCCTTTAAATTGATTTTGTATAATTTTAAGGGTCTTCTCAAGTTTTTCAAGCCTTGACCTCAAGACTTGATTCTCTAATTCTAATTTACCAATTTTAGAATTTTGATTTAAACCATGGGCATGAGACTTTCTAGGCATATGCCTAGTCCATTTAGGATTTAGATCTAGATGTTCTCCTATTTTCCTAATTGATTCCTTAGGTAAAATATTTTTAGGGACATTAGTCCCAAATTTTTCCTTGCTCCTAAGGTAAACATTTTTAGCACCTAAGCAAAATTCCTTACTTCTAGCATGCTCTTTATGAATTGCAAGGGAATTAAAATTCCTAACATGCTTTTGACTATTAAATCTAGAAGGTGCATTATTGAAATATACCTTAGGGTTTGCCTTGGAGGCTCCCCCTACATGTATAGCTCCCTCTTTGACTTTTTTGCTCCCCCTAGGGCATGAATTCCTAAAATGCCCCGGTTGTTGACACTTGAAGCAAATGACGTGCTCTTTGCTTCTTCTAGTGGTGGCACCGGTATCTTTTGATCTTTCTTGAGGTTTTGGTGCCGGAGGAGTTTTTCTGATCTTCTTTGGGTACTTGATCTTATAGTGCCCAGTTTCCCTATACTCAAAGTAAATTATATGATTTTTATTTAAACTTAAATTGCTTGAGTTACCTAGGTTAATGAGGACCAGAATTGGACTTTGGGCTTCTTCATCTTGACCGGATGTCGAAGCTTCTTTTTGATGTTCCGGTGTAGAGGTTCTCTCCTCCCCCTCAATCCTTGAGGTGGATGTTTCTTCCACTTCCTCCACCTCTTCCGATCCGGATGTTGATTCCCTATCAACCTCCGAATCCTCACTTCCTTGTGAGGATGATCTCTCTTCTTCACCCTCCTTATCTTCTTGAATTGATGGTGAACTTTCTTGAGCTTGAGAGGGTGAGCACTCCTCTTCTTCTTCTTCTTCTTGGACCGATGATGAGTTTTCATGGAGCTTTGCCACTTGGCTCCATAATTCTTTAGCATCTACATAATTACCTAACATACACAAGATATTGTTAGGCATTAAATCAATTAAAAATTTTATCACCTTATCATTTTTCTCGGATGCTTGAACTTGCTCTTCGGTCCATCTCTTCTTTTTGAGGAATCCACCTCTTGGTCCTCTTGGATATTCAAATCCATCCATCAAAATGGACTATTCCTCAAAGTCTCTCATCAATAAAATCCTCAATTCTTCCCTTCCAAGAATTGAATCATTCTTGTCCGTATAGGGTGTAGGGTACCGGTGTGTTGATGTCCCAACCTAATTGATCTTGGACTTCCATCTTTTACCCTCTAGCGTCTTTTGTCTTAGCTCCCGGCGGTTAGTCCGTAGAAGAGCCCCAGGCTCTGATACCACTTGTTGGAGATCGTTTGGTAGCTAGAGGGGGGTGAATAGCGTGTTATATACGATGATGGAATTCTTTCGCGTTTGATTGTCTACAATCTTGTTAGCACAGTGGAATGGTAATAACAAATAAATATAACAAGACACAATCACAACGCGATCAACAAGCAAGCAATCAAAAGACATTTGTAAAGCTTTTTCTTTACTTATATTGCATTGTATCTCATTGTATTTGCTTGTATCTACTTAGATTATTGTTGTAATATTTTGTACGAGGTTTCTCCACCTCCGACTTATTGTCGAGAAGGAGTATTTGTGATTAGTGAGTGCGTGTGCATCACTAGGGCTCTTTAGAGCTCGATCCGTGGAGTAGGAACCGTTCGGTTTCGAACCACGTTATATCTTTGTGTTAGCGTGTTGTTCATTTCATTATCGTTATTATTTTTCTATTTCCGCTGCGCTAACGAAATTGTAGAGATGACACGGCAACAAATTCCATCTATGTACGAACCGCGCTATTCACCCCCCTTTAGCGGCGTCAAATTTCCAACAACAATCACGAACACAAAGATATAACGTGGTTCGGAACCAAACGGTTCCTACTCCACTAATTGGGTTCGTACGAACCCTAGCGATGCCACAAACACCACTAAGCAATAAACTACTTCTCGACAACAAGTCAGAGGTGGAGAAACCTCGTACAATGAATTACAACAAGTAATACAAAGTAAACAAGCAAATACAAGTGAAAATGTAAAGAACACTTTACAAACTAGGGTTTTGAGCGCTTGCTTATCGGTTGCTTGGATGAGCTTGAAGGACCCTGAAATGCACCTGCAAATCGCCTTCAAATCGCCTCACCAAAGCTCCCAAAGAACTTATGTCGAAATCCTCCACGAGCTCCCCTTTTTATCTTGTGTCGAGCTAGATTTCCGTCTGACAGTCGACTGCCATAAGTCCCCAGTCGACTGCCAACACTGTAGCTGTGAGACAACGGTTCAATCCACGTTGGACAAGTTCCAATGGGACTCTTGGCGCCGATCGGCTCATTGCGATCGCGCGTACGGCCCACCTAGTCGGCTACGAGCGTTATGCTCGCAACTCAAGCGCGGTCGGCCCGCCATCCTTAGCGGTCGACATCGATCGCCTCCAATGCGATCGGCCGAAGCAATTTCGCTCTTAGCGGCTAACTTAAGTCGACTCAGTGGCCATAATGAACCTCAAAAATGAGGTTTTAACCCAAGTATGATTCCCCCATACTTGCTAGACCACCCTTAGCCTAGACCTAAGCCTTCTAGCCACCTCTATCAGCCTTACGCCTCTCGGATCCCTCCAAGTCATCCATGACTTGTTCATCCATCGCGCTAGCCTTCAGGTGCTTCCATCGGCTATGTCATGCTAACGGTGTCTACACCGCCAAGGCACATTGGACTTACGCCGCCAAGACTCCGCTTAGACTTTACGCCGCCAACCATTGAACTTATGCTGCCAAGACTCCACCCTTGGACTTTACGCCGCCAAGACTCCAGCTTGGACTTTCCCTTGCCAACCCATGTTGGACTTTCCATGCCAAGCCCCATGCTTGGACTTCCTTTGTGCCAAGTACTCAAGACTTGGACTTTTCAAAATGCCAAGTGTCCCACTTGGACTTTCCATGTCAAGTACCCATGACTTGGACTTTCCATAACCACATGGTCAACCCTAGTCAACCATCAAAGTCTCCCTTGAGTCAAACTCGAGTCCAGTTAAACATAACCCGGGTTGATTGTATAAACAATCTCCCCAAAACATCAACAGACATTAATGTCAAACATCAATGTCAACTTATTTTGTCAAACATCAAAACATCTCTCGAGTCAAACTCGAGTCTGGTCAATCGTGACCTGGGTCGATTGCACCAACACTTCCCATGCCAAGTACCCATGACTTGGACTTCTTATGACAATCACATTGTCATACGTTTTGTCGAACATCAAAATATTGCTCGGGTCAAACTCGAGTCTGGTTAATCGTGACCTCGATTGATTGCACCAACAAATGAGTCATTGAGGACTGGAGGGACCCTGAGGGTGTGAGGTTGATGGAAGCAGCTAGAAGGCTTAGGTCTAGGCTAAGGGTGGTCGATCAAGTATGAGGGGATCATACTTAGGTTAAACCTCATGTTTAAGTTTTATCAGTCCACTGGTCGTGTGTTCAACATTCGAGAGCCTAATTTGACTCGAGTAGTTGACTGAGATTATGACCAGTCAACTAGTCGAGGAGTCGATTGAGGCTCGACTGCTTGATTGTGGCTATGACAGTCGACAGCAAGTTGTGGGAAGTCAATTGGCCTATATCAGTTGACTACTAGGGTTTAATAGTCAACTGGAATTAAGTGGTCAGGGCACAGTGTCATGCCCTGAGAGGGGGTACTTGTCCGACGAAAATCGAACAACACCTCCCCTGTACTACGGACAATTGAAACCTGTATAAAAGACTCACACGACCCACTATACATCGGCCAACATGGCCGGAACATAAAACACCATAATACATATAATATATGGGCCTCAGGCTAACAACCAAAATAAATAAGAAGCCTAAAACCTCTAGACTTACCTCATCAGAGCAAGAATACACAACAACACACACATAACCAAAATAAATCGAACAAAAAGTCCATAATGACATAATCAAGTACCACTAAAACAACCATGAGTATAAAGTACTACAAATTTAAAACATAGAGTACTAGTGATAAAAGTACGGAAAACTAAAATCAAAATATCGGAGTTGTCAGATCAGAGGACTGGCAATTGGACCCTCTGGAAGGCTTCATCCTAAAATAAAATAGATATCAACGAAATGAGTAAAACTCAGCGGATATCTAATAGTCATGCATAGTAAACTATAAGTAGCAATAATAATCATGCTGGTACAGTTTTTCGACAAAAATACATGCCTGAAACTGTACATACCAGAATCACCTAAACTGACTAAGATACATCCATACAAGCAAATATAGAATCACCAAAACAAACTACATAATACCTCCTGTATGTGCATAGTAATCATATGCAACAACCAAAAGTACAACAAGCAATGCATATAATAAAAGCGTATGCACATGATGCAATGACCTGTGGCACCCCTGACGCCAGTTAAGCCATCGACATATCATGTGTGTCGGTCGAGTGGGTAGGGCTGTGACAACTGTGCACTCTACCGTCACTATACCTATGTGACCGAGTGGACAGGATACTGGCGAAGTATCACCCTCCTATCCCATGTATGTATATGGGGGACATCACCTCGTTTCACGATAAAGGAGGGATCTTTGTCTGCTACCACGTCGCAATACCAATACCTGAGCAACCACTGTGGAACTCTGACAGAGCAACTACACACACTTTCCTAAAATATCACTAGCTCTCGGCAGCTGGTGCTGGCCGATCGTGGCGACGGGCGTGCGTGGCGGTGGTTGGGCCGCTGGCGTGTGCTGCTCGAGCGAGTAGCGACGGAGAGGGAACGCGACGGTTACGCGAGGAGAGAAACGGAAGAAAAGGGGAAATCCGAAAAATTAAGAAACCTAATTTTATTTATAACTTATATTTCATTAAATTAATCAATATTGATTAATTTAATTAATCAAGTTTTAAAATTTGTTTCTAAAAAATTTCTATCTTTTGGATAAGATAAATAGACTATCTCAAAGTCTAATAAACTTATCCGGAACTTTTCTAATTAAATATTAATAACTAAATTTCCTTTTTAATAAAATAAATAAATTTATTTCATTTATCACGTTTTAATATTATTATTATATTAAATTAATTTTAATTTAATTTAATTATTTTCTCGATATATTACATTCTCCCCTACTAATTAAAAATTGATCTCCAAATTTCCCACTCAAATGTATAATGAGTAAGAGATAGCACACTCAAGTAGCATAAGTATTGAAAGTATATTTCACGTACTTTAAGTAAATAAGTGGGGGTATTGAGCTCTGATCTTTTCCTCAAGCTCCCAAGTAGCCTCCTCATCGGTGTGGTGACTCCACCCGACTTTAACAAGTCGCACAATCTTGTTCCGCAACTGTCGTTCTTTGTGATCAATAATCCGTACTGGAACCTCTTCATAAGTAGCATCAGGTTGAATAGAACCTGACACATCTTACAGAATATGTGTAGGGTCTGGCACATACTTCCTCAGCATGGACACATGAAACACATCATGAATACCAACCAAGGACAGTGGTAGCGCTAGGCGGTAAGCAATTGTTCCGATCCTCTCCAAAATCTCAAAAGGACCTATACACCTTGGAGCTAGCTTACCACGGAGGTCAAATCTCTTCACTCCTTTCATGGGTGAGACTCGCAAGAATACATAGTCACCAATAGAGAACTCCAGAGGTCTCCGTCTCTGATCGACATAACTCTTCTGACGATCCTGCGCCTCTGTCATCCTTCGTCTGATAGTACGGACCAACTCTGCCTCATGCTGAGCTCTATGGGGTCCTAGCAACTGGGCCTCCCTAACCTCCTCCCAGAGGGTGGGTGTCTGACACTGTCTACCATACAATGCTTCAAACGGTGTCATTTGGATAGCCGAATGATAATCATTGCTGTAGGCGAATTCCACTAATGGCAAGTGGTCCTCCCAGCTGCCCTCGAAATCCATAACGCAGGACCTCAGCAAGTCCTCTAGAGTCTGAATGGTCTGCTCAGACTGTCCATCTGTCTGTGGATGGTATGTTGTACTAAAACAAAGTTGTGTACCCAAGGCTTGCTGTAGACTCGGCCAGAACCGGGACGTGAACCGGGGATCTCTATCTGAGATAATGCTCAAAGGAATACCATGTAATCTGATAATCTCCCGACAATATAACTCTGTCATACGATCCAGAGAGTCGGTCTTCCGAATCGCTAAGAAGTGTGCGGATTTGGTTAATCGGTCAACGACTACCCAAATCGCGTCATGACCTCGTCGTGTCCTAGGCAGACCCCACCATAAAATCCATGATAATGTGATCCCACTTCCACTCGAGAATAGGAATCCTTTGAAGTAGTTCGACTGGTCTCTGGTGCTTAGCCTTCTCCTATTGACAAACTAGACATCTAGCTACAAAATCTGCGATGTCTTTCTTCATGCCATTTAGAGATGTCAAACAGGTCGACCCATGGCGGGGCGGCCCAACCCGTCGTAAATCCAATATTTAGTAGAGAGGGGCGGGCCGACCCGCCATCTCGGCAGGTTGAGAAATTTCCAACCCAACCCAATCCAAGGAGGGTTGCGGGTTAGGCGGGTCAACCCGCAGTCCAAATAAATTTAAAAAATATATCTAAAATTACTGAGGTGTTGAGGGCTTGAGGTAATAATCTGTAAGACAGATAGAGTATCATGATTAAAAAAATAAGTATTTGAAGTAACTAAAATCTTATAATTGAGATTCAATTATCGACTTACAAAATTGAGTACCGATGTTTTTGATTCCTTTCCAATGTTCCAAAATATCCAAATCTTGATAATATGTAAATGTAAATTTTTGCTCATTCAAATAGAGATTCAATTGAGATTTTTTAGCCTGGGTAATTATTTAATTTTGATATGTCATTATTTCCTATATTGATTAGAATAGTAGTGACAAGATAATAAAAAATAATTAGAGTATAAAAAATATTCTTTTGTTCTTTACTCTTAACTTCTTTTATACTTTGTTGAGGTGTATGTGTGATAGAAGAAAATTGTAATGGTGAAAAACTTATCTTTTGACATTTCTCAACTGCGGGCCAACCCATACCACGGTGGGCCAACCCGTCTAGACCCGCAACTCATGCGGGTCGATCCGTTTAGGTCCGCCAAAATGATGGGTTAATAAAAGTTCAACCCAACCCGCTTAAATTATTTGGCGGGGCGGGCTAACCCGGCGGGCATAACCTAACTTGATAGCTCTAATGTCATTCCACCAATACAAATGCCTTAAAACTCGATACATGCGAGTTCTGCCTGGGTGGATCGCAAATCGAGAGCAATGAGCCTCCTGAAGTAACTCCTCCATGACCGGGTGAGACTGAGGTACGCATAATCTGCCTCAGAAATAAATAATACCCTCGTCATCTTGGGTGAACTCAGTCTACTGTCCAGAGGTTATCTGGTTGTCAATGAACTATAAGTGCTGATCACCGGCCTGAGCCTCTCAGACTCTTATCCTGATAGATGACTGAGCAACCATGGTAACAAGAATGCCTTGCTCTGTCGGTCCCTGCTCCTCAAGGCCCAACTCGGAGAAACCCTGAATCAAATCCGTGACTAAAACTCGGTAGCAAGCTAAAGTCCCTCGAGACTTCCGGCTAAATGCATCGGTAACCACATTGGCTTTCCCTAGGTGGTAGCTAATGGTATAGTCATAGTCCTTCAGGAATTATATCAATCTCCTCTGTCGGAGATTGAGTTCCTTCTGCGTAAATAGATATTTGAGACTCTTATGATTAGTGAGAATCTCAAATGTAATATCATACAGATGATACCTCCAAATCTTCAAGGCAAAGATAATAACAGCTAACTCTAGATCATGTACTGGGTAGTTTTTCTCATGCTCCTTCAACTAGCGAGAAGCATAAGAGAACACACTGTCGTGCTGCATCAGTACTGCGCCTAAACCCTGGAAAGACTCATCGATGTAAAGGAAGAAATCATCGTCACTTGATGGCAATACCAGAATCGGTGCTAACACCAGTCTCTTCTTCAACTCCTGAAAGCTGGTCTCGTAGGCCTTTGACCACGTGAACTTCACGCCCTTTTTGGTAAGGCGTGTCAACAGGATAGCAATGCTTGAGAAACCCTCAACGACCCATCTGTAATATCCGGCTAAGCCCAAGAAAATATGAACCTCCTCGAACCCGATTTTGCTCGCCTAATCGGTGACATCTTCGGGATCAATCGCTAGAAACCACGTGTCCCAGAAAACCGACTGAGGGTAACCAGAACGCAATTTTACTGAACTTCACATATAGTTGCTTCTGTCGAAGCTATACAGCACAATGTGAAGATGTTGCGTGTGTTCCTCTTCGGAATGGGAATAGACCAGAATGTCGTCAATAAAGACAATGACGAACCGATCTAGGAAATCCATAAATTCACAGTTCATCGAGTCTATGAATACTACCGGAGCATTGGTAAGGCCAAATGGCATTACCAAAAACTCATAGTGCCCATATCTGGTACGGAACACTGTCTTCTGAACGTCCGAATCTCTGATCCTTAACTGATGATATTTGGACCGCAGATCAATCTTAGAATACACTGACGTACCTCTGAGTTGATCAAATAAGTCCTCAATACGTGGCAGGAGATATTTATTCTTGATGGTGATGTCATTCAACTGCTTGTAGTCGATGCATAATCTCATTGAACCATCTTTCTTCTTTACGAAGAGAACTAGAGAACCCCAGGGAGATATGCTAGGGTAGATAAAACCTCTATCCAAAAGCTTCTGAAGCTGGACCTTTAGCTCGTCCAACTCTTTCGGGGCCATACAATAAGGAGCTTTCGATGTCGGCGCCGTCCCCGGAATTAACTCAATTGTGAACTCCACTTGCCTTCTGGGAGGCAGGCCCGATAACTTCTCTGGAAAGACATTCGGATACTCTCGGACGATAGGAATGTTCGAGATCTGAGAGTCACCACTGTCCTTGATGTTAATCAATGATAATTGAAAACCCTAACATCCGTGTGATAAAAGCTTCCGAACATGAATCATAAAAATGGTCAATATACCATCGTTTATGGTGCTAGTGAAATCCCATGAGGGTTGGTTAGGAGGATGAAATGTAACCACCCTCGTCTAGCAATCCACAGTGGCATGATACGCTATTAGCCAGTCTATGCCAAGTATGATGTCGAATTCGATCATGTCGAGAACCAACAAATCTACCGGGAGTATAACGCTACCGAAATCTAATGGACATCCTCTAACCTCCTAGGTGACTTCTATTTTATCCCCAGAGGACAGAGATACCATCAATCTTTGTGACCTAAGGGTGGGTAGTCTACCAATCTCTCTCATGAATGCCCGAGAAATAAATGAATGTAAACTACCAGTGTCAACTAACATATCAGCAGAAAATGCATATATAGTAGCAGGTGCTACCGAGGGTACTGCGGGATATGTTGGAGTGGGAACCACTAGTGGTACAGTGAATACCGTAGAAGTGGATATCTCTGGAGGAGGAATCGTCGAGGACTAAGGGCCCAATACATCCGTGGCACCATGTGAAGTCTAACCTTGATTGACAAGCTCATTCTCCATAGACCTTTCTAGCAACTGAGTATATCTCAATGTCCTCTTGCGTGGCTGCCCTACACCACGTCTCGGCGCGAGAGCATGCCCATCTCGTTTCATATCTGCTATATTATTACCCAAGTATTACTACGGATAGAAAATTATAAAAATCAATAATTTCACTTATTAGCCATCTGGAGATGTCCCATCACCGCCAAGTCCCCAATACGATCTTGTCAAAATATGACTCCAAAATGTCTGAAACGCCAAATCGACGAAAATTCGTAAAAATCCGAAAATGCACAAGTTGACCTGCCAAACGTGGCGAACTCCGAAAACCCAAAAACCCTTAGGAACTCGGAACCTAGGCTCTGATACCAAATAAATTGTCATGCACCGAGAGGGGGTACTTGTCCGACGAAAATCGAACATCGCCTCCCCTGTACTGCGGATAATTGAAACCTGTACACAAGGCCCACACGACCCACTATACATCGACCAATATGGTCGGAACATAAAACACCACAATATATATAATATATGGGCCTTAGGACAAGAACCAAAATAAATAAAAAAACCTAAAACCTCTAGACTTACCTCTTCTGCCATCTAAGCAAGAATACACAACCACACACACATAACCAAAATCAATCGAACAAAAAGTCCATAAGGACATAATCAAGTACCACCAAAACAATCATGAGTATAAAATACTACAAGTTTAAAACATAGAGTACTAGTAATAAAAGTACAGAAAATTGAAATCAAAATATCAGAGTCGTCAGATCAGGGGACTGACAATTGGACCCTCCGGAAGGCTTTATCCTGAAATAAAATAGATATCAATGGAGTGAGTAAAACTCAGCGGATATCTAATAGTCATGTATAGTAAACTATAAGTAGCAATAATAATCATGCTGGTATAGTTTCTCGACAAAAATACATACCTGAAACTGTACATATCAGAATCACCTAAATTGACATAAGATACATCCATACAAGCAAATATAGAATCACCAAAATAAACTACATAATACCTCCTATATTTGCATGACAATCATATGCAACAACCAAAAGTGCAACTAGCAATGCATATAGTAAAAGCATATGCACATGATGCAATGACCTGTGTCACCCCTGACGCTAGTCAAGCCACCGACATGTCATGTGTGCTGGCCGAGTGGGTAGGGTTGTGACAACTATGCACTATGCCGTCACTACACCTATGTGATCGAGTGGATAGGATCCTGGTGGAGTATCACCCTCCTACCCCATGTATGTATATGGAGGATATCACCTCGTCTCACGACAAAGGAGGGATCCTTGTCTGCTACCACGTCGCAATACCAATATTTTGAGCAACCACCGTGGAGCCCTGACAGAGCAACTACAGACACCCTCCTGAAATATCACTAACTCATGAGTGGTTATGTGTGTAGATAATGTAACTGACGATGGACTCAACTACCAAGTGGTATCACCTCTTACCGAGGAACCGATGATCGTCAGTCATGCAATAATACAAGATGGTGCATATCACTAATGCATGATACAAATATCAATCTATAGCTACCTATAGTATGTAACAATCGGAGCCTATATCAAATAACCTAAGTACATAAATCTATGTACACATGCAAGGTATATCCATTATTCATTCAATGCTCAGTATGTCACTACTCTAGTGCCAAATAAACAAATGACAAGTATCAAAGTGATAAAACATCAATATAATAAGCATATGAAAAGGCTACAATACGTACTAGGTGGTGATATACCAGGGCAGTTAAAAGCATAGAAAACTATTACTAGCTATAGTAAACGATGCACAACAATATGACAGTATCTAAAAGAAGATAAGTCAAAGATACTCGCCTGCTATGAAGAATACCAACTGTCTTTACGCCCTGGACCTATCTCGTGACCGAAACCAAAGTTTTAATTACCATTAAGTTCTAGCACGCATGACAACGATTAAATCAGATCATCCATGACTCTTGTAGCCATCTTTATCCACTCCATCAAAGCTCATTTACAACCCTTCACAGCTCATGCACAACCATCATATATCAACATAATAACAGAACCCATAATCATCCCTCCGATCACACTCATTCACAGCCTCCCAAAACTCACAGCCGCACAAACATTATTCACAGCCACCACAACCAACAATCCACTATCAACTGAATACAATAACAATCAACTGAATAACACTTAAAACCAAAGCTGTAATTGTTGCTTACCTGGCTTAGAAGTCCCTCAGCAACCCCCCTTTTTTTTTTCCTTACCTCCTTATCTCTATTCACCTGTTCACTGGCTCGAGATCCCTGCCTAAATCACAGTCGGGCTCAACCAAAGAGGATGATCCACAACATCCCTAAAAATCATGTCCAAGGTAAGACAAAAGCAAACTCTTACCTTGCTCCGGTAGAGACTCGCCGCTCCCGAACAGAACAAGATGAAGACACTGCTGGCACATGCTTCTGGCCGTTGCCAGCCACCTCTTGCTCAGCAGAGGTCACAACCCTAGATCAAAACCAGATGTCGACGCCACCCTAGCTTGTCCGCAGAGACCGTCCAAGCCGACGATCGCTTCCTGTCGCGAGGAAGAGAGAGAGAACGACGAGAACAGCGAGGTCGCTCGGTGAGGAGGGGAAGTTGCGATGAGGAAGAAGACTCGCGTGAGGCAGAGTGCTTGGCTATGGTGGCAGCGTTGATATTGCTTATGGCGACGAGGAGGCTAGGCAAGGGGAAAAACGGAGGCGATGAAGCTCTCGGCAACTGGTGCTAGCCAAAAAGTGACTGGTGCTGGCCGATCATGGCGGCGGGTATGCGTGGCGATGGCTTGGCCGCCTGCGTGTGCTGCTTGAGCGAGCAGCGACGGAGAGGGAGCGCGAGGGTTGGGCGAGGAGACAAACGAAAGAAAAAGGGGAAATCCGAAAAATTAAGAAACCTAATTTTATTTATAACTTATATTTCATTAAATTAATCAATTTTGATTAATTCAATTAATCAAGTTCTAAAATTTTTTTCTCAAAAATTTCTATCTTTTGGATAAGATAAATAGATTATCTCAAAGTCTAATAAACTTATCTGGAACTTTTCTAATTAAATTTTAATAACTAAATTTCCTTTTTAATAAAATAAATAAATTTATTTCATTTATCATGTTTTAATAATATTATTATATTAAATTAATTTTAATTTAATTTAATTTTTTTTGATATATTACACACAAACTGTTTAGCAGTCAACTATTGGCTTATAACAGTTGACTGGTGCCTATAGCAGTTGACTACTAGGTCAGGACAGTCAACCGATGGACATTAATCTGACGTGGATTAAGCCGTTATGAGGCAATGATACAGTGTCCAATCGACTCCTAGGTAAGAGCAGTCGATTGGAAGATGAAAATTAATCCGAGTTATTGCTTTATAAAGAGATCAAGAGGGAGAATATGGATGTTAGTTCTTGAGGGATTTAAAGGAAAGTGCTGCTGCAATTCCAGGTTTTCAAAGTCATTCAAAGCAACCAAAAAGCAAAATGATCAAAAGTTCTTATTTGTAAAGTGTTTTCACTTGTATTTCTTCATTTGCTTTTGTATTTCGTTTTTGATTGTATTACTATTATAATTCATATTATAAGGGATTTCTTCACCTCTGGATTGTATTCCGAGAAGAAGAAATGATTTAGTGTAGACACTAAAGCCCGACTATGGAGTAGGAATCATATGTTCCGAACCACATAAAATCTCATCTTGTGTTTGCGATTATTTTGTGTATTTTGTTTCTACTTGTATTTTGTATTCCACTGCGCACTAATAATCTTGTAAACGAGCATAAACATGATCGAATCGAAGAAAAAAAATGTTATTCGCCCCCTTCTTGCGCAACAATTGATCCCCAACATATTTTTCCTACTGTGCACTCAACCACTCGAGAGTAGTAGTAGCTAGAGTTCTATGTAGTTATAATGTTTTGCCCACCCAACCACACAAATATCGTGGTAGTTGGAGTTGTGTGCATGCAATGACCTTGCATATGCATGTGATGTGTAACATATGCTAGTGATATGTTGCATATGCTTAAGATTTGGATGTTGCATAGGCTTGTGACATTGTCATATATGTTATTTGCATGTTATATGTTGTTATATATTGCTCATGTGGTTATGAGCAATACTATTGCAAATCCTTATTTATTTCTGTTCATTATATTATACTTGGTAGATTAGGTTAGTATATGCATTTATTATGTTCTTATTGTTGTTTAGTTGATATTACCTGTGAGACTGTATTTCCTTTGATCTTCTTACTCTTAGTTTATGTACTATTTTTTCTATACCCATTGAGTAATTTATACTCACTGTCACGTTTATTTTCCTTCCCCAAGGTAATAGATAGGGGATATATTTTGATGCTCGGAGACCTTGTCAGACGGTACCATCTCACATTGAGAGTTTTGGTTTTTATTTCTTTTATACTACAAACTATGATTTATTGGTGTTTTGTATTACTCTTATGGTATTGTTTCTATTTTGGTATATTGTCATCTATTACTTTTTACTTGACGTGAGGAAGTCGTACCAGTACACATATATTTGTGACATCTCACATTGAGAGTTTCGGAGTCTATTTCTTTTATTCAACCCAAGGTATACTATGATTTAGCTAGTATCACTTCTTTTTTACTATGTATTATGATTTAGTTGTGTTTTGTATTACTAATCCTGAGGTCAATCGGTTCGGCTCTATGGAAGTTTTCCATTGACTATCACGGTAAATCAAAAAACATGAACAACGAGCGACTCAATAGTATAACTTTCGAAGGTTGACCTCCATTTGGAGGAGAAATTCCCACCAATCCACCATAGCTAGGGATCAAACTAACGTTCACTTGGGGTTAACTGCTGGGCGCCTGCCAGCTGCGCCATGCCTCGGGGGCTAGAAGCCATATCTAATTGATTGTTGTTCAAATAAAAATTTCCATTCATTAAACCCTTGCATTTAGTTGTTTCCCTTCTAGATTTACATGCTATAATTGATTAAATTAATCTTCAATAGTTAGTCATTAGAGTCGACCCTGGACCAGGCCTATTGAGGCGACCGTCCAGGGCTCATAATTTTTTAACATTATTAAGGTTTTTATTTAGGATCAAAAATATTTTTATATCAAAATTCACTATGGATAAGGGCTCGATTGACAGGTTTCGCTCAGGACCTTAAAATAAGACGAATCAACTCTGTTAGTCATCCCTCCTTTACTTGCTTTACACCATCATGAGCCTATATATAGTTTCAAGGTTGAGCTAAGATGAACAAAAATTGGAACTAACAATCCCCTGATTAAGAAGTAACCTAATGTGTAGTGATACATCCGTTACCTTTTCTCTCTACGAACTAGATAGAAGAGCTCATAGGCAAAGTATTACCCGAACCAAGTAAAGGGTTTAATGGAGAAAAAAGAGAGGAACGGGTCGGGCGTAAGCGCTTGAGATAACTGGTACGGGAAAGTAAGTGAAGGTAATCGGCACGGTAAAGCGAAAAAGTACTTCGTTGGGAAATAGACCAGAATTGGTTCGGTCAAATAAGTCCAAAGACAGGAGGGGCGGATGAGAATCGGTTCGGCCAAATAAGCCTAGAAGGCCTACGGGGTGGATAAGAATCGGTTTGGTCATATAAGCCTAAAGACCGACGGAACGGATGAGAATCGGTTCGGTCACATAAGCCTAAAGACAGAGGGTGCGGATAGGAATCAGTTCGACCAAATAAGCCTAAAGACCGACGGGGTAGATGAGAATCGGTTCGGCCACATAGGCCTAAAGGCCAATGGGGCGGATAAGAATTGGTTCGACCAAATAAGCCTAAAGACCGACGGGGTAGATGAGAATCGGTTCGGCCACATAGGCCTAAAGGCCAACGGGGCGGATAAGAGTTGGTTTGACCAAATAAGCCCAAAGACAGATGGGGCGGATGAGAATCGGTCCGGCCAGATGAGCCTTAAGACTATACTATTCGCGAGCTGGAGATCTACGTTAGTTTTACCAGAAGTAGATGGTTGAGGAGGACGAGCTAACCTAGTTTCCTGGAATAGGGATGAGGGAGTGATATGTAACAGAAAGAGAGGTCCCCACAGAAGATTCCGAAGAGCCTTCGCCCTCGTACCTGTAACAAAATTATTCTCCAGGTGGACATGGTGGCCACGTGTATGATGAGGACAGTCCGCGAGATAGTGATGGATCAGAGGAAGAGGATAAAAGGTAAAGAGAGGGGAAGAGAAAGGGATCTACAATCATTCCATCAGACACGAAACGAAGACACCGGAGGAGAAGGAGTAGAGCTGTCATCACCTCGCTGGAGAAGAGGAGCAGCGACCTTGATCTTGTGTCGCACGTACTCTTTCTTGTATTTATAACCCAACTGTAAGAGATTTTCTCCTCCGCCTCGGGAAGTTTCTTTTCCGTAAAAGAGGACATTCATAGTGGAAGGTGTTTGGGCATTGTCCCCGGTGAGAGAGCTCACCTCCGTGGAGTAGGAATACTCATTCCGAACCACGTTATATCTTGTGTTCTAGTTTTCACTGTTTGTTTGAGTGTTCTTGCGTTTCTTGACTTCGTCTTTTACATCCATTTTTACTATTGCGGCCTGTGAGAACCCTCCCAAAAGCTCCCTTCATGCATTCGTTGTGTCGAAAGGGGGTAAAGCGAATTTTCCTCGCCGCATCATGTAGTATACCTTCATCCAGCTAAATACATCATCCAATTTGGATAATACTATCCAAAAATAAAAAGTTTAAGATAAGAAATAATTTACATAACTCTTAAATTGCATTTGATTCAAGTTATCATGCATAACTTTAGTTATGTGATTAATAGGTAATCAAATAATCAAAATTACGAGGAACGAAATATAATTTATGTTGTTTGGTTCAATCATAAGTAATGCAATAAAAATTTACTTGTTTCAAGATTTAAAGTATAACATAGTTCAATATTTTATTATATTATCCTCGATTTAATTAATTATAAGATTTTGTTTACTCTGAAATATGTTTGCTTATGGTCATGCCGATAGGAACTGTGGCCACCGTCGTCAAGTAAGATGATAGCGGGCGACCATCAACAATTACGACAACTGCGCTGACAATTAATGGTGACGACGATGACGGTCAACAACCGACAACGTCAATGACCGGGAAACGATTGCCATCAATGGCTGACACCAATCGACGATCGGGGCAGGTTGACGATCAACGGGCGACCACGAGCAATCAATTATGGCTTAAATTATATTAATAATTTATGTATGGTTGGATTGACATTTGATGTATTGGTAGAGGTATTTTTATCTCAAAGGGTAAAAATCAAAGGATAATTTTGGAAAAAAAATTCCATAACCTTGGAATCAAAGAAAACCTCACTTTTGAGGTTTTTTGATTCCTGATACTATACCCTTTTTGTTGACGTATTAGACATTCATCATGACTCAATAATCGCTTAAATCCCGAATCAAGCAAGGTTTTGTTGATAATCTTTGATAGATAATTAAAATTATCAACAAATACTCCGAACCAAACACATCTTATAACTTCTGCACTTTCAAAGTCTAAATCTCCCCCATGCTCCTCACCCTAAATTTACTTTGCATTAGATTTTCAATCCATTGAATACACAAAGTCCCTAAACACGTTGCATACCATTCAATTCTCCTTGCCTAGAAGTCCATCATTCTGGACTGCGAGCCATTAATCCCACGATTGCATTTGTAACTACTTACCTTTTATACAGTGTTTTGCAAGCTCTTCTAAAGTTTCAATACTCTTTTTTGGCCTTCGAGCTATATAAGCAACTTTTTTGTGGTTCATGCGTGCTATTTCAAATCTTTAAACACAATATATATTCGAGTAGCATTTATATATATTAAGCCTAATTAATTCCTTTGTCAAATGCATAATCGACTTAAACCTGATCACTCGCTAACAGTACTGTTTGTTCAATAAAAGAAAAGGAACAAACTTCATCTCAGAAATTCTAACGCGCGACATATTTAGGTTCCGCATGTTGTCTCGAACAGTGCAAGACGTAGCAAATTTTGTTGGAGACGACTTTGATCAATTGACAAACACTAAAGACTTAGCGAATGGAGTTCGACTAGCAGGAAATTTAAAATAAGCATCAGTTCTAGGAAATCAGGCTGTTTCTTTCTTTAGCCAGGTAAATTCCAGTGATGTGTAATTGCTCGTAGCGGCGCGGCAATTGGTACAACTGCTCCTTCACTCCTGCTGGGCTAGCTTCTATCCTCTCCTACCCTAAACCTACCGTAGCCAGTCATTGGCTCCCTGCAGGTTGACCTCGTGCCGGCGTCACCAATTGTCTTCATCCACTCTTCCCCTCTCCCCTGCCAGGTGAAAAGAAGAAGGTGAAGACAAGATCAGATCGAAGGAGGCGGAGATCTTTTGGAGATGGAGATGGCGATGGCGATGGGTAACTTCACCCTCTCCTTCCAAATTCCAAAGTTCCAATGTTTACGGCACAATTTCCCAGAAGGACGAGTAGGAGCAGGTAAGCCTACGAAAGCGAGAGCATCACTTCCCCCGTCGAGAGCATTACGATAACGGCTGCCGGCGTCCGTCGGGCGTGGCCGGAATGGGAGCTGCGCTGCTGACGTGACTCACATCTGAAGACGAGGCAAAGCGGGCCCCTCAGCCAACGACGGAGAAGATGTACGGGGGGTTTTGGGAGCGAGAGCACCCGACAAAAAGCTGTGGATCCGACGGCCGACGCTATTGTTTCCCAGCTTTCGCGTGCGGTGTTTCCCCACCGTGCCGTGCTACCTCTTTGTGGGCCCCACCCTTTTCGTCTCTATTTTTTAACTAATTAATTAATTAATTTATAAGCATTAATTTGCATGTATCTCAGGGGGGGGAATTTTTTAGTTGGCGAATTATTACTACATTTTCTACTCTCATGTGTCGGATGGTTCCAAGGCATGTGCATGGTTCCGGTTTCCACGCAGCATTTTATGCGGACCTAAACGACTCGCGTATTTTGACTCTTGAACCTTCTTCGATTCGGATAAATCAGCCAAACTCTCAGCGGATAGAATAATATTGAAATGTCAATTTCACCCCCTTCTTAAAGTTTTAAGCCTAAATATTGTTGTTATAATTTAAATGATTAATAAACTGACAAAAGTCGACGGCGACGCCTCTTTTTTTGTACCTGCCCTCTCCTTCCACATCCCTTTCATGTCGCCCCGACCCGAACCAGTAGCGCACGGAACCCCATCCAAAATCCATCGCCCCCGCTCCTCCCATCTCATCCGGGGGGTTTCGCCGTTCCTATCGTCGCCGGGAAACCGCTCTAGCTGTGAAAGCGGCAAGCAATCTATCCTCTCCGCCGCTCGCCAGCTCTCTGAAGCAAACTCCTCGTCTGAGCTAGGCGTAGATGGGGATTGGCGTTGAACGAGGAGAAGCGGAGAGTAGTGTAGAGTTGGGTGCTCGTGGAGCTCAAGCTTCGTAGTATGGCTAAAAGGTGCCTTTTTGGTTGTTCCTCCGCGGCGCAAGCGCACTGGGAATAATTTTCTAATGAGCGGGGGTTGGGTAAAATAACTATAAAGAGAGCGAGAGGTGGAAAGTTGCAAGCTTTCTTGCCCTTAAAAGAAGAGCGGCGAGTGTGGGCCGAAGAAGAACCTCTCTTGCTTCAGTGCATTTTAGATCGGTGGTGTGATTTTTTGGGATTCGCCTTGCCTAAATGAAGCATCCTGCGGTTTGTGGATTAGTGGGGGATTCCGTCGAAGGTGCCCTTTTCGTTTTTTTATTCATTGATTGTAGCTGTTCTGGTTTTTAGTTTTGAACACAAATTCTCATGTTTTTTTTTTTTTTGGTTTTGGGAGTATATGTTTGTTAATTTGTTGCCCGTTTACTACTTGTTCTTGATTTGCCCCATCGTTTCTTTCTAAAAGAAAAATCGGTGCTGGTAATGGAGCTGCACAGGTTTTCAGCTGTCCCCAAGTATAAATGCGGATGTTTTCTGCTTATAAACAAAAGCCTCCAGTTTTAACTTACCAGCAATCTAACAAAAGGAGTCTACATCTCCTTTGCGACGAACTTCATCTTCTTGCCCTTGGATTTTCTTCTCACTAACTCGGTCAACCTCGCTATCAGCGTTATCCAAAGGCAGTATTTTGTCTCTTATTGGCTTAGTTTTGTCTACTCGTTTGGCCAAATCGGTGAGCAGGCATTGCGACGCGACGATTAGCTGCTCATAGTGAGGCCATAAGGACCGCAGGACCGTTCGCTTCACAATATTCCAGCAGGATATCCACATTTTTTTTTGTTAGCTCCAGGCATTATTACTACGTACCTTGCAATTTATGTATTTGCCTCTTGAACTTTTCGGGTATCTTAATTCTGGGAGGGAGGGTGATAATAATCTTATGATGACTGCTTCCGATATCTGTGTGAAGCAGGAGAAAAGAAGAGAATTGAGTCTGAGCTATGGCATGCTTGTGCTGGACCACTGGTATCGTTGCCGCCAGTAGGTAGCTTGGTGGTGTACTTTCCCCAAGGTCACAGCGAACAGGTATGCCCTCTTAATTGTTTTAAGGTTTTACCTATTTGTGACTTCTTACTGAAATCATTATTTCTCTTTAATTTTAGGTTGCTGCTTCAATGCAAAAGGAGATTGATAGTATACCAAACTATCCCTCGCTACCTTCTAAGCTGATTTGTGTCCTTCTAGATGTCACTTTGCATGTGAGGTTCTAGAGAAATTGCTCATCTTTCTTATACAACTACTTTTTGGTGGTCTAACTACAAAGTTTATATATCAAATCCAGGCTGACGCTGAAACTGATGAGGTTTATGCACAAATGACTCTTCAACCTGTTAATAATGTAAAATTTGATGACATGCAGTACTTATATGCTGTTTCTACCCGTTATTTTTTGCTGGTACAGATTTTTCTTGTTTTCTAATTGTTTGATTATTGCACATCAATGTAACAGTACGACAGAGATGCAATGATGGCATCTGAAATGGGTCTAAAACAAAACAAGCAACCAGCTGAGTTCTTTTGTAAAACACTCACAGCGAGTGATACAAGCACACATGGTGGATTTTCTGTACCACGCCGTGCTGCAGAAAAAATATTTCCACCTCTAGTATGCCTAATTGATATTCAGCTGGCTAATTCCTTACTTGTTTTTGATCCAAAAATGGAAAGATGTCTTATGAATATAAATATTGGTAGGATTTCACAATGCAACCACCAGCTCAAGAATTGGTTGCCAAGGATTTGCATGATGTATCTTGGACTTTTAGGCACATATATCGTGGTAAGTAACTCTCCTTTTCCAATCTTCCAATCAACTTTCACTATGTATTACTATAACAATATTTTAGGTGTGGAAAACGCTCTCTGAAATTTGTTTTTTTAGTATCACTCTGTTCAATAAATTAATTAGGTTCCTAATTTATTTGCCAAATTTTTTATTTAGTTTGCAATTATGCATGGTAATTAAATTAGATATTTTATGTGGTTCAAAACTCCCAGGATTCTACTTTATAATCTATGACTCAGTATGCGAGTTACTACTTGAAATCACTAATTGAAAAGATTCCTCTTTTCTAGAGGTTAAGCAACCTCTTACAGAAATGTTTCTCTCTTACATAATATAAAATGAAGTACAAGAGGAACTATAAAAGTAAAATAAAAGAAAAGTGAGTTAATAGCAATTGACACACAAAAGAGAGTAGTAGACTTGAACAATAATTTTTGTATGAAGTGGCTTTGCTCACTATTTATATAGTGAACATGTTGATCAATATTCTACTCTGTTGTCCTAAATTTTCGACTATTCCACCAATCTCAAGATCAGGCAACTCAAATGCCTTCTAGTTGATTCCTCTAGATCAACCTTCAACTTGGTCTTTTGATGATTGAGTCATTAGTTTGACTCCTTCAACCTATAGCGGACTCCACCGGAAGATAGACGATTATATCATTAGTTGACTACACCATTAGTAGACTCACTTGGATACTTCTTTGACCTTTTCACAATTAATGAGGTTCTAGTCGACTTTTAGTGCCTTTAGTCTACTTATATTTCTTCCATATGGGCTTTATCCTATAAAGATGAAGTTAATCGACCATTTTCGAAAGATTTTAAATTCAGCTTACAAATTAGTTTACTTAGCAGTCAATTCAAGTAGTTTTAGATGACTGTTTTGCTACTCAATCAATTCAAGGCAAAAGAAACCTTCTGTGCTCAAACAACAAGCCGATAGTTGACTATAGAATCAACTTGGCTAATCAATTAACTTGATACAAATGCTAGTTGATTAAACTAGCTTGTTCTCAAGCTAATGCCTTGGCTTCGCCCTAGAACACGTGTTCTCTAGCTGAGTACGCATCCAAGTAGAAATGTTTTACCACAAAAGACAATTATTTTTCACTTGATTTACTTATTTTACATTTCATATGTCTCCATGCTGATCATTCTCTTCCCTCGAGACCACCTGGACAAGGCTTCATCCATAGAGCTCTACTTTTGAGTCATACTTGATCTGGGTCATTTGAGCCAATGCTTCTTTTGACACATAGATGGCGTTTGACATTCATCAAATCTACTAGAAGTTCTAACTTGTGTGGCTTCTCATTTGCTATGAGTTCTACCTCCAGAACCTACTAGAAGTTATACCTTTAGGACTTCTCATTTGCTAGAGTTCTACCTTTGAGACTTCTCATTTGTCAAGATCCTTTTGAACTTCCACTTGCAGGAGTTCACTCTTGGACTTGTTTGCTCAGAGTTTCACTTATTGGGACTTTATATCTGCCAAGACCTTTTGGACTTCCTTTGTTGGCGTTCATTCCTTTGAGACTTTTAGGCTGCATTTGGTAATGCAGCGCATTTTCCCTTTTCCAAAAAAGGGGAAATGATTTTCTTTCGTTTTTCAGTTTTTCAGAAAATGCTTCTTTATTTTTTGGAAAATGACAATGGAAAATACCAACCAAATGTTATTTTTCACATTTTCTCTTTTTTTTCAGAAAATTGAAAAATTTTCCACCAATCAAATGCTCCGTTAGTTTTTCAAGATTCAATTGTACTTCTATCTTTCATCTTCCAAGAGTTCACTCTTGTAGGACTTTTAATCTATTAGGAATTCCACTTCTAGGATTTCCTTGAACTTTCAACTACTAGGAGCTCATTTATTCAAAACTTCTTGTCTATTAGGAGCTCACTCTTAATAGGATCGAAATAACGATAGAGGGGGGGAGTGAATATTGTTATTTATTAATTGAGCTGATAATAAGTATTTTAAAAACAAAAAGAGTAAAATAACAAAAAAAAATAAAACAATACAATAAACAATAGAATAAGACACAATAGATTGAATGTGGTTTGGCTTCCTTCAAGGGTTCCTATTCCATGCCTATGATTCGTCATGTGGATTAATTAAAAGATAAACTACTATATTTTCTCCTTTCCAGAAGATCGAAGATCTGGAGGTGGAGAAACTTCTCACACAAAGATATATAATCGAATATGCAATAAGAGTAAAATAATAATAAAGCAATAATGGACATACCAATAAGAAGGTTGCCTTGAAAAAGCACAACAATGCAGAATAAGCTGTAGAATCTCTCTTTTATATACTTGTTCCAGACACTCGGAAGCCCTTTCAGATGCCCCCAACTCGACATCGATCCGATTCGACTAATCTGGTTAATATTCGACTCCGACCACTTGGATGTTGACGTGTTAGAACTCCATTGACATCTAACCAATTCGATTAAGCTGGTTTATATTCGAACTACGATCACTCAATCTCTTTCCGGGTGCTTGGATGTTGATGTGGCAGAATTTCATGGATGGCCGGTCTGCGATTTCTAAGATAAATTTTTTCAATTGTTATGTCATTTTGTATCTAGAGCTAATATGGATCTTAACTCCAGTTGCTCAGATTTCATCCGGTTGCTTGGATATTAGGGTGCTTCGATTCGATAAGGGTGCTCGAATCACTTTGATTCGGTTGATCTCATCTAAGTTGAGTTCCTGCATGAAAAAGTATACAAATATTTTTAGTATGCAACAACTCATTTGCTTCCTGTTTAACTTAAGTTAGGATTGCGCCTAACTAAAAAATTATTGTTTTTTCATAAAAAAAGAGAACTACAACTATTACATGAAAGAAGTCCCATTTATAGGCAAAGTTAGGGCCTATTCTTAAGGAATAAATCAAATTCTATCCTAGGAGATAAATTAACAGATAATTATCCTTAACCATATTTAGGGATAATAAATTATCCCTAACAATATTCTAACACTCTCTCTCAAGCTAAAGAATATAAATTATATGCACTCAACTTGTTACATATGTAGTCAATTCGGGGACCTCTCAGTGACTTAGTAAATATATCTGTTAGCTAATCATGTGAGTTAACAAAACTAGTAGATATTTCTCCAGATATGACTTTCTCTCTGACAAAGTGACAGTTGACTTCAATATGCTTTGTCCTCTCATGAAAAACTGGATTTGAAGTGATATGCATGGTGGCTTGGTTATCACATATAAGTGACATTTGTGTAACATCTCCAAACCTTAGCTTCTGAAGCAACTGTTTGAACCATATAAGCTCTTGACTGACTATGACCATAGCTCGATACTCTGCCTCTATACTAGATCTTGCCACAACATTCTGCTTTTTGCTTTTCCAAGAAACAAGGTTATCTCCGATAAATATACAAAAACCAGAGGTAGATCTCCTATTAATGGGAGATCCTGCCCAATCTGCATCAGAATATCCTATGATTCGAGTATGTCTTTTGTCTTCGTACAAAAGACCCTTTCCTGGAGCGCCTCTGATATATCAAACAATGCGAATCACAGCATCCCAATGTTCTTTACACGGAGAGTTGAGAAATTGACTTACTACACTTACTGTAAATGAGATATCTGGACGAGTAATAGTAAGATAGCTTAGTCTCCCTACTTATATCATTCAGGATTCGCAGAGGCTCCTCGATTTCGGGCAGAGCTCGACATTAGAATTCATAGGTCCAACTATCTTTGAGTTTAACATTCTCGCTTCTTCTGTAATATCCATCGTGGCGACAAGACCGTAAGACTTCGAGCAATAAAATATGGAGGTTGCTCCATATAGACTTCTTCGAGCAAGTCACCATGTAAGAACGCATTCTTGATATCCAATTGATAAAGAGGCCAGTATTAAATCACAACAATGGACATGAATAGGCGTATAGAGGAGATCTTGGCAACAAGAGAAAAAGTGTCCCCATAATTCAATCCGAAGATCTGAGTATAACCTTTAGCAACGAGACGAGCCTTAAGTCGATCAACCGTTCCGTTTGGACCAACTTTCACCGTATATACCCATCGACAACCAATAATCGACTTTGGTGGTAGAGGAACGAGGTCCCAAGCCCATGACTGTAAGACTTATTTTTCATTCAAAGATAGCCGCGCTCATCTTGGATGGGAAAATGCATCTCCCTGCAGTCTTGTAAGAGAAATGGGCGAGGAGGAAAGACAAGAATAATAGGAAGGAGAAAGACGATGGTAACTCAAAGAAACATAATGAGAAGGATTACGAGTGGAACGTATATCTTTCCGAAGTGCAATGGGAATATCAGATTCAGAAGACTGGACCGGAGGAAGAGGCAGAGGACCTGGCTCCAAAGATGATTCCATGGCAGAGTCAGTGTTGGGCGGCGGCAAAGCAGGATGAGGATGACGCTGATAAACCTGCAACGGAGGAGAAATTAGAGTTGGGGGTGATAGAGAATCCTCCTGAGGATAAAAGACTAGCGCAAGCATAGAAGGAGGAAACTCGGACGACGATTCTGAAGGCCCAAAGAAAGGAACTGAATCAAAGAATGTGATATCAACAAAGATGAAATACCGACGGAGAGTAGGAGATTAACACTTGTACCCTTTCTGAGACTGTGGGTATCCAAGGAAAATACATTTATGCGACCGAGGAGACAGTTTATCAATGCCAGGATCAAGAGCATGAGCAAAACATGTAGAACCAAAGACCTTAGGTGGTAAAGAATGAAGGGACCGATTTGGATAAAGTACATGATGAGGTATTTGACCTTGTAAAGTATAGGAAGGCATGTGATTGATGAGATAACATACAATAAATATGACATCACCCAAAAAAACGAAGAGGAACATGAGAGTGGAGGAGAAGAGTCCGAGTGGTCTCGAGAAGATGACGATTCTTGCGTTCTGCAACTCCATTCTGTTAGGGAGTATGAGGACATGACATCCGATGTAACACGCCGTGAGACGCCAAGAAGGTCCGAAACAAAGTAGATAGATACTCACGTGCATTATCACTTTGCAAGGATCGAAGAGGGATTCCAAATTGTGTTTTGACTTCATTAAAAAAAGATTGGAAAATAGAAAACAATTCCGAACGATCCTTTATCAGATATAACTAAGTACAATGGGAAAAATCGTCTATAAAGGTAACAAAATATCGTGACTCCGATGTAGAAGAAATATGACTCGGATCCCAAACATCGGAATGAACCAAAGCAAAAGGAGACGTAGCCCGACTTATAATGCGAGGAGAAAACGAACTACGAACATGCTTGCCTAATTGACACGACTCACAAGACAAATTCTTTAAGTGAGAAAGACTAGGATGTAATTGTTTTAACTTATCAAGACCAGGATGTCCCAACTGAGCATGAATAACAAGTGGAGATGTCGCCGTCGAACCAACAAGAGAGGTTTGGTGAAGTTGATATAGGCCATGAGACTCACATCCGAAGCCAATCATCCTCCCTGTACTCCGGTCCTGTAATGAAACAGAAGATTTAGTAAACAAGATGACACAATCAAGAGACTGAGTAAGCTGACTTATTGATAATAAATTAAAGAGTGCTCCGGGAACATAAAGAACATTATGAATGGAAAGAGATGGAGAAGGATGAACAACACCAATACCTTGGGACTGAGTTTGAGAATCATTTGTCATGGTGACAAAGGGTAAATAACCGGAAGTAGATAGTGAAGAAAAAAGAGATCTATTACCAGTGATATGATCGGTGGCCCCAAAGTCAATTACCATAGGACCTGAACAGCGAGATATGTTAGCAAAGGAATTACCAGCTTGTGTAACGATAGCAGGGGAATTAGAATCCCGTCGATCCTCAATCATAGGAAGGTGGTGGAGTTGAATCCGATGTCAACTGTGAAGTGGAAGTTGAAAAAGTGACAGAACTCTAGGCGATCTGAGCAGTACGAGGAGGTCGACCATGAAGACTCCAACATTTATCGATCGTGTGTCTTGGTCGGTGATATTGATCACACCAAGAACGTCCTTTGCCACCCTTACGAGGTGGAGGTATGTTGTTGTTTTGAGAGACCAAAGTTGAAGAGTCAACAGGAACGTAAGATGACAATGTCAAGACTTTGGCAGGGACACGGAGGAGAGTCGTTCAGGTAGAGTCCATGGTGACCTCTATGGGGATGACCAGGATCTGATCACGAATATGAGAGTAATCTATGGGCAAACCATACAAGGTCAGAGACAAAAAAATTTCTTCTGATTTTCAAGCTCTGCAACAGAAGTGGTTGTAGGTGGGAGCAGGTCATTGAACTCACAAAGAAGGCTAGAGATCGATCCCAGATAAGTTGACATAGAATCCTTAATTTGATGGGCACTAAGGATGTTCATGAGGTTTTCACAAACTTGATAGAGTCGCCGAGAAGTGTTTGTAAAAAGTTGTTGAGCCTGTGTCCAAACATCCTTGCAGTTCTTGTAAGTGCGGAAGACACCCCTAAGAGATGGATGAATGGTGGAATAATGCAACACAATTGAGCATCAATCTTTTTCCACAAAGGACGATCGACGACTTGAATATCCTCTTCAGTTTGTGTGAGATGTGTCTCATAACCCTGTCCAACAAGCCAAAGCTCAATGTGAGAGGCCCAAAAAGAATATTTCTTACCATTCAACAGTTCAGACGAGAGCGGTGTCGTGACGTGGTTGGTAAAAATTGGGAAATCCGGCTTCGAAGTGTCGGAGGTAGACATGACGGATGAAACAGGTGCTGATCAGATAGAGAAGAAGAGGGTTAGACGGTCCGGTTTCGAAGTGTCGGAGGAAGACTGCCGACCGCAACTGATGTGGCAGTCTAGGAGTTCGGGGACCGGTACCGGGGCTTCTTGTGTGCGCTTGACGCACCGGAGGCGATGTTCGACGCGGCAAGGCAGAGGTTCACTGCGGACCTTGGCTACGAGCGACCCAGCCACCTGTGACCTCGAGCGCCTTCGATCTGGCAGCTGGCGTATGCCCTATCGGAAGCAAGCACGGGCTCTTCCAAAATCGGCCGCTCTCTTCCTCTTTTCAGAAGAGGGCGTCCTTGAAGGTGGCGGAGCAAATCGAAAAACCCTTTGGAGGCGCCGGAACAGGAGGATGGTCTCCAGCTCGGAGCCGAGCAGTAGCGACGCTGGAGGCGAGGCACTGCCCTAGGCCGATCGCATGTCGTAGCCGTCAGCGTCGACCGAGCGATGGCGAGCAAAGGCTGTGGGTAGGTGGGCGCGGGGAGAGAGGTCGCGACGAGGAGGAAAGCCGCGAGGAAGGCGGCTGTAATGGGGAGGCCACGAGGCGGGAGACTGTGAGCGCGGAGGAGGCCGCGGGGAAGGAGGCCGTGACAAGGAGGGAGGCCGTGACGGGGAGGGAAGTCACGACGAGGAGGGAGACCGCGAGGTGGGCCACAAGGAAGAAAGAAGTTGCGGAAAGGGACGGAGGCGGCGTGGAAACGATCATGCAGCAGTGGAGGAAAAGAAAAGGCGAAACCTAATCTGATACCATGTTATTTTATAAAAAATGTGAACTACAACTATTACATGAAAGAAGTCCTATTTACAGACAAAGTTAGGGCCTATTTTTAAGGAATAAATCAAACTTTATTCTAGGAGATAAATTAAGAAATAATTATTCTTAACCATATTTAGGGATAACAAATTATCCCTAACAATTTTCTAATAGTTACCATTGTCCCATAATTAATGACACTTTCTCACTATCTGAGATTACATTGCTTGGTACTTCTAGGATTTACCTTGTCTAGTCCCTCCAAGTTTTTCATGGTCACTTGACCACCTTGCTTTGCTAGAACTTTATCTCCTAGGTGGTTCTAGACTTCATTTGCTTGGTCCCATCGGATCTTCCATGATCACCTAACTACTTGTTAGAATCCATGTCCCTCGGATATTTTTGGACTTTATCTGCCAAGTTTTTACACTTGCACACTTGATATAACATATAAGATTACAAAACTTCTTAACTTTAAACATTGTGTCATACATCAAAATACAGGTTTGATTTTGCGGTGCCTCAACACTAATAATTTCTCTCTTTTTAACGAATGACGACCTATTTAAAATTCGAAATAAATATGCATGAATGTAATGACTCTCCCCTTGAATAATGCATGAATGTAATGACTCTCCCCTTGAATAATATATCAGAATTTTTTTCCCTTATTTAAAATAACCATTTTAACTTTAAATTTTCTTTTCGATTTCTCCCCGTTTGACATAAAACAAAATAGAAAATAAAATTATTAAAGTTTGCATTCTTTCCCGATGCATGCAGACAAAAAGGCCAACTTATAAATCTAGACATGCGATCAAGTTAATTTAAATCAGTTAAGTCAATAGGAGCAAGTAAGCATAGAGTCTAAATAAGTCGATATAAGATTAGATATTCCAAGTTAACATTCCAATTCGAATAAAATATACTAGCATTTCCAATTGATTGGATAAATAAATCAAAAAGAAAGTCATAACATAGTCAACAAGTCAAATAAGACAATTAAGATCAAATAGGATGAGTTAACATGCAAGTCAAGTAATAAGTTATTTTTCAAATCAAATAAATAAGATAAGTTGACTTCTAAGTTAAATAAGTCAAATAAGATTAGTTAAATTCTAAGTTAAATAAGTCAAATACACTAGAATTAAAGTCAGATTAGACCAAATCAAATACAAAGTGTCTTAATAAGAAGAACGAGGAGGATGATGACCCACCTTTCATGACTTAAACATCTCTATCATCTCCACGTGATGCGTTTGCTATAGCTCCATCATGGCTTGCTGTTGCTCCTTTAGTTGTTGAAATTCTTTGGACATAGTCTCCTCGAAGCTAATGACTTTGTCCTCTAATAAAGGAGTAGCTGATTGTTGAGGTAATTGGCATTGGTCGGAGAAGTCAGAGTCTGGTAGTTCCTTATCCTTTGATGGTTAAGGTTGAGGCTGTCCCCCATGCTTCCATGCTAGAACATCATTTTCTAGTTCTATTTTGGCCAAGAAAAATTATCTAAGTCCTATCATACCAAACTGAGAAGTAACATCAACTCCTTATGTAGCTAATAGGGAAGTAAAAATATGACAATAGGACATAGGAAGTAAAATCACTTTTCGCTTAATTCTGTAAAAGGAATTAACATAAATATTTGAAAAATAAAAATGAATTTAATAACTAAATTTAGGATATTACCTAGGATTCTTTTTTAATAAGGAAAATTTAGAGACTCAAGTTGAAAACGGGATTAAACTGGATTGAAAAGTGGTTAACCGAGGGAGGGAGAAAGTAATAGGGGTGATTAGAAATGAAGTCTCGTATTTTTCTTATAAGCGAATCTGGGCATCCAGAAAGGTTTTGGGGGCTTGGATTGGTTTCAATTTGACCCGTGATATATGTTGCAGGCACCCGAAAGCATTTTGGGCACTTGGAAACATAAATTCCACCATCATAATTAATTTTCATCAGTTATCCCTACACGTATGCTCAGATCTGTCCCGGTCATTCGGAATGGTCAAACTATGGTAAAAAAATCTGTGGAAATTCTGAAGTTCAATTTAATAATTAAATAATCTAATAAGGACACTTGGATCTATTTTGGATGCTTGCCGCAATAAATTTTTAAAATTTCTAGTCAAAAAATTTTGCTAAATAAATAACTTTGAAAAATACTATTTTTGAAAACATTTTGAGCTTGTCCAATTTTAATATTTCCAACTTAATGAGACAAGTTTTTAATAGATTGATCACATTATGTGGTTTATATTTTATAATCTTTGATTCATATTGATGCACAAAATTAAGCATTTGGAACCATACAAAAATCATAGCATCTCATGCCTATCTACATAGCAAGTATACAAGTAGTTAGTTCTACTGTGTTTGTGAGTTGTAAAGACTTTTTTGGGACAAAAGGTGATGCACTCACTCCAGACGCCCCTCATCGCTGGTTTCACACTAGATGAAGGGAGACAAATCATGAGGGATATTTTTGCCCAACTAAAAACTAGTACGGTGGGAGGGTAGACACCCCGAGCCGTAAAGACTTTCTAAGTCTATGGGTACATGTAGTTCTATATTAAGATCTAGGCTAAGTCCTTAAAATAAATAATTTTGAACATAAGTAGATTCTGAAAAAAATATAAAAATGGATCCTATACTAAGAATTTAAAACAAGTTTAACTCCCCTTAAATTGTTGCTAATAGTAAATAAAGAATTGACATAAATTCTAGGCAAATTTACAAAATAAATAAATGATTTTGGTACCCAAAAAGATTTAATTCCAATTTTATTTATTAAAAATGACCTGGGCACCTTAGCTTTTCTAGTTTGAATATGATAAGTTCTATTTAACATGGACAGATAAGAAACATACTGGTTCTGATTAAATCCAAATATAGTTTTATTATACACAGCTTGTTGGGACCTAAGTGCCATATCTAAATATTTTGACCCAACAAAAACTTGTCTAACATGATCTTTAACTCTTTAACTTTAGTTTTCAATACAGAGTTTTCTTCCTTTAGTCGTGACATTTAAGTTGAAGTTCCATCTTGAATTTTCTTATCTGTAAGAGTTAACATAAGTTTTTTTTCTTAAGGTTTTTGTCCTCCTTAGGAAGTGACTTGACCCTAGACTTTAATTTAACCAAATCTTTAGTTAAATAAGTAATTGTATTATATAACTTTTCAGTAAAAAAAAATATTTTACCTCATCAGTTGATTCATCTGAGTCACTGAATAAGTCTGTTTGCTCTGACTTTGAACTTGAGCTTGATTTTGATTCTGATTCTTTTTCTACTATTGAAGCTTCAACTATTAAGGCCAAGCAATTGATTTGATTTGTATCTGATTCAGATTTTGAGGACTCATCTTAGATGGCTTTAAGTACTTTGCTTAGCTTCTGCTTTTTTGAGTTTTCATCGTTTTCTGTTTCTTTTGAGTTGGGGACATTTTGACTTGTAATGCTCCTTATTGCAGTGGTAACGCCTCACCTCTCCTTTATCTTTCTTCCGAAGCTCCTTTTTGATCTCTCTTTTAGTAAATCTTTTTCTCCTAATCATCTTTCTTACGGTGTTAGCAATTCCTGATGATAAGTCTTCATCATCAGATTCTGACTTGGATTCAACCTTTGACTTATTCTTTGTCCTTGACTTTGGTTAACTTTGATTTTCTTGCAGCCAAAACTATACCATTCTCTAATTGACCAAAATTAGTCTATTCATGAAGTTCAAATTCACAGAAAATTTATCTAATTTAATTAAAGACAAATCCTTGAATACTCTATATGCATCCACCATAAATGCTCATAAAGAAGTCCTAGAAAATGCCCTTAAAGCATACCTAATTAGGTCTTAGTTGTCAATCTGTTCTCCAAGTGAATGCAACCCATTTAGGATCTCCTTGAATCTTTTATGCAGTTGACTTACTGACACTCTTTTTATTTGAATAATTTAAAGTTGATTTTGAAAGAGATCTCTCTAGGCAATTTCGGAGTCTGAGATTCCTTCATGCAGTTCAATCGATTTCTCTCAAAGCTCCTTAGCACTTTGACATGGTCCCATTTTGCTCAATTGCTCTTGAGTTAGTCTACACTGCAATGTTGTAGTAGCTCTTGCATTAGCTTGGGCTCTTTTATTTCACTTGTTCATATTTCAAAGCTTAGAGGTTGACCATTCTCATATCTTAGCAGGATGAAACTTGACTTTATTACTATCCAGTTCTTGATCTCGTTCGTAATAGGCAAAGTTGTTACCATCGAAAAGAGGACGGGAGGTATTATATCCTTCTTGCAAAGCCATGAAAGTAGATCTCCAAGTTCGAGAAGTTATCTTTTCAAGTATTTGGATAAGTAGCACAAATAATCAAACAAATATGTGTTAATTAATAGAGTTGAAGTTGTTTAGAGTAAGGGTATGGGAAGGTTTAGGCAGGGTGAAATTAAGGCTTGAGTTTCAAGGTATGAATTTTAAAATTAAGGTTTAACTTTTATTTGAACATAAGTTCGATCCTAGGTTAGATTCAAAATTAGCTTTGGGTCCACAAAGTAGTTGCTTTTAAGTAAATTCTCAGGTCGTGACGGGTCACAGCGGACATTCTTAAAGTAGTTGTTGGGTTTTCCAAGCCGCAAAAATCATTTTTTTTTGCCTTGCGGAAACCTCGGAAGCCCGGCCACGGATCCGTGCGAAGGTATAAAATAAAACTACATGTATGTGTTATGAAAATCCTAGATCTATCATATATCTAAATGGTGAGAGCATTACCCTCGTAGTAGCGCCCGCCCGCTTATCACTTCGTCAAGCGCTTTGCCGGATCTCGAAGAGTGTCAAGTGCACACTCCTCTACAAGTATCCATACGAACAAATGGTGGAGAAGAAACCTTAGAGTGTGCTAGCACCCTTGAGAGTTTTCGGCCAAAGAGAGGATTGGAAGAGAGAGCTTGAGAGAAAGTCCTAAGGAAGAAGAAGATGGAGTTACCACAAAATGAATTCATCCCATGAATAACACTAAAGTGGCTGGCCACTCTTGGATGGGGGGTTACATGCATGCATGTAACTCCAAGAGCCAATGGCTCTTGGTCTCCCTCATGAGGTGGCACCACATGATAAGTCCATGATGATGTGGAACATCATCATTGGCCGACCCACATGCCATGTCACCATGACATGACAATTGGTCAAGTCAAAATTGACCATTCATCTTCCCTCTCAAGTCAAGTCAAACTTGACCTCTTATCTCCCATGGTTGATCAAATCTAACCACTTGATTCAAGTCAATTTGATTTAATGAATCTCTATTCATTAATTTAAATTGACTCAATGAATCAAATCTAAATTAGACTCATTCAACACTTGAATCAAATTGAGTCTAACTCAATTAGTCTAATTTGGATTACTCTTAATCAATTTGGTTCATCCATGAACCTAATCCTCATAGTTCATCATATGAACCTAATCTCCACCTAATTGCCCTTTGTGTGTGACCCTATAGGTTCTTGTAGCGTTGTGATGCTCTAAACCGATTTAGGAACATAAGCGATGGCGGTATCTAGCAACACATCATTGCTACCCAAGTTACAAGAATGTTGAGATCAACATCACCTTTGTGACTACTAATTGTGACTCTCGATATGTGACAATGTCCCTCTATCCTTGACATCTAGATTGACGATTGAGGCATAGGCCGTGTCATCCTCGTCTACAATCTATATCTTGAACTCAGTAGACTCACTCTAATCAAATGAGCTCAATATCTCATATTGACTCATTTGGGCATAAACCATGCGTGGTCTCACTCTATCAAGAATAACGATGTCACTCCGTCATATAGGAGGGATAGATCCCATCTACATCACTCACATCCCTCCGCATAATTTGTTACATACCCAGTAATCGCCTTTATAGTCCATCCATTTACGGGTGGTGTTTGACGAAGCCAAAATATGCAACTCCTTATGTAGGGAACCATGGTGATTTCAGGTCTAAGGACTAATAGTCATACTAATAGTCACATGAGAAAGTATATGACACTCATATAACGATCCATGATACTTTCTCATGGCGGGTCATTCAGTATACATTCTCCAATGCATACCCATGTATCAACTTGATATCTCATATCCATGACTTGTGAGATCAAGTCATCGTGTTGACCTACATGCTAGTCTCTACGCATTAACATTGTTCCTGAATGTTAATACTTGACTAGGAATGATTAAGAGTAGTGTTCTCTATATCATCTCATTATCAATTCAACCAATCGATTGATATAGATAAGAACCTACTACTCAAGGACGTTATTATACTTAGTTATTTGACACCAATACAAGTAAATATAATGACCATGCCTTTATTAATAGGAATATGATACAATAAAGTCCATACAACAATCATCACATGATTAACTCTAGGGCTTTCACTAACAGTAGTCATGCACCTAGACAGAATTTTTTCAAAACTGACCACCTAAGGGACTTGGTACTAAGTCTTTGTTTAATTGGTTTAGAATAAAGTGAGATAGCTTCGGTTAGTTTGACTCAATTAATTGCACCGGGTAGGGACTTCTTTATCCAGTCGAGACATGCATTAATTTGAGTTTCCTTTACTATTAGTTCACATTGCTTTAATACTCTGCTTTCATACCAATTGATAGGATCGAAATAATAATTGAGGGATGAATGTCGTTATTTAGAAATTGAGCTGATAATAATTATTTTAAAAACAAATAGAGTAAAGCAGTAGAAAATAAAATAATACAATAAACAATAGAATAAGACACAATAAATTTAACGTGGTTCGACTTCCTCTTAGGTTCCTATTCCATATATTATAATCCATCACATGGATCAATCGAAAGATAAATCATTATATATTTTTTATTTTCAAAAGATCTAGAGGTAGAGAAACCTTTTACACAAAGATATAAATAGAATGTGTAGTAAGAGTAAGAATAATAATAAGACAATAATAGATGTACCAACAAGAATGTTGCTTGAAAAAGAAGCACAACTGCCAGAATGAAGGCTAGGAAAACTTTCTTGCATAACACTTATGGGGCGTTTGGTTCGTAGAAAACTTTCTATTTTCCGTTTTCATTTTCTGAGAAAACGAGAAAATGCGTTTGGTTGGCGTTTTTTATTTTCGTTTTCCAGAAAATAAAGGAGCATTTTCTGAAAAATTGGAAAACACAAAAAAATCGTTTTCTGTTTCCATTTTCGTTTTTCAGAAAATAAAGGAGTGTTTTCTGGGAAACTGAAAAATACCAAAAAATCGTTTTCTGTTTTTTGGAAAAGGGAAAATGAAAATGGAAAATGAAAAATTTTCTACAAACCAAATGCTCCCTTGATGATTGATTGATTTCTTGATATTGATTGTTGCTATAGAACTTCCCTTTTATAGATTTGTTTCGGGCATTCGAAAGCCATTCGAGGGGCCCCTAGCTCGGCATGATCCGATTTAACTAATCTGGTTAATATCTGACTCGTTTAGATGCTTTTTGGGGCCCCAGATCCTATTGGCATCCAACCAATCTGACTAAGTTGGTTTATATCTGAATTTCGATCGCTCGGTCTCCTATCGAGCACTTGGATGCTAACATGACAGAATCATGTGGACAACCGATCCGTGATTTCTTAGATAATTTTTTTTTATTGTCATGTCAATTTATATTTGGACCCAATCTAGATCTTAACTCCAGTCGCTCAAATTTTGTCTAGTCTAATGGATATCCGAGCATCTAGATCCGATAAGGGTGCCTGGTTCACTTTGGTCCGGTTTACCTGTTCCTACATTACAAAGTTAGTACACAGATATTTTATATAGCGACTCAATTGTTTCCCCCTTGACTTATCTCAGGGTTGCACTTAGTTCAAAAGCTACCTTTGTCCCAAAATTATTGACACTTTCTCACTCTCTTCTATAGCAGAAGATCTCTGGGCTTTTTATCTTGCTTTGTACCTCCAGACTTACCTTGCTTGGTCTCACTAGATCTTTCATGATCATCTGACTGCCTTACCTTGCTAGTCCTTGTCTCCCAGACGGTTCTGGACTTCACTTGCTTAGTCTCACCAGGTCTCCCATGATTATCTGATCACTTTGTTAGAATTCATGTCCCCCAGATATTTCGATATTTTACCTGTCAAGTTTCTACACTTGCACATTTGACATATTATATCATAAAACTTTTTAACTTTAAATCTTGTGTCATATATCAAAATACAGGTTTGATCTTGTGGTGCCCCCAACACCAACAACTCCTTTGTGACTTCTTGTCTGGTAGTACACTCCTCTGGCACTTCTCTTTCAAAATTCACTTGGACTTCCATAGGCTAGTAGTTCACTCTTTTAGGACTTCTCACCACACTATAATTGTAGTTCCAATCTGCACACTGGACATAAGTATGCTTCTCCACACTTGACATGGGTAAAAATATCAGTCAAATCTTCCAAGGATCGGTTTCATTAACACCTATCATGCACAAAAGAAATGAAAAATGTGTGATAGAATTTGTTGCCTTTGTAACACTAGATCTTTATTGCGATTTCTAAGGTTGTCATTGCACATGCTTTTGATATTTGAAATAATTTATCTCAACACTTTACCTTTCAGTTCATGATGCTTTGTTCACATTTATCTCCTTGTCTTCAACATATCTGTAATAATATACAAACTTTTTGCATTAGAAGCCTTTGGCATATAGGATGAGACAACTCGGCAATTGTTCTAATAAAAAAAATCTCGCTAATTTAAAATAAAAAATGCACAGGCACAGAGTGATTGTGATTTATGAATGTAAGAACATGTGTAGCTAAAGAGTGATATTGATTTAATGAATGTCTATATTTGTTTGTCAATGCTGACATACATCCAGTTCATGCCAAACTTGCACAACGGTGGTTCCAGACTTAAGTGATTGTTGTTCTGGCTTTTCACTTGATTTGTCTACTCATTTGTCATCAAATTGCAGGTCAACCCAAACGGCATCTACTCACTACAGGATGGAGTGTGTTTGTTAGCACAAAAAGGCTTTCTGCTGGTGATTCTGTTCTCTTTATCCGGTAAGTATAATTATCTGATATATAACCTTTCTGTCTGACACATTCCATGAGAAAGAACGTCATTCTCTTGCATTTCAGAGATGAGAAGTCACAACTTTTATTGGGTATACGGCGTGCAAATAGACAACAACCTGCTCTATCATCTTCTGTCTTATCTAGTGACAGCATGCACATAGGGATCCTTGCTGCTGCTGCTCATGCTGCCACAAATAATAGCCCGTTTACTATTTTTTACAACCCCAGGTATTGCAGGTTCACCAATATTTTTCATGCACTTATTTTGTTATGTTTGCTCTGTAATTTTGATAATAACGGAATTTTTCATTGTCTATATAGGGCAAGCCCCTCAGAATTTGTTATCCCTTTGGCCAAGTACAATAAGGCAGTATACACCCAGGTGTCTCTTGGCATGCGGTTTAGAATGTTGTTTGAGAGTGAGGACTCTGGAGTCCGTAGATATATGGGTACTGTTACAGGTATTAGTGACTTAGATCCTATAAGGTGGAAAAATTCACAGTGGCGCAATCTCCAGGTTAGTGCTCAACAGATTTACCTTGCTAGAAAGGAAATTATCCTTTCCATAATGTGTGATCTCTAGTAAAGCACAAATTATTTTTTTTTGAATCAACAGGTTGGTTGGGATGAATCAACAGCTACTGAGAGACGAAGCCGAGTTTCAGTTTGGGAAATTGAACCTGTGGCAACCCCTTTCTATTTATGCCCACCTCCCTTTTTCAGGCCCAAGTTTCCTAAGCCAGCAGGAGTTCCAGGTAAACAACTTAGGAGAAATATCAGTGACCAAAAAAGGAAAAAAAATATATCATATAATAGCTACAAGCGTGTGCAGTTTATCCATGTCCTTGCTTCCAAAGGATGCCATTTAATCAAGATGGCTTATGCACTTTTTGAAGTTATTCTACTGATTTTTCTCTTAATCTACGTAAGTACTGGCAACAACTGTTCTGAGTTCAAAATATCTTTTAAATAATACTAATTGAATTGCTTCTAAAAAATATTGCTTAATGGTCTACATACTTGGTTGGTTACTGATACTAAATCTGTAAGGTTGATTCCTTTGAACTGTGTTGTACAAGTCCAAAATATCTTTTATGTGCTAATCAGTCACAATGTAACTTTAGTTTATTCTTTATTTTTCAAGAGAAGATCAATTTCCCTTTGTCATATGGAGATTAGTAACCACTTGCCAGATAAACTACACAAATATGACCTCATGGTCATGACAATTGTTTTGGTATTTTCCAGCCTGCCCAGCCTAACCACGACGTTCCCTACCCTACCCATATTTCCTCTGAAAGATATATTTTCCAAAGAAATTTTATAGAGTTGTTTCGGTAGAAAAAAAAAGTGCTTTAAATTGTATATGATATACAAGAGAAGTTGAGGGAAAATAAAAATTCAAAGATGAATATATTTACATGTTTTGAATGAATGACTATTTAAACCAAACGATTAGGTGATTAGAAAATAATCCTCAATCTACATATAGTCCCATGAGCTAGGATTGTTAACTAACACTCTACCCCACCATGAGGATAGAAAATGATGCATTCCGAGAGAGCAAAATGGTGAGAGTTAACTTGTGAAACAGGATAATAAATTTGGGTGGCATGATATGACTCTAATACTATATTAATAATTGGTATATATCAAGTCTTAAGTGATTAGGAAAAAGCCCAATTAGTATGTGGAACATTAGTAAATTGGTTATGTAAACAATGTGAAAGTTAATCACTGATAAGTATGTGCAATAGTTGAAAGTATGTGTTTGATAGCTAGCATCACTAAAGTAATCGAAACAGAGAAAACCTTTGGACTATTTCTTGTTCTCCTGCATTTCTACACAGTATCCATTTGTCACTATAAACTAATTCACCGTCCACATATATGCTGATAGTATCTCAATTTACAGATGATTTTGATGTGGAAAATGGTTTCCAAAGAGTTATGCCATGGCTGAATGATGATTTTGGCTTAAGAGATTCTCAGTGTGCAATGTTTCCTGGTCTTAGCCTTGCTCAGTGGATGGCTATGCAACAGAATTCGCAGATAATGACATCAGCATCTCAACCAGCATGCTTACCCACTGTGCCATCTGTGCATGATGGTGCTGCAATGGAGGATCCAGCAAGAATGTTAAGTTTCCAAACGCATCCAGCATCTGTCCCCAGTTTGAGTTCCAAGAATCCTCAAACTCAACAATTGCACTTGCCTCATCAACTACAGCAAACTCAGTTGCCACCTCAAACATCTGTTTCTTTAATGCCTGTACTGCAACAAAAATTTGTCCATCTGCAGCAACTTCAACAACAGGGGCAACTACAGCAGCCTCAGCTTCAGCCTCAGCCTCAGCCTCAGAAACAAAAAGTGTTGTTAATCAAGAACCTGTAGATGATATGAAACGTCAGGAATCCAGTGGACAGATTGTACCTCAAAATTATTTACCAGGTCAACATTTGCAGCCTACCCATTTACAACAGCAAGGATTACAGGACTCTACTTTAACAAGCCTGGCCTCTCTCCAACCATCAGCTTTACCTCAGATTTTGCAGGCTCAACAACCACTAGAGTATCAGCAGTCTCTCTTGCAGAAACAGCAAGAGCAAATTCTTCAAATGCAGTTGCTACAAAAGATTCAGCAGCATCAATTACTTTCTCAGATTAGTCCTCAAGCACAATCTCAGTTACCGCAGCTACTAGCTCAGCAGAATCAAAATCTTCAAGAGCGGCAAGATTTTCAAACCTACCTAGATGGCTCCAAACTCTTGCAGCTACAAGCAAAGCAATCACACCATGTGCAAAATAACAATATCCTAGATAACCATAAGTCTCTACTTTTCACAACTCAATCCATGCTCAGTGGTACCGATGGTCCATCTTCAGCAAACTTTCCCTCAACTGACAACCACATTGCTTCTTTTAGCTTCAATGGAAAATCTCAGCAAGGGCAGCAATTTTGGTTGACGAGACTGCTGTGCCTCCTATGGATAATTTACTGCAGGATTTTAAGAGGAAACCTCAAGTGCTGGTCAAGCATGAACAGTTAAACACAAAAGAGTCAATCCAGCTCCCTAACCAGTTACCTGTTGCTGATCAGCTAGATGCTTCTTCTACAACCTCCTTCTGCATAGAAGGTAGTGAGCAGGGTTTACCGCTTCCTTCAAATTGTCCAAATGGTAATGATCAAGATCGTAGGGATAATTTTGTTCTTGGAGTGATGCCAGATGCCCTGCTTTCAAGAGGCCTTGGTACAGGAAAGGATATACAGAATTTAGTTTCTGGTTATGGCCAGCAGAAAGACGTAGATACTGAGCTGTCTACTGCAGATATCAGTTCCCAGTCATTTGGCATGGCTGATATGTCCTTTAATCCTGGTTGTTCAACTGATGTAGTCAATGAGGGTGTTCTTAGTAGAGTCTGGACAAACCAACCAGCTCGGATGCGAACTTACACTAAGGTTTGCTGTTTGTTCTCAACACTTAAATTATGTAGAGCATGCATGCTTCTTACTATTGCCTTTAAAATAATGAATATGAATGTTCTTGAGTTTAGTTAGTTTGTTCAATCGATCCTGAACATGAAATAGCTTACATGTTCAAAGGGTCACAGAACACAGTTGGATCAGTGAAGACTGACCTCTGATAGGTGATCATCTCTACCCAACCATACTTTCAGCATACTAGATTCATATGAACGTCAAAAAGAAAACAAAGGTCATATATGGAAACTGGACTACTTGATTCTTGATTTTTATAAATTAAAGTGCAACTGCATAGTTGATCGACATAAGATATGATCACCTACAATTCCTGATCTAGTGTTAAACTAGCTAGATCTGTAAAGCGATTGGTCAAAGGGGAGTTTGGATCTGTACAAGGGTACTATTGGAAGGGTTTAACTACGTTATTCCTCAATTGAGGATTCTCTCACATCCAATGTGGTGTGAATCCTCACAGTCAAAGATTAAAAAAATAAAATGACCTCTTTTTTTTACTGTGATATATTTTTCTCATTGTAATTACTAGTTTTGACTGACTTTGTAGGTTCAAAAGCGGGGATCTGTTGGAAGATGTATCGATGTAACACGCTACAAAGGTTATGATGAGCTCCGACGTGATCTTGCGCGTATGTTTGGGATAGAAGGTCAATTAGAAGAACCACATGGAACTGAGTGGAAGCTTGTATATATAGACCATGAAAAAGATCCGTTGCTTGTTGGTGATGACCCTTGGGAGTAAGGACACCTATATTGAATTGTTTGAAATTGTATCTCTCTTCTATGTTTGACATAAATACCTTTTTCACGTGACCGCAGGGAATTCATTACTTGTGTGCAGAGCATTAAAATATTATCAGCAGCAGAAGTCCAGCAGATGAGTTTGGATGGTAACCTGACTAGTTTATCTGTGCGAAATGAAGCATGTAGTGGATCCAACAGTGGCAATGTCTGGAGAGGCCAATTGGATGATGTCTCATTTCCATCTTTTCGTCATTAGGTAACACTAAAGGAAATTGGCGTGTTTAACTTGATGCTGCTTTGAGGCTGGATTTATTTTTGGGTTTATGACGTGCTTCAATAGGTGATTAGCTTGGGAATGGATGTGTAGATCCGTTGCAACACTTTGACAAGCTCGGTGCTCTCGTGTAACTCATGAAGCTTCAGTTTTCCTCATGGTGCACCGTCTTGAAGGTTGACTGATTTTTTAGTTTTTCTTACAAATAGAGCAGCAACTATTTTATTATAATTATAAAGAGAACTAGTGGCATTACCTGTACATAGTGTGGTATGCCTAAGGTATAACATTAATCACTTCCTAGCCTACAGCTTTATGCATAATTTTGCAGCAACAGAGGTTTATGGTGTAGGAGATTAACTTGTTTGATTATAACATTTTAACATTATGAGAAACGGCAACCAAAGAAGATGCTTGAATATGGAAATGAATGTATTTGACTAGAAAGGATTATAGGCTTGTATGTTTATGAGTGTTGAATAAATATATTATGTGCAGTGCTGATGATTTTGCTTAACTAAGTGGCCATTTATTATATGACAGAAGAACAGCATTCAAATGAGATCGTGGAAGTATTATTTACGTTGTTATGGAAGTTGCGATATCGATACCAGTTCAAGTAATGGTGTTAAGTATTCAGAGTTCACTTTAAGCTCTAATTTGTATGAAATATGTAACAGCTTAGTTCATTGCTAACTACTAACTCTGATACAACTTCTCAACATTTTATAATGAGCTATTTAATTTCATATTCCTCTGTCCCATTAATGATTTTTTTTTCTATTAGGGATTTAGTTGACAGGGAAATCCAGTCAGTTCCTCCAGTGTTGGTGTAGAGCATTGAGACGATCTTTCTCTAATACGAGAGGATCGGGAAGGATGCACCTTTGGTGTATTGGTCATCCTTAATTCAATTAAATGCACTAAGCTTTGGATTTATTTTATATTATTACTTATGCGTTACTTATGTATATGTAGTCTGTTCATTTTGATCGATGTCAATGTTGTTATTTTGATATTTTTTTAATAGCACTAGTTATTCAGTTTTTGTATCCGATTAATCTTGAAAATGATCAATTTTTTTTTATGAAAATTTTCTATCGATCATCCGGAAAAAGTCATCCCCTTCTCAACACTGTCTTTGTCATTTGATCCAATAGCGTTCCCTTAGATAGGAAGAGATTTGATAAATACTGATAACTCTCGGATAGAATATTAGAACGGAAAGATCCATTATATAATGAACTCTTGCTTCTAAGCCATCTCTAGCGATGAATCAACAATTCGCAGTACTTTTCTTGCATATTCCCGATGAACCAGCGTGTATACATAGATGTAGGAGAATCCGTTTGGGAAGTAATAAACACCTTTGACATCTCTTCATATGTAAAGAATTCTCGACGTGAAAACATAGAGACAAAGGATTGATCTTTGAATAGGAAAACGAATGGATCTGCAGGGTCCCAAATGAATTGGCTTATTCAAAAAAAGTCTTGTTCTTTGGAAAATCGATCATCAGAATATAACAGAAAGTATTTATGTGCCCTGTCTCAATAATTGTAATATCCTTAATTTGTTATTTTATTTAGAATTTTTTTTTATGAAAATTAATCGTAGATATTCGAGAGTAGAAGAGTAGAACTGGAGGTTCTACCATCCGTTATTTGGATGCCTCGTTCTATTTTTCTTTGATCAATGGATCATTGATTCAGTAAATTTGACCACACCAAATCAGGTCTAACAAATTTCTTTAATACCACTTGATGTTTCTCATTTTAGGGTTTGTCGGGTGTCTCGTAAATTCTTGGCTTAGCACATTAAAATTCATGATACCTTAAATTTTTTTGCTTAGTACATCAAAATTCATAATCAAATTGGCCAATTAAAGAACGAATATATTAATAATTTCTCTATTTTTAATATTTAATAATTTATTTAAATAAGAAATTAACAAATCATAAGAAACTTAAAATTAGGCTTTCCCTACACCTAAGTTCCCCTAAAATTAGAAATTTCCAAGTAAGAGATGAGATTTTATTTATTTATTTTGATAATCTAGGTGTCTAGACCTTTGATTCGATTATCCTTGAGATGTATCGATTATGTCCCATGAGTATCATCTATCAGGATAAATTAAGAGAGTGTAATAAGATCAAGGTGACTCATGGTCGGATTCAAATCCTTCCAATGACTACTTTAAATTTTTTGTTTAGCACATCAAAATTCATAATCAAATTGGCCAATTAAAGCACGAATATATTAATAATCTCTTTATTTTTAATATTTAATAATTTATTTAAATAAGAAAAATTAACAAATGATAAGAAACTTAAAACTAGGCTTTCCCTACACCTAGGTTCCCTAAACTTAGAAATTTCCAAATAAGAGCTGAGGTTTTAATTTTTTTTTATTTTTTTGATAATCTAGGTGGCTAGACCTTTGGTTTGACTATTCTTAGGAATATATCGATCTTGCCCCATAGGTACCATCTACCAAGATAAATTAAGAGAGTGTGATGGGGTTAGAAGTATTGGTGTAATCGACCTAGGTCATGATTGATCAGATTCGAGTAGAGTTTTGATATTTGACAATATGATTTGACTATATATTGACCATATGACAAGTGGATGTTTGGAATATCCAAGGTCTTATGGGAAAAATTGGTAGGAGGCGATTGTTGAAGCAATCTGTAGGAGATTTGAGGCCGCTAGAGGGGGGGGGGGTGAATAGCGTCGTGCTCGTACGTAGATGGAATTCTTTCGCGTTTGTCTCTACAATTTCGTTAGCGCGCAGCGGAATAGTAATGAAAGCAATAACGAAATAAACAACAATGCAAACACAATGATATAACGTGGTTCGGAACCGCGTGGTTCGGAACCGCATGGTTCCTACTCCACGGATCGAGCTCAAACGAGCCCTAGCGATGCCAATCACACACCACTAATAAACACTCATTCTCGAAACAATCCGGAGGCGGAGAAACCTCGTATAATAGATTACAACAATAATCTAATAACAACAAGCAAATAAGATGAAATATAATGCACTACAAGTAAAGAAAACATTTTACAAATGCCTTTAGATTGCTTGCTTGTTGATCGCTTGAACCGTGGTTGAAGACCCTGATTTGCAGCAACAAATCGCCTCAAAAACGTCCAAGAAATCGCTTGGTTTTTCCTCCATCACGAGCTCCTTATAAAGTTTCAACTCGGCCGAAAAAGTCGATCACCGATCGCTCGACCATCACCGATCGATGCCATCGTTGTCGTGAGACAACGGCTAGATCCACGCTGGATAAGTCCAACGGATCCATCATCAGTCGACTGATGATACCCATCAGTCGACTGATGGAGTCTCACTCGACCAGAGTCTCGACTCCATTCTCGGACCGATTTTCGAGCACCACGACCGATCACACGATCACGATCGTTGAGCCATCACGATCGCCCACCTCGGCGATCGCTAGACCACTTCCGCGATAAACCATAGTCGATTACGCCACCGATCGTCACATGGCACCACGATCCGACACACCTCAAACATGAGGTTTTAGCCCAATTATGGTTCTCCCATACTTGCTAGACCTAAGCCTTCTAGCCACCTCCATCAGCCTCACGCCTCTCGGATCCCTCCAAGTCATCCATGACTTGTTCATCCATTGCGCTAGCCTCCAGGTGCTTCCATCGGCTATGTCATGCTAACGGTGTCTACACCGCCAAGGCACATTGGACTTACGCTGCCAAGACTCCGCTTGGACTTTACGCCACCAACCATTGGACTTATGCTGCCAAGACTTCACCCTTGGACTTTACGCCGCCAATAACAAACCCCTTGGACTTCTCAAATGCCAAGACTCAAGTTTAGACTTTCCCTTGTCAACCCATGTTGGACTTTCCATGCCAAGACCCATGCTTGGACTTTCCCAAATGCCAAGTGTCCCACTTAGACTTTTTCCTTGCCAAGACCCATGCTTGGACTTTCCCAAATGCCAAGTTTCCCACTTGGACTTTCCATGCCAAGTACCCATGACTTGGACTTTCCCATGACAATCACATTGTCATATGTTTTTGTCGAAACATCAAAACATCACTCGAGTCAAACTCGAGTCCTGATCAATCGTGACCTGGGTCGATTGCACCAACAATCTCCCCCTTTTTGATGTTTGACAAAAATCAAACAAACCATTGAGTTAGACCACTAACTCAAAACTCTTACCAATTATTCCAAAATGGTAATCCCAAACATTTTCCCTTAAATATTCTCCCCCTTTTTGACTAACATCAAAAAGGTTCTCTCTCCAAGGAGGTCAAAGTCTCATGTCCCAATGAGATCTTACAATCTCCCCCTTGGTCCAAAAATACCTAGAATGTCTACCATCTTCCTAGTGATAAGTCCCATATCACTCAAGAGAGGCAATCCTATTCACTATCCCAATTTCCAAATTGGGTTTCTCAAAATCCCATCAATTTTTCCAATTGATGTCATTCTCCCCATAACTTCTCCTCTTTAAGGAGAAAAACACATCCATCATCCCAAGATGGATACCTCCTCCTAAAGGCTTGCTCCCCCTTGACCATTGCACCAACAATGTCCTTGGGAAGTCCCTAAGCCAATAGAAACTCTAAACCATCAAAATTAAGGTTCTAAGTTCAAACATGAACTTTCCACACCCTAAATTTGATACTTTGACCTAACACCACTCCTAATCCATATCCAATGGATTTTCACCCTTTATAATGCTTCTCAAAGCATATCTTAGGGTTAGGAGTGATTAGGAACCTTAACCGCAGCTGAACACGGGCTAAACAATCTTGTTTTTCCCGAAATCAATCAGATCGACTCGTCGACTACGATCAATTACCACTCACATCGATCGACTACCACCAGGCGTCGATCGATAAAATCAAATTTCAATTATCAGAGTTGAGTTTCAGAAAATCATAAGTAATTTTACGTATATCGAAAAATTACGAAATTTGATACGTATATTACTTATAGTCAATACAATGGGTGAAAAATATTTGAAAATTATTTTACCTATAAAATATCGAAATTGATACAAAATCCAAAAGTGAAGAAAAACTTCAATGTTTTAGCTCACTTTGTATCAATCTCATCAATGGTGATTACTATCAAAAGATAGGCTTCACCAAGGTTTTCTAAATTGATTTTAAAATATTTTTAAAACCTTATTTTGGATCATATTCCTTGGGATCTATGCACATGACTTGTACACAAGCTTTCCCAATGATCCACTAATGAAATTAGATGAGTTATAATTCATCTAGATGCAAAACTATGCACCTTGAACTTAACTCATATCTTAGCATCTCACATGTATCTAGGGTGTATAAATACACATACATGTCAATTGGATGTGAGATGTGGGTTTTGTTCTCCCTAATATAGGATTTTATACATTTTTCTAAGGCAACTCTATTTGATTCCCTTATGAATGGGACTCCAAGTCATGTCATTGTCCTTAAATCAATTTTCAATACATTAAATGCATGAAATGATCATGGCATAATGATAGCAAAATTAAAGCATGACCAATGATCATGATGTCATGACATATGATATAAAACTAAACATACATGACATTAACCTAAAACCTAAGCATAATCATGATATATAAAATGATTAAAATAAACATGATGTCATGTCATGACATATGACAAACAAATCATGGCAAATAGGATATAAAGGTATATAATACCTAAATTTTAGTGTTAATTGCCATTTGTTGGGATTAAATATATTTTTCCATAAAAACCTAAATTCTCCCAAATGTGCCAAAACCCCAAATTGGCACATTAAGACCTCTAAACCTAAATTGTGTCAATTTGATCAATTTATCAAACTTCTCAATTAATATTGGCACATCCTAAAAACCTTTAGGATTCAAATCAAACCACATTCCCAAGGTAACCATAACCTTGAAAATGACCTAAAATGTCACCTTTATCATGGTTGAGTTAACTACCCATCCAATCAAGGTTGGCACATCCTAAACCCACCTAGCGTGAATCAATCACGCTCTTAGGAACCCAAAACCTATTTGAGATCCTAGGGTTGACTAGGTATTCCTTAGGGATAACCTCCCTAGATACCCTCCTAATGACCCTCCTAGGCTTGGTAGCCTTGGTCATTGTGGTCTTACCTAGGTTGACTCTAGGGGTAACTCCCCTTGCAACTTTCTTAGTGGCCACCCTAGGTTTCCTAGAAACCCTAGCCACTAGGCACAAACCTTGGTCAACTCTAGGGATGACTTTCCTATTGACCTTGGTCTTCCTAGATCTAGTTAGTGTTCCATAATCTAATGGAACACTATGGTAAGCCACCTTGGGCTTAGGTTTGTGACCCAAACCTTTCTTGCCCTTGGTTGACTTTTGTCTTTTGGGTTCTAGATGTTGACTTTGAGATCTTGACCCTTGACTTTGACCATTATACCTTTGAAATTGATTTTGTATCTTATTTAGGGTCTTTTCTAGTTTTTCAAGCCTTGACCTCAAGGCTTGATTTTCCATCTCTAATTGCCCAATTTTAGAATTTTGATTTAAACCTTGGGCATGGTTCTTCCTAGGCATGTGCCTAGTCCATTTAGGGTTTAGACCTAGATGTTCTCCTATTTTCTTGATTGATTCCCTAGGTAAAATATTTTTAGGGACATTAGTCCCAAATTTCTCCTTCTTAGAATGGTAGATATTTTTGGCACCTAAACAAAATTTCCTATGTCTAGCATGCTCTTTGTGATAAATAGTGAGATTGCTAAAATTATTTCTAGCATGCTTTTTGACATTATTTGAATAAGGAGCTTTCTTTAAAAATACCTTAGGGTTAGCCTTAGCTCCCCCTACATGTGATGCTCCATTTTGAGCCTTTTTCTCCCCCTTCTTGCATTGACTCCGGTAGTGTCCCGGTTGTCGGCACTTGAAGCAAATGACTTGCTCCTTATTTTTAGTTGTTGGGGGACCGACGTCCTTTAACTTTTGTTGACTTTTACCCTCAAAATATATTATATGAATTTTATTTGAAATTAGAGTGTTTGAGTTACCTAGGTTAATGGAGACCGGAATTGGACTTTGGGCTTCTTCATCTTGACCAGATGTCGAAGCTTCTTCTTGATGTTCCGGTGTGGAAGTTCTCTCCTCCTCCTCAATCCTTGAAGTGGATGATTCTTCCACTTCCTCCACCTCTTCCGATCCGGATGTTGATTCCCTATCAACCTCCGAATCCTCACTTCCTTGTGAGGATGATGCATTAACCTCTTCGGTCTCTTCCTCTTGGATCGTTGATGGGCTATCATGGAGCTTGGCCACTTGGCTCCACAGCTCGTTTGCATCTACATAATTACCTAACATACACAAGATATTGTTAGGTATTAAATCAATTAAAAACTTCATTACCTTCTCATTTTTCTCAAAGGCTTGGACTTGCTCTTCGGTCTATCTCTTTTTCTTGAGGAATCCACCTTTTGGTCCTCTTGGATAGCTATATCCTTCCATTAAAATGGACCATTCTTCGAAATCCCTCATCATTAGGAAGTCCTCAATTCTCGCCTTCCATTGTCTAAATCCTTCTTGTCCATAGAAGGAGTAAGGGATCGATGTGTTGATATCCCATCGTAGTCGTTCTTCCAACTCTATCTTCACCCTCTAGCATCTTTGTCTTAGCTCCCGGCGGTTAGTCCGTAGAAGAGCCCCGGGCTCTGATATCAATTGTAGGAGATTTGAGGCCGATAGAGGGGGGGGGGGGGTGAATAGCATCGTGCTCGTACGTAGATGGAATTCTTTCGCATTTGTCTCTACAATTTTGTTAGCGCGCAGCGGAATAGTAATGAAAGCAATAACGAAATAAATAACAACGCAAACACAATGATATAACGTGGTTCGGAACCGCACGGTTCCTACTCCACGGATCGGGCTCAAACGAGCCCTAGCGATGCCAATCACACACCACTAATAAACACTCCTTCTCAGAATAATCCGGAGGCGGAGAAACCTCGTACAATAGATTAAAACAATAATCTAATAACAACAAGCAAATAAGATGAAATATAATGCACTACAAGTAAAGAAAATGCTTTACAAATGCCTTTAGATTGCTTGCTTATTGATCGCTTGAACCGTGGTTGAAGACCCTGATTTGCAGCAGCAAATCGCCTCAAAAACGTCCAAGAAATCGCTTGGTTTTTCCTCCATCATGAGCTCCTTATAAGTCGATCGATCATTGCTCGGGACCATCGATCGTGATGCCACGTTGTCGTGAGACAACGGCTGATCCACCGGATAAGTCCAAGCGGATCCATCATCGATCCGTGATGATACCCATCGATCGATCGATGGAGCCTCACTCGACTTCGACTCCATTTGTGGCGATTTCGAGCACCGATCGGTGATCACACGATCGATCGGCCGCTCGAGCCATCGATCAATTGCCCACATCCGCGGCAATGATCAAGCCACTTCCGCGATCAAACCCTAGTTGACTATGCCACGACCGCGCCACATGACACCGGCCGATCGACACACCTCAAAAATGAGGTTTTAACCCAAGTATGGTGTCCCCATACTTGCTAGACCACCCTTAGCCTAGACCTAAGCCTTCTAGCCACCTCCACCAGTCTCACGCCTCTCGGATCCCTCCAAGTCATCCATGACTTGTTCATCCATTGCGCTAGCCTCCAGGTGCTTCCATCGGCTATGTCATGCTAACGGTGTCTACACCGCCAAGGCACATTGGACTTACGCCGCCAATTCTCCGCTTGAACTTTACACCGCCAACCATTGGACTTATGCTGCCAAGACTTCACCCTTGGACTTTACGCCGCCAATATCAAACCCCTTGGACTTCTCAAATGCCAAGACTCAAGCTTGGACTTTCCCTTGCCAGCCCATGTTGGACTTTCCATGCCAAGACCCATGCTTGGACTTTCCGAAATGCCAAGTGTCCCACTTGGACTTTTTCCTTGCCAAGACCCATGCTTGGACTTTACATGCCAAGACTCATGCTTGGACTTTCCCAAATGCCAAGTGTCCCACTTGGACTTTTCATGCCAAGTACCCATGACTTGGACTTTCCCATGACAATCACATTGTCATATGTTTTTGTCGAAACATCAAAACATCACTCGAGTTAAACTCGAGTCCTGGTCAATCCTGACCTGGGCTGATTGCACCAACACAATCGACCTCATGTCAAGGGTGACCTAGCTCGAGTGAGATTCGAGTGGAAGTCCAAGTTTGGAGACTTGGCAAGGGAATTCCAAGATTGAATTCTTGACAATGGAGAAGTCCAAGTAAAAATACTTGGCAAGGAAAAGTCCAAGGGTGAAGTCTTGACAAGAGAAAATTCAAGTATGAATACTTTACAAAAGAAAAATCTAAGGGTATAGTCTTGGTTGTGTAAGTCCAAGTGTGTAGTCTTGGTGGCGAAAGTCCAAGTGTGAATACTTGGCAAAGGAAAAGTCCAAGGGTGTAGTCTTGGTCGTATAAGTCCAAGTGTGTAGTCTTGACGGCGAAAGTCCAAATATGGATATTTGGCAAAGGAAATTTCAAGGGTGTAGTCTTGGCCATGTAAGTCCAAGTGTGTAGTCTTGGCGATGAAAAGTCCAAGCATTGAGACTTGACAATGGAGAAGTCCCGGAGGCGTGACCTCTTGGTACAAAAGACCCGGTTAGCATAACATAGCCGATGGAAGCACCTGAAGGCTAGCGTGAAGGGTGAACAATTCATGGAGGACTCGGATGGAACCTGAGGGCGTGAGACTAGTGGAGGTGGCTAGATGCTTTAGGTCTAGGCTACGGGTGAGTATCAAGTATAAGGGGAGAATACTTGGGTTAAACCTCATGTTTGAGGTTTACCAATTGACTGATAGCTTTGACTAGTCGATTGGTCAAGTACACAACACTCGGGAGGCCTAGTTAACTCAAGTAGTCGATTGAGATTATGACACAGTCGACTGGTCGAGTAGTCGACTGAGGCTCGACTGTTGACTGTGGATTTAGCAGTCGACTGACCACTAGCAGTTAACTGCTAGGGTTGAGCAGTCGATTGGAATTAACTGATCAGGGCACAAAATATTTGACATTCAATTGCTGGCTTATAGCAGTCGACTGTTGCCTATGGTACTCGACTGCTAGGTTAGGGTAGTCGATTGTTCGACTTAATCTGATGTGGATTAAGCCATTGTGAGACAACGATACTGTGAACAATCGACTGCTGGGTAAGAGTAGTCGACTGGAAGACTGAAATCAGCTCGAGTTACAGCTTTATAAGGAGCTCGAGAAGGAGGTTGAAGAAAGCCAGTTCTTGGAGAATTTGAAGGGAAGTGTTGTTGCATTTCTAGGTCTTCAAAGGCATCCAAAGCAACCAAAAGATCAAGCAATCAAAAGCTCGCATTTGTAAAGTATTTTTACTTCTTTTTTTTCACTTGTTTTGGTTATTGTATTTGTGTTGTAAGCACTTGTAAGAGGTTTCTCCACCTCCGGAGTGTTTCCGAGAAGGAGAAGAGGTTTAGTGGAGTAGACACTAAAGTCTGGTCGTGGAGTAGGAATTGTAGATTTCGAACCACGTAAAAATATTGTGTTCGTGTGTTGTATTTGTTTATATTATTTTGTATATTCCACTGTGCTAACATTTTATAGACGAACACGATCTAAATGACAAAATCGGAAAATCTATATTCACCCCCTCTGGCACATCAAATCGGTCCCAATAATTGGTATCAGAGCTAGGCTTGTTTGGAAGATACCAATAAGTGGTATAGCGAGGTCGCTCTTCAAGGACTGACCGTCGGAAGGAGCAAAAGTTCTAGAGGATTAGAAGAATATAGTTGCCCAACGACGTACTTGGATATGACATCAACGCTCCACCTGTCTTCATCCGTGAGGATTTCGAGTATTCGAAAAGTAGAATGATACATTTTCTTATGTGTAATATAGAAGATTGGTTTATCCTTGTAGATGGGTTCGAACATCCAAGTGTCCAAAGGGTTGATTTATTAAGAAGAAAAGATGAGCTGAGGAGCAACTTCGAAAATCCGAGATCGATGATAAGGTAGGAAAAATATTGGTTAAATTAATACCTAATGATATTTTGCCCAAGATAGGTGGCTATAAGAGTGCAATAGATTTATGGAATAACTTGGTCAAGTTCCATGAAGAACCCTCACCGGCCTAAGAAGTAGAGGAGGAGCCTAAGGAGGAATGCTCATCCTCTCAATCTCATGAAGATTTAGAGGTTGATAGGTGTTCAACATTCGAAGAAGAAATTGAGGAAGCTTGCACCTCTAGAATTGAGCGGAGGAAATTAGATCTTCAACACCGAAGCAAGTAGAGGAGCCATCTACCTCCGAAAGAAATGAAGAACTAGACCACAATTCACCTACCACCGAGCTAGATAGCTTAAATGCAATTGTTAAAAATAAAAATCATATAACTTTCTTTGAGTATAGGGAAGTAGGGCATTATAAAAGCAAATGTCCAAAAAGAGTCAAGAAGGCTCAACCGACACCAAAGACCAAGGAGAAGGTAAAGGAAGCTGGTGTCCTGATCCGTAAGAGCAAGGAGTACATTGTGTGCTTCAAATGCCAACAAAAAGAATATTACAGGAGCCAATGTCCGAGAGGGAGTCACCCTAAGAAGGATAAGGTAAAGGGTTCACATGTAGAGGGAGCGCCTAAGGCAAGACCTAAAGTAACTTTTAATAATGCACATTCTTTATTTCATAATGAAAAGCATGCTAATAATTTACTTGCAATTGTTCATAATCAAAAGCATGCTAGAAATGAGTATTTTTATTTAGGTGCTAAAGATTGTAATATTATGTCTAAGGATACTTCTAAGACTACCTTGCCTAAGGATAAGAACAACTTAGGTAATAATCCTAAGAAATCTAGACATATGTCTAGGAAGAGGAATGCCCTAAGAAATAATGGAAATTAAAAATTGGGAAACTTGAGATAGAAAATCAAGTTTTGAAATCAAAACTTGAGAAATTAGTAAAGACCCTTAGAAAAATGAAAAATATGATTCAAGGGTCAAATGGAAAAGTTCTAGGTTCTAGGAGGCAAGACCTACCAAGGACAAGAAGTATTTGGGTCACAAACCTAAGTCCAAGAAGGTAATGCCATCTTACCATAGTATTCCATTTGACTATGGAACCAATCCTAGGTCTAGGAAAATCAATCCTAGGTCTAGGAAAATTAAGGTTACAAGGGAAGTCATCCCTAGAGTTGACCATGGTAAGTGTCTAGTGGCCAAGGTTTCCAAGAAACCTAGAAACACCACTAAGAAGGTCATAAGGGAAGTCATCCCTAGAGTTGACTTAGACAAGACCACAATGACCAAGGCTTCCAAGCCTAGGAGGGTCATTAGGAAGGTACTAAGAGAAGTATCCTTAGTGAGTACCTTGTAAACCCAAGGAGCTCAAATAGATTTCGACAATTTATCAAAGGGTTTTGAATTTCTAGGAGCATGATCCCTTCACGCTAAATGGGTTTCGGGTGTGTCAACTCTAAATGGATGGATAATTAACCTAACCATAGTAGAGTTGACACTTTATGACCATTTTCAAGGTTATGCGATACTTTGGAAATGAGTTTATATTATTATCCTAAAAGATTTTAGGATGTGTCAATTGGAATTATGAAGTTTAAAAAATCGATTAACATTGGCTCAAATAGGATTAGAGTCAAAAGTGTGTCATTTTGGATTTTGGCACACTTGGGAGATTTGGTCATTATGGCAAAGTTAATATAATCTTACAAAATGGAAAATGAGCTTAACACTTAGGTATTCTTATACTTTGATATTATATACATGCTATGTTATGTTTGTCATATGTCATGCCATGACATCATACTTAATATGATTATTTTAAATGTCATGATAATGCTTAGATTAATTAATGACATGACTAATACTTAGGTTAACTTTATATCATGTCATGACATCATGAATCATCATTGGCAAATGCTGTAATTTATGCAAATCATTTATATCATGATCATATTCATGCATTAAGGCTATTAAAATTGATTTAAGGATAAATGACATTATTTGATATCCTAGATAAAGGAATCAAATGGATATGCCAAGATATAATACATGAACCCTTAGCTTAGGGAAAATCAAAACTCACATCTCACAAAGATTATAAGGATGACATGTGTGTTGATACACCTTAAACACATGTGAGATGTTAGAGATATGAGTCAAGTTAATGTGTTTGTAATGGTACATCAAAATGAACTAAAACTCATTAAATCATAAGTAAAAATTATGAGAAAAATTAATATACAAGTCATGTACATCTAGATCATAGACCATGATTGAAATTAAGATTTTAAAAATATTTAAAAATCATTTTAAAAAATCTTAATGAAGTCTATCTAATTTTAAAGGAGGCTAAAGTTTAAGTTTGAACTTTTACCCTTATTTTTGATTGGTTGTATTTCCTATAGGCTTAGGAACTCTCCAAAGACATTGTTGGTGCAATGGTTAAGGGGGAGCAAGACTTTAGGAGTAATTTGTCCATCAAGGGATGATGGACTTTTTTTTTATGAGGAGAGAATGATGATTTCTTCTCATTTAGTGATAAGGATTGTATCACTTAGAAGAGTGAAGGCATCCAAGATGATTTTGGACTAAGGGGAGAATGTAGGATCTCATTTGGAGATGAGACATTGAAAACTTTGGTAGACTTTTTGATGTATGCCAAAGGGGGAGAAGTTGTTGATGCAGAGAGCATCACTCCTTAGTTTTGATATATTAACCATAGTTGAAGTTAGAAATTACTTGTGTTTTAATATGCGTGTTAAGTGTGCAAGCTTAATAAGAAAGTCCTAGTAGGTCAGGCTGACCGGATAATAGGCAAAGTATTGAAAGTCCTAATAGGCCAGGCATACCGGATACTAGGCAATGCGAAGGAAGTCCTAGTAGGTCGTATTGATCGGATACTAGGCAAAAAAACTTGACAGATTAGGAGGATCGGACATTAGGCAGCAAGTCTAGATGGGTTAAGAGATCGAACATTTGGCATGAAGACCGGTTGGGTCAGGAGACTAGACAATCAACATGAAGTCCAACTGGATCAGGGAGATCAGACAGCTGACGGGAAGCCCTAGTGGGTCAGATCGGATGTCTAGCATGGTAAGTTTGATTGAGCAGCCGACATGTAATCCTCGAGTGAAGAGGTGAGGCTGAGTCCTCAGGTGGGGACAAAACTAGGCGTCGATCTGACGGATAGTCCACGTGGAACTAAGAAGTCGAGATCGGGCAATATTATTACTACCATTTCATTTCATACTATGTTTTGTGCTAACACTATTTTGCAAGTATCCAGTCGATTGATTTATTTCCAGTCGACTAGGTATGGTCCAGTCGATTGGGATGTTGAGTTGGCAACATAGGTTGGTGATCGATTGGAGATTCGACGACCAAGATGGCAAGAACTCCAGTCGACTAGGGAGGTTCAGTTGACTGGAATAGAAAATTTCCCATACTGCACAGGAGTGGAGCCAGGTGACATGGAGTTGACTGGAAAGCCCAGAATACCAAATCGACGGACTTATTTGGAGTTGACTGGAAAAGGCTTATAAAAGAAATGGAGGACTAGCTCCGATAAAAACAACTCAAAAATGTAAAAGTGTTGTTGCCATCATCCCTCAACCGCAAAAGCTCCAACATGCCAACCTCTTACAAGTCTGACACTCCGAGCTACCTCGTCATTCTAAAAGTGTTAGTATATTAATTGTTTATTGCTTTTGCTTACTTGTACTTCATTTCAAGAGGATAGGTGACTTGTACCTAATCTTTTATTCTTTGTAAAAAGTGAAACCCTTCGAGATCAAGAGTTCTCGATTAGGAGGGAATTTAGTGGATTGCCCATCGAGATAGCTCTCGGAGAGCTATGGGCCTTGGTGTAGCAACCAGACTAGGGTTGTGAACCAAGTAAAAAAGATCTCATTCAATTTGTTTTATTTTATTTACATTTCCGCTGCATACTCTTATATTTCGAAAAGAAAAGAAAAGTTTTAAAAGGTAAAAAGAAAATTTTATAACTTCCGAGAGATTAACCCCCCTCTTTCAGAAATCTCGATCATACAATTGATATCAAAGCATGGAGACACTCTGATTTTGGTGAAACCACCAAAGAGAGCAAATAAGAAAATTTTATTTTATTATTTTTGCAATAATTTTAATTTTTGCACTAGAATAAATTTTCTGTACAATTGTTAATCTTTCTTTATTTTGCTTAGCCTAAATTTTTGTACTAGTATAATCTTACTTAATTTTTGTAACTTTAGGAATATTTTTTTTTTAATTTTTTTTTTGTAATTTTTTTAAAAATAATAAAATGTCACACCTAGAGAGATATAACACCGTTCGCCCTCCTCTCTTTAACGGAGATGACTTTTCCTATTGGAAGAGGCAAATGAAGTACTTCTTGAAAATCAACATTGAGGTTTTGTTTTCGATTAGGAAAGGTTTCGTTCCTCCAGTAGACGACTCGGGAGAGTTGTTAGATACGGGGAAATTGACCGCGGACATAAGGAAAAGAGCTCAAGTCAATTACAAGGCCCTTAACACCTTATAATGTGGACTAACCAAAGAAGAGCTCAATAGAGTCAGACCCTTTGAAAACTCTAAAGAATTTTGGAATAAATTAGTAGAATTACACGAAAGCACTAATGACACTAGGATAGCTAAAAGAGACATGTTTCTTAATAAATTATTTAATTGTAAAATGTCAAAAAATGAAAATGCAAGTCAACTTCACACTAGGATAAAAGACATATTAAATGGACTCCATCTAATAGGTCATCAAATTGAAAATAGGGATATAAATAGGTACACCCTTAAGGCAATTTCCTTGGAACGCCTTATGGACATCCATCGTCGATGCATATAAAGTCTCTTGGGATCTTTCCTTAATTAGACTAGATAAACTATTTTGCGAACTTGAACTACACACGAAAGCTAACTCGAGTCAAACCGAGAATGGTATAGATTTGGTGTGTCTGACTAGAAAGGAAAAGAAAATCAAGAGTGAGTCCAGATGAGTTGGAATCGACTTAAACAAAGAAGAAGAGAAGGTAAACATGGTCCGGAAAATGTTCAATCGTAAGAAGAGGTTCACTAAGAGAGATGCCAAGAAGGTGACCGAGAACAAATTAAGACCCAGATTGGAAGTGACGTGTTATGAATGCAACGGGAAGGGTCACCACAAGTCAGAGTGCGCAAACTTAAAAAAGGAAGAGAAGCCCAAAAAGCAAAAGAAGAAGAAGGCACTCAAGGCAACTTGGGACGAGTCATTTTTTCAAGAGTCGAACGCAGAGGAACCAAAGAGAGGAGCTTCGTAGCATTCATGGCCACAGAGTGCGAGGTCGAATCAAGCTCAGTCCGAGTCCGAATGCGAGAAGCTGCAGATCACATCCATTTTGAAGGACTAGACAAGGTAAACTCTCCTTTAGAAGATAGATTGTATAACATAATTGCATGCCTAGGTAGGAGATTAGCTAATGTCACGAGGCGAGTAGACTCACTCCTTAAGGAAGTCCAAGTACTTGGGAGCAAGTCAACTTGAAGACTTCGACTTGCCAAGTTGAGGATAGAGACTCAACTCAAGGCAAGCTTGAGGAAGAGAACTTCGGTCCTAAAAGGCTTGTAGGAGATCTCAGGAATGTTGGAAAGGTTCACCTCGGGCTCTAAGTATCTAAACATGATGCTTGGGTCTCAACGAATCTGTATAACAAGTCCGGACTCGGATACAAGGCTAAATCATCTTACAAATCATACATGTCATTACTTAGCCAAAATGCTAAGAGTCGAGTCCAAGCATGGGTTCCTAATTCTAGCTTAGTCAATCAAGTTGGGGTGAACCAATTTTGGGTTCCCCAGTGTCAAGTTCACTTAGTGAACAAAACTCAACTAAGTTATCACCCATATTAATTGTTATAAGTATTATGTATATGAATTTTCATGATCTTTCACCTTATGTATAATTACTTATGATTTTTGAAAATTCATTTCTGAAAACCTGATTTCTGCATTTGCAGTTATTAGTCGACTACCATTGTTGGCAATCGACTGATGTGAGTGGGCAGTCGACTGATTATTGTCAGAGTCGACTGTCAGGCTGATTTCGGGTAAACAATGTTTGTTAGGCCCATATTCAGCTATATTTTAGTTCCCTAACTACTCCAACCCTAGGACATGCTTTGGAGAGCATTAGAAAGGGTGAAAATCCATTGGATATGGATTAGGAGAAGTGTTTAGGGTTAATATCAATTTTAAGGTGGTATGGAAGTTCAATGTTGAACTTGTGCCTTAATTTTAATTGTTTAAGTATTCCTATTGGCTTAAGGACTCTCCAAGGACATTGTTGGTATAATGGTTAAGGGGGAGCAAACCTTTAGGGGGAGGTATCCATCATGGGAAGATGGATGTGTATTTTTTCCTCATGGGAAGAAAATTGGGGGATTGCCTCTCTTAAGTGATATGAGACTTATCACTAGAAAGATTGAAGGCATCTTAGATGTTTGTGTACCAAGGGAAAGATTGTAAGATCTCATTGGGATATGAGACATTGACACCCTTAAGGAGGACCTTTTTGATGTATGTTAAAAAGGGGGAGAAGTTACCAATTGGGGTCAGTTGGAATTCTTATTGGGATGTGAGAATTGCCAATTAGGGATAATTGGTAGACTTGAGTTTGAGATTTTATCAAACATCAAAAAGGGGGAGATTGTTGGTGCAATCGGCCGAGGTCACAATTGACCGGACTCGAGTTTGACTCGAACTGTATTTTGATGTTAGACAAAACATATGACATGAGATTGTCATGGGAAGTCCAACATGGGTTGGCCACGTAAATCCAAGTGTGTAGCCTTGGTGGTGAAAAGTCCAAGCATGGGGCTTGGTGTTGGGAAAATCCAAGCATAGGGCTTGGTGTTGGTAAGTCCAACTGTGTAGCCTTAGCAATGGGAAGTCTTGAGGACTTGGCAAGGTCACTAGTCTCGTAGGATCAGGGTCCTTGAGTTGGTGAAGGATGACATTGCGAAGCCGTACGCTTGGTGCATCTGAGGGATCGCCGGACGGAGAGCGAATGGAGTGAGGCCCAAGGAAAGCAGACTTCGAGGGCAAGAGATGTGAAGGATGACATTGCGAAGTCATGCGCTTGGTGCATCCGAGAGACGTAGGCCGAGGGAAGAGAGCTTCGGAGGGGAACTCCATGAGAGGATGAGGTAGACTTGACCAAGTGGCTAAGACTGAGTGTCGGATGCTCAAACATGATGTTTGAGATTTTACTCGACAGTCGGATGCTCAAACAACTTGGTATTTGAGGTTTTACCCGAGATCAATCGACTGACATAGGTACCAGTCGACTGCTCCAAGTCGATAGCAATCGACTGGTGTTCGGATCGATGTGCTTACGGCGAGAATGATCGCAGAGTTATAATGATCGCCAAGGGATGGCGATCGATCAAGGTGAATTCAGGCACAGAAGGTTTTCCAGTCGAGTGATCACGTCGAGCACTCGACTAATGGCTTGACCAATCGAATGATGGGTATGATAAGTCGACTGATGGTGGATCCATTGGAACTTGTCCAGCATAAATCGAGTCATTGTGAGACAACGGCTACAGGATCAGTCGATTGATTGACACAAAATCAGCTCGATGCAAGTTATAAATGGAGCTCGAGATAGAGGATTTTGCAACAGTTTTTTGGGAGATTTTGGAGGGAAATTGCTGCTGCATTCCAGTCCTTCAAGAGCAAACCAAAGCAAGCAACAAGCAAGTGATCAAAGCAAGCAACAAGCAAGTGATCAAAGCAAAGTTTTGTAAAGTGTTCTTTACTTGTATTTCGTATTGTCTTTGTATTTTGTTTGTACTTTTGTATTACGTTTGCAATTGCTTGTACGAGGTTTCTCCACCTCCGACTTGTTATCGAGAAGGAGTTTGGTTAGTGTCGTGTGCATAACTCGAGCTCGTTGAGCTCACCCCGTGGAGTACGAACCCTAAGGTTTCGAACCACATATATCGTGTGTCATATGCTTGTATTCTTATTGTGTTTTCATTATTGTATATTCCGCTGCGCTAATGAGAATTGTAGAGATGCGACGAACGATCGATTTCCATTGTCTATGTGATTTGGGTTATTCACCCCCCTCTAGCCGGCCACTGATCCTCCAATACAAATCACTATAAGTCTCCTCCTCATTGTAGGTAGGAGACAACGGTTACAAGAAAAACAAGATGGAGGAAGAGGCAACAAGCCTACCTCTCCTCCTTTCGATAAAAACTCGATTTACAATAGAGAAATAAGACAACTAAAAATAGAACTACCGATGAGAAGGTTGGGAGCTCGAAGTGTCGTCGGCGTTACAGTGGCATAGCATTGTCATCGAAGCTTGGTGTCGTTGGAGCACTTTGGGAGCAAGAATTGATGATCCAAAAGGGTGAAAACCCCCTTCTTTTATAGCCCTTCAAACTCTAGCTCGTTGAGATCCAGATCCGGGTCAAAGTGCTTTATCCCCATTTTGGTGGAGCTTATCTTAACTTTCTATGGTGACCCAGTTTGAATAGCGATGACCGATGACCTTTATCGAGTCGTGATGACCTTCATCGATCGCCAATAGCCAACGATCGCGCTTGGTCACTCACCTATGACAAAGAGTTAACACAGAAAACATGAACGATGGTAAATACGACGGTTCCTTACCGTCTGATCTTGACCTAGACCTTCCTCCGGAAGCCTTAGTCGGATCACCGCCTACGGTTGTCCCCGTACGGAGGACACGACCATACTATCACTCCGCACTCATGCTTACCTCCGATCCTTTCTGACTTGTTTCTTAGCTTCCGGTCTTCACCTAGGTTCTTCGTCTCCAACGAAGTTCTCCGAATGTCACCCAACCACCATAGTTTCTGGCCTCGAGATTCTACTGGTGTCGCGATCTTCACATACTTCCTGCACACTTAACACAACTCATGAGATAACAATAATAACTTAACTTTGAACCTTTTCCATAATTAAAATCTAGGTTCGATTATCTGGTGCCCTTGCACCAACACCCAGTGGGTCAGATCGGATGTCAAGCATGGTAAGTTCGACTGAGCAGTCGGTAGGTAAGCCTCGAGTGAAGAGGTGAGGTTAAGTCCTCAGGTGGGGACAAAGCTAGGCGTAGGTTCGACGGATAGTCTGCGTGGGACTAAGAAGTCGAGATTGGACAATATTATTATTGTCGTTTCATTTCATACTATATTTTGTGCTAACACAGTTTTGCAGGTATCCAGTCGACTGAGGTCCAATCGACTGGGTATGGTCTAGTCAATTGGGATGTCGAGTTGGCAACACAGGTTGGTAATTGATTTGAGATTTGATGACCAAGATGGAAAGAACTCCAATCGACTGGGGAGGTCCAGTCGATTGGAATAGCAAATTTCCTGAATTGCGCAGGAGAGGAGCCAGGTGACATAGAGTTGACTGGACCAGGTCCAATCGATTGGAAAGCCTAGAATACCATATTGACGGGCTGATTTGGAGTCGACTAGAAAAAGATTATAAAAGAAATGGAGGACCAGCTCTGATAAAAATAACTCAAAAATGTAAAAGAGTTGTCGCCATTATCCCTCATTCGTAAAAGCTCTGACACGCCGACCTCTTGCAAGTCCGACACTCCGAGCTACCTTGTTATGTCTAAAAGTGTCGGTATATTAATTGTTTATTGCTTTATTACTTCTTGCTAGAGAAGTCCCTAAAGGAGAGGAATCTAGGGAAGAAGAGAAAGGAGGAAGAAGACTACTCTTCTTGCTAGCCTACACTCACAAAGCCACACAACCAAAGCTTCCACCAAGCTTCTCAAGCTCTCTCTCAAGCCTCAAGCTCCCAACAACCACACTCCACAACCACAACAACAATTGCTTTGGAACGGCCACTCATGGTCTTTTATAGGGTTGGAAAAACCCTTTCACCTCCTACCATTCAATGCAATCCATTGCATTGGGACATTTGTTTGGCCGGCCACTTAAGGAGACAAAACCATTTTGTTTCCTTCCACCTTATCTAGCTTAGGTGGATGCTTAGGTGGCATGCTTATGTGGCATGCTTATGTGGCATTCTTATGTGGCATTCATGCATGTTGATTTAATCTTATTAATTCAATTAAGCTTATGTTATCATATTGAATTAATCTTATTAATTCAATTAAGCTTATGTTATCATATTGAATTAATCTTATTAAATCAATAAGGTAACATATTGAATTAATCTCATTAAATCAATTAGCTAAAATTCTCATCAAGCTTAAAGTCCAAAAACCATTTTGTACTTAAGCTTATTCCCATATTATTCTAGTCAAACTAGAATACTCTAATTCCTCTAATTATCATGCTCATTGTGTGTGACCCTATAGGCTCTCATAACGTTGACAGTGGACCTAAACTCTTTTAGATACACAAGCAATGAGCGGCATCTAGCAATACATCATTGCTACCCAAGTTATGAGATAAGTCAAGATCCGACTAACCTTTCCGTGACTACTATAATATATGACCGTGTCCTTCTATCCTTGATATCAGATTGATCAATGAGGCATAGAGTGTCATCCTCGATCAATCTATGTGTTTCTTGATCCGAGTAAACTAACTCAAACAAATGAGCTCAATATCTCATATTGACTCATTCGAGCATAACCATGCGTTTTAGTAGTTCTACTCAATCAAAGGGCCCAGATATCACTCGTCATATGGAAGGGATAGATCCCATCTACATCACTCACATCCCTCCGCATAATTTGTTACATACCCGATGTCGCCTTTATGGTCCACCTCATTACGGGTGCGTTTGTGATACCAAAGTACATAACTCCTTATGTAGGGAACCATAGTGACTTCGGTCTAAGGACTATTCATACCAATAGTCACATGAGAAAGTTTATGACACTCATATAACGATCCATGAAACTTTCTCATGGCGGGTCAGTTCACTATATATTCTCCAATATATACCCATGTGTCAACTTGATATCATATATCCATGACTTGTGAGATCAAGTCATCAATTGACCTACATGCCAGTCTTTATGTATTAATATTGCCCTTGCGTATTAATACTGACTAGAACATTTAGGAAAGTGTTCTCTGACCTCTCATAATCAATTCTCGATTGATGTGTCTTTGTAGATAAGAACCTACTTTTCTAGGGCATTATTATATTTAAATTAGGTAGCACAAGCAAGATGTAAATATAATAACCAATCCTTGCCTTTATAGAATATGATACAAAATGTTCCCTATTCAACCATCACATGATTGGTTCTAGGGCTTTAACTAACAATCTCCCACTAGCACTAGTACCAATCACTATGATATCTAATACCTAGTGACCTAGTGTGACCATCATGCTTCCTCTGTGCCAAGCCTTGGTCGATGGATCTGCGATGTTAGCTTACATCGGTACTCTGCATATCCTCACATCTCCTCTATCGATGATCTCTCGAATGAGATGGAGCGCGCGATATGTGTTTGGTCGTGATGTGATCGAGGTTCCTTAGCTGTCTGCAATAGCCCCATTGTTGTCACAATAGAGTCTATTGGATCTGCAATGCTAGGAACTACCCCAAGTTCAGCGATGAACTTGCGGAGCCAAAGACCTCCTTTCTTTGCATCGGATCTTTGCAATATACTCGACATTGTAGAATCGGCTGTGTCTGTGAACTCTTCCGACTCACGGCTCCACCATTCAGCAAAACCGTACCCGATTGCGATCTATAGTCATCCTTGCATTTGGAAGCTTGCATCACTGTAACCCTTCTACGATTAGCTCCTCATTGCCTCCAAATATCAGGAAAAATTCTTTCATTCTTCATAAGAATTTAAGAATATTTATGACTGCTATCCAGTGACTTTCACTGGATCAGTAGTATCTACTAAATCATGCTCAAAGCATACGAGGCGTCGGAGACAGTACAAAGCATGGCGTACATGATAGACCCTATAGATGCATAAGGGATCTTATCCATGCGATCTCTCTCCTCCTTAGAAGAGGACATTGAGTCTTGAAGACTCACACCATGTGATAAAGCGAAACCCTTTCTTAGAATTTTGCATAGCAAAAGCGATCTAGCACTTTATCAATGTATGTACTCGACTTAGGCCAAGTAATCTTCTAGATCTATCTCTATAGATCTTGATGCCTAGAATATAGGCGACTTCACCTAAGTCCTTCATCGAGAAACAATTCCTCTAACCACATCTTCACGGTGGGTGAGGGAATATCATTTCCGATGAGAAGTATGTCATCTACATACAAGACAAGAAATACAACTGTGCTCCCACTATTTCTCTTGTAGACACAAGGCTCATCTTCATTCTTGATGAAACCAAACTCTTTGATTGCATCATCGAATCGAAGATTCCGGCTTCGAGAGGCTTGCTTTAGTCCATAAATGGACCTTTGCAGTTTGCATACCTTTCCGAGGATGCTTTGGATCTTGAAACCCTCGGTTGTGTCATGTACACATCCTCGAGTAGCTTTCCATTGAAGCGGTTTTGACATCCATCTGCCAGATCTCATAATCATGGTAGGTGCGATAGCAAGTATGATCCGAATGGATTTAAGCATATGGTGAAAAGGTTTCTTCATAGTCAATACCATGAATTTGTTTGAATCCTTTAGCCACCAATCTACCTTTATAGGTATGCTTATTACCATCCATGTCAGTCTTTACTTTAAAGACCCACTTACACCCAATGGGTTTTACCTTCGGTGGATCGACCAAAGTCCATACTTGGTTAGTGTACATGGATTCCATTTGGATCTCATGGCCTCTAGCCATTTCTGAATCTGGGCTCATCATAGCTTCTTGATAGGATGTAGGCTCGTCAAGATCGACAAGCAATACTTCACCGTTGTCGATCAAGAAAAGAATATCTCTCGGGTTGACGACGGATCCTATTAGATCTGAAGAGGTTGGTCTACTTGAGCAGTGTTTGCTCCACAACTCTTTGGGCAACAATTTCCTCATCCACAACACTTTGTGGTGCTGTTCATTTTCCATCGAAGCCTTAGTGTTATCATCATCTTGAACTTCTTCAAGATGAATTTTACTCCCACTAGTATTTCTAGAAATAAATTCTCTTTCTAGAAAGGCGACATTTACAACAAACACCTTGCCAAGTGTGGGATTGTAAAAGTAATATCCCTTAGTTTCCTTGGGATATCCTACAAAATAACACTTATCGATTTGGGTCCTAGTTTATACGAGACTTGGCGTCTAACGTAAGCTTCACAACCCCAAATCTTTATAAAAGACATTTTGTGACTCTTCCCTTTCCATATCGTATATGGTGTCTTTTATAAGTCTTTTGATGGGAAGCGATTAAGTGTGAAAGCGGCTGTCTCTAGAGCTAAACCCCAAAAGGAAGTAGTTAGATCAGTCTGGCTCATCATTGATCGTACCATATCTAATAGAGTACGATTTCTCCTCTCAGATACACCATTCCATTGTGGTGTTCCAGGTGGAGTGAGTTGGGATATTATCCCACACTCGGCCGGTGATCACGAAACTCTTGACTAAGGTATTCACCACCTCGATCGATCGAAGTAGCTTAATCGCTTACCAAGTTGGTTTTGTACTTCATTCTTGAATTCTTTGAACTTTTCAAAGGATTCGACTTATGTCTCATCAAATATAAGTAGCCAAATCTACTCATATCATCAGTGAAAGTAATAAAGTACTTATAGCCTCCTCTGGCTTCGACATTGAAAGGGCCACATACATCAGTATGTATGAGTCCTAACAAATCCGTCGCTCTCTCGCCATGTCCACTAAATGGAGTTTTAGTCATCTTTCCTAAAAGACAAGACTCGCATACCTCATATGATTCAAAATCAAATGAGTCCAATAATCCATCTTTATGGAGTTGGGATATGCGTTTTTCATTTATGTGACCTAAGCGTGATGCGAGATATATGCAGTTCAAATCATTCGATTTGAACCGTTTTATTCACGTTATAAATTGGGTTATCTAAATCTAGAACATAGAGACCATTCATAAGTGGTGCATTACAATAGAACATTTCATTTAAATAAATGGAACAACATTTGTCCTTTATTATAAAGAAAAGTTTTTCTTGTCTAAACAAGATCTGAAATTATGTTCTTTGTTAATGCGGTACATAGAAGCACTCCTCTAGTTCTAAGATAAGCCCGATGGGCAAAGACAAAGAATATGTTCCTCTACTCTGACAACTTTTGCGCCATTGCCTACTCGTAGGTCCACTTCACCCTTTGCCATTATTCTACTATTTCTCGATCCTGCACATTAGTACAAATGTGAGATGCACATCCGGTATCTAATACCCATGTAGAAGAAATAGATAGATTAACTTCTATAACGTATACAGGCGTAAGTCCCACTTCTCTTGTTCTTTACTTCCTCAAGGTAGACTTTGCGGTTCGCTTCCGATGTCGATCTCACGCAATGGAAGCGGTCCCCTTCCTTAGGTACTTTACCTTTACCCTTTGAAGTGGATGAATTGGCCTTGCCTTTGGCTTGGTCTTACCCTTGCCTTTAAAGCTTACCTTTGCCCTTCTTGACCATTAGTACATTACTAACTTTCTTCTTGAGATTTGGTTGTGATTCTTAACATCTTTGAGAATCTCGAGCAAAGGTTTATCAATTTCATTCATGTTATAATTCATACGAATTGATTGTATGCTTCGGCGATTGCGAGGATAACATCGATTGCCAATTCTTGGCTCGATGGAAAACCTAGTCTTTCAAGGTTCTCAGCGTACCCAATCATTTTGAGTCGTGAGTTCCTAAAGGTGTTCCTTCTTGCATCTTGCATGCAAAAAGCTTTAGACACTTCAAAAGCGCTCGTGCCTAGCTTGTCCTTGATATAGTTGTTTCAAATGCTCAACCATATCATAGGCATCCATGTTCTCATGTTGTACGAAGCTCGAGTTCATGGTGGCAAGCATAAGGCATGACACATCTAATCGTCATCTTGATGCTTCTTATAAGCATCCTTTTCAACAGTGGCGCATGGGGGTGTTTCAGGATTGCTGCTCTAGGACATATAGTTTACGTTCTTGTTTGAGGATAATCCTTAAGTTCCTATACGATCAAGAAAAAATTTGCTCCATTGAGCTTGTCCTTCTCAGGGCGGATCGCAGAGTTGAGGGTGTGTGTGTTAGATGACATGGTGATCTACAACATTAAAATGCAAAGTTAAGTATCATACCTAAATCATTTAATTAGGCCTTTAATTAAATGAGGCTCCCACTAAATTCTCATAGCTACTATTTAGCTATAAATTTATATGGGATAAAGATCCACATCATAATTGTCTTGAGTTAGCTTTGGCTAATCGCCCAAGGCGTAGTATAATTAGGTAGGCAATCTTTTGCCAATTACATCTGATGTAACTCTTTAATAGCTTTGGTTAAGTTTTAGATTAGTTTAGTGTTTATTCCTAAACCCACTTCCGGTGTGGCGAGGCACGAGGGCCTTCTTGGATATCAGACAGCGACCACTTCTAAGACAAAGGCGATGTTGGAAATCACACAAAACTAATGTTAACACTTATGTTCAAAGCTAATATATGCCTCTACTTTCTTAACCAATTAAGAAAACACTTAATTAAGTCTTAACCAAGGCGATAGCGGGACATCACGATTGTCACTCGCACCCCTCAAGATAAAATGCATTGCTTTGCTTTGGCAAACCCAATAACAAATGATCGAGAAGTAGTGAGTACCAACTTTGGTAGGCATATCGTTTAGACTTATTAAGAAATAAACATGTATCATATACATATTAGCATATCACATATAAGCTAAACTAATCATGCATCACATACAAGCTAAACTAACATGCATCACATACATATTAAACTAACGTGTCATGGTTATGGCCCTTATTCTACAATCTTCTCAAGCCAATGAAAAGATTGATTGGTCAACCTAGGGATAGCATCTTCTCCTAAGTGCTTCCTTTTGGTTGTCTTGTGTATTGACTTCCTCCTTGTAACCTCATCTTCCAATGGACCCTCCATCCTTGTTTTGTACATTACAAAGGAGAAATACTCGAGTTACATTGAGTCTAAAACTAATTTTACAACAAGAATATTAGGAGAAAGGCACGACACGCAGCCGTATTAAAATTACAACACACAATCACAAACTTTTGGGACTAGGCCATAACCATGCACCATGTCATTTTAACTTTTAAAGACATTGGATATTTTATTATGTTTGAAAATTTGCTAATGCAATTATCAACTCATAATAAAATTTATCCTACTTCTATATCACATATAAAATAGAAAACCTATTTTTATACGATCTTTCATAAGTGGCTCTGATACCCTTTGTAGGAATTCTCGTATGCCTAATGGCATATCTTGTGACGGAAAATAGGATCCCTTCCAAGTGATCCATGCGAAAGCAAACTCGTATAAAATAAATTTCTCTAAACCAAGCCTATCTTATAGGAGAGTTCTACCTTTGTTGCGTGCCCTTTGCAATCCCGCTTTTCCTTTCGGTTTGTTGGATCTTTAGCACGTTCAAATGTCGTGCCTCTATCGTATCCACACGAGCACGCTCTTGTCTCACAAAGAAAACTAGAAGAGCTCTCCTTTACTTCTTGCTAGAGAAGTCCCTAAAGGAGAGGAATCTAGGGAAGAAGAGAAAGGAGGAAGAACTACTCTTCTTGCTAGCCTACACTCACAAAGCCACACAACCAAAGCTTCCACCAAGCTCTCTCAGCCTCTCTCCCAACAACCACACCACAATCATTTGGCGGCCACTCTTTTATAGGGTTGGAAAAACCCTTTCACCTCCTACCATTCAATGCAATCCATTGCATTGAGACATCCTTGTTTGGCCTTAGACACCACTTAAGGAGACAAAAACCATTTTGTTTCCTTCCACCTTAATCTAGCTTAGGTGGATGCTTAGGTGGCATGCTTATGTGGCATGCTTATGTGGCATTCTTATGTGGCATTCATGCATGTTGAATTAATCTTATTAATTCAATTAAGCTTATGTTATCATATTGAATTAATCTTATTAAATCAATAAGGTAACATATTGAATTAATCTCATTAAATCAATTAGCTAAAATTCTCATTAAGCTTAAAGTCCAAAACCCATTTTGTACTTAAGCTTATTCCCATATTATTCTAGTCAAACTAGAATACTCTAATTCCTCTAATTATCATGCTCGTTGTGTGTGACCCTATAGGCTCTCATAACGTTGGCAGTGGATCTAAACTCTTTTAGATACACAAGCAATGAGCGGCATCTAGCAATACATCATTGCTACCCAAGTTACGAGATAAGTCAAGATCCGACTAACCTTTCCGTGACTACTATAATATATGACCGTGTCCTTCTATCCTTGATATCGATTGATCAATGAGGCATAGACCGTGTCATCCTCGATCAATCTATGTGTTTCTTGATCCCTGAGTAAACTAACTCAAACAAATGAGCTCAATATCTCATATTGACTCATTCGAGCATGGCCATGCGTTTTAGTAGTTCTACTCAATCAAGGGGCCCACCGATATCACTCCCGTCATATGGAAGGGATAGATCCCATCTACATCACTCACATCCCTCCGCATAATTTGTTACATACCCAGTAATCGCCTTTATGGTCCACCCTGTTACGGGTGACGTTTGACGATACCAAAGTACATAACTCCTTATGTAGGGAACCGTAGTGACTTCAGGTCTAAGGACTATTCATACCAATAGTCACATGAGAAAGTTTATGACACTCATATAACGATCCATGAAACTTTCTCATGGCGGGTCAGTTCAGTATATATTCTCCAATATATACCCATGTGTCAACTTGATATCATATATCCATGACTTGTGAGATCAAGTCATCAATTGACCTACATGCTAGTCTTTATGTATTAATATTGCCCTTGCATATTAATACTCGACTAGGAACATTTAGGAAAGTGTTCTCTACAGCCTCTCATAATCAATTCTGCCAATTGATGTGCTGTAGATAAGAACCTACTTTTCTAGGGCATTATTATATTTAAATTAGCTGGCACAAGCAAGATGTAAATATAATAACCAATCCTTTGCCTTTATAGAATATGATACAAAATGTTCCCTATTCAACCATCACATGATTGGTTCTAGGGCTTTAACTAACAGCGCAGGAGAGGAGCCAAGTGACATGGAGTTGACTGGACCATGTCCAATCGATTGGAAAGCCTAGAATACCATATTGACGGGCTGATTTGGAGTCGACTAGAAAAAGATTATAAAAGAAATGGAGGACCAGCTCTGATAAAAATAACTCAAAAATGTAAAAGAGTTGTCGCCATTATCCCTCATTCGTAAAAGCTCTGACACGCCGACCTCTTGCAAGTCCGACACTCCGAGCTACCTTGTTATGTCTAAAAGTGTCGGTATATTAATTGTTTATTGCTTTTGCTTATTTGTACTTCATTTCAAGAGGATAGGTGACTTGTACCTAATCCTCTATTCTTTGTAAAATGTGAAACCCTCCGAGATCAAGAGTTCTCAATTCGGAGGGAATTTAGTGGATTACCCATCGAGATAGCTCTTAGAGAGCTACATGCCTTGGAGTAGCAACCCGGCTAGGGTTGTGAACCAAGTAAAAATATCTCATGAAATTTATTTTATTTTACTTACATTTTCGTTGCATACTCTTATATTTCGAAAAGAAAAGAAAAGTTTTAAAAGGTAAAAAGAAAATTTTATAACTTCCGATATTCACCCCCTCTCTCGGAAATCTTGATCCTATTGAAGTGAGGGTTTAAGTTAGGCAAACATTCACTATACTTTATCATAAAAAGAGTTAAGTTCGGTTTATGGGACAACAACCTAACTTAAAGGTATTATCAAACATCAAAAAGGGGGAGATTGTTGGTGCAATCGACCCAGGTCACGATTGACCATATTCGAGTGGGACTCGAGTAGGATTTTGATGTTTGATAATGGGTTTGACCATTTTTTGACAATATGGTTTGACCATATGACAAGTGGTTATTTGGGATATCCAAGGTCATATGGGGAGATTGTTAATATATGAGTGGTGCTTCTGATACCAACAATATTTCTTTTTTATGTATAACAATTTAGTTTAAAATTTGGAGAAATATAAAATGTACTTTCCCCTGAATGCATTTTCTCCCTGAATTCATTTTCTCCTTAATTCATACATAGTATTCAATTATTTTTTTAATCTCTCCCAAACTTTTAGCTCTTTTTATTAATTTAAATTTTAGACACTCATCTTTTCTCCTTTGGCATACATAAGGATGGTGAGATAATATCATATCAAAGGCCAACAACTTGGACATGTCAAATTTCAATATGGAAATATACATATTAAGTTTCAACTATGTCAAGATTTCAATTAAATGAGTATTATTCTTCATCTCTTAAATGAGCTACTTGAGTTTTTCTCTCTAAGTTACTTAATTTAAAAAAAAATCTATGTCATGATTGAGTAACTAAGTCAACTTAAATAAGTATTAAGCATCAACTAAGTTACTTAAGTTTCAAACTTAGTTTAGAATATTTTCTAAAAATTCCACCTGAAGTTTTTGAAAAGTAAAACCTTTCTCCTTTTCAAATGGAAAATTCTCCCCTTTCTCAAAATATCTCTTTTTCAAGAATTTTTTTCTCCTTTTTCAATACAAATATTCTCTCCCTTTTTTCAAAAAAAAAAATATTCTCCCTTTTTAAAAAATATTTTTCAAAACTCATAAAAATCCTTTCGAAAACTTAAACTTACATTTTCAAACATATATTCTCAAACCACTTTACTTTAAACCCATATTTTTCTCATGGTTTTAGACCACTACTACTTTGATGTTGAGTAGGATGAAATGGTTTAATATCCATTACACAATACTGTCCTAAAAACAAATGTTTAATTCCTATCTTTAACATGCATAGTATAAAGTCAAACATTCATTTTAATTTTCAATTAATTCAAGTTTCAATTTAAGTTAAATTTGAAAAATATTAAGTTTATTAAAACCTATTATAAACTTAATTTTTGAAAGATATTTAAACTTAAAGCATTTTATAAATATTTTAAAGATAAATTTGAACTTAAAACATTTTGAATTTAAGATAATTTTTTAAAATAATTCAAATCTTTGCTCCCATAAATTATTGCTAGTAAAAAATTTTAAGTGTATAATCGAATAGCACGCTAGAGAGAGAATGAATAGTGCTAAATGCTTTTTCATTAAAACACTTAAAAGTACACAGTGGGAAATAAATGTACACAAAGGCACAGAGAAATTTACTTGGCGCCTACGGTTCGAGATCGCTTTTGAGTGGGCAAAGCACTAAGTATTTTTTTATCCGAGAAGAAAGAGATTTGTTTCTTACAAAAGATAGGGTATGGTAACAACCTTACCATCCCTTAGAGATTAAGTATAGAAGAAATGAAAAACCAAATGCTAAAAGCATACTAACACAAAGATGATGGAAATAGAGCATGTGGTCGAAGTTGCATCACAACAGTATTGAGGAGTGATCATCGAACATGAAGGATGATGATGCCATAGCTTTAGAATTGATATGTGGCTCTCTGTTTGAGGTTATTTTTATAGACCTTTTCTAGGGTCTGGAAGCCCTTCTAGATGCCTCCAACTTGGTTGGTTCAGATCCAATTCTGCCACAATCTATCCTTTCCCAGTCACCTTAGATCCCTTTCTGTTGGGAGATCGGTTGGCCGGCTAGAGGGGGGTGAATAGCCCTCGTTCGTTGTCCGTCGTATTTTGTTCGTTCTCGTCTACAATTCTTGTTAGCGCAGCGGAATAACAATAATAATACTAACAAGAAACACAAATACACACAAACAAAAACACAACGATATACGTGGTTCGGAACCGAATGGTTCCTACTCCACGGGTGAGCTCCTCGAGCTCTAGTTATGCTCACGGCACTAACTATAACACTCCTTTTCGACAACACGTCGGAGGTGGAGAAACCTCTCACAAGCTATTACACTAAGTAATGAAATACAACAAGAAATACAAAGACAATACAAAAGATAACTTTTACACCGATTGCTTTTGATCGCTTTCTTGTTGCTTGCTTTTGCTTGCTCTTGAAGGTCTGGAATGCAACAGCAATTCCCCTCCAAAGTCACCCAAAAAGCCCTTGCGAAATCCTCCAACTCGTGCTCCTTTTATAACCTGCATCAAGCTGTTTTCGCGCCCATCAGTCGACTGATCGTGACCATCAGTCGGTAGTATCGAGCCGATTGTCTCACAACGCCGGATCCACGCTGGTTAAGTTCCAACGGATCACACATCACCGATCCGATGGCACCATCACCGATCGATCATCCATCACCGAGTGCCCAATGAAGTCGACTCCATTCGTGCTCCGTGCGGTGTCATCACCGATCGCCACCCATTGGCGTCGATCGATCCCATCATCGATCGCCTCCCATGGCGGTGATCGATCAACCAATCTTGGTTCATCGAACACCGGTCGAACCCATACGATTTCGACCTAGAGCGACCGCACCTATGCTGCCGATCGTGATGTCGGCTAAAACCTCAAATATAACGATGTTTGAGCCTCCGACACTCAGTCTTAGCCACTTGGCCAAGTCCACCTTATCCCTCATGGAGTTCCCCACCGAAGCTCTCTTCCCTCGGCCTACGTCCCTCGGATGCGCCAAGCGCACGGCTTCGCAACGCCATCCTTCGCGTCTCATGCCCAAGAAGTATGCTTCCCTTTGGGCTCACTCCATTCGCTCCCCGACCGGCGGTCCCTCGGATGCACCAAGCGCACGGCTTCGCAATGCCATCCTTCACCGACTCAAGGACCCCGAGCCTAGTGAACTTACCAAGTCCTCAAGACTTCCCAAATGCACCAAGCGCACGGCTTCGCAATGCATTGGATTTCCCATGCCAAGCACCAAGCGCACGGCTTCGCAATGCTTTGGACTTTCCCATGCCAAGCACCAAGCGCACGGCTTCGCAATGCTTTGGACTTTCCCATGACAATCCAATGTCATGAGTTTTGTCTATCATCAAAATACTATCAGGGTACTGCTCTGAAACGATTGCACCAACAATCTCCCAACAATCTCCCCCTTTTTGATGATTGACAAAACTACCATCTCAAGTCTACCAATTCTCCCATATTGGCAATTCTCATATCCCAATGAGAATTCCAACGAACCCTAATTGGTAACTTGGTAACTTCTCCCCCTTTTTGACATTACATCAAAAAGGTCCTCCCCAAGGGTATGAATGTCTCATATCCCAATGAGATCTTACAATCTCTCCCTTGGAGGAACACATGCCTACCATCTTTCTAGTGATCCCATATCACTTAAAGAGAGGCAACCCAATTTTCCTCCCATGAGGAAATACACATCCATCTTCCCATGATGGATACCTCCCCCTAGAGGCTTGCTCCCCCTTGACCATTGCACCAACAATGTCCTTGGAGAGTCCCTAAGCCAATAGGAACATTAACCAAATCAAAATTAAGGCAAAGTTCAACAATGAACTCTCTTCCACCTTAAAATTGATACTCACCCTCAACCCAACTCCTAATCCATATCCAATGGATTTCCACCCTCTCTAATGCTCTCCCAAGCATATCCTAGGGTTAGGAGTGGTTAGGGGACCAAAAACTTGGCTAAACATGGGCCTAACTATCAAGTTTACCCGAAATCAGCCTGTGCCAGTCGACTCCGTCAGATACCAGTCGACTGGACTTACCATCAGTCGACTGCCATTACAGGCAGTCGACTGATAACTGCATTCTGCAGTTTTCAGTTTCAGAAAGTGGATTTTCGAAATCCATAAGTAAATATACATAAGTTTAAAAATCGTGAAATTTCATATGCATATTACTTATCCTAAACACTATGGGTGAAAAATGTTGGAAAATTATTTTACCCATTAAATTAGGAGATTGATACAAAGTTCAAAATTTTAGAAAAGCTTCAATAAAGAGCCATCTTTGTATCATCCCATTCAATGGTGATAGCTATCAAAAGATAGGCTTCACCAAGGTTTTTCAAAATGTTTTCAAAATGTTTTCAAAACCCTTATTTTCATTTTCCTAAACATCTCACCAATATCTAGATGTGTAAAACACATTCAAGGCAAATTTCTAGTGAGATGTGGGTTTTTTGTTCTTTAAATGGTCTCATGCATATTTCTAGGCAATATTATTTGATTCCCATCAAATCATGCCATAGTCCTTAATTTCATTTTAATTTATGCATGATGATGATTATGGCATACATATGATTTAGATAAAAACATATGCCAATATCATGATGTCATAGTATGTGAATGAAAATTAAGCATACATGACATACAAACATAAATCTAAACATGATCATGACATTTTTATAATTAAAAATGAAAATGATGTCATGACATGGCAAGGCAAATAAAGCATGGCAAGAAAAATATACTAAGGTATAAAATACCTAAGTGTTAAAATCAATTTGCCATTTCTATGGATTAAATTCACTTTGCCTTTATGCCATTCATTTCCTTAGTGTGCCAAAAAACCAAAATGGCTCTAAAATACCTCTACGACCTAATTGTGCCAATTTAAATCATTTTAAACTTCTCAAGCATATTGGCACATCCTAATGTGTCAACTCTTCTATGGTTAGGTTAACTACCCATCCAATTAGGGTTGACACACCCTAACCCATTTAGCGTGAATCGATCACGCTTTTAGGAACCCAATACCTATTGGAGCTCCTTGGGTTAACAAGGTATTCCCTAGGATAACTTCCTAGATACCTTTCTAATGACCCTTTTGGTTTTAAAACCATAGTCTTTTGGGTCTTACTTGGGTCAACTCTAGAGGTGACTCCTCCATTGACCTTCTTAGTGGCCTTCTTGGTTTTCTTAAGTCCTTGGCCACTAAACACACACCATGACTAGACTTAGGGATAACTTCCTTATTAGCCTTGGTTTTTCTAGACCTAGATGTGGTTCCATAATTAAATGGAACATTATGATAGGACATAGGTTTGTGACCCAAACCCTTCTTGCCCTTAAATATTTCTTGCTTCCTAGGTCTTGACTTTTTGGGAATTTGACCCTTAATCGAATTTGATATTATTTTTAGGGTCTTCTCTAATTTTTCTAGCCTTGACCTCAAGACTTGGTTCTCTAGCTCTAATTTCCTCAATTTTGAATTTTCATTTGATTTTTGAGGAATGAATTTCTTTTTAGGCATGTGCCTAGATTTCTTGGGATTAACACCCAAGTTTTCTTGAACTTTCCTAATTGACTCTCTAGGTAAAATAGATCTAGTGTTTTGAGTCCTAGGTTTGTCTTTAGTTATATGAACATGTTTGGCACCTAGACAATATACCTTATTATTTCTCTTAGCATGCTTTTCATTGATAATAGCAAGAGAACTAAAATAATTTTTAGCATGCTTTTTAACTTTAGGAATTAAAGGTGCATTAAGTAAATTTACCTTAGGGTTAGCTTTAGGAGCTCCCCCTACATGAGTTGCACCTTCTTGCCCTTTCTTCCTCCCCCTAGGGCATTGGCTTCGGTAGTGTCCCTTTTGATTGCATTTGAAGCACACAATGTGCTCTTTGCTCTTGATTTTGGTAACACCGGCATCCTTTGACTTTGGGTTGACTTTGGTCTTGATGCCTTTTCCTTAGCCAATTTAGGGCATTTGCTCTTGTAATGCCCTTTCTCCCTACACTCAAAGCATATTATGTGTTTTTATTTAAAATAATAACACTTGAGTTACCTAGGAGGTGGTGGAGGCCTCTTCATGATCTTCACTTCTCCCGAAAGTGGATGCTTCTTGTTCTTGCTCCGGGATGGAAGATTGCCTTTCCTCCCCCTCAATGCTAGAGGTGGAGGTCTCCACCAAATCATCAACATCTTCAAATGTTGTGGGTGCTTCTTCTTCGGCATTCTCCTCTACTTGTGCCGATTGGGAATTTTCTTGGAATTTCATTATTTTCTCCCATAATTCCTTAGCATCCCTATAGTTACCCAATCTAGACCAAATAGTGTTAGGTAATAAATCACTAAGTAATTTTATTACCTCAAGATTTGTCTTGAAGTCCTTAATTTGGTCTTGGGTCCACCTTGACTTCTCAATTTGCTTGTTGTTTTTATCCCTAGGCATCTCAAAACCATTTTCTACAATAATCATATAATCAAAATTGGTTTCGAGATATACCTCCATCCGTTTCCTCCACCAAGAAAAATCTCCATCGAATTTTGGTGGATGGATGAAGCCGGCCATTTGTAGTGCTCTCGCGGCGGTTAGTCCTCGAAGAGCGACCTCGCTCTGATACCACTTGTTGGGTGATCGGTTGGCCGGCTAGAGGGGGGTGAATAGCCCTCGTTCGTTGTCCGTCGTATTTTGTTCGTTCTCGTCTACAATTCTTGTTAGCGCAGCGGAATAACAATAATAATACTAACAAGAAACACAAATACACACAAACAAAAACACAACGATATACGTGGTTCGGAACCGAATGGTTCCTACTCCACGGGTGAGCTCCTCGAGCTCTAGTTATGCTCACGACACTAACTATAACACTCCTTTTCGACAACACGTCGGAGGTGGAGAAACCTCTCACAAGCTATTACACTAAGTAATGAAATACAACAAGAAATACAAAGACAATACAAAAGATAACTTTTACACCGATTGCTTTTGATCGCTTTCTTGTTGCTTGCTTTTGCTTGCTCTTGAAGGTCTGGAATGCAACAGCAATTCCCCTCCAAAGTCACCCAAACAGCCCGTGCGAAATCCTCCAACTCGAGCTCCTTTGATACCCTGCCTCAAGCTGTTTTCGCGCCCATCAGTCGACTGATCGTGACCATCAGTCGACTGGTATCGTAGCCGTTGTCTCACAACGGCCGGATCCACGTTGGTTAAGTTCCAACGGATCACACATCAGTCGACTGATGGCACCCATCAGTCGACTGATCATCCATCAGTCGAGTGCCCAGTCGAGTCGACTCCATTCTGTGCGTCTGCAGGTGTCATCATCACGACCGCCACCCATTGGCCGATCGATGCTCCATCATCGCCTCCCATGGCCCGATCGATCAACCAATCTTGGTTCATCGAACACGGTCGAACCCATCGACCTAGAGCGATGATCGCACCTATGCTGATCGATGTCGGCTAAAACCTCAAATATAACGATGTTTGAGCCTCCGACACTCAGTCTTAGCCACTTGGCCAAGTCCAACTTATCCCTCATGGAGTTCCCCACCGAAGCTCTCTTCCCTCGGCCTACGTCCCTCGGATGCGCCAAGCGCACGGCTTCGCAACGCCATCCTTCGCGTCTCATGCCCTAGAAGTATGCTTCCCTTTGGGCTCACTCCATTCGCTCCCCGTCCGGCGGTCCCTCGGATGCACCAAGCGCACGGCTTCGCAATGCCATCCTTCACCGACTCAAGGACCCCGAGCCTAGTGAACTTACCAAGTCCTCAAGACTTCCCAAATGCACCAAGCGCACGGCTTCGCAATGCATTGGATTTCCCATGCCAAGCACCAAGCGCACGGCTTCGCAATGCTTTGGACTTTCCCATGCCAAGCACCAAGCGCACGGCTTCGCAATGCTTTGGACTTTCCCATGACAATCCAATGTCATGAGTTTTGTCTATCATCAAAATACTATCAGGGTACTGCTCTGGGACGATTGCACCAACAATCTCCCAACACTTTCCAGTTGCTTGGGAGCTGATATGGCTTCCTCTGATCACTCTTTGATCCTATCAATTCAGTCGCGTGTCATCCTATTTGGGTTGTTTGGATACATTCAAGTTGCCTAGAAATTGATGTGTCATCTTGAACTTGGATAGAGATCTTGCTTCCTTTGTATCTGGTATCAGTAATTGGATTTGTTCTAGGCGCTAAGACTCCTAGTTGCCTGGTTCTCTTCTAGTCGCCTGAAGCCTTGCATCACAAAATTAACTAAAACATAATATGCAAAGTATTATTGACAATACTCAATTGTTTGATCTCAACTTTGAAATTCCTTTAGAATCTTTAATTAGATCGACACCTAAGGTTTATCCTTTAAAGGGAACTCGCCCTCACCTCACAAGGTACTTACCTTGCTTACCTTTGCCAAATCTTGGGTCTATCTTACCTATTTGGACTTCCTTCTTAGCCTTTCAATCCTTTGACCCCCCATGACTTCTTTTTGATGTTCAAACCATGTTGTCCCATCTCAAATCCTTCACCTAGTATCTTTGATCATGTTAAGACTTCTTGCCTAGTAACTTCTTGACTTGGACCTCCTTGCCAAGTCACTTCCTGATTGAGACTTCCTTGCCAAATCACTTTCTAACTGGGACATCCTTGCCTAGTCATCTCATTGTTGGTGCAATCGGCCTAGGTCACGATTCACCAGACTCGAGTGGGACTCGAATAGGGTTTTGATGTTTGGCAATGGGTTTGACCATTGTTTGACCATATGGTTTAAACATATGTTGACCATATGACAAGTGAATGTTTGGAATATCCAAGGTCATATGGGGAGATTGTTAGGAGGCAATTGTTGGAGCAATCAACCTCATGTCAAGGGTGACCTATCTCGAGTGAGACTCGAGTGGAAGTCCAAGTTTGGATACTTGGAAAGAAAAGTCCAAGATTGGATTCTTATAAATGGAGAAGTCTAAGTATGAATATTTGGAAAAAGAAAGTCCAAGGGTATAGTCTTGGCCACGTAAGTCCAAGTGTGTAGTCTTGGCAGTGAAAGTCCATGCATTGAGGGTTGGCAATGGAGAAGTCCCGGAGGCGCGAACTCTTGGCAAAGGAGACCCCTTTAGCATGACATAGCTAATGGAAGCATCTAAAGGCTAACATAAAGGGTGAAGGAGTCATGAAGGACTTGGATGGACCCTAATGGTATGAGACTGATGGAGGTAGCTATAAGGCTTAGGTCTAGGCTAAGGGTAACCGGAGGCATGACATAGACGATGGAAGCACCATAAGGCTAGCACAAAAGGTGAACGAGTTATAGAGGACTCGAACGGACCTTGAGGGCATGAGGCTAATGAAGGTGGATAGAAGACTTAGGTCTATGCCAAGGGTTGATCCAGTATAAGGGGATCATACTTGGGTTAAATCTCATGGTTGAGGTTTACCAGTTGACTGAGGCTTTGGACCAGTCAACTGGTCGAGTGCATGACACTCGAGAGCTCAGTTGACTCGTGGTAGTCGACTAGTTAAGTAGTCGATTGAGGCTCAATTGCTCGAGTTGTGCTTTGGTAGTCGACTTGACAATGACAGACGACTACTATATAGGGAAATCGATTGTTCTAAGTGGACACAAGCATAGAATGTTTGGTAGTCGACTACTGCTTGGCAATCGACTGCTGGTAAGGGCAGTCGACTGCTCAAGTATACATTGGGCAGAATCCAATGTGGATTAGTTCGTTGTGAGACAATGAATAAGCGAGCAGTCAACTGGGGCCTTTTGGCAATTGATTGCTAGGCGAAAATCTAGCCCAATGTAGGTTATAAATGGAGCAGCTTGGGGAGGATTTTTAAAGTGTTTTTGGAGCAATTCTGAAGGGGAAGTGTTGTTACATTCCAGACCTTCAAGAGTAATCCAAAGCAATCAAGTGTTCAAGCATTTTTGTGTAACATGTATTTTGTTTTCATTCTTTACACTTGTTATTATATTTTTATATAAACTCTTTCTTGTAAGAGATTTCTCCACCTCGAGTGTATTGTCGAGAAGGAGAAGATGAAAGGTGGAACCGAAGCTTCGCTTCCCACCTCGGTCGCTAGTGCATGGCGATCCTACCCCCCTGATAAAAAATTAATCCTTGATGAAGACGGATTACCCAAGCAACCGATCCATCATTGTGCTATTCGATTTGAGTGGTCTCTTGAACAAACTTGTTGTTCAAGTAACCTAACTCTTTTCCTCGATTAGCCACAGAATAGATGATGTATAGATCGCCGATTTTTGTGTTTATCTTCGGGGTCCAAGTAAATTAGCCACATGCATTATACAAAAGAACTAAATTAAAATAAACAAGATTATACCTTTTGTATACCTCTTGATCTTCTATTGTATGTCCTATCCTCCTCTTGAACGTTGTGTGGGCAACGATCCTCCAAGAGTTGAAACCTCCTAGATCACGTATCTTCCTTTTCTTGTTCGCTCTGAACAAAGGAAGATAATCAAAGAATTCTTCTCCTTTCTAGAGCCGACCACCAAACTCCTAGCTTGATCCTTGCCACTGGCCAAGGAGAGGAAGAGGAAATATGGGCATCGACCAAGAGCTCCAAAGGAAGAACCTTAACTCTTGCCGCCGGCCAAGACTTGAGGGAAGAAGAGATATGGTGTGGGCGCCGACCAAGAGAGAAAGAAGAAGAGGTTTGTTGCCGTCGGCCACTAGAGAGGAAGACAAGGAAACCCTAAAAAAACCCTAATTCCTTATGCCGCCCAAGCCTCTCAATGCCAACTCCAAACCCTAGCCTCTCCAAGAATCTTGCCGCCCACTCCAAAAACCTAATCTCCAAAAGATATCTCACACGCCCAAGCCTTGAAACCTTATTTATAGATTTTACCCAAGCCTCCTTTTAATCGTGTCTATTGGATCTAGGTTTCATGAGGGTTTTAATAGGCTATAATAGGGACCATGAGGAGGAGTTGGATCTTGGCCACCCAATGGATCCGAACCACACAAACCTGATCCATTAATGATAATCCATTCCACTAGAGAATTATCATTGATCTACCTTACTAACCCCCATAAATAAATATGGGCTCCATATATTAATTGTACAAATATCTCTTCGTATTTAAGATCTCGAATGTCCGTTAATTAATTAATTTACTGACAATTAATTAATCAACATCTAACTCCATGAGTAGTACCACTCAACCTTATCATCATGCCGGACCAAGTCCACCTACAGGGTTTACATGATGATCCTTATGAGCTCCTCAAGGGGACATCATCATCCTAATACATAAGAGACAGTTTCCTCCTATAATCAACGACACACCATATAAATAATATCATTTCCCAACTTACCAAGCCTATCGATTTAATCTATAAATCTCTCCCATTGGTAAATCAAAGAAATAAATATTAAGTATATGTGTCCGTTATATATCGGGATTAAGAGCATGTACACTATAATATCCGAGGTCCGATTCAATTATGTAGTCAACAATAAATTGAATCACCTCTAAGTCGGTCTTGCTCAATACACACAAAGTGTACTAGTGTAATTCTATGGTCAAGACAAATTAATATCAAATCACACTACAACTATACCAATGATTTGTCCAGAACCATCTCGGTTGTGAGCCTTTACTTATACTCTACAAGGAACTGATAACATGATCTTCTATGTGACACAACACACCATGTTATCTACAATATGCATAACCATAAATATGCAAACAATGATCATGTGATTTTTATTTCAAAAATAAAGATGTTCATACAAAGAATAAACTTTTTAATATCACTTATACTAAAAGACTATGCTATCCTCATACTACCATACATCTGATTCCCATTCTCTCCACATGCCTATCAAAAGCTCTCACTGGAAGGGCCTTAGTGAAAGGATCTGCCAGGTTATCCTCTGATGTAATATTGGCAACAACAACTTCTCATTTTACGATCTCTCGTATCAGGTGGTACTTGCACTCTATGTGTTTACTTGCCTTATGGGCTTGTGGTTCCTTCGAGTTTGCAACTGCACCACTGTTATCACAATAAATTGTGATAGTTCTGAGCAAACCAAGAATTACATCCAAGTCCATCAAGAAATTCTTGAGCCAAACAACTTCTTTGACTTCCTTAGAGGCTGCCACATACTCAGCCTCCATGGTGGAGTCCGCCATGCATTTCTACTTGACACTCCTTTATACAATGGCTCCACCTCTCAAAGTAAACACAAAACCCGAGGTAGACTTACTGTTATCCCTATCTGATTGGAAGTCGGAATTTGTGTAATCCACAGGGAGTAATTGATTTGCCTGGTATACCAGCATATAATCCCTAGTCCTTCTCAGGTACTTCAATATATGCTTTACCGTAGTCCAATGCCCCTATCCTGGATTACACTGATATCTGTTAATCATGCCCACAACAAAGCAGATATCCGGCCTCGTACATAACATAGAATACATGAGGCTTCCTACTGCCGAAGCATAAGGAACCGACTTCATCTCCTCTATCTCCTCTGATATTCTAGGACATATCTCTTTAGACAAAGGTACTCCATGCCTAAAAGGTAGAAAACCTTTTTTGGAGTTCTGCATGCTAAAACGAGCCAAAATGGTGTTTATTTATGAAGCTTGAGATAAACACAACATCCTTTTCCTACGATCCCTTATAACCTTGATCCCAAAGATGTGTCCCACTTCTCCCAAGTCCTTCATATCAAACTGTTTGGACAACTATACCCTTACGTCTGATAACACTTTGACATTGTTTCCAATTAACAAAATATCATCTACGTATAGTACAAGAAATACCACTACGTTTCCATCACATTTTTTGTATACACAAGACTCATCCGGACTTTGAATAAATCCATAAGACTGGATTACCTCATCAAAGTGGATGTTCCAAGATCTCGAAGCTTGCTTCAATCCATAAATGGACCGATTAAGCTTGCACACAAGATGCTCTTTGCCCTTTGCAATGTATCCCTCTGGTTGCTCCATATAGATGTTTTCCTCAAGACTTCCATTAAGGAAAGCTGTCTTGACATCGATCTGCCACACCTCATAATTCAAATGAGCAGCAATAGACAAGAGAATCCGGATAGACTTAAGCATGACTACCGGCGAAAAGGTATCCTCATAATCGATGCCCTCTTTCTGAGTATACCCTTTCGCAACAAGCCTCGCTTTGAATGTCTCAACCTTCCCGTCTATTCCTCTCTTTCTTTTGTAGATCCACTTGCATCCAATGATTTTTACACCATGGGGTGGTTTTACTAGCTCCCAGACCTGATTTGAATCCATAGATTCTATCTCAGAATTCATTGCACTTTGCCAAGATACCACATCTTTATCTTGGATTGCCTCGTCATATGTCCAGGGATCAGGTTCATGTTCGCCAGGGACCAAATCAAAATATTCTCCCAAGAACATAAATCTATCAGGCTGTCTAACAACCCTCCCACTACGACGAGGTATCACCTGTGTATCCTCAGTGACACGCGGTGCAGTCACTTGTGGTATATCCTCTTGTATCGGTGGTACTGAAGTAGTGACTTCCCCTCTCAATTCCTCCAGAACAATCTTACTCATGGGCTTGTGGTTCATCACATAGTCTTCCTCTAAAAATTTGGCGTTCATGCTAACGATCACCCTCTGATCTTTAGGACTATAGAACAAACCACCTTTCGTTCCTCTAGGATAGCCTACAAACATGCACACTTCTGTACGAGGATCCAACTTACCAGCATCTGCCTTCAGCACATGTGCTGGACTCCCCCAAATCCGAATATGTCTCAGACTAGGCTTTCTCCCAGTCCACAATTCTGTGGGAGTAGAAGGCACTGATTTAGATGGTACCAAGTTCATAATATACACTGTCATATCCAAAGCATACCCCCAGAATGAATCTGACAACTCAGAATAACTCATCATCGATCTAACCATCTCCATAAGAGTCATATTCCTTCGCTCCGCTACACCATTCTACTGGGATGTGCCAGATGCAGACAATTGGGATTGAATCCTAGCCTCTGATAAGTAATTCCTAAACTCTCCCAAAAGATACTCACCACCACGATCAGATCGTAGTGTCTTGATACGTTTACCTTGACGTTTCTCCACATCAGCCTTGAATTCTTTGAACCTGTCAAAGCATTCAGACTTGCAGCGCATCAAGTAAATGTATCTATATCTTGAATAATCATCTATAAAAGAGATGAAATATTCAAAACCACCTCTAGCCTGGATAGACATAGGACCACACAAATCAGAATGAACCAATTCCAACACATCTTTGGCTCTATACCCCTTGGCCTTAAAAGGCCTCTTGGTCATTTTACCTTCCAAGAAAGATTCGCAGGTTGGGAAATCTTCCACCACTAATGAACCTAAAGGTCCATCAGTTATCAACCTTTGAATTCTACTCAGGTTAATATGACCTAACCTTAGATGCCTAAGATACGTTTAGTTCATTTTCGAAGGCTATTTTTTCTTATTAGATTTAGAAGATGAGTTATTTACTTCTATTTGCATCGTGGGAGCTTTTGGTTCAAGTATATATAAATTGCCTACCAACGCACCAGAACAGATAATCTCCCTATTCCTTTTAATAACAACTCTGTCATTAAAAGAAATAGAATATCCATCCAAAAATAATTTAGAAACTGAAATTAAATTCTTTCTAAATAAAGGTACATAAAGGCAATTTCTCAGAACCAAAGTTTTATTCCTATCAAAAGATAAATAAACATCTCCCACTGCAATAGTTGTCACCTTCGTGGCATCGCCCAAGTAAACGGTAATCTCCCCCTTAGCTAGTCGTCTGGTTTCCTAGAACCCCTGCAAAGTATTACAGACATGATCAGTGGCTCTCGTATCTACACACCAGGTGACGGTAGATAATACTGCTAAACATGTTTCAACGACTAGACCAAAAGATATACCTTTGTTTTGCTTCCGGTTGGGGCAGTCCTTCTTCCAATGTCCAGTCTGCTTGCAAGTGAAGCACTTGCCTTTCAACTTCTTCACTCCTCCCTGAGATCCTCCCGCCATCTTTGCTCCAACTTGTTTCTTCTTCTTCTTGCCTTTTGGCTTAGAAGTCGAAACCTTCTGAGCAACCATGGCCTGAGCCTGAGCACTCTAACAAAAAAGCCCCTTTGCCACTTGGAGTTCTATCAGAAGCTTTTCCAATGAATACAACCTCTTATTCATTTTGTAGTTCAGGCGAAATTGCTAAAAACTCCTAGGTAGAGATTGGAGAATGATATCGACCTGGGTTTCCCCATCGATATCAGCTCCAAGGACTTCCAGCTCATTCAAATGAGTCATCATCTTGAGAACATGATCCCTCATGGGTGTTCCCTTGATCATGGTGGTTGTCATCAAGTTCCTCATGGCTTCTTGCCTAGCAGCCCGATTCTGGTGTCCGAAAAGTTCCTTGAGATTGAGCATCATGTCATAAGCAGTAGGTATGGCTTGATGCTGATGTTGCAATACATTTGACATAGAAGCCAAAATGTAACACCGTGCTATCTCATCAGTCTTTATCCACTTCTTATAACTCTCTTTCTTCTTTTCCCCAGAATCATCCCAGGCTTAGGAGGACACTCTTCGAAGAGTACATACTTGTAGTCCTCAGCAGTCAAGACTATATCCAAATTCCTTTTCCAATCCACATAGTTAGGTCCAGTAAGTTTATTTTCCTTTAGTATCACAGCAAGTGGGTTGAAAGTCATTTTTGAAAAACCTAAGAATCACATAGATCAAAACATTGGATATCAAAAATTTATTGATTCCTCAAACAATAAAATTTTAAAATCAACCAATACCTCAAAACACCAAGAATATCGTATGCCACGATAGTGTGGATGTATACGAATTCTACATTTGTAAGAGGAGATTTTACCCATTAATTTTATTATCCTGTCAACCTAAATTTTTGACAAATAAAATTAATAGTTGGTTCTACTTCGGCCCTACAAATAAAAGCAATGACTCCGATGGGGAGGATACTCCTATTTGCATCTAAGTGTTTACCATTATTCGATACCAAGGCAATTATCTCGAATTATGTGTCTTCCGATGGGGAAGTACACACACTTCTAAATAACTTCCTATAACCATATTTGACCCTGTGATCCACAAAACAAACTCATCCGATGGGGAGGAAGGCACTCAGAGCCGACGCGTAAGTTTATTTACATCACATGTCAAATTGTAATGGAGGCCATGGGAATTTAAAAAAATATCCCTCTCCCAGTTAGTAATTTAAAATTAAGAAATTTTCCAAGCACACAACATTCATATCAAATAAGAAGCAATAAATATGAAAAATATTTTCCAACTATTATGACTTTTATTTTCCAATATGCCTCCCGTCGTGTCGCCATCTCGTCTGCTCCTCCATACACCATGTACAAGCCATCCGGAGATCCGAGTCGAGAATAATTATTTTAATTTACATCCATCGATCCTATACTCTACAAAGGAGTGTACATAAAATCTAGATCGAAAGTAAAATAAAATAAAAGAGTGGCTAAACAATGTCATACTCAATTACAAAAATTAAATATTAGCTTCGTCAACCCCGAGGATTCAAATAATATTACAATTACACACATCCAATCACATACACATGTTAGGGCAATCTCTTGCCGTAATATGGTTTTGATTGTGTGGCAAAGGGTTTAAGTTAGTTTGATATGTTGATTTGATATGTGCGTTGAAGTCGTGCAGGACTTAGTAATTCGCACATGGAGCCATGGCGAGTTTCACATCTCATGACTCGTGCCTTGAGTCGGTGAAGGATAGCTTTGCGGAAGCCGTGTGCTTGGAGCATCTGAGGGACCGTCGGACGAGGAACTTGGAGTGAAGCTGGAGGAAGTAGACTTCGAGGCAAGGGACGCGAAGGAGCATTGCAGAGCCGTGCGCCTGATGCTGTCGAGGGACGTGGCCGAGAACGAAGAGAACTTCGAAGGCGAGGGACTCCGAGAGATGAGAGTGAGCGATTGTAACCCGGGGAAGGGTAGCTCTTAGGTGAAACTTGGCCATTTGGCCAAGTGTCGGATGAGTTTTCCCGACACCAGTCGACTGCCATGTCATGACAGTTGACTACTCTAAGTCGATGGTTCGATCGACTGGTATAAGACCGGTCAAGTGCTTGGCGGTGGCGCGATCGATATGATCAATGACCGCCGTGAATGGCGATCGATGGCACCGCACGGGCACGTAATGGAGTTGACTCGACCGGGCACTCGATCGATCGAGCACCACGATCGATGCGATCTTGTTGGATGGTATCCAACGTGGAAAGCGGCCGTTATTGGGCAACGACTACGGGACCAGTCGACTGATGGGTGCCATCAGTCGACTGATCCTGTGTCAACGGGAAGAAACCCTCTTCCTCTATAAAAAGGAAGGGGGTGAGGCTTTGGGAGGCTAATGCATATACTCTAATACTCTCCCAAAGTTCCCTAAAGCTTTCCATCCTCTTACCCAAGCTTATTTTCATTATATTTGTAAGAGGAGTGTTGTTGTAAAGAGGTTACCTCCACCTAGCTTTGTGCAAAGGAGAGATCTAGTGGATAGATTGCGGAGTGATTCACCGTGGACGAATCGGACCGTGGATTAGCGGCGTAGCCGTGAACAACGTTACATCTCCGTGTTTGTATTGTCTTTGTTTTATTTCTATTTGCTTGTCTTAGTTTATTGCTTCCACTACGCTAACATTTTCGTAGACGAGCAAAATATGACATCCAACGAACGAGGGCTATTCACCCCCCTCTAGCCGGCCAATCGATCTCCAACAAGTGGTATCAGAGCCAAGGAAAGCTTGTCGAGGACTAACCGCCACAACAAGCAATTTTTAAAATGGCCGGCTCAAACATCCATCCACCGAAGTTCGACGGCGAATTCTCTTGGTGGAAAAAGAGAATGGAGGTATTCTTCGAAACCGACTTTGAAATCCTTTTAATAATGGAAAACGGTTTCGAGTTGCCTAGGAACGAAAATGGGGAGCCATTGGAGAAATCTAGGTGGAGCAAGAGGCAAAGAGAAGAATACTTGGCAAATTCAAAGGCCAAGCACCACCTATACAATGTCCTCCCTCAACAAGAAGTCAATAGGATAGGAGAGTGTGCTAGCGCCAAGGAAATGTGGGAGAAGCTAGTGGAGCTTCATGAAGGTACCTCGGAGGCTAAGCTAGCAAGAAGAGACCTCCTCCGCTCCCAACTCTCGAACACCAAATTAGAAAAGGGAGAAAAGGTAACTTCCCTACATTCTAGAATTAAAGAAATATTAATTGGGCTAACAAGTGTAGGTGAGAAGCTATCAAACCGAGATATGGTAATGAAGGCCATAGATGCCTTTCCCCGGTCCTCAAGATGGAGCTCCATGGTGGACTCATTTTATATCTCCAAGAACTTAGAAGTAAGCACCTTGGAGGAATTCTTCTCAACAATGGAGCTTCATGAAACTAGGCTAGAAGGAATACAAGAAGAGCCTAGAATCCAACCCTCAAGAGGAGTAGCTTTGATAGCGAACAAGGGGAAGAAGAAGATGGAAGTCCCCTCCTCCTCATCCGATGAAGCCTCTACCTCCTCCATGGATAGCACGGAGGAAGCCTACATGGTAAGGAAGGTAAGGCGTGCATTTAAGAATCTTAGATTTGATAAATCTCATGATAGGAATAGAAGACCAAGGGGGAAGGTCATATGCTATAATTGCCAAGGAGAGGGACATATAAGGGATAATTGTCCCCTCCTAAACAAGAGCAAGGAAGATAAGAAAAAGAAAGAAGAAAAGAGGAAGAAGAAGGGGAGCAAGAGAAAGGAAGAAGAAAAGAAGGCAAAAGGAAAAGGGAAGGCAATGTCACTCAAAGCCAAGACATGGGATGACGTTGCTTCCGCCTCCTCATCCGAAGAAGAAGAGCATGTCTACTCCAACCTAGCACTAATGGCTCTTCATGACTCGGATGGCTCTTCCTCCTCAAATGAAGAATCAAGCACAAGTGGGGAGAGCTCAAATGAAGGGGGAGCTTCCACATCCTCCTCATCCGAAGAAGAAGAGGACATGGAAACTATGGTAACAAATCTAACTCCTAAGAAAATAGTTTCCATGGTTTCTAGCTTAACTAGAGATTTATTTAGAGCTAAGAAGAAAAACAAAAGCATGCTAGATCAAATTAAGGACTTAGAAAATAAACTAGAAAAAGCATGCTTAAATGATAATGTTTCTTCTTGCCATGATGATGCATGCTCACATGACTATATACCTTTGGATGTTAATGATGCATGCATAGAGGAAAATAGGGCTTTAAGGGAAAAGGTAGATTATTTAACCAAAGCCCTAGAGAAATTCACAATTGGCTCCAACACATTAAATATGATCATAGGGAGCCAAAGAGCAAGTTTTAACAAAAAAGGCCTAGGATATAAGGAAAAGAAAAATGAAAAGGCCTACAAATGCCTAATAGCTAGGGGACAAGATAAAAAGAAAGTAATAGCTAGAAAATGGATCCCCAAGGAATATTTAGTGAACCCAATAGGAAAGAATTTATTTTGGGTTCCAAAATCCATCCTTAAGGGTTAGAAAACCCCTAGGGTAGTCAACCACATGGACCTAATCTATATCATATTTTGGTTGACTTAGGATGACGGGACAACATTTTTTAGATAGTGTTGGGTGATGATAACGTACCCATAAATAGATAATAATGCTTAAATCATGATGATTGATGTAATTCCTATGTATATTTACAATCATGATTTATGTTTTTGAAATTTGGCACGTTATCATAAGAAATAGGTTTGAATCATGCTTTAGGTAATACTTTGTTTATTATCATCATATAATACCTAATGCATGACTATTATTTGATGAATACATGAGTTTCATGATCATAATGTAGAATTCATTCATATATGTCTTTATGATCATGTAGGATGTTAGGTTGATACTTAACCATGATAGAATTGCATGAACATATTGGTTAAGTATACACAAATACCCCCTAGGATGCATCTCACACTCACCATAGGCTACCTTGATTGAAAACTTAGCATGAGTGAGATGTTAGGATGATACAAATGTCCACTAATGCCTATGGCATTTAGATGGTCATTTAAAGTATCAAAATAGCAATAATAGACCAATCATGGGGAAGACTTATGTTTAATTCATAGACATATTGCCCAAAGATCATGGTTGGATATTTCATATGTTTTCAAAACAATTTCTTACTTTAAAATATATGTATTCATGTTTTGAAACAATTGGATGCAAGACTAGGTGTTAAAATGGATACTCTTATGATCAAAAACCTAGTAGTTTTTAAAGCTTTTGAATTTTTGGCAAACACGCGGAAATATAATGATTTTTTATGAAAATATATTTTTCACTGATAGATATACTTAAAAGAAATGTGTTCCCCAAATTTCATGATTTTTTGAATTTTCTGGAATTTTTAATGCATTTAAATTGATTCCAAAACCAAAAATCCCGAATTACGTGCGGTCTGACCGTATCCGAACCGTCCGATCGATGGCCTGAATATCAGACCAGTAAAGGCTGAATTCCGAATTTTAAATCAACTTGTGGTATTTTCTTTCTATTAGACTTGATGCCATGTGTTTTTAACTTAGTGATAATCTTTTTGATGGTGTCAAAGGGGGAGAAAATATTATGTTTAAGTTAATTATAAAAGGGGGAGAAATTTATGCTAGGGGAAGAAATTTACATAGAGAGTTTCATGGATTAAGGGGGAGTTGCATGTTGCTATATCATGATTATGTTTACATACTTTCTTTCCTTTAAAATTTATATCAAATGTTTTTACCTAACTTAAACGGATTGCCACACATCAAAAAGGGGGAGATTGTTAGGGCAATCTCTTGCCGTAATATGGTTTTGATGGTGTGGCAAAGGGTTTAAGTTAGTTTGATATGTTGATTTGATATGTGCGTTGAAGTCGTGCAGGACTTAATAATTCGCACATGGAGCCATGGCGAGTTTCACATCTCATGACTCGTGCCTTGAGTCGGTGAAGGATAGCTTTGCGGAAGCCGTGCGCTTGGAGCATCCGAGGGACCGCCGGACGAGGAACTTGGAGTGAAGCTGGAGGAAGTAGACTTCGAGGCAAGGGACGCGAAGGAGCATTGCAGAGCCGTGGCGTCTTTGTCGAGGACGTGGCGGAACGAAGAGAACCGGCGAGGGACTCCGAGAGATGAGTGAGCGATTGTAACCCGGGAAGGGTAGCTCTTAGGTGAAACTTGGCCATTTGGCCAAGTGTCGGATGAGTTTTCGACACCGCCGACCGCTATGTCATGACAAATCGACTACTCGAAGTCGATGGTTCGATCATCGTATAAGACCGGTCAGAAGTGCTTGGCGGATCGCCATGGATCGGCAATGATCGATGCCGATGTAAATGATCGCTGAATGGAATGGCGATGATCGATGGTACTGCGCACGAGAATGGAGTTGACTCGATTGGGCACTCGACTGATCGAGCACCGGGCCGATCGATGGTGCCATCGATCGATGCGACTGGATTGGATGGTATCCAACGCGTGGAAAGCGGCCGTTATTGGGCAATGACTACGGGACCAGTCGACTGATGGGTGCCATCAGTCGACTGATCCTGTGTCAACGGGAAGAAACCCTCTTCCTCTATAAAAAGGAAGGGGGTAAGGCTTTGGGAGGCTAATGCATATACTCTAATACTCTCCCAAAGTTCCCTAAAGCTTTCCATCCTCTTACCCAAGCTTATTTTCATTATATTTGTAAGAGGAGTGTTGTTGTAAAGAGGTTACCTCCACCTAGCTTTGTGCAAAGGAGAGATCTAGTGGATAGATTGCGGAGTGATTCACCGTGGACGAATCGGACCGTGGATTAGCGGCGTAGCCGTGAACCACGTTACATCTCCGTGTTTGTATTGTCTTTGTTTTATTTCTATTTGCTTGTCTTAGTTTATTGCTTCCGCTGCGCTAACGTTTTCGTAGATGAGCAAAATACGACATCCAACGAACGAGGGCTATTCACCCCCCTCTAGCCGGCCAATCGATCTCCAACAACACACACATATGGCCATAATAGTTGGATCTTATGCCTGCAACCAAAAAGTTAGCCTATGCACATCCTACTATCATCCGACACATATAATATATGATAAGTGCATAAAAGTAACCGAATCCTAAACACACAAAATCGGAAACTGTGGCTCTGATACCAATTGAAAGGTGGAACCGAAGCTTTGATTCCCACCTCGGTCGCTAGTGCATGGTGATCCTATATACGTCCCCGGATTAAAAAAAAATTAATCCTTGATGAAGACGGATTACCCAAGCAACCGATCCATCTTCGTGCTATTCGATTCGAGTGGTCTCTTAAACAAACTTGTTGTTCAAGAAACCTAACTCTTTTCCTCAATTAGCCGTGGAATAGATGATGTACGGATCGCCGGTTTTTGTATTTATCTTTAGGGTCCAAGTAAATTAGCCACATGCATTATACAAAAGAACTAAATCAAAATAAACAAGATTATACCTCTTGTATACCTCTTGATCTTCTATTGTATGTCCTATCCTCCTCTTGAACGTTGTGTGGGCAACGATCCTCCAAGAGTTGAAACCTCCTAGATTGTATCTTCCTTTTCTTGTTCGCTCCGAACAAAGGAAGATAATCAAAGACTTCTTCTCCTTTCTAGAGATGACCACCAAACTCCCAGCTTGATCCTTGCTGCCGGCCAAGGAGAGGAAGAGGAAATATGGGCGCCGGCTCAGAGCTCCAAAGGAAGAGCCTTAACTCTTGCCGCCAGCCAAGACTTGAGGGAAGAAGAGATATGGTGTGGGTGTCGGCCAAGAGAGAAAGAAGAAGAGATTTGTTGTTACCGGCCACTAGAGAGGAAGACAAGGAAACCCTAGGAAAACCCTAATTCCTTGTGCCGCCCAAGCCTCTCAATGCCAACTCCAAACCCTAGCCTCTCCAAGAATCTTGCCACCCACTCCAAAAACCTAATCTCCAAAAGATATCTCACATGCCCAAGCCTTGAAACCTTATTTATAGATTTCACCCAAGCCTCCTTTTAATCGTGTCTATTGGATCTAGGTTTCATGAGGGTTTTAATAGGATACAATAGGGACCATGAGGAGGAGTTGGATCTTGGCCACCCAATGGATCTGAACCACACAAACTCTATCCATTAATGATAATCCATTCCACTAGAGGATTATCATTGATCTACCTCACCAACCCCCATAAATAAATATGAGCTCCATATATTAATTATACAAATGTCTCTCCGTATTTAAGATCTCGAATGTCCATCAATTAATTAATTTACTGATAATTAATTAATCAACATCTAACTCCATGAGTAGTACCACTCAACCTTATCATCATGATGGACTAAGTCCACCTGCAGGGTTTACATGATGATCCTTATAAGCTCCTCAAGGGGACATCATCATCCTAATACATAGGACACGGTTTCCTCCTATAATCAATAACACACTATGTAAATAATATCATTTCCCAACTTACCGAGCCTATCAATTTAATCTATAAATCTCGCCCATTGGTAAATCAAAGAAATAAATATTAGGTAGATGTGCCCGTTATTATATCGGGATTAAGAGCATGTACACTATAATATCTGAGGTCCGATTCAATTATGTAGTCAACAATAAATTGAATCACCTCTAAGTCGGTCTTGCTCAATACACGCAAAGTGTACTAGTGTGATTCTATAGTCAAGACAAACCAATACCAAATTACACTACAACCATACCAATGGTTTGTCCAGAACCATCCCTGTTGTGAGCCTCTACTTATACTCTACAAGGAACTGATTACATGATCTTCCGTGTGACACCACACACCATGTTATCTACAATGTAATGTATCAGACAATATGCATAACCATAAATATGCAAACAATGATCATGTGATTCTTATTTTAAAAATAAATATGTTCATACAAAGAATAGACTTTTCAGTATACATCCCAACAGAAGATTGTTAGCGGTTGTGTTCATCACTAGAGTTCACTCTAGAGCTTGACCATGGAGTAGGAACTAGGGTTCCGAACCACATTAAATTTGAATTGTCATGTGTGTTGTGCTATTTATTTTTTATATATTCCACTATGCACTAACCTTGTTGTAGATAAGCACGAACACGGTTGAGTGAAATCAAAGCGACGCTATTCACCCCTACTCTAGCTCATCAAATCAGTCCCGACAATTGGTATCAGAGCCTGGCTTGGTCGAATACTTAATAAGTGATATCAGTGAGGCCACTCTTCATGGACTAATCGCCAAAGGAGCAAGCGCTAGAGGAGTAGGATATATGGAGTTACCAAATCTTGGACTATGCCATGACATCAACACTCCCATTCCTTACAAAGTCTATGGATTTGGGAGTTTCAATCAATGGAAGGCAAGAATTAAGATGTTCTTGAAAATGATAAGCATCGAAGTTGGATCGTCTTGAAGTGTGGGTTTGAATTTCCAAGGAGCAAGAAGGGAGGATTCCTCAAGATTGAAAAGTGGACCAAGGAACAACTCAAGAAATTCAAGACGAACATTAAGGTAATCAAAATGCCAAGTAATTTAATTCCTAATGATGTCTTGTGTAAATTAGGTGATTATAAGGATGCCAAGGAGTTTTGGAGCAAATTGATAAAATTATATGAAAAGCCCTCATTGGCCTAAGAAGTAGAGGAGCATTCCAATAAGGAATCAAGCTCATCATCTCAAGAGCTTGTAAAATTGAGGGTTGAGAGGTGCTCAATATCCGAGGTAGAAGAAGTCTTGGATGTCTCCACTTCAAGGATTGAGAGGGAGGAGAAGATCAAGGAGGTCAGAGCCCCAATTCACAAGGGCAAGGAGCATATAGTATGCTTCAAATGCCAACAAGGAGGCCATTATAGGAGTCAATGTCCGAGGGGGAGTCACCCTTGCAAGGACAAAGGAGGAGCTACACATGTAGGAGAACTAAGGCAAATCCTAAGGTAACATTTAATAATGCTCTTTCTTTATGTAAGGATTAAAAGCATGCTAGGAATGATTTTAATGCACTTGCTATTTTTCATGATCAAAAGTATGCTAGAAATAAATATTTTTTCTTAGGGGCTAAATCCTATGAATTTAAATCTAAGGACAAATCTAGACCCGTTACTTCTAAGACTACCTTACCTAAGGATAATAACAACCTAGGTATTAATCTGAAAAAGAATAGACACACGCTTAGGAGAAAGAAAATCCAAGGAAATAATGAAAAATCAAAAAAAAAAAAATTAGAGATAGAAAATCAAGATTTGAGATTAAATCTTGAGAGAATGAAAAATACCCTTTGGAAAATAGAAAATATGATCAAAGGGTCAAATCGTCAAAGTCTAGGTTCTAGGAGACAAGACCTACCTAAGGACAAGAAGGGTTTGGGTCACAAACCTAAGTCAAAAAAGGTAATGTCATCTTACCATAGTGTTCCATTTGGATATAGAACCAATACTAGGTCTAGGAATATAAAGGTCACAAGGAAAGTCATCCCTAGAGTTGACCATGGTAGGTGTCTAGTGGCTAAGGTTTCAAGGAAACCTAAGAAAATCATTAGCAAGGCTACATGGGAGGCAATCCCTAGAGTTAACCTTGAGAAGACCACAATAACCAAGTCTTCTAATCCTAGGAGGGTCATTAGGAAGGTACTAAGGGAAGGTATCCCTAGTGAGTACCTAGTAAATCCAAGGAGCTCAAATAGATTTTGGGTTCCTAGGAGCATGATCCCTTCACGCTAGATGGGTTTAGGGTGTGTTGACCCAAAATGGATAGGTAGTTAACCTTGTAGGGATCTTGTACGAATTTTTTTTTGCAAAATACGACGGAAAACTTGGATCCCATCAGAGATCCATGTGTATATATAAAACTAATCGTTCTTATAACTACATCAAGTTGAGAGATTACCCTTTATACATAGCCCTTCGTAACCTCGGCAATAACTTTTCTTCGAAGGATCTCAGCGCGATCAGGATGGTCTCACCTCTATGGTATCCACACGAACACACACTTTAAAGAATCAAAGTCGTGCTAGCAACACCACACAAGGGGTCTATGCCAAGAAGGAGTTTCTTCCAAGAAGATGAAGAAGAAGAACAAAAGGCAATCTCTACCAAGCATCATGATCCAAAGCCCCCTTTTTATATTCATCCTATGAATATGAAAGGTTTTGCATCCTTTTGTATTCTCTCTTCAATGCATGATTAATCCACATTAATCATGCATGATAAGAGGTTTCTTCCAACCTTTGGTTTTCCCTCTTCCATGAAAGATTAATTCACATTAATCATGCATGATGAATTCATGATGAAACCATATCATTCATCTTCTTCAAATTAATTTGAGTCCAACTCAAATTAAACCAATTTGAGTCTAACTCAAATTCGGCCAATCATATTTGAGTCTAACTCAAATCCAGCCCTTTTAATGAGTCTAACTCAATGATTCCAATTCAATAGCCTAATGGCTCATTTAGACAAACTAAAATGAACCCATCTCCAAAACAACATGTTCTTTGTGTGTCACCCAATAGGTTCTCGTAACGTTGACAATGTCTCTAAAACCCCTTTTAGAAACATAGACAATGAGTGACATCTAGTAGTGCATCATTGCTACCCAAGTGATGAGAATATTGAGATCCGACATAACTTGTGTGTAACTATTATCTTGTATGACTCAATTCTTCTATCATTGATATCTAGATTGATCAATGAGGCATAGACCGTGGCATCCTCTTATCAATCTTTGTGTTTCTTAATCTTCAAGTAGACTAAATTAAATTACCTCAATATCTCATATTGGCTTATTTGAGTATAACCATGCATTTTAGTAGTCCTACTCTATCAAAGGGCCTACAGATATCACTTCCATCATATGGAAGGGATAGATCTCATCTACATCACTCACATCCCTCCGCATAATTCATTGCATACCCAGCGATCAATTTTATAGTCCACCTTGTTACAGGTGACGTTTGATGATACCAAAGTATACAACTCCTTATGTTGGAAAATGTAGTAATTTTAAGTCTAAGAACTATTCATACTAATAGTCATTATGAGAATGTTTATGATACTCATATGATGATCTATGAAACATTCTCATGGTGGGTTAGTTCAGTACATATTCTCTAATATATACTCATGTGTCAACTTGATATCCTATATCCATAACCTATGAGATTAAGTTATCAGTTGATCTACATGCTAGTCTCAACGTATTAATATTATCCTTGTATATTAATACTTGACTAGGAATAGTTATGAGTAGTGTTCTATATATCTACAATATCCCACTATTAAGTCACCAACTTGATATGTCATTGACTAGAACCAACTACCCTAGGATATTATTATATTTATTCAAATGACACATCAATGAAGTAAATATAATAACCATAAACTTTGACTTTATCATGAAATATGATACAAAATTTCCCTTACCAATCATCTCATGATTGACACTTAGGGCAAATACTAACAAACCTAACCATGGTGGAGTTGACACTTTAGGATATTTTCAAGATAATGTGATACCTTGGAAATGAGATTAGATTTTAATCCTAAAAGACTTTAGGATGTGTCAATAAAAATAATGAAGTATGAAAAATTGATCATAATTGACATAAATAGATTAGAAGGTCATAGTGTGCCATTTTGAATTTTTGGTACACTTGAGGGAAAATGAGTATTAAGACAAAGTTGGTATAATATTAGTAAATGATAATTTTACTTACAACTTAGGTATTCTTATAACTTCATATCTTTTATATTTGTCATGCTTTGTTTACCTTACCATGTCATGACATCATGCTCATATTATTATTTTAAATGTCATGATAATGTTTAGTTTAATTATATCATGCTATGATATCATGAATTATTGGCAAATATGCTTAATTTATGTAATCATGTATGCTATGATCATTTTCGTGCATTATGGCTAATTAATTTGAAATTAAGGACAATGACATTGATTTGAAGCCCCAAGATAAGAGAATCAAATCAGATATGCCTAGATAAAATACATGAACCCTTAGATTAAGAAAAACCAAAATCCACATCTCACAAGGACTATAAGATAATATGTGTGTGTATTGATATACTGTAGAAACATGTGAGATGTTAGAAATATGAGTTAAGTTCAAGGTGTTGGTGCAAGGGCACCAGATAATTGAACTTGAGTTTTGATAATGACAAAGGTTCAAAGTTAAGTTATATTGTTATCTAATATGCTATGTTAAGTGTGCAGAACTTGAGTAGTTTTAGCTGAGCTCAAAGACACCAGGAGAAATGGTGGTCAAAGATTAGATGCTAAGAAATAGGACAAAGCACCATTCATCAGTTGATTGATGACAGGTTACATGGTCCAGTCGAGTCAGCTTCTCAACACAGTCAACTGGTCCAGTCAACTGCGAGTAAGTGATAGTCGACTAATGTCTTCGAATCAACCAAAGCATATAGTCAAAGAGTTATTGGTCAAAGCTTCCACCTCATGATAAGATCCACGAAATTGGGATCTAGATCTGGACTCATTCCAAGGCCCAAGTCTATAAAAGAAGGCTATATGGTAAACCTTAAAAGCTAATTTTTCTAAGTGCTCTTGCTTTTCCAACTCTCAAGCTCTCACAAGTTCTCAAGCAACCATTCCCATGCACCCGATGAAGCTTCATCTTTAGTTTACTTGTGTCGGTAATTTTTGTTACTTGTTTTGTTTCTTCTTCATACTTAATTTGTATTGGGACTCGTAAGGTTGTTACTGGCCAATTTCATTTTAATTATAATTATTGTATCTCTTACCTCCAATGAGGAAGAGAGTACTTAGTGAATTGTGTTAGGACCTTTGTAACGCTAGAGGGGGGGTGATTAGCGTTTCTTCGTTTCTACAATCAAGTTAGCGGAAGCAATACAAATACAAAACGAATACAAATACAAAATAAGAAACCAAACGCTAACACCCAATTTACGTGGTTCGGAGATGACGCTCCTACTCCACGGCAATCCGTAAGGTGGATTAGCCCTAGCCAAGCTTCACTATCTTCTCCTTTGGATGAACCAAGGTGGAGAAACCTTTCTTACAATACACTCCTCTTCTTTACAATGATGGATGATGAAGAACAAGAGAAGAGGAGGTTTTGGATTGCTAAAAACACTTAGAAAACTTGGTGAGCACGAGGATGAAGTTAGGAGTTAGAGCACTAGCCTCACCATGCTCCCCATGACCCCTTTTTATAGAAGAGGGGCTGTTTTTCCCATTGGGCCTCGATCAGTCGACTGATGCATGCCATCACGATCACGCTGCCAACGGCCAAACACGATCTCCGCGAGATTCGTGAGCCGCAATCTCCAACGGCCAGGATCACGATCGATCTCTCCATCACCGATCGATGGAGTGATCCGAGTGATCACGGCAGCAATGAGCCGTGAGACTGCATTCTCGTGGTATTTTTTCGATCGATCGCTGCCCATGGATCGATCGTATCACGATCGACATGCCCAAGGCAATGATCGATGGTCGGGAGTTTCACCGACTCACCGACACCGACCCGATCGATACATCGTGATCGATCGATACTTAAGTATGAATAATTCATACTTGTTTTTATACCCTAGACCTAGACTCAACCTTCTAGCTCGTATTAAGCCTTGCGCCTTCGGGATCCCTCCGAGTCCGCGACTTGTTCATCCTTTGCGCTTTGCTTCCAAGAGCTTCCTTCGGTTTCGTCATGTCTTGGGTTGCCAAATGCTTGGACTTTACGCCGCCAAGACTACAAGCTTGGACTTATGCTGCCAAGACCTTACTTTGGACTTCCTTTGCCAAGGTTCACTTGGACTTTACGTTGCCAAGACTACAAGCTTGGACTTCCTTTGCCAAGGTTCACTTGGACTTTACGCTGCCAAGACTACAAGCTTGGTCTTATGCTGCCAAGTCCATCCCTTGGACTTCCTTTGCCAAGATCATACTTGGACTTCTCTTTTACCTGTCACTTAAACACATTCGCAATTAGATCACAACACATTGCCTATCTTAAATGATTATCCAAACATCAAAACATATAAATGCTTGGAGCATTGTTGCACCAACAAATTGCCCTTACAAAAGCGATCGAAGGTCACACGGGCCATGGACTAGCAACCATTTGGTTGTAAACCAAGTAAAATCTCCTTATGCTCTTATGTGTCCTTATCCTTCTCGTGTTTGTGTCTTTTACTTTCCGCTATGAACTTTTTTTTAAATATAAAATGAAAGAAAGTTTTTAATACGCTATTCACTCCCCTCCCTTCTCTAGCGTGTTTTCAGTCTTACAATTGGTATCAGAGCAGGGGGCGCTCAAAATTGGTACAACCACCTTTTTGAGAAATTTTATTTTCTCTTTCTCTATTTCATTTTTTTGGTTAACTTTTGTTTTTTCCCCATACTACTAATCCAAGACCAAGTCTTGGAATTTCTCTTCTTTGTTTGTGTTTTTGCGAGGTAACTTAATGGCCCATCTTGAGGGATACAGTATTGTCTGGCCTCTGTTCTTTAACGGAGATGACTTCCATTATTGGAAGGGTTGGATGGAATGTTACCTTAAGACGCAAGTCAACATGTGGATCGTTATCCAAATAGGTTTCGATCTATCGACTAATGATCAAGGAGAGTTCTTGGATTGTGACAAGTGGACTAATGCAATGAAGTGACAAGTTGAAGTCGATGCAAATGCCACTCAAATCTTGCAATGCATCCTATCCAAGGAGGAGCTCAACCACATTGGTCTATTCATCAATGCTAAGGATCTATGGAATAAGCTCATCAAACTTCATGAAGGGATGCCCGACACGAAGGTATATAAGAGAGAGTTATTGGTCAGTAAATTGTATAATTTGAAAATACAGGATAATGAGACTGTGAGCCAACTTCATGCTCATATACAAGACATCCTAAATGGTCTTCACGCGATCAGACAAAAGGTAGAAAACTGTGACATCATAAGGTACACTCTAAGAGCTTTTCCTAGGACTACCTTGTTGGCATCCATGGTTGATGCTTACAAGGTATCTAGAGATTTGTCTAAAATTAGCTTAGATGAAATGTTTTCTGAATTTAAATTACATGAACAATCTAATTTGGTCCCAGTTGAGAAGAGTATTACTTTGTATGCAGATCAAAAAAAGGAGAAAAGTAAGCCTCCTCCCTAGGAAGACGAGTCCAAATCGGAGTTAGACGAAGAGATGGAGACTAAACGAGTTAATCTAGTTCGAAGGTTGATCAAATGTAGAAGGCGACCAAACAAGCCAAGGAAGGAGAAGAGATCTGACAAAAATCAATACTACAAGTGTTACGAGTGCAACAAGAAGGGACACTTCATTTCCAAGTGTCCGAAGCTAATGAACAAGCAACCACAAACCAAGAAAGCACTCAACGCAACTTGGGAGGAATCGTCGGAGGAAGAAGAAGACCAAGTCAACAACTTGGTTCTCATGGCAAGACCAGCTGAGTCTGAGTCCGAAGCCGACACTGAGTCCGAGCCCAAATCTGACACCGAGCCCGAGTTTGAGTCAAGCCACATATTCATATCCGATTCAAAAGGGTCAATCAAGGTGAGTCATTCATTAATAAAAATGTTATGCGATGCTATTAAATTTTTGAATAAAAAAATGACTAAATCTGAGTCTAAAGTGAAGGGTTTTCCCCGGAACCGAAGCTCTGATACCACTTTAAGGTAAGAAACTTCGCTTTCCATTTCAACTCGGTCGCTTGTTCATGGCGATCCCATCGATGTCCCCAGATTAAAAAAAATTAATCCTAGACAAAAGGGATTACCCAAGCAACCGTTTCATCATCGTGCTATTCGATTAGAGTAGTCACTTGAACAAACTTGTTGTTCAAGCCACCAACCTCTATTCTACGAATAGCCGCGAAATAGACGATGTACGGATCGCCGGCTTTTGTGTTTATATTCGGGGTCCAAGTTATTTTAGCCATAAAAACAGAAAACTACATGCATATATAATTGAAAACAATTATAGACATGTTACAAAAGAAAATAGACAATCGATATACCTCTCGATCTTCTATTGTATGTCCTTCCTCCTTTTGGACTTCGTGTGGGCAACGATCTACCAAAAGTCGAAGCTCCTAGATCACCAATCTTCCTTCCTTGCTTGCTCTGAACAAGAGAAAGTATAGAAACAAGACCCTTCTCCTTCCTTTAGCCAACCAACAAGCACCAACCTAGATACTTGCCGCCGGCCAACAAGGAAAAGGGATGAGAAAGATGGATACCAGCCAAAAGCTCCAAGGGAAGACCTTAAGCTATGTTTCCACCGGCCAAGGAGAAGAGGATGAAGGGGTTTGGATGTCGACAAAGGAGGGGGGCTGGTTTGGGTGCCGGCCAACAACAAGAAGAAAAGAAAAGGAAAACCTTTCCTTATTTGTGGTCGCTTACACCCCAAACCCTAATCGCCCAAGCTTGCCGCCCCTTAACCCTAATCCTTCTTCTATATCCTTTGTTGTCCACCCTTAAGCACCCTTATATAGAGTTAGGCCTAAGCCTCCTTTAATCTTCACCATCGGTTCTAGGGATTTAATCTCAACCGTCGGATCTAGAGTTTTGTTTTCATCCATTGGATCCATGCTTCATGAGGTATTAATAGGCTACAATAGGGACCATGAGGAGGAGTTGGATCTTGGCCACCCAATGGATTAAGCCCACATAAAGTCCAATCCATTAATGATAACCCAATCTACTAAAGGATTATCATTGATCTACCTCACCAACCCCCATAAGTTAATATGGGCTCCATATATTATATGTACATTTTTCTCCCCGTGTTTAAGATCTCGAATGTCCGTCGATTAATTAATTTACTGACCATTAATTAATAAACATCTAACTCTATGAGTAGTTCCACTCAACCTTTTCATCATGCCGGACCAAGTCCACCTGCAGGGATTACATGATGAACCTTATGAGCTCCTCAAGGGGACATCATCATCCTAATATATAGGACACGATTTTCTCCTATAATCAACGACACACCATATAAATAATATCATTTCCCAACTTACCGAGCCTATCGATTTAATCTATAAATCTTGCCCATTGGTAAATCAAAGAAATGAATACTAAGTATATGTACCTGTTATTATATCGGGATTAAGAGTATGTACAATATAATATCTGAGGTCTGATTCGATTATGTAGTCAGCAATAAATCGAATCACCTCTAAGTCGGTCCTGCTCAATACACACAAAGTGTACAAATGTGATTCTATGGTTAAGACAAACCAATACCAAATCACACTACAACCATACCAATGGTTTGTCCAAAGTCATCTCGGTTGTGAGCCTATACTTATACTTTACAAGGAGCCGATAACATGATCTACCGTGTGACACCACACACCATGTTATCTACAATGTAATGTATTAGACAATATGCATAATCATAACAATGATCATGTGATTCTTATTTCAAAATAAAGATGTTCATACAAAAGATAGACTTTTCAATATACATCCCAACAATCTCCCACTTCTACTAAAAGACTATGCTGTCCTCAAACTGCCATACATCTGATTCTCATTCCCTCAACATGCCTATCAAAAGCTTGTTGGTGCAATCGGCCCAGGTCACGATTGACCAGAACTCGAGTTTGACTCGAGTGATGTTTTGATGTTCGACAAAAATATATGACAATGTAAGTGTCAAGGTAAAGTTCAAGTCATGGGTACTTGGCATGGAAAGTCCAAGTGGAACACTTGGCATTTGGTAAAGTCCAAGTCTTGAGTACTTGGCATGAAAAGTCCAAGTGGGACACTTGGCACATGAAAAGTCCAAGCATGAGTCTTGGCAATGTAAAAGTCCAACATGGGTTGGCAAGGGAAAGTCCAAGTATGGTCTTGGCATTTGAGAAGTCTAAAATGGGTTGGCAAGGGAAAGTCCAAGCTTGAGTCTTGGCATGAGAAGTCCAAGGGGTTTGATATTTGCTGCGTAAAGTCCAAGCGGGAGTCTTGGCAGCATAAGTCCAATGGTTGGCGGCGTAAAGTCCAAGCGGAGTCTTGCCGGCGTAAGTCCAATGTGCCTTGGCGGTGTAGACACCGTTAGCATGACATAGCCGATGGAAGCACCTGACGGCTAGCACGATGGATGAACAAGTCATAGATGACTTGGAGGGATCCGAGAGGCGTGAGGCTGATGGAGGTGGCTAGAAGGCTTAGGTCTAGGCTAAGGGTGGTCTAGCAAGTATGGGGGCACTATACTTGGGCTAAAACCTCATGTTTGAGGTGTGCCAGTCGATTGGTGCCATGTGGCAGTCGACTGGACCGAGTCAACTAGGGTTTGACTACGGGGAGTGGCCTAGCGATCATTGCGGAGGATGGCAATCGTGATGATTCAGAGCATCGATTGCATGATCAGTCGACTGGTGCTCGGGAATTCGGCCACAGAGTGTAGTCTCACTCGACCGCTGGGACCAGCAGTCGAGTGAGGACACCATCAGTCGACTGATGGGTTTGATCAGTCGACTGATGGTAGATCCGTTGGACTTATCCAGCATGGATCTAGCCGTTGTCTCATGACAACTGTGGCATCAGTCGACTGATGGTCCCGAGCAGTCGACTAATCGACTTTTTCCAGCACAGGTTGAAGCTTTATAAGGAGCTCGTGATGGAGGATTTTGGCATGGTTCTTTGAGGCGATTTGGGGTGAGTTGCTGCTGCAATTCAGGGTCTCCAAGTGCTACTCGATCAACCTAGCGATCAAGCATTTGTAAAGTGTTTTTATTTACTAGTCTTGCTTTGTATTTCATTGTATTTGCTTGTAGCTTTTGATTATTGTTGTAATCATCTTGTACGAGGTTTCTCCGCCTCCGGATTGTTCCGAGAAGGAGTGTTTTATAGTGGTGTGTGATTGGCATCGCTAGGGTTCGTACGAACCCGATCCGTGGAGTAGGAACCGTGCGGTTCCGAACCACGTTAAACAATTGTGTTCGTGTGTGATTGTTTATTTCGTTATTGTATTATTTCTATTTCCGCTGCATACTAACGAAATTGTAGAGACGATCACGATCGAATTCCATCAACGAACGAACATGGGCTATTCACCCCCCTCTAGCCATTATAAAGATCCCAACAAGTGGTATCAGAGCCCGAGGCTCTTCTACGGATTAACAACCAAGAGAGCACGCTAGAGGAACAAGATGGAATTCAAGGAGAGATTGGGTGACGACATCAACGTTCCGCCTTCCTTCGACCGCGAACATTTCGCATATTGAAAAGGTAGAATGGAATATTTTCTAATGACGAATATAGAAAATTGGTTTGCCGTGATTGTAGGTTTTGATGCTCCGAGAGGAGAGAACGGCGAAATCCTCAAAATGAAGCGATGGACCGAGGAGCAACGCCAAAAATTCAAGACAACCGTTAAGGTAACAAATATGTTGATTAATTTGATACCTAACGATATTTTGTCTAGATTAGGAAGCTATAAGGATGCCAAGGAGTTGTGGAACAAGTTGGCCAAGTTCTACGACAATCCCGAATCGGTCCAAGAAGACTTGGAAGAGGAGGAGACCGAAGAGGAAGCTTCATCATCCTCACAAGAGAGTGGGGATTCGGAGGTTGATAGGGAATCAACTTCAATGGAAGAGGAGGTAAAGAATTGGAGGAGACCTCCACCTCTAGGATTGAGGGAGGAAGTTAGACCATCCACTTGCAAGAGTCAAGTCAAGAAGAAGCCTCTACTTCCGGTCAAGAGGAAGAGCAAGCTCGAGCTTCCGCCACCAAACACATCAATTTCTAATAAAAATCATATCATGTGTTTTGAGTGTAGGGAATTTGGGCATTACAAGAGAAAATGCCCAAAGAAGGTTAGGAAAGCTCCACCCAAGGATGTCGGTTCCCCAACATCTAAAGGCAAGGAGCACATCATATGCTTCAAGTGCAATTCAAAAGGACATTATAGGAATCAATGTTCTAGGGGGAGCAAAAAGACTAAAGAAGCAGCATCACAAGTAGGGGAAGCATCCAAGGCAAACCCTAAGGTATATTTCAATAATGCACCTTCCTTAGTTAATAGGAAAAAGCATGCTAGAAGTTTTAATTCTCTTGCTATTGTACATGAAAATCATGCTAGAAGTAATAGACATATTTGTTTAGGTGCTAAAAAGGTCCACTTAGGAAATAAGGAGAAATTTGGGACTAATGTCCCTAGAAAAACCTTACCTAGGGAATCAATTAGGAAAATAGGAGAACACCTAGGTATTAATCCCAAATGGACTAGGCATATGCCTAGGAAGACCCATGCCCAAGGATTAACTCAAAATTCAAAAATTGGGCAGTTAGAAAAGGAAAATCAAGTCTTGAGGTCAAGGCTTGAAAAGATGGAGAAGACCCTTGAAAAAATGCAAAATCAATTTCAAGGGTCAAGAGGTCAACATTTAGGGTCGAGAAGTCAAAGCCTAGGGTCTAATGGTCAAAAATCAAGACCTAGGAAACTAGATTCATCCAAGGGAAAACCTAAGCCCAAGGAAACCTATCACAGTGTTCCATTTGATTATGGAACACAAACTAGGTCTAGGAAGACCAAGGTCAATAGGGAAGTCATCCCTAGAGTTGACCAAGGGTTGTGTCTAGTGGCTAAGGTTTCTAGGAAACCTAGGGTGACCACTAAGAAGGTTGCAAGGGGAGTTATCCCTAGAGTCAACCTAGGTAAGACCAAAATGACCAAGGCTAATAAGCCTAGGAGGGTCATTAGGAAGGTATCTAGGGAGGTTATCCCTAAGGAATACCTAATTAACCCTAGGAGCTCAAATAGGTTTTGGGTTCCTAAGAGCGTGATTGATTCACGCTAGATGGGGTTAGGGTGTGCCAACCTTGATTGGATGGGTAGTTAACTCAACCATGATAAAGGTGGCACTTTAGGTTATTTTCAATGTTAGGGTCACCTTGGAAATACATTTGAGTCTTAATTCTAAAAGATTTTAGGATGTGCCAATATTATTTGAGAAGTTTGATAAAATGATCAAATTGGCACAATTTAGGTTTAGAGGTTGGTGTGTCATTTTGGGTTTTTGGCACACTTGGGAGAAAAGTAAAAATATGGAAAAATATGATGAATTATATCAAATGACAATTAATATTAATATTTAGGTATTATTATACCTATATACTTTATATGTCATGCTTTGTTTTCCATATAACATATCATGACATCATGCTTACGTTTATTCATTGTATATGTCATGTTCATGTTTTAGGATTAAGGTTTTAAATGTCATGTGTTTTTAGATTTTCTCATATGCCATGACATCATGATCATTGTCCATGCTTAATTATTGCTATCTTTATGCAATGATCATTTCATGCATTTAATTGATTAAAATTAAACTAAGGACAATGGCATGACTTGAAGTCCTATTTATAAGGGAATCAAGTAGGGTTGCCTAGGAAATGCATAAAACCCTAGATTAAATGAACCAAAACCCACATCTCACATCCAATTGACATGTATGTGTATTTATACACCCTAGATACATGTGAGATGCTAGGATATGAGTTAAGTTCAAGGTGCATAAGTTTTTGCATCTAGTTGAACCCAAACTCATCTTAACTCAACATGTGGATCATTAGGAAAGCTTGTGTACAAGTCATGTACATAGAGCCCAAGGAATATGATCCAAAATAGGGCTTTTGAAAACATTTTAAAATCATTTTGAAAAACCTTGGTGAAGTCCTTTTGATAGCAATCGCCATTGATGAGATTGATACAAAGTGAGCTTAAACTTCAAAGTTTGTAGTCACTTTTGGATTTTGTATCAATTTTACTATTTTATGGGTAAAATATTTTTCAAACATTTTTCACCCATTGTATTGGTCATAAGTATTATATGTAACAAATTTTGTGATTTTTCGATATACGTATAATTAGTTATGATTTTCCAAAACTCATTTCTGATAACTGAAAATCGAGATTTTCGAATCGATCGCTTCGGTGTCGATGATGATGGCGTGTCGGATCGATTTCTGAATCACTCGATTAATAGCCTGATTTCGGGATAGCCAAGGTTGTTTAACCCGATTTCAGCTGCGGTTAAAGTCCCTAACTACTCCTAACTCTAGGATATGCTTTGGGAAGCATGATGAAGGGTGAAAATTCATTGGATATGGATTAGGAGAGGTGTTTAGGGTTTGTATCAATTTTAAGGTGTTGGAGAGTTCAATGTTGAATTTCTAACCTTAATTTTGATGGCTTAGAGTTCCTATTGGCTTAGGGACTTCCCAAGGACATTGTTGGTGCAATGGTCAAGGGGGAGCAAGCCTTTAGGGGGAGGTATCCATCTTGGGATGATGAATGTGTTTTTCTCCTTGAAGAGGAGAAGTTATTGGAAGAGTATCATCAATTTGGGAAAATTGGGGGGTTTTTTTTATACCCAATTTGGAAATTGGGAGAGTGAATAGGATTGCCTCTCTTGAGTGATATGAGACTTATCACTAGGAAGATGGTAGGCATCCTAGGTATTTTTAGACCAAGGGGGAGATTGTAAGATCTCATTGGGACATGAGACATTGACCTCCTTGGAGAGAAGACCTTTTTGATGTTAGTCAAAAAGGAGGAGAATGTTTGGGGGAGAACATTTAAGATTACCAATCTGGGATAATTGGTAAGGGATTTTGAGTTAGTATTCTAACTCAATGATTTGTTTGGTTTTTGTCAAACATCAAAAAGGGGGAGATTGTTGGTGCAATCGGCCCAGGTCACGATTGACCAGGACTCGAGTTTGACTCGAGTGATGTTTTGATGTTCGAAAAAAATATATGACAATGTAAGTGTCAAGGTAAAGTTCAAGTCATGGGTACTTGGCATGGAAAGTCCAAGTGGAACATTTGGCATTTGGTAACTCCAAGTCTTGAGTACTTGGCATGAAAAGTCCAAGTGGGACACTTGGCACATGAAAAGTCCAAGCATGGGTCTTGGCAATGTAAAAGTCCAACATGGGTTGGCAAGGGAAAGTCCAAGCATGGTCTTGGCATTTGAGAAGTCCAACATGGGTTGGCAAGGGAAAGTCCAAGCTTGAGTCTTGGCATGAGAAGTCCAAGGGGTTTGATATTTGCTGCATAAAGTCCAAGCGGGAGTCTTGGCAACATAAGTCCAATGGTTGGCGGCGTAAAGTCCAAGCGGAGTCTTGGCGGCGTAAGTCCAATGTGTCTTGGCGGTGTAGACACCGTTAGCATGACATAGCCGATGGAAGCACTTGAAGGCTAGCGCGATGGATGAACAAGTCATGGATGACTTGGAGGGATCCGAGAGGCATGAGGCTGATGGAGGTGGCTAGAAGGCTTAGGTCTAGGCTAAGGGTGGTCTAGCAAGTATGGGGGCACCATACTTGGGCTAAAATCTCATGTTTGAGGTGTGCCAGTCGACTGGTGCCATGTGGCAGTCGACTGGATCGAGTCAACTAGGGTTTATTTGCGGGAGCCTAGCGATCGGCGCGATGATGGCCCGATGGAGGCAATGATCGGCCCGGATTGCATGATCGGTCGGCGTCTCGGGTGCTCGGGAATTCGACCACAGAGTGTAGTCTTACTCGACCGCTGGGACTAGCAGTCGAGTGAGGACACCATCAGTCGACTGATGGGTTTGATCAGTCGACTGATGGTAGATCCGTTGGACTTATCTAACGTGGATCTAGCCGTTGTCTCACGACAACAGTGGCATCAGTCGACTGATGATCCCGAGCAGTCGACTGATCGACTTTTTCCAGCACAGGTTGAATCTTTATAAGGAGCTCGTGATGGAGGATTTTGGCATGGTTCTTTGAGGCGATTTGGGGCGAATTGCTGCTGCAATTCAGGGTCTCCAAGTGCTACTCGATCAACCTAGCGATCAAGCATTCAAGAGCATTTGTAAAGTGTTTTTCTTTACTAGTCTTGCTTTGTATTTCATTGTATTTGCTTGTAGCTTTTGATTATTGTTGTAATCATCTTGTACGAGGTTTCTCCGCCTCTGGGTTGTTCCGAGAAGGAGTGTTTTATAGTGGTGTGTGATTGACATCGCTAGGGTTCGTACGAACCCGATCCGTGGAGTAGGAACCGTGCGGTTCCGAACCACGTTAAACAATTGTGTTTGTGTGTGATTGTTTATTTCGTTATTGTATTATTTCTATTTCCGCTGCGTACTAACAAAATTGTAGAGACGATCACGATCGAATTCCATCAACGAACGAACACGGGTTATTCACCCCCCCTCTAGCCATTACAAAGATCCCAACAAAGCTCTCACCAGAAGGGCCTTAGTGAAAGGATCTGCCAGGTTATCCTCCGATGCAATCTTGGCCACAACAACTTCTCCTCTCTTTACGATTTCTCGTATCAGGTGGTATTTGCGCTCTATGTGTTTACTTGCCTTATGGGCTCATGGTTCCTTCGAGTTTGCAACTGCACCACTATTATCACAATAAATTGTGATAGTTCTGGGCAAACCAGGAATCACATCCAAGTCCATCAAGAAGTTTCTGAGCCACACAACTTCTTTGGCCGCCTCAGAGGCCGCCACATACTCAGCTTCCATGGTGGAGTCCACCACGTATTTCTGCTTGACACTCCTTCATACAATGGCTCCACCCCCCAAAGTAAACACAAAACCTGAGGTAGACTTACTATTATCCCTATTTGATTGGAAGTCGGAATCCGTATAACCCACAGGGAGTAATTGGCCTGCATGGTAAACTAGCATATAATCCCTAGTCCTTCTCAGGTACTTTAATATATGCTTTACCACAGTCCAATGTCCCTGTCCTGGATTACTCTGATATCTGCTGACCATGCCCACGACAAAGAAGATATCTGATCTCGTACATAACATCGCATACATGAGGCTTCCTACTGCCGAAGCATAAGGAACCGCCTTCATTTTTCTATCTCCTCAGACGTTCTAGGATACATCTCCTTAGATAAAGGAACTCCATGCCTGAAAGGTAGAAAACCCTTCTTGGAGTTCTGCATGCTAAAACGATCCATAATGGTGTCTATGTATAAAGCTTGAGATAAGCACAACATCCTTTTCTTGTGATCCCTTATATCCTTGATCCCAAGGATGTGTCCCACTTCTCCCAAGTCCTTCATATCAAACTGTTTGGACAACCATACCCTTACGTCCGATAACACCTTAACATTGTTTCCAATTAACAAAATGTCATCTACGTATAGTACAAGAAATACCACTACGTTTTCGTCACATCTCTTGTATATACAAGACTCATCCGAACTTTGAATAAATCCATAAGATTGGATTACCTCATCAAAGCGGATGTTCCAAGACCTCAAAGCTTGCTTCAATCCATAAATGGACCGATTAAGCTTACACACAAGATGCTCTTTGCCCTTTGCAATGAATCCCTCTGGTTGCTTCATATAGATGTTTTCCTCAAGACTTCCATTAAGGAAAGCTGTCTTGACATCCATCGGGCACACCTCATAATCCATATGAGCTGCAATGCATAAGAGAATCCGGATAGGCTTAAGCATGGCCACCGGCGAAAAGGTTTCCTCATAATCGATACCCTCTTTCTGAGTATACCCCTTCGCAACAAGCCTCACTTTGAAGATCTCAACCTTCCCATCTATTCCTCTCTTTCTTTTGTAGATCCACTTGCATCCAATGGTTTTTATACCATCGGGTGGTTCTACTAGCTCCCAGACCTGATTTGAATCCATAGATTCAATCTCAGCATTCATTGCACTTTGCCAAGATAATGCATCTTTATCTTGGATTGCCTCATCATATGTCCAGGGATCATGTTCATGTTCACCAGGGACTAAATCAGAAGATTCTCCCAAGAACATGAATCTATCAAGGTGTCTCACAACCCTCCCACTATGACGAGGTATCTCCTATGTATCCTCTGTGACACGCGGTGCAGTGACTTGTGGTATATCCTCTTGTACCGGTGGTACTAAAGAAGTGACTTCCCCTTTCAATTCCTCCAGAACAATCTTACTCATGGGCTTGTGGTTCATCACATAGTCTTCCTCTAGAAATCTGGCGTTCGTGCTAACGATCACCCTCTGATCTCTAGGACTATGAAACAAACCACCTTTCGTTCCTCTAGGATAGCCAACGAACATGCGTACTTCTGTACGAGGTTCCAACTTACCAACATCTGCCTTCAGCACATGTGCTGGACTCCCCCAAATCTAAATATGTCTTAGACTAGGCTTTCGCCCAGTCCACAATTCTGTGGGAGTAGAAGACACTGATTTAGATGGAACCAAGTTCATAATATACACTGCCATATCTAGAGCATATCCCCAGAACGAATCTGGCAACTCAAAATAACTCATCATCGATCTAACCATCTCCATAAGAGTCCTATTCCTTCACTTTGCTACACCATTCTGCAGAGGTGTGCCAGGTGCAGACAATTAGGATTGAATCCCAACCTCTGATAAGTAATTCCTAAACTCTCCCAAGAGGTACTCACCACCATGATCAGATCATAGTGTCTTGATACTTTTACCTTGACGTTTCTCCACATCAGTCTTGAATTCTTTGAACTTGTCAAAGCATTCAGACTTGCGGCGCATCAAGTAAATGTATTCATATCTCGAATAATCATCTATAAAAGAGACGAAATACTCAAAACAACCTCTAGCCTGGATAGACATAGGACCACACAAATCAGAATGAACCAATTCTAACACATCTTTGGCTCTATACCCCTTGGCCTTAAAGGGCCTCTTGGTCATTTTCCCCTCCAAGCAAGATTTGCAGGTTGGAAAATCTTCCACACTAATGAACCCAGAGGTCCATTAGCTATCAACCTTTGAATTCTGCTTAGGTTAATATGACCAAGTCTTAGATGTCAATGATCTGTTTGGTTCATCTTCAAAGATTCTTTTCTCTTATTGGAATTAGAAGATGAGTTATTAACTTCTATTTGCATCGTGGGAGCTTTTGGTTCAAGTGTATACAAATTTCCTATCAATGCACCTGAATAGATAATCTCCCTATTCCTTTTTATAACAACTCTGTCATTAAAAGAAATAGAATATCCATCCATAAACAATTTAGAAATAAAAATTAAATTCTTTCTAAATAAAGGTACATAAAGGCAATTCTTAAGAACCAAAACTTTATTTTTCTCAAAAGATAAATAAACATCTCCCACTACAACAGCCACCACCTTCGTGGCATCGCCCAAGTACATGGTAATCTCCCCCTCAGTTAGTCGTCTGGTTTCCTGGAACCCCTGCAAAGTATTGCAGACATGATCAGTGGCTCCCGTATCTACACACCAGATGTCGGTAGATAACACCACTAAACATGTTTCAACAATTAGACCAAAAGATATACCTTTGTTCTGCTTGCGGTTGGGGCAGTCCTTCTTCCAGTGTCTAATCTGCTTACAAGTGAAGCACTTGCCTTTCGGCTTCTTCACTCCTCCCTAAGTTCCTCCCACCACCTTTGCCCCAGCTTGTTTCTTCTTCTTCTTGCCTTTCGGTATAGAAATAGAAACCTTTTGAGTCAACATGGCTTGCGCCTGAGTACTCTGACGAAATAGCCTCTCTGCCGCCTGGAGTTCTGTCAGAAGCTCTGCCAACGAATACAAACTCTTGTTCATGTTGTAGTGCAAGCGAAACTGCTCAAAACTCCTAGGTAGAGACTGAAGAATGATATCGACCTGGGTTTCCCCATCGATCTTAGCTCCGAGGTCTTCCAGCTCATTCAAATGAGCCATGATCTTGAGAACATGATCCCTCACGAGTGTTCCCTCAATCATGGTGGTCATCATCAAGTTCCTCATGGCTTCCTACCTAGCAGCCCGATTCTGGTGTCCGAAAAGTTTTTTGAGATTGAGCATCATGTCATAAGCAGTGGGCATGGCTTGATGCTGATGTTGTAGTACATTTGACATAGATGCCAAAATATAACACCGCGCTATCTCATCGGCCTTAATCCACTTCTTATAACTCTCCTTCTCCTTTTCCCCAGAATCATCTGCAGGCTTAGGAGGGCACTCTTCGAGGAGTACATATTTGTATTCCTCAGCAGTCAAGATAATGTCAAGATTCCTCTTCCAATCAACATAGTTGGGTCCAGTAAGATTATTTTCTTTTAGTATCACAGCAAGAGGGTTGAAAGTCATTTTGAAAGAAAACCTAAGAATCACATAGATCAAAATATTAGATTTCAAAAAATTATTGATTTCTCAAACAATAAAATTTTAAAATCAACCAACACCTCAAAACACCGAGAATATCGTATGCCACGATAGTGTGGACGTATACGAATTCCACATTTGTAAGAGGAGATTTTACCCATTAATTTTACTATCTTGTCAACCTAACTTTTTGACAAGTAAAATTAATAGTTGGTTCCTCTTTGGCCCCACAAATAAAAGCAGCGACTCCAATGGGGAGGATACTTATATTTGTATCTAAGTGTTCACAATTACTCGGTACCAATGTTGGGATGTATACTGAAAAGTCTATCTTTTGTATGAACATCTTTATTTTGAAATAAGAATTACATGATCATTGTTTGCATATTTTTATGGTTATGCATATTGTCTAATACATTACATTGTAGATAACATGGTGTGTGGTGTCACACGGGAGATCATGTTATCGGCTCCTTGTAAAGTATAAGTGTAGGCTCACAACCAAGATGGCTTTGGACAAACCATTGGTATGGTTGTAGTGTGATTTGGTATTGGTTTGTCTTGACCATAGAATCACACTAGTACACTTTGTGTGTATTGAGCAAGACCGACTTAGACGTGATTCGATTTATTGTTGACTACATAATCAAATCGGACCTCAGATATTATATTGTACATACTCTTAATCCCGATATAATAATGGGCACATATACTTAGTATTCATTTCTTTGATTTACCAATGGGCGAGATTTATAGATTAAATCGATAGGCTCGGTAAGTTTGAAAATAATATTATTTATATGGTGTGCCATTAATTATAGGAGAAAACTGTGTCCTATATATTAGGATGATGATGTCCCCTTGAGGAGCTCATAAGGATCATCATGTAAACCCTGCAGGTGGACTTGGTTCGGCATGATGAAAAGGTTGAGTGGTACTACTCATGGATTTAGATGTTAATTAATTAATGGTCAGTAAATTAATTAATCGATGGACATTCGAGATTTTAAACACGGGGAGAAAATGTACAAATAATATATGGAGCTCATATTAACTTATGGGGGTTGGTGAGGTAGATCAATGATAATCCTTTAGTGGATTGGATTATCATTAATAGATCGGAATTTATGTGGGCTTGATCCATTGGGTGGCCAAGATCCAACTCCTCCTCATGGTCCCTATTGTAGCCTATTAATACCTCATGAAGCCTAGATCCAATGGATGTAAACAAAACTCTAGATCCAAAGGTAGAGATTAAATCTTTAGATCCGATGGTTGAGATTAAATCTCTAGATCCGACGGTTGAGATTAAATCCCTAGAACCAATGGTGGAGATTAAAACAAAGTTTATCCCTAAACTCTATAAAAGGAGGCTTTAGGGTTGGCGTGGAGGAGAAGAATCAAAAGGGAGACTTGGAGTTGGCGGCAAGAAGCTTGGAGCTAGGGTTTGGAGTTGGCGACACCAAATAAGGAAACTTATTCCTTATCTTCTTCTTCCTCAAGGTGGCCAGCGTCCATACAACCCTTTCCAGCCCTTGTCCAACGTCCAAACCACTTCAATCCCTTCCCTTTGTCCAGTGGAAAGATTATAGCTTAAGGTCTTCCCTTGGAGCTTTTGGCCGGTATTCATCTTTCTCACCCTTTTCCTTGTTGGCCGGCGGCAAGCAACTTGCTTGTTGCTTGTTGGTTGATTAAAGGAAGGAGAAGAGTCTTGTTTCTATTCTTCCTCTTGCTCGGAACGAGCAAGGAAGGAAGATTGGTGATCTAGGAGCTTCAACTTTTGGTAGATCGTCGCCCACACGATGTCCGAAAGGAGGAAGGTCATACAATAGAAGATCGAGAGGTATATCACTTATCTATCTTCATGTGTAACATGTTTACATTTGTTTTTCAATTATATGAATGTTATATTCTGTTTTGTGGATAATATAACTTGGACCCCGAACATAAACACAAAAGTCGGCGATCCGTACATCGTCTATTCCATGGCTATTCGTAAAATAGAGGTTGGTCGCTTGAACAACAAGTTTGTTCAAGAGACTACTCTAATCGAATAGCACGACGATGACAAGGTTGATTGGGCAATCCCTCTTGTCAAGGATAATTTTTTTTATTCGGGGACGTAGAAGGGATCGACATGAACAAGTGACCGAGTTGAAGTGGGAAGCGAAGTTTCCTACCTTCAAGTGGTATCAGAGCCACGGTTTCCGGTTTTGTGTGTTTAGGATTCGGTTACTTTTATGCACTTTTCATATATTATATGTGTCAGATAATAGTACGATATGCGTAGGTTAACTCTTTGGTTGTAGGCATTGGATCCAACTATTATGGCCATATGTGTGTATGTGATTCTATGTGTGTAAATGTATATTTTGTTGAATCCTCGGGGTTGACGAGGCTAGTATTTGATTTTTTGTAAATTAGATACGACATTGTTTAGCCACTCTTTTTTATTTTAGTTTACTTTCGATCTAGATTTAATGTACACTCCCTCGAGGAGTATAGGATCGATGGATGTAAATTAAAATAAATTTTAGTCTCGGCTCGAATCTCCGGATGGCTCGTACATGGCGTAGGAGGAGCGGACGAGATGGCGATACGATGGAAGACATATTGAAGACAAAAGCCATAATAGTTGGAAAATAATTATTTTTCATATTTATTGCTTATTGTTTGATATGCATGTCGTAGGCTATAAAATTCCTCAATTTCAAATTACTAAGTGGGAGAGGGAAATTTTTATAAATTCCCACGGCCTCCATTACGATTTGACAAGTGATGCAAACAAACTTGCGCGTCGGCTCTGAGTGCCTTCCTCCCCATCGGATGAGTTTGTTTGCGGATCACAAGGTCGAATATGGTTATAGGAAATTATTAAGGAGTGTGTGTACTTCCCCATCGGAAGGCACATAACCCGAGATAATTACCTTGGTACCGAGTAATGGTGAACACTTAGATACAAATATAAGTATCCTCCCCATCGGAGTCACTGCTTTTATTTGTAGGGCCAAAGAGGAACCAACTATTAATTTTACTTGTCAAAAAGTTAGGTTGACAAGATAGTAAAATTAATGGGTAAAACCTCCTCTTACAAATGTAAAATTGTATACGTCCACACTATCGTGGCATACGATATTCTCGGTGTTTTGAGGTGTTGGTTGATTTTAAAATTTTATTGTTTGAGGAATCAATATTTTTGAAATCTAATGTTTTGATCTATGTGATTCTTAGGTTTTCTTTCAAAATGACTTTCAACCCTTGTTGTGATCTTGAAAGAGAATAAACTTCTTGGACCCAACTATGTTGATTGGAAGAGGAATCTAGACATTGTCTTGGCTATGAGGAATACAAATATGTACTCCTCGAAGAGTGCCCTCTTAAGCCTGGAGATGATTCTGGGGAAAAGGAGAAAGAGAGTTATAAGAAGTGGATTAAGGCCGATGAGATGACGCGGTGTTACATTTTGGCATCTATGTCAAATGTACTGCAACATCAACATTACGCCATGCCCACTGCTTATGACATGATGCTTAATCTCAAAGAGCTTTTTGGACACGAGAATCAGGTGCTGGCGAGAAGCCATGAGAAACTTGATAATGACCACCATGATCGAGGGAACACCCGTGAGGGATCATGTTCTCAAGATCATGGCTCATTTAAATGAGTTGGAAGTCCTCGGAGCTGAGATCGATGGAGAAACCCAGGTCGATATCATTCTCCAGTCTCTATCTAGGAGTTTTAAGCAGTTTCTCCTGAACTACAACATGAACAAGAGGTTGTATTCGTTGGTAGAGCTTCTACGTGAACTCGAGGCGTAGAGGGCTATTTATTCGTCAGTGCTCGAGCATGCCATGGTGACCCAAAGGTTTCTACTTATAAGCCGAAAGGCAAGAAGAAGAAGAAACAAGCTGGGGCTAAGGCGGTGGGAGTAACTCAGGGAGGAGTGAAGAAGCCGAAAGGCAAGTGCTTCACTTGTAAGCGGTGGACACTAGAAGAAGGCGCCCCAACGCGAAGCGAACAAAGGTATATCTTTTGGTCTAGTCATTGAAACATGTTTAAGCGGTGTTATCTCTATCGACACACGGTGTGTAGATACAGCCAGCGATCATGTCTGCAATACTTTGCGGGGGTTCCGAAACCAGACGACTAGTAGAGGAGATTATCGTATGCTTAGGCGATGCCCGAAGGTGGTTGCGATGGGAGGCGTTTATTTATCTTTTGAGAAAAATAAAGTTTTGGTTTTTAAGAATTGCCTTTATGTACCTTTATTTAGAAAGAATTTAATTTCAGTTTCTAAATTATTTATGGATGGATATTCTATTTCTTTTAATGACAGAGTTGTTATAAAAAGGAATAGGAAGATTATCTATTCAAATGCATTGATAGGAAATTTATATACACTAGAACCAAAAGCTCCCACGATGCAAATAGAAGTTAATAACTCATCTTCTAATTCCAATAAGAGAAAAGAACCTTCGAAGATGAACCAAACATATCTTTGGCATCTTAGGCTTGGTCATATTAACCTAAGCAGAATTCAAAGATTGATAGTTGATGGACCTCTGTGATCATTAATGGTGGAGGATTTCCCAACCTGCGAATCTTGCTTGGAGGGAAAAATTACCAAGAGGCCTTTTAAGGCTAAGGGGTATAGAGCCAAAGATGTGTTAGAATTGATTCATTCTAATTTGTGTGGTCCTATGTCTATCCAGGCTAGAGGTTGTTTTGAGTATTTCGTCTCTTTTATAGACGATTATTCGAGATATTGATACATTTACTTGATGCACCATAAGTCTGAATGCTTTGACAAGTTCAAAGAATTCAAGGCTAATATGGAGAAATGTCAAGGTAAAAGTATCAAGACACTACGATCTGATCGTGGTGGTGAGTACCTCTTGGGAGAGTTTAGGAATTACTTATCAGAGGCTGGGATTTAATCCCAATTGTCTGCACCTGGCACACCCCAGCAGAATGGTGTAGTAGAGTGAAGGAATAGGACTCTTATGGAGATGGTTAGATCGATGATGAGTTATTCTGAGTTGCCAGATTCGTTCTGGGGATATGCTCTAGATACAGCGGTGTACATTCTGAACTTGGTTCCATCTAAATCAGTGCCTTCCACTCCCACAGAATTGTGGACTGGGCGAAAGCCTAGTCTAAGACATATTCAGATATGGGGGAGTCCAGCATATGTGATGAAGGTAGATGCTGGTAAGTTGGAACCTCGTACAGAAGTACACATGTTCATTGGCTATCCTAGAGGAACGAAAGGTGGTTTGTTTTATAGTCCTAGAGATCAGAGGGTGATCGTTAGCACGAACACTAGATTTCTAGAGGAAGACTATGTGATGAACCACAAGCCCATGAGTAAAATTGTTCTGGAGGAAATAAAAGGGGAAGTCACTTCTTCGGTACAAGAGGATATACCATAAGTCACTGCACCGTATGTCACAGAGGATACACAGGTGATACCTCATCGTAGTGGGAGGGTTGTGAGACAGCCTGATAGATTCATGTCCTTGGGAGAATTTTCTGATTTGATCCCTGGCGAACATGAATCTGATCCCTGGACATATGACGAGGCAATCCAAGATAAAGATGCAGTATCTTGGTGAAGTGCAATGAATGCTGAGATTGAATCTATGGATTCAAATCAGTTCTGGGAGCTAGTAGAACCACCCGATGGTGTAAAAATCATTAGATGCAATTGGATCTACAAAAAAAAGAGAGGAATAGATGGGAAGGTTGAGACCTTCAAAGTGAGGCTTGTTGCGAAGGGGTATACTCAGAAAGAGGGTATCGATTATGAGGAGACCTTTTCGCTAATAGCCATGCTTAAGTCTATTCAGATTCACTTATGCATTGCAGCTAATATGGATTATGAGGTGTGGCAGATGGATGTCAAGATAGCTTTCCTTAATGGAAGTCTTGAGGAAAACATCTATATGAAGCAACCAGAGGGATTCATTGCGAAGGGCAAAGAGCATCTTGTATGTAAGCTTAATCGGTCCATTTATGGATTGAAGCAAGATTCGAGGTCTTGGAACATCCGATTTGATGAAGTAATCTAGTCTTATGGATTTATTTAAAGTCCGGATGAGTCTTGTGTATACAAGAGATGTGACGAAAATGTAGTGGTATTTCTTGTACTATACGTAGATGACATTTTATTGATTGGCAACAATATCAAGGTGTTATCGGATGTAAGGGTATGAAGGACTTGGGAGAAGTGGGACACATCCTTGGGATCAAGGTTATAAGGGATCGCAGGAAAAGGATGTTGTGCTTATCCCAAGCTTCATACATAGACACGATTATGGATCGTTTTAGCATGCAGAACTCCAAGAAGGGTTTTCTACCTTTCAGACATAGAGTTCCTTTATCTAAGGAGATGTGTCCTCGAACATCTGAGGAGATAGAGGAGATGAAGGCGGTTCCTTATGCTTCGGCGGTAGGAAGCCTCATGTATGCGATGCTATGTACGAGACCAGATATTTGCTTTGCCGTGGGCATGGTCAGTAGATATCAGAGTAATCTAGGACAGGGACATTAGACTGTGGTAAAGCATATATTAAAGTACCTGAGAAGGACAAGGGATTATATGCTAGTTTACCAGGCAGACCAATTACTCCCTGTGGGTTATACAGATTCTGACTTCCAATCAGATAGGGATAACAGTAAGTCTACCTCAGGTTTTGTGTTTACTTTGGGAGGTGGAGCCATTGTATGAAGGAGTGTCAAGCAGAAATGCGTGGTGGACTCCACCATGGAAGCTGAGTATGTGGTAGCCTCAGAGGCAGGCAAAGAAGCTGTGTGGCTCAGGAACTTCCTGATGGACTTGGATGTGATTGCTGGATTGCCCAGAACTATCACAATTTATTGTGATAATAGTGGTGCAGTTGCAAACTCGACTGAACCATGAGCCCATAAGGCAAGTAAACACATAGAGCGCAAGTACCACCTGATACGAGAAATCGTAAAGAGAGGAGAAGTTGCTGTGGCCAAGATTGCATCGGAGGATAACATGGCAGATCCTTTCACTAAGGCCCTTCCAGCGAGAGCTTTTGATAGGCATGTGGAGGGAATGGGGATCAGATGTATGGCAGTTTGAGGACATCATATTCTTTTAGTATAAGTGGGAGATTGTTGGGATGTATACTGAAAAGTCAATCTTTTGTATGAACATCTTTATTTTGAAATAAGAATGACATGATCATTGTTTGCATATTTTTATGGTTATGCATATTGTCTAATACATTACATTGTAGATAACATGGTGTGTGGTATCACACGGAAGATCATGTTATCGGCTCCTTGTAAAGTATAAGTGTAGACTTACAACCAAGATGGCTTTGGACAAACCATTGGTATGGTTGTAGTGTGATTTGGTATTGGTTTATCTTGACCATAGAATCACACTAGTACACTTTGTGTGTATTGAGTAGGACCGACTTAGAGGTGATTCGATTTATTGCTGACTACATAATCGAATCGGACCTCAGATATTATATTGTACATACTCTTAATCTCGATATAATAACGGGCACATATACTTAGTATTCATTTCTTTGATTTACCAATGGGCGAGATTTATAGATTAAATCGATAGACTCGGTAAGTTAGGAAATTATATTATTTATATGGTGTGCCATTGATTATAGGAGGAAACCGTGTCCTATATATTAGGATGATGATGTCCCCTTGAGGAGCTCATAAGGATCATCATGTAAACCCTGCAAGTGGACTTGGTCCGGCATGATGAAAAGGTTGAGTGGTACTACTCATGGATTTAGATGTTGATTAATTAATGGTCAGTAAATTAATTAATCGACGGACATTCGAGATCTTAAACACGGGGAGAAAATGTACAAATAATATATGGAGCCCATATTAACTTATGGGGGATGATGAGGTAGATCAATGATAATCCTTTAGTGGATTGGATTATCATTAATGGATCGGACTTTATGTGGGCTTGATCCATTGGGTGGCCAAGATTCAACTCCTCCTCATGGTCCCTATTGTAGCCTATTAATACCTCATGAAGCCTAGATCCAATGGATGGAAACAAAACTCTAGATTCAAAGGTAGAGATTAAATCTCTAGATCCAGAACGGTTGAGATTAAATCTCTAGATCCGTTGAGATTAAATCCTAGAACCAATGGTGGAGATTAAAATAAGGCTTATCCTAAACTCTATAAAGGAGAGGCTTTAGGGTTGGCGTGGGAGTGAATAAGAATAGGATTGGGTTGTGGCGAGAGCTTGAGCTAGGGTTTGGAGTTGGCGGCACCAAATAAGGAAACTTATTCCTTATCTTCTTCTTCCTCAAAGGTGGCAGCGCCCATACAGCTTTCCAACCCTTGGCAGCGTCAAAACCATACTTCTCTCTTCTCCTTTGGCGGTGGAAACAAGGCTTAAGGTCTTCCTTGGAGCTTTTGGCGTCATCTTTCTCCTTCTCCTTGTTGGCGTGACAACAATTTCACTTGTTGCTTGTTGGTTGGCTAAAGGAAGGAGAAGAGTCTTGTTCTATTCTTCCTCTTGCTTGGAAGCGAGCAAGGAAGGAAGATTGGTGATCTAGGAGCTTGACTTTTGGTAGATCGTCGCCCTACGGCGTCAGAAGGAGGAAGGTCATCTGATAGAAGATCGAGAGGTATATCACTTATCTATCTTCATGTGTAACATGTTTATATTTGTTTTTCAATTATATGAACCCGAACATAAACACAAAAGCCGGCGATCCGTACATCGTCTATTCTGCAGTTATTCGTAAAATAGAGGTTGGTCGCTTGACAACAAGTTTGTTCAAGAGACTACTCTAATCGAATAGCACGACGATGACAAGGTTGCTTGGGCAATCCCTCTTGTCAAGGATAATTTTTTTTTATCTGGGGACATAGAAGGGATCGCCATGAACAAGCGACCGAGTTGAAGTGGGAAGCAAAGTTTCCTACCTTCAACCAAGGTAATTATCTCGGGTTATGTGCCTTCCGATGGGGAAGTACACACGCTTCTTAATAATTTCTATAACCATATTCGACCTTGTGATCCGCAAAAAAACTCATCCGATGGGGAGGAAGACACTCAGAGCCGACGCGCAAGTTTGTTTGCATCACATGTCAAATCATAATGGAGGCCGTGGGAATTTATAAAAATATCCCTCTCCCACTTAGTAATTTAAAATTGAGGAATTTTCTAGCCTACGACATGCATATCAAATAATAAGCAATAAACATGAAAAATAAATATTTTCCAACTATTATGGCTTTTGTCTTCAATATGTCTCCCGTTGTATCGCCATCTCGTCCGCTCCTCCCTACGCCATGTACGAGCCATCTGGAGATCCGAGCCGAGACTAAAAACTATTTTAATTTACATCCATCGATCCTATACTCCACGAGGGAGTGTACATGAAATCTAGATCGAAAGTAAACTAAAATAAAAGGAGTGGCTAAACAATGCCGTATCTAATTACAAACATTAAATACTGGCCTCGTCAACCTCGAGGATTCAACAAATATACAATTACACACATACAATCACATACACACATATGGCCATATGCTGCAGCAACCAAAAAGTTAACCTACGCACATCCTACTATTATCCGACACATATAATATATGAAAAGTGCATAAAAGTAATCGAATCCTAAACACACAAAACCGAAAACCATGGCTCTGATACCACTTGAAGGGTTTTTTCCCCGGAACCGAAGCTCTGATACCACTTTAAGGTAGGAAACTTCGCTTCCCACTTCAACTCGGTCTCTTGTTCATGGCGATCCCATCGATGTCCCCGGATTAAAAAAAAATTAATCCTAGACAAAAGGGATTATCCAAGCAACCGTTTCATCGTTGTGATATTCGATTAGAGTAGTCACTTGAACAAACTTATTGTTCAAGCCACCAACCTCTATTCTACGAATAGACGATGTACGGATCACCGGCTTTTGTGTTTATATTTGGGGTCCAAGTTATTTTATCCATAAAAACAGAATACTACATGCATATATAATTGAAAAACAATTATAGACATGTTACAAAAGAAAATAGACAATCGATATACCTCTCAATCTTCTATTGTATATCCTTCCTCCTTTTGGACGTCGTGTGGGCGACGATCTACCAAAAGTTGAAGCTCCTAGATCACTAATCTTCCATCCTTGCTCGCTCCAAACAAGAGGAAGTATAGAAACAAGACCCTTCTCCTTCCTTTAGCCAACCAACAAGCACCAACCTAGATACTTGCCGCTGGCCAACAAGGAAAAGGGATGAGAAAGATGGATACCGGCCAGAAGCTCCAAGGGAAGACCTTAAGCTATGTTTCCACCAGCCAAGGAGAAGAGGATGAAGGGGTTTGGATGCCGGCAAAGGAGGGGAAAGGCTGGTTTGGGCGCCGGCCAACAACAAGAAGAAAAGAAAAGGAAAACCTTTCCTTATTTGTGGCCGCCTACACCCCAAACCCTAATCGCCCAAGCTTGTCGCCCCTTAAACCTAATTCTTCTTCTATATCCTTTGTCGTCCACCCTTAAGCACCCTTATATAGAGTTAGGCCTAAGCCTCCTTTAATCTCCACCATCGGTTCTAGGGATTTAATCTCAACCGTCGGATCTAGAGATTTAATCTCAACCGTTGGATCTAGAGATTTAATCTCTACCATTGGATCTAGAGTTTTGTTTTCATCCATTGGATCCAAGATTCATGAGGTATTAATAGGCTACAATAGGGACCATGAGGAGGAGTTGGATCTTGGCCACCCAATGGATCAATCCCACATAAAGTCCGATCCATTAATGATAATTCAATCCACTAAAGGATTATCATTGATCTACCTCACCAACCCCCATAAGTTAATATGGGCTCCATATATTATATGTACATTTTTCTCCCCGTGTTTAAGATCTCGAATGTCCATCGATTAATTAATTTACTGACCATTAATTAATCAACATCTAACTCCATGAGTAGTACCACTCAACCTTTTCATCATGCCAGACCAAGTCCACCTGCAGGGTTTACATAATGAACCTTATGAGCTCCTCAAGGGGACATCATCATTCTAATATATAGGACACGGTTTCCTTCTATAATCAACGACACACCATATAAATAATATCATTTCCCAACTTACCGAGCCTATCGATTTAATCTATAAATCTCGCCCATTGGTAAATCAAAGAAATGAATACTAAGTATATGTACCCGTTATTATATCGGGATTAAGAGTATGTACAATATAATATCTGAGGTTCGATTTGATTATGTAGTCAGCAATAAATCGAATCACCTCTAACTCGGTCCTGCTCAATACACACAAAGTATACTAGTGTGATTCTATGGTCAAGACAAACCAATACCAAATCACACTACAACCATACTAATGGTTTGTCCAAAGTCATCTCGGTTGTGAGCCTATACTTATACTTTACAAGGAGCCGATAACATGATCTCCCGTGTGACACCACACACCATGTTATCTACAATGTAATGTATTAGCCAATATGCATAACCATAAATATGCAAACAATGATCATGTGATTCTTATTTCAAAATAAAGATGTTCATACAAAAGATAGACTTTTCAGTATACATCCCAACATAAAGTTGAGTCGTTGCTTAAGGATATTACAATCCTTAAGCATAAGGCAACCCTAACCTCTTCAACTAGTTGTGTTCAAGAGGAAAACTCAACTCAAGTCAAAAAGCTTGAGGAAAAGAATTCTTTCTTGAAAGGGCAAGTTCAATAGCTTAGGACATCATTGGAAATGTTCACGTTGGGTTCCAAGGGTCTTGACCTAATCCTTGGATCCTGTACAACAAGGTCAGACTTGAGTTTAGAGCAACAAATAGATCATATATATCACTTGTCAATCGTAATAGTAGAAGAATCCAATCATGGGTCCCTAAGACCAGTTTAACATCGCAAATAGGTTTGACTAAGTATTGGGTTCCCAAAGATCAAATCCACTATGTGAATAAACCGTATCGATTCAATGATCTAGGGGGAACCAATACTAAATTTGTGTGCTCAAGTACCTGATTAATTTAGTTTTGCATGCCTAATTAGTTATTAGTTGTTTAATTTAGAATGGACTAGATAAGAAACAAAGTAGTTAAACTTAAACAACCTAGTACTAAGACGAAGTGAACTGATAGTAAATTAAGGAAGCTCTTCAAAGTGCATGTCTAGGAAGTGGTCAAAACGATATCCAAGAAGGCCATATATATGCCTCGCCATTACCTGGTGTACTACGTTAAGTGAAACTAACTGAAGCTAACTCACTTAGTCTTTAATTAGTTAGACAAAAAGTTAGTTTGAAGCAGGTCTAGTATTTAATTCCTTAATCAATTTTGCCTAAGGAAATGGTCCATCTGATATCCAAGAAGACCATATGCCTCACCACTAACTGGAAATTGATTTTTAAAATTTACTAAACTAGCCCAAGCTAAACTTGAATCTAACACAAGTTTAAACACTTTTAATTTTCATTAAAATTTAACTAAGTAAAAATGATCTTCATCTCATAATTCATATAAGGTTAACATGATTGATCATGTAGAGAGGGTGAGATGAAACTTAGGATAAAAACTTCTAAACCGATTTAAAATTCCAATATCCGATCCAACTACTTTATGTGTGGGATCAATGGATGTTAGACAGTGAGTGCTCCAGACATATGACCGGAGACCAACTGAAGTTTACAAAGTTGAGATTCAAAAACTTAGGATCGGTAGCTTTCGAAAACAATGATAAACTCAGAATTATCGGATCAGGTGATATTGAAATAAACTCAAACTTTATAATACGCAAAGTCTTATTGGTAGAGAATTTTGAGTTTAATCTTCTAAGTGTTAGCCAATTGTGTGATACTAGTTATAAAGTTATTTTTTCACCAAATGAATGTCTAATTAAGAATAATGATTGCTTAAAAACCATACTTAGGGGAATTAGAAATAATAATATTTATATAATAAATATACCCAACTCCTCAACTAAGTGTCTAATGACATGGCAAGAGGAATCATGGTTATGGCACATGCAACTGGACCACTCTCATCTAAGACTTATATATAAAATAAGTCATAATGGTCTAGTTAGAGGTCTACCTAAACTAGGTAACTTAGATAATAAAATTTATGATGCATGTCAACAAGGAAAATAAATTAAAACTTCACATAAATTGACTAATCAAGAGAGAGCTAAAGATGTACTTGAGCTCCTACACTTGGGCCTATTTAACTCACATGGAGTTAAGTCACTAAATGAGAGTCAATATTGTTTAGTAATAATAGATGACTATTCTAGGTTTACTTGGGTAAAATTCTTAAAACATAAAAATTAAATCTTTGATCAATTTACCAATCTATGCAAGTTATTAGAAAATGAAAAGAATCTTTAGATATATAAAAGGAACTATCAAAGTAGGAATGTGGTACCCTAGGTCTAGTAATTTTGAACTAATCACGTACTCAGACTCAGATTACGCCAGTTGTAAGCTTGATAGGAAAAGTACGAGTGGTAGCTATCAATTTCTAGGTCCAAATTTAGTTAGCTGGTATAGTAGAAAATAATATTGTGTTGCTTTGTCTACTACCGAAGAAAAATACGTAGCAATAGGGGAGTGTGTAGCTCAACTTCTTTGGATGAAACACACTTTAAATGACTTTCAACTAAACTTTAAGGACACTAAAGTCATGATAAATAACATTAGTTCATTCAACCTGACTAAAAATCCTATGCATCATTTAATAACTAAACACATAGAAGTTAAACACCAATTTGTTAGGGAATATGTAACCAATGGTGAAATTAAACTTGAATATGTGGAATCTAAATTGAACCTAACTGACATATTCACCAAACCTCTACCTGAATCTGAATTTAGTTTACTTAGAAGGAAATTAGGAATGTGCTTAGTAGAGTAGGAATTGCTCTTATTATCTATCTATCTCTTATTTTGTTTTGGAACTAGCATAGAACTTACCTTAGAAATTATGGGCCCATAGATAATTAAGGAGTCAATGCATCTCACAACACTTAGGTTTAACCTGGTTGTGTACTGAGCCATGTAGATTGACATGAGATGTTAGGACCTTAATCCTAATTCTAGATGTAGACTAAGTGCATTGACATGAATCATGGAGTATAATTAATAAACTAATCACATAAGTGACTAACCCCGACCAAGAGTTAATGATTATCTAATATCAATTGAGTCAAAAGGGAGTTGGACATTTTCTTAAGGGCAATTTATTAGATAGTTTATATTGAAAATATTATTTTACAAAAATGACACATGCTTGGATTCATAAAGGTATTTAGTTACTTCATTTCTTTTATCATTTGAACAAGTGAAAATGAACTTATATTGCATTTTAAAAAAGTTAAAGATGGTTTGAAATTTCACAACTTCAAAATTTTTCTAACTTTAAGTATATGGTTAACATTAACCTTGAAAATGAACTCCTCATAACATTCTTTTTGATATATGTCAAAGGGAGAGAGATACAAGTTAAATAGGTTTAAATTAACTTTAATTTGTTTTTCAAAACTCACCAAGTGTTAAGGGGGAGGTAACTTTAAGGGGGAGGTTTTGAAAAATATTTGATTGATGCTTACTATTTACTTAGCTTTGAAATCGTGTTGTCATAGATAAAAAAGGGAGAGATTGTTAGTGAAGGGGCACCAGATAATTGAACTTGAGTTTTAATAATGGCAAAGGTTCAAAGTTAAGTTATATTTCTATCTAATTTGCTATGTTAAGTGTGTCGAACTTGAGTAATCTTAGCTAAGCTCAAAGACACCAGGAGGAATGGTGGTCAATGATCATATGCTAAGAAACATGACAAATGGCCAAAAGGTAAAGCAAGGTAAGCTTTGGGTGAGGAGTGATGGTAAGGTCACTTCCTTAGTAAGGGGACAACTCTAGGTGTTGATTCGTCTAAGCTTCCAGAGGAAGGTCGAAGTTGAGATCGAACGGTCAAAAGGACAGTGGCTATTAATATACTTGAAGATATTGTGCTAATCTTGTAATGTAGATAAAGGACTAAAGAAGCACAAAGCACATTTGACAAGCACCATTCATCAGTCAACTGATGCCAGGTTATATGGTCCAGTCGAGTCAGCTTCTCAACACAATCGACTGGTTTAGTCAACTATTTGTAAGTGGTAGTCGACTAATGTCTCTGAATCATCCCAAAGCACATAGTCAAAGAGTTATCGGTCAAAGCTTCCACCTCATGATAAGATCCACGAAATTGGGATCTAGATCTAGACTCATTCTAATGCTCAAGCCTATAAAAGAAGGCTCTATGACAAACCCTAAAAGCTAATTTTTCTAAGTGATTTTTCTTTTTCAACTCTCAAGCTCTCACAAGTTCTCAAGCAACCATTCCCATGCACCCAATGAAGCTTCATCTTTACTTTACTTGTGTTGGTAATTTTTGCTGCTTGTTTTATTTCTTCTTCGTACTTAATTTGTATTGGGACCCGTAAGGTTGTTATGGCCCATTTCATTCTAATTGTAATAACCACATCTCATATCTCGAACGAGGAAGAGAGTACTTATATGAATTTCCCTTACGAAAGCGATCGAAGATCGCACGGGCCTTGGACTAGAAACCATTTGGTTGTGAACCAAGTAAAAGCTCCTTGTGTTCTTGTGTGTCCTTCTCGTGTTTGTGTCTTTTACTTTCCACTATGAACTTTGTTTTTAAATATGAAAAGAAAGAAAGTTTTTAATACGCTATTCACCCCCCTCCCCCCTCTAGCATGTTCTTGGTCCTACACAAGTTACTTGAATGGTACATTAAAATAAACTTAGAACTCGTTAGATGATAATGAGGAATCACGAGGGAAGATAATGTACAAGTCACATGCATTGAGTCCATTGACCATGATTCAATATAAGATTTTGAAAATATTTTAAGATCATTTTGAAAAACCTTAGTGAAGTCTATCTTTTGATAGCAATCACCATTGATAATATTGACACAAAGTTAGATAAAACATTGAAAGGTTTCAATGCTTTTGAACTTTGTATCAATATTCAAAATAATGGGTATTTTCATATAAAATTATTTTTCACCCATAATGTTTGACATAAGTATTATACATATGAAATTTCAAGATTTTTAGAAAAACATATAATTACCTATGATTTTTCAAAACTCAATCTGAAAACTATTTTCTGCAAATTGCAAAAACCAGTTGACTGTTGCTTGGATCAGTCGACTGGTGGTGGTTCAATCGACTGATATCTAATTTCAGTCGACTGTCATGTCTAATTTTGGTTGAATAAGGTGTGTTTAGCTAATTATCTGCACCCCTAAGGACCTTAATCACTTCTAACCATATGATATGCTTAGAGAAGCATTGGAATGGTGAAATTATCATTAAAAATGATTAGAAGCATTAGTTAGAGTGGAGTATCAAATTTTAAGGGAGGCTAAAGTTCAAGTTTGAATTTTTACCCTTATTTTAAGGGAGCATTAGTTAGACTTATGAACTCTCCAAGGACATTGTTGGTGAAATGGTCAAGGGGGAGTAAACCTTTAGGGGGAGTTTTATCCATCAAGGGATGATGAATGTTTTTTTTTTATGGGGGAGAATGAGGATTGCCTCTCATTTAGTGATAAAGGTTGTATCGCTAAGGAAGAGTGAAGGCATCCAAGATGATTTTGGACTAAGGGAGAGAATGTGGGATCTCATTTGGAGATGAGACATTGAAAGCCTTGGTAGGATTTTCGATGTATGCCAAAGGGGGAGAAGTGAGGGTTTAAGTTAGGTAAAACTTCATTATGTTTTGTCATAAGAAGAGTTAAGTTGGATTTATGGGACAACCTAACTTAAATGTATTGTCAAAAATCAAAAAGGGGGAGATTGTTGATGCGCAATCAACCCAGATCACGATTGACCAAATTCGAGTGAGACCTGAGTAGGATTTTGATAATTAATAATGGGTTGACAATGGATTTGACCATTGTTTGACAATATGGTTTGACCATATGTTGACCATATGACAAGTGGATATTTGGGATATCTAAGGTCATATGGGAGAGATTATTAAGAGGCGATTGTTGGGGCAATTGACCTCAGGTCAAGGGTGACCTTAGGTCATGTGGAAGTCCAAGTTTGGAGACTTGGCAAGAAAAGTCCAAGTTTGGATTCTTAGCAATGGAGAAGTACAAGTATAGATATTTGGCAAAGAAAAGTCCAAGGGTGTAGTCTTGGCCACGTAGGTTTAAGTGTGTAGTCTTGGCAGTGAAAGTCCAAACATTAAGGCTTGGCAATGGAGAAGTTATGGAGGCATGACCTCTTGGAAAAGGAGATCCAATTGGCATGACATAGTCGATGGAAGCACCTGAAGGCTAACTTGAAGGGTGAAGGAGTTGTGGAGGACTCGAATGGACCTTGAGAGCATGAGGCTGATGTAGGTGGCTAGAAGGCTTAGGTCTAGGCTAAGGGTACCCCGAAGGCATGACATAGCCGATGGAGGCACCTGAAGGCTAACGCGAAGGTTGAATGAGTCGTGGAGGACTTGGACGGACCCTAAGGGTGTGAGGCTGATGGAAGTGGCTATAAGAATTAAGTCTAGGCCAAGGGTGATCGATCAAGTATGAGGGGATCATACTTGGATTAAACCTCATGATTGAGGTTTACCAATTGACTGGGACCTTGGACTAGTCGACTGACCGAGTGCACAACACTAGGGACCTCAGCTGACTCATGGTAGTCAATTGGGATTATGACCCAGTTGGCTAGTCGAGTAGTCGACTGAGGCTCAACTACGTGAGTTGTTCTCTGAAAGTCGATTGGTGGATTACACAAGTCGATTGCTATGTAGGGCAGTCGAGTGGCCTATGTTGACACGAGTGTAGGGACCGTTGGTGACCGCTAGAGGGGGTGAATAGCATTTCGTTGATGATGGAATTCATTCACGTGTTTGCTACAATTTGATTAGTATGCAGCAGAAATAATAGAAAGACATAAACAAAAACACAAGCACACAATTACACAATCGGTATAACGTGGTTCGAAATCTCAAGGTTCCTACTCCATGGGTTAGGCTTGAATGAGCCCTAGAGATGTCGAACACCACTAATAATGAAAGCACTCCTTCTTGGAACAATCCGAAAGTGAAGAAAACCTCTTACAACAGTTCTTACAACAATAAGAAAGATATACAAGCAAATATGAATGAAATACACAAAAACAAGTAAAGAAAACTTTACAAATGCGCTTTTGGATGCTTGCTTGTTTGGTTGCTTGAGATGCACTTGGAGATCCTGAATTGTACCAGCAAATCGCCCCAAATTGCTCTAGAAACCACTGCTAAAAATCCTCCCTTCGTGCCCCAACTGCTTGAGACCATCAGTTGACTGCTCCTGTAGTCGTTGTGAAACAACGACTTAATCCATGTTGGATAAGTTCCAACGGATGACCATCAGTAGACTGATCATGCCTCCACTCGACTGCCAAACCCTAATAATCGACTATGGAACCTTCTGTGTCTGCGACATCGACCATCAGTTGACTGCCAGCAATGGAAGTCGACTGATCAGGCCATCAGTTGACTATCCAATGTTGGCAATCGACTGCCAAGGCTATTTGCTGCAGTCGAATGTCAGTCGACTCCCATTAGTCGACTAATACAAGTCGACTCGACCGCTAAGTGTCAAAATACTTGACCAGTCGACTGACAAACCTCAAACATGAAGTTTTGACCCCAAGTATGATGCCCTCATACTTGCTAGACCAATCTTAGCCTAGACCTAAGCCTTCTAGCCACCTCCGTCAGCCTCATGCCTATCGAATCCCTCCAAGTCATTCATGATTTGTTCATCCATACACTAGCCTTCAGGTGCTTCCATCGGCTATTGTCATGCTAAGCTGGTCTATACCACCAAGGCACATTTGGGCTTACGCTGCCAAGACACATGCTTAGACTTTACGATGCCAAATCATTGGACATGTGCTGCCAAGACTCTCACTTGGACTTTACGCCACCAATATCAACTCTTGGACTTCCCAATTGCCAAGTATCCATGACTTGGACTTTCCTTTCCAACCCATGTTGGACTTTCCAATTTGCCAAGACTCAAGATTGAACTTTCCTTACCAACCCATGTTGGACTTTCCAATTGCCAAGACTCAAGATTGGACTTTCCCTTGCCAAGACCCATGCTTGGACTTTCCATGCCAAGTACCCATGACTTGGACTTTCTATAATGATCAACCCCAAGTAAACCATCTAGTCAACCCATTGTCAAACAATGGTCAACTCCTTTATCAAATATTAATGTCAAACATCAAAACACTACTGAAGTCAAACTCAAGTCTGGTCAATCGTGACCTGGGCCAATTGCACCAACAATCTCCCCCTTTTTAATGTTTGACAAAAACACAAATAAAACATTGAATTAGGCCACCTAGCTAAAATCTCCATACCAATTATCCCAAATTGGTAAATCACATTCTCTAATTAATTCTTCCGTTAATTCTCCCCCTTTTTTACATACATCAAAAAGGTTTCCCCTAAGGAGGTCAATGTCTCATATCCCAATGAGATCTTATAATCTCCCCCTTTGGTCCAAAAACATCTAGGATGTCTTCACTCTTCCTAGTGATATGTCCCATATCACTAAAGAGAGGAAATCCTCATTCTCTCCCAAATTTTCAAAAATCTCCACCTCATGAGGAAGAACACATCCATCATCCCATGATGGATAACCTCCTCCTAAAGGCATGCTCCCCCTAAAGGCTTGCTCCCCCTTGACCATTGCACCGACAATGTTTTTGGAGAGTCCCTAAGCCTATAGGATCACTAACCAATCGAAATTAAGGGCAAAGATTCAACATTGAACTTTCACCTCCCTTAAAATTTGATATACACCCCAACAACTCTCTTAATCCATATTCAATGGATTTTCACTCTTTCCAATGCTTTTCAAAGCATATCCTAAGATTAGGAGCAGTTAAGGGACCTAGAAATGACTGAATATGGGATAAACAAACCTTGTTTACTCAAATTCAGCCCAGCAGTCGACTATACCATCGATCAGTATACTGACAGGATCATCAGTCGACTGACCTACTATAAGAGTTGACTGATCCTTGATTTTTAGAAATCAGGTTTTCAAAAATGTGTTTTGAAAATTCTAAAGTAAATATACATATTTCAAAAAATTTTGAAATTTCATACGTACATTACCTACATAGAATACAATGGGTGAAAAATAGTTTGAAAATAATATACCTATTAAAATAAGAGATTGCTACAAAGTTTAAAAACTATTGAAACTTCAATATTTTTGATACTTTGTATCAACTTTTTCAATGGTAATTGCTATCAAAAGATAGACTTCACCAAGATTTTATAAAAGGATTTTAAAATGGTTTTGAAAACCTATTTTGAACCATGGACTATGGGCTAGATGTACATGACTTGTACATTAGCTTTCCTCATGATTCATATTTATGATCGAAATAAATTAAAGTTCATCTAAATGCAACATCTATGCACCTTGAATTTAACTTATTTTCCTAACATCTCACATGTAGCTAAGGTGTATAAAACACACACAAGTCAATGTAATTGTGAGATGTGGGATTAGGGTTATTAGGGCTTCATGCATTTTCTAGGCAACTCTATTTGATTCCCTTATACATGGGACTTCAAATCATATCATTTTCCTTAAATCAATTTTAATTTACCTTAAATCCATGAATGATGATTATGACATATAATGATAGCATAAATAGGCATGTGTCAATAATCATGATGTCATGACATATGAATATACTCTAAACATGAACGTGACATAAAAAAAAAACTAAACACTCTCATGACATTTTATATGATAAATGTTGGTGAAGGGGCACTAGATAATCGAACCTTGGTTTTGACGATGGCAAAGATTCAAAGTTAAGTTATTTTGTTATCTCATGTGATATGCTAAGTATGCAGGAAGTGTTTAAGCTAAGCCAAAGGTCGAGAGACATCCGGAGAATCTCAAGTTGAGAAACCGTGGTGGTCGGGCGACACCAGGAGAACCTCGGGGAGTCGAGGAACCTCAGTGGTGACCGAAAGCTAAGCGACAGGTCAAGAGGACCAAAGGTAAGCTCCGTGTGTGGAGCGGTGGTAAGGATGCGCCCTCGGTTATAGGACAATCTTAGGCGTCGATCTGACTAAGGCTTCCGGAGGAATGCTGAAGTCGAGATCAGACAGTCAAAGGATTGTCACACTGCATGGCATTATGCATCTATTGTGCTAATCTTGTATTGTAGGAATTCTCAAGTCACGTGATCAGCGGAGATGTAGTAGTCGATCAAGGCGTCGATCGCTAAGAGAATCGTGATCGACAAAGAGATAGAGATTGATGCCACCACCTCAGGATAAGATAAGCCGCCACCTCAGGATAAGATAAGCTGCCACCTCAAGATAAGATCCACGAGTTTTGGATCTGGATCGGGACAAATTCCAAGGCCCAAATCTATAAAAGAAGGGGAGGACTCACACCCAAATTCAAGAATCTCCCAAGTACTCATGCTCTCTACAATGCTACTCTGACCGTGCGTCATCTTCTAATTAATTGTCGGTATTATTATTATCTTTCTGTACTTAATTTGTATAAGGACCGGTAAGGTTGTTACCGGCCTTATAATCATTGTAATCATCTTGTCTCTTACCTCCAACGAGGAAGAGACTTTTAGTGATTGCTCTTCGGAAGCGATCAAGGATCGCAGGGCCTTGGATTAGCAGTCGGTGGGCTATGAACCAAGTAAAAAAGCTTTGTGTCTTTCTTGTGTTTGTCTTTTAGTTTTCCATTGTGTACTTGGTTTTAATCGTCGAAAAAGAAAAGTTTTTATGAACGCTATTCACCCCCCCTCTAGCGCTTATATCGATCCAACAATTGGTATCAGAGCGGGGGCACTCAGATTTGGTGCAACCACCGGTCGAGCATTTTCTTTTCTTTATTTTTATTTTTATTTTTAAATATCTCCCGCACTACTAATCCAAGACCAAGTCTTGGGACTTTTTGGTTTGTGTTTTTTTTTTGCAAGTTTTAGAAAATCATTGACCAAGCCAACCATGGAAGAGTCTCCCACAAGGCATAAAGGTAACAATGTCAATTTAAATTTTAAATTTCATATTATTTGCTTTAAGTGCAAAGAGAGAGGACACTATAAAAATAAGTGTCCTACTTGTAAGACTCGAACGACGCAACCGACGACAAAGGAGACACCATTGCCAGGAATCCGGAAGAACAAGGAGCACATCAAGTGCTTTGGGTGCAGAAGATTCGGTCACTACAAGAATCGGTGTCCGGAAAAAAAGGTTAGTAAAGTTAATAATTTTGAAAAGTTGAGTTTTAGAATAGTTGATAATTTAGATAAATTGTGTAATTGTTGTCAATTAATTAATACAATTAATAATTCAACTAATAAAAAATTAATTAATTCAGATTTAATTAGTTTAAATAATAATAATAATAATATCATGGAAGAAAATGATCAAATTAATCTAACATTTGATAAAATTAACAAAAAGATTAATCAAATATTTAGTTTAATCAACATAGATCTAGATCAAGTCAAAGATAAAACCAACCTAGGACTTAATCAGACCCTTGATCAGAATAATCAAACCATAGGACAGAATCATTAAATCCTAGATCTGATTAATCTAGATAATTCTGAATTAAAAAATTCTATTTTGAAAAATTCAACCATAAAAAAATCGAAATTAACTTTAAAAAATTCCAAAGACAATATAAATAATTCTAATAATAATTCTACCTTTAACAACTCTAACAATCTTATCTTAAATAATTCTAATAATAATTCTACCTTTAAAAACTCTAACAATCTTATCTTAAATAATTCTAATAATAATTCTACCTTTAAAAAAATCTAACAATCTTATCTTAAATAATTCTAATAATAATTCTACCTTTAAAAATTTTAACAATCTTATCTTGAATAATTCTAATAATTCTACCTTAAAAAATTCTAATAATTTTAATAATTCTATTTTCAAAAAGTCTAATAATCTTATCTTAAAAAATTCTAATAATTCTACTTTTAAAAAGTCTAATAATCTTATCTTGAAAAAGTCTAATAATATTATTTTGAAAAATCTAATAATCCTATTTTAAATAATTCACAATCTAACTTAATTAAAAATTCAAAATTAGATAATCAAACCAATAAAATTAATTATAATAGAGTACCATTTGATTATACACAAATTAATAATCTAGTAATTAAACCTTCAACTTTTAAAAATTCAACTAATAAATATGTAGACTTGGGTTACAAGTCTAAGCTAACCAAAAATCAAGACACTAAAATTTGTAAACCTAATTATAATAAAGTATCTTATAACTATAGAACAAATAAAAGTCTACCCAAGAAAACAACCATTTCTTTAAATTGATTGAATGTAGCTTGCTCATGCATACATATCATTATCATGCTTATTTTGTCATGTCATACATACTAGTTTTAAGTTCACTCTCATAGAATGGTTAGATAGGAAATAATTAATTAATCTTGACAACATAGTATCAGGATGTGGTGAGATGATAGTACATTAAGGAAACGAAGTCAAGTGTATCCGAGTTGGATAAGGAGTATCTAGCTTGGTGCATTTAACTAAGTGAAACTAACTGAAGCTACCTCACCACATCCTAAACTAGTTAGACCAGGATGTAATCCTAAGTGAATTAAGTGTGTAATTCCTAAGTTGGTTTTGTCTAAGGAAGTGGTCGTTGTTCGATCTCGCCACGACACGAAGCCCTCTTTTGAAATGTTCACTTAACTAACTAAAGGTGAAATCTGAATCTAACCCAAGATTAATTAATTTCTAAGGCATTAAATTAAATTCATCTCACAATACCTATAAGAATAACTTGGTTGATCATGTAGAATGGGTGAGATGGTAAGGACAACAAATTAAAAATGATTTTGAAAATGATTTCAAAATTTATATATACATAAATAGATTCTTAAAACTATTTTTATTGGTTGCCATGATTATTGTGTGTAGTTATACGTAGTTTTCAAAACAACTATGCTTCTTAAAATGATGGTTAGTTGACCAATACTGAACGTCTAAATCCTTAGGTCAACTTTAGATACCTAGACCCTCTGGACACTTAGGTGAGCCTTCCTTATGGCCAACAAGGATGTCCTAAGAGTTTGTCAAATAAAAGGGGAGACCCTCTAGATACGCCGTCCTTGTGGCTAACAAGGATGTTAGGTTAAGGGGGAGGTTCTAATTGGATAATCATCATAAAAATATTTTTTAAAAAAAAATCACCAATACTTTCTAAATTTAAATCCTTCTTTTGATAATATGCCAAGGGGGAGAGAAGACTTAAGTTGGACAAACTTAGTATCTAGCTACCTCCAGTTTGGCATAAAAACCAATAGACATGAGCCTTTAAATTTTATAACAATGTTAAAGGTTAGGGGGTCACATTCTAACCTAGGATATACATTGTTGGTTCAGGATCTAGAAACCTAAACTCCTAAACTCTTAAGTATTAAAGGGAGTTGAACATATTAAATCAACTTGATTAGCATGTTTAAAAATTCTATTTCTTGGCAATGTACCCAATATAAAGTTATTTTTGATATATGTCAAAGGGGAAGAGAGAATAAAGTTAAGAGGTTACTTACTTTTTCTTTCCCAAAAAAGTAATTGTTTTTCAAAACTCACCTAGGGTTAAGGGGGAGGTACCCTTAAGGGGGAGGTTTTGAAAAATGATTGTTCAATGCTTACTACTTATTTTCTCTTAACTTTGAATTGGTTTGCCATAGATCAAAAAGGGAGAGATTGTTGGTGCAGGGGCACTAGATAATCGAACCTTGGTTTTGACGATGGCAAAGATTCAAAGTTAAGTTATTTTGTTATCTCATATGATATGCTAAGTATGCAGGAAGTGTTTAAGCTAAGCCAAAGGTCGAGAGATATCCGGAGAATCTCAAGTTGAGAAACCGTGGTGGTCGGGCGACACCAAGAGAACCTCGGGGAGTCGAGGAACCTCAGTGGTGACCAAAAGCTAAGCGACAGGTCAAGAGGACCAAAGGTAAGCTCCGTGTGTGGAGCGGTGGTAAGGACGCCGCTCTGCTAGAGGACAATCCTAGGCATCGATCCGACTAAAGCTTCCAGAGGAATGCCGGTCGAGATCGGACAATAAAGGATCGCCACACCGCATGACATTATGCATCTATTGTGCTAATCTTGTATTGCGAGAATTCTCGGCGCAAGCGATCAATCGAGATGTCGAGTCGATGAAGGCGCCGATTGCTAAGAGGATCGATCGATCGATCCGAATCAACCCAGTGCATAAGGTCAAAGAGATAAAGATTGATGCCACCACCTCAGGATAAGATAAGCTGCCACCTCAGGATAAGATAAGCCGCCACCTCAAGATAAGATCCACGAGTTTTGGATCTGGATCGGGACAAATTCCAAGGCACAAATCTATAAAAGGAGGGGAGGACTCACACCCAAATTCAAGAATCTCCCAAGTACTCGTGCTCTCTACAACGCTACTCTGACCGTGCGCCATCTTCTAATTAATTCTTGGTATTATTATTATCTTTCTATACTTAATTTGTATAAGGACCGGTAAGGTTGTTACCGGCCTTATAAACATTGTAATCGTCTTGTCTCTTACCTCCAACGAGGAAGAGACTTTTAGTGATTGCTCTTCGGAAGCGATCAAGGATCGCAGGGCCTTGGATTAGCAGTCGGTGGGCTGTGAACCAAGTAAAAAAGTTTTGTGTCTTTCTTGTGTTTGTCTTTTAGTTTTCCGCTGTGTACTTGGTTTTAATCGTCGAAAAAGAAAAGTTTTTATGAACGCTATTCACCCCCCCCCCCTCTAGCGCTCATATCGATCCAACAATAAAGATGAGATATGATGTCATGACATGATAGGATAGAATATACAAATCAACACACACATCAAACTCATAATGGAAGATAAATAAAACACAATTTGGAAAACCAAAATATTTTATTTATCTTAAAGTCAGTTTTACATCAACTAAAATAGACATCAAACTATCACTCCTCACTATGAAAATAAAAGAAAAATACATAATTTGTGCCTAGCTACCATCAATAGAGCCATCTCCTGGAGGTGGTGGAGGCTGCTGACTCAGGGTATAGGTCTGCATCATCTTGAACATATCGATATGACGCTGCACTATCTTGCTGAGTTGTTGACCCATCTCCTGACCCTTGGAGGACATGCAAAAAGCCATGGCAGACTGCTCCAGACTGAGCTCCACCAATCTCATGTCAGCGTCCTCATAAAACTCCTCGAGTCGGGTCTCCAAGCATGCGACTCGCGCCGAGAGACTCTCCGACGGAGCATCGGATAACATCGGGTCATCCTCCTCTATAGCTAGCTCATCATGCTCTGTCTCTGGCTCTATAGGCTCCCCAGTTGTCTCTCCAGGCTCCCCAGGCTGAAGCCAAGCAACCCACTCCATCCTCCCAAGTCCGGTCCACATGTCGGCTAATGTAAAGTTACGCACAGTGTTGCTATCGTATGTGTCAGATAGTGGCTTCAGGGATCCCCTGAAAATGTTTATGCCTATGGACTCTAACCATGCAGTAATGATATGTCCAAAAGTCATATGGACTTTCCCTTGTACAGGGGTCACAAAGTGGACTGTGTAATGAAATATGTTCAATGTAATGTTGATGTCCAAAAAGTGGCGCATAGCATACATGAGAAAGAGATAGGGAGATCGGATCTTGGCTTGACCCCGGGTCATAATAAAAAGGATACATCCAACAATGACTTTATAAAGTACATTGTCAGGGGCAAATAAATCATTTATTGGAAATAGAATTTAACCTATTGGATGAGATCAATGGAAGAAATGCTCATGCATGGACTCAAAGGATATATGATCAAAAGGAGCAGGAAGAGGCACATCAAAGCCAAGATAGAAAACAAAGGAGTCATAGGATAACCAACACTCCAGGAACTCCTACAAAATCGTAGGAGTGAACTCCAAATCGCATTTTGCAATGCGAGTGGAGTAAGTCAAGCCATCGCCAACCTTCCTCAAATTGGAGTAAAACTCTTTAAGAAGGTTAGTATTTATGGAATGCGTGCAGAAAACTACTTTCATTAATTGGTAATGCCATATAATTTTAATGGCATCCCCACAATATCATCTAAAAAATGGCTCGCCCAAGTACCTAACTAGTGTAGAGGATTCGTTGACCGCTAGAGGGGGGGTGAATAGCACATTAGAAGCGTTTCGATGGAATTCGTTGCGTGCTTGTCTACAAATCATGTTGGCGCAGCTGAAATAAAGCAATAACAATATACAAACACGCAAACACAACTATGAAATGTTGCTCGGAACCGAATGGTTTCTACTCCATGGATCGAGCTTTAAAGAGCTCTAGCGATGCCAATCATACACCACTAATAAACACTCCTTCTCGACACAAGTCAGAGGCGGAGAAACCCCTTACAATGATTACACTAAGTAATACAAAAGTTACAAGCTAATACAAGTATGAAACACAATGCAAGTAAAGAAAAACCACTTTACAATAGCACTTTGGTTGCTTGATCTTTGATTGCTTGAATCGTGATTGAAGACCTTGAATTGCACCAGCAAATCTCCTCAACAATGCTCAAGAAATCGCATGTGATTTCCTCCTCCACGAGCTACATTTAAAGCTGCTACCTGGGCTGGAAATCGCCTATCAGTCGACTGGTCGGGACCATCAGTCAACTGATGACACTATTGCTGTGAGACAACGGTGTGATCCACGCTGGAAAAATCCAACGAATAGGACATCAGTCAACTGATCATGTCCATTAGTCGACTGATCAAGCCTTCACTCGACTGCTAACCCCAGCGGTCGAGTCCGACTCCATTCTGTGCCCAAATTCTTGAGCACCAATCGACTGATCGAGCCAGCAGTTGACTACCCACCTCTGGCAGTCGACTATTGGGACACTTCCCGTAGTCAAACACTAGTTGACTCACACTAGTCGACTGCCGTATGACACCAGTCGACTGGCACACCTCAAACATGAGATTTTAACTCAAGTATGGTGCCCCCATACTTGCTAGACCACCCTTAGCCTAGACCTAAGCCTTCTAGCCACCTCCGTCAGCCTCGCGCCTCTCAGATCCCTCCAAGTCATCCATGACTTGTTCATCCATTGCGCTAGCCTTCAGGTGCTTCCATCGGCTATGTCATGCTAACGGTGTCTACATCACCAAGGCACATTGGACTTACGCCGCCAAGACTCCGCTTGGACTTTACGCCGCCAACCATTGGACTTATGCTGCCAAGACTCCCACTTGGACTTTACGCCGCCAATATCAAACCCCTTGGACTTCTCAAATGCCAAGACTAAATCTTGGACTTTCCCTTGCCAACCCATGTTGGACTTTCCATGCCGAGTACTCAAGACTTGGACTTTCCAAATGCCAAGTGTCCCACTTGGACTTTTCATGCCAAGTACCCATGACTTGGACTTTACCATTACATGGTCAACCCTAGCCAACCATCAAAATCCCCTCGAGTCAAACTCGAGTCCGGTTAATCATAACCCGGGTCGATTGTATCAACGATCTCCCCAAAACATTATCAAACATCAATGTCAAACATCAATGTCAAACTTCCATGTCAAACATCAAAACATCACTCGAGTCAAACTCGAGTCCGGTCAATCGTGACATGGGCCAATTGCACCAACAATCTTCCCCTTTTTTATGTTTGACAAAAATACATACTTTTGAGTTAGAACACTAACTCAAATCTTCTTACAAATTATCCCAAATTGGTAATCCCAAACATTCTCCCCAATTCTCTGAATTGACAATTGATAACATCAATTAATAACACTCTCCATAATATTCTCCCCCAAAACATTCTCTCCCTTTTTGACTAACATAAAAAAGGTTTACTCTCCAAGGATGTCAATGTCTCATATCCAATGAGATCTTACAATCTCCCCCTAGGTCCAAAAATACCTAGGATGTCTACCATCTTCCTAGTGATAAGTCACATATCACTCAAGAGAGGCAATCCTATAAGCTCTCTCAATTTCCAAATTGGATATCTCAAAATCCCATTTTCCCCCTCATGAGGAAAAATACCATCCATCATCCCATGATGGATACCTCCGCCTAAAGGCTTGCTCCCCCTTGACCATTGCACCAACAATGTCCTTGGGAAGTCCCTAAGCCAATAGAAACTCTAAACCATCAAAAATAAGGTTCACAGTTCAAACATGAACTCTCCACACCTTAAATTTGATATATCATCCTAACACTTATAATCTATATCCAATGGATTTTCACCCTTTATAATGCTTTCTAAAGCATATCCTAGGGTTAGGAGTGGTTAGGAAACTTTACCATGGCTTAAAATGGGCTAAACAGCCTTGTTTTTCTCTAAATCAGCTTGGCAGTCAACTCTATCAGAGATCAGTCAACTTCCTTGCACATCAGTCGACTGATAACTGAAAAATTCGATTTTCAGTTATCAGAAATGGATTTTGAAAATTCATAAATAATTATACGTATATCGAAAAATCATGAAAATTCATACGTATAATACTTATGACCAATACAAATGGGTGAAAAATGATAGAAAAATATTTTACCCATAAAATATCGAAATTGGTACAAAATTCAAAAGTGAAGAAAAACTTCAATGTTTTAGCTCACTTTGTATCAACTTCATCAATGGTGATTGCTATCAAAAGATAGACTTCACCAAAGTTTTCTAAAAGGATTTTAAAATATTTTTGAAAATCTATATTGGATCATATTTCTTGGGCTCAATGTATATGACTTGTACATAAGCTTTCCCAATGATCCACCTTTAGTTAAAGATGAGTTTTAGTTCATCTAGGTGCAAAAACTATGCACCTTGAACTTCACTCATATCCTAGCATCTCACATGTATCTAGGGTGTATAAATACACATACATGTCAATTTAATGTGAGATGTGGGTTTTGGCTATCCTAATCTAAAGCCTCATGCATTTTCTAAGGTAACTCTACTTGATTCCCTTATAAATGAGACTTCAAGTCATGTCATTGTTCTTGAATCACTTTTAATCAAATTAAATGCATGAAGTATGATCACGGCATAAATGATAGTATAATACAGCATGGCCAATGATCATGATGTCATGACATATGATATAATCTAAAACACATGACATTAAACCTTAATCCTAAACATGATCATGACATATTTAATGATAAAAATAAGTATGATGTCATGGCATGTTATATGACAATCAAAGCATGACATATAAAATGTATAGGTATAATAAGACCTAAAACTTAGTATTAATTGCCATTTGTTATTATTAATTGTATTTTTCCATATTGCTACTTTTCTCCCAAGTGTGCCAAAAATCAAAAATGGCACACTATGACCTCTAAACCTAAATTGTGTCAATTCAATTGATTTTTCATAATCTTCAAGGTATATTGGCACATCCTAAAATCTTTTAGGATCAAGGATCAAACCTATTTCCAAGGTATCCATAACCTTGAAAATAACCTAAAGTATCACCTTTACCATGGTTAGGTTAACTACCCATCCATTTAAAGTTGGCACACCTAAACCATCTAGCGTGAATCGATCACGCTCTTGGGAACCCAAAACCTATTTGAGCTCCTAGGGTTTACTAGGTATTCCTTAGGGATAACCTCCCTAGATACCTTCCTAATGACCCTTCTAAGCTTGTTAGCCTTGGTCATTGTAGTCTTGCCTAGGTTAACTCTAGAGGTGACTCCCCTTGTAACCTTCTTAGTGGCCACCCTAGGTTTCTTCGAAACCCTAGCCACTAGGCATACACCTTGGTTACTCTTAGGGATGACTTCCCTAGTAACCTTGGTCTTCCTAGACCTAGTTTGTGTTCCATAATCAAATGGAATACTATTATAGGTCTTTTTGGGCTTAGGCTTGCCCTTGAATGGTTTTTGGTTCCTAGGTCTTTGACTTTGACTTCTAGACCCTAGGCTTTGACTATTTGACCCTTTAATTGAATTTTGCATTTTTGCAAGGGTCTTTTCAAGTTTCTAAAGTCTTGACCTCAAGGCTTGATTTTTAAACTCTAATTGCTCAATTTTTGAATTTTGATTTGGTCTTTGGGCATTGTTCTTTCTAGGAATATGCCTAGTCCATTTATGATTAAGACCTAGATGATCCTCTATCTTCCTAATGGTATCCCTAGGAAGGATAGGTCTAGAGTTGTTTGATCTAGGTTTGTCCTTAGGTAAGATATTTTTAGGGACATTAGTCCCAAATTTTTCCTTATTTGAAAAGTGGATATTTTTAGCTCCTAAACAAAAATATTTGTTATTCCTAGCATGTTTTTCATCATAAATTGCAAGAGAATTAAAATTCCTAGCATGCTTTTTCCTATTTAACTAAAGAAGGTGCATTATTGAAATATACCTTAGGGTTAGCCTTAGCTCCCCCTACTTGTGATGCTCTTTCCTTTTTCCTAGGGCATTGGCTCCTATAATGTCCCGGTTGTTGGCATTTGAAGCACACAACGTGCTCCTTGCTCTTCTTGGTGGGAACACCGGCATCCTTTGACTTTTCTTGACTTTTAGGTGTCAGAGGAGCTTTCCTTACTCTCTTTGGTCACTTGCTCTTATAGTGCTCAGATTTCTTACACTCAAAGCAAATTATATGATTTTTGTTTAAACCTAAATTGCTTGAGTTACCTAGGATATTTGTGGTGGTCGGAGTGGATTCTTCATCTCTCCCGGAGGTGGATGGCTCCTCTTGAGGTTGCTCCGGTGTGGATGGTCTCTCCTCCCCCTCAATCCTTGAAGTGAAGGCTTCTTCCACTTTTTCCTCTTCTTCCACTGATTCGGAGGTCGACTCCCTATCAACTTCCGAATCCTCACTCGCTTGTGAGTATGAGGATTCATCTTCGGCCTCCTCTTCTTGAGTCGGTGATGGGTCTTTATGGAGCTTGGCCAATTCCTTCCAAAGCTCCTTGGCATCCATGCAATCACCTAGGCTACACAAGAAGTCATTAGGAATTAAATCAAAAATAAATTTGATTACCTTCTTATTTTTCTCGAATTGTTGGTGTTGCTCCTCACTCCATCTCTTCTTTTTGAGGAAGCCACCTTTTGGTCCTCTTGGATATTAAAATCCTTCCATTAAGATGGACCACTCCTCAAAATCCCTCATCATCAAGAAAGCTTCAATCCTTGCCTTCCATTGGTTGAAGCCCTCTCATCCATAGAAAGCATAAGGGACCGGTGTGTTGATGTACCATCCAAGTTGTTCTTCCACTTCCATCTTCACCCTCTAGCGTCTTTGCTCCCAGCGGTTAGTCTGTAAAAGAGATCCTAGCTCTGATACCACTTGTAGAGGATTCGTTGACCGCTATAGGGGGGGTGAATAGCGCATTGGAAGCGTCTCGATGGAATTCATTGCATGCTTGTCTACAAATCGTATTAGCGCAGCGGAAATAAAGCAATAACAATATACAAACACGCAAACACAACTATGTAACGTGGTTCGGAACCGAATGGTTCCTACTCCATGGAATGAGCTCTAAAGAGATCTAGCGATGCCAATCACACACCACTAATAAATACTCCTTCTCGACACAAGTCGGAGGTGGAGAAACCCCTTACAATGATTGCACTAAGTAATACAAAAGTTACAAGCTAATACAAGTAAGAAACACAATGCAAGTAAAGAAAAACCACTTTACAATAGCACTTTGGTTGCTTGATCTTTGATTGCTTGAATCGTGGTTGAAGACCCTGATTTGCACTAGCAAATCACCTCAACAATGCTCAAGAAATCACTTGTGATTTCCTTCTCCACAAGCTCCATTTAAAGCTGCTGCCTGGGCTAGAAATTGCCTATCAGTCGACTGGTCGGGACCATTAGTCGACTGATGACATTGTTGCTGTGAGACAACGGTGTGATCCATGCTGAAAAAATCTAACATATAGGACATCAGTCGACTGATCAAGCCTTCACACGACTGCTAATCCCAGAAGTCGAGTCTGACTCCATTCTGTGCCCAAATTCTCGAGCACCAGTTGACTGATCACACGATAAGTCGACTGATCGAGCCAGCAGTCGACTGCCCACCTCTGGCAGTTGACTGCTGGGACACTTCCCGTAGTCAAACCCTAGTTGACTCACATCAGTCGACTGTCGTATGGCACCAGTCGACTGGCACACCTCAAACATGAGGTTTTAACCCAAGTATGGTGCCCCTATACTTGCTAGACCACCCTTAGCCTAGACCTAAGCCTTCTAGCCACCTCCATCAGCCTTGCGCATCTCAGATCCCTCCAAGTCATCCATGACTTGTTCATCCATTGTGCTAGCCTTCAAGTGCTTCCATCGGATATGTCATGCTAATGGTGTCTACATCGCCAAGGCACATTGGACTTACGCTGCCAAGACTCCGCTTGGACTTTACGCTGCCAACCATTGGACTTATGCTGCCAAGACTCCTACTTGGACTTTACGCCGCCAATATCAAACCCCTTAGACTTTTCAAATGCCAAGACTCAATCTTGGACTTTCCCTTGCCAACCCATGTTGGACTTTCCATGCCAAGTACTCAAGACTTGGACTTTCCAAATGTCAAGTGTCCCACTTGGACTTTCCATGCAAAGTACCCATGACTTGGACTTTACCATCACATGGTCAACCCTAGTCAACCATCAAAAATCCCCTCGAGTCAAACTTGAGTCCGGTTAATCATAACCCGGGTCGATTGTATCAATAATCTCCCCAAAACATTATCAGACATCAATGTCAAACTTCTATGTCAAACATCAAAACATCACTCGAGTCAAACTCGAGTCCGGTCAATTGTGACCTGGGCCAATTGCACCAACAACCGGCATGAGTTGGTACGATAATGAGGAACCTTCACTAGGCTCTATCCTACGTTGTTTTTTATATTGATATGATGAATGTAATGCAATGACACACAAACATGATTAAATCAAGATATTGTATAGGTAAAACAATTAAGGTTTAAGATAGAGAATATACTTGGGTGCCATTTGGTTCGAGGTTTGAGAGAGATGATCTGAGCAGCTGAATGTCGGGGAAGACGCTTGAGAAGCGCTTGAAAATGGCTAGCCGAAACCCTAACTCGCAGAGGAGGAGAATGGGAAGCCGTGAGAGGTGCCCATTAGCGTGATAGGAAGAGTAAAATAGGAAAAATGAGTTTAGGTTTCAAACCTAAAGCTTTGGAGTCGCCGGCGTGGACACGAGAATGATGGTCGGAAGTTGGGATGGCTAAGAGAAGGGAAATGTCACGTGAAAAAGTCGAACCCTAGGGGTTCGACCTTATAAAATCGCGATGATCAGTCAACTAATATGCCTGATCAGTCGACTTATCGCGATCTAGTGAGTGATTCATGATGCCAGTAGTCGATTGTTGGGTTCAGCAATCGACTAGTGAACCTTCTATGTCGAGCTCAAGTAGCATCAGTCGACTATTTTGGGTCGTCAGTTGACTGATTTGATCAGCAGTCGATTGCTGGATTCGACACTCGACTATTGTACGTTCTGTGCCGAGCTACAGTAGCATCAGTTGACTGATAGACCATTAGTCGAGTGTTGGGTTCAACACTCGACTGCTGAACTCGCTGTATCATGCTACAGTGTATCCAGTCAACTGATTGACTGAATCAATCGGCTGATATCTAATTTTCTATTTAGGAATTATGTGAATTTTGATTTCTTCACTTAATTTTGTTCCATTTTTAACGTGTTCATGCATGTATATCAGTGTTATGCCTGTGTTTGCATATTTATTAATATATTTTGATGTTTTTATTCCATTTTCACAAGAATTAACATCCAAGAATTTTATTCCTAGCATCTCACCCTTTCTAAATATTTGAAATACACAATCAAGGTGAATCCTATATTTTGTGAGATGCAATACACCATAAACATATCTTCCATGCAAACATATGATAAGACACATGAAGCATGGCGAGTGGGTGACATATCAAGGTATATAGTACTTGAGTGTTAAGATCAAATGTTATTTCTAAATTTAAGACAATTTTCTTTTGATAAATTGATCCCCCAAGTGTGACAAAACTCAAATGGCACACCAATACCTCTAAGCCTAAATGTGCCACGTTTGATCAATTTTCCATAATTCTCAAAGCCTAATGGCACATCCTAAAATCCCTTAGGATTAAGTTTCAAACTTATTTCCAAAGTATCACACAACCTTGAAAATGCTATAAAGTGCCAACTTTACTACGGTTAAGTTAACTACCCACCAATTCAAGTTGACACCCCCAACCCATTTAGCGTGATGGAATCACGCTCTTAGAAACCCAATACCTATTGGATCTCCTTGGGTTAATTAGGTATTCACAAGGGATAACTTCCCTAGATACCCTCCTAATGACCCTCCTAGGATTAGAAGTCTTGGTCATTTGGGTCCTACCTAGGTTAACTCTAGGGGTAACTCCTCTTGTAACCTTCTTAGTGGTCTCCCTAGGTTTCCTCGAAACCCTAGCCACTGGGCACTTTCTTTTGTATTGAAAGCATCGCTAGAGGAGAGGGGGTTGAATAGCGAGCGTAAAATCTTTTCGTCTTTTCGTTCATTCGATTAAAACATAGAGATGCACAATAAAAAAATAAATAACACAAGTTTATTTTTACTTGGTTCACAACCCAACGATTGCTAATCCAAGGCCCCGCGATCCTTGACGGCGTACGAAGGGGCAATCCACTATAGAGTCTCCTTCTCGTTGGAGGTAGGAGACAACGATCACAAAAACTGAAAACACGAGGATGAGGCAACAAGCCTACCTCACATTGTTACGATTAAAACCATGAATACAATAAATAGAAACTAATACTTGTTGCTGTCGATGAAGAGATTATGAACTTGGCGTTGCATCGGCATTATGATAGCATTGGATCTTTGGCGTTGCGGGAGCACTTTGAGAGTAAGATGGATAATCTTTTGGTTGGAGTCCTCCCCTCCTTTTATAGATTTGTGCCTTGGAATGATTCTAGATGCAAATCCTCAACTTTTGGAACTTATCACGAGGTGGCACCTTATCTTATCGCAAAGTGGAGGCGTCAAACGTTATCCTTTTTTGACCTAGCACAAAAGACTGATTCGTCGCCATCAATCGACTGATTCCCTTCATTAGTCGACTGCCAATAGCCAGCAGTCGACTGCCAGCCTGGCCACTTCCCTACAGTAAGAGGTTAGCACGGAAAATGATAAATGCGATGATTTCTTACAGTCCGATCTCGACCTAGACCTTCCATTGTAAGTTTTAGTCAGATCGGCGCCTACAGTCATCCCTGTATAGAGGACACGACCTTACCATCTCTCTTAGCACTCGTGCTTACCTCTGGTCCTTTATGATCTGTCGCTTTGCTTCTGGTCTTCACCTGGGTTATTCGACTCCCACGAAGTTCTCCCGGTGTCGCACGACCACCACGGTTTCCTGACTCAGGATTCTCCGGGTGTCGCACGACCACCACGGTTTCCTGACTCAGGATTCTCTGGGTGTCGTTGACCTTTGACTTAGCTTAACCATTTCCTACACACTTAATTCTTCTCATGAGATAACAATATGACCTTAACTTTGGATCTTTGCCATAATCAAAACCTAGGTTTGATTATCTGGTGCCCCTGCACCAACACTTGTCATGGTCAATCTTAGGGATGACTTCTCTAGTAACGTTGGCTCTCCTAGACTTAGATTAAGTTTCATAATAAAATAGAACATTATGATAGGTTTCTTTGGGCTTAGGTTGTGACCCAAACCTTTCTTGCCCTTGGGTGGACCTTGCTTTTTAGACCCTATGTTTTGACTCCTAGATCCTAAATCTTGATCATTTGACCCTTGCATTTGATTTTGCATTTTTTAAAGGTCTTTTCAAGTTTCTCAAGTCTTGCCCACAAGACTTGATTTTCCAACTCCAATTGCCCAATTTTTTATTTTTCATCTATTATTTAGGCATTACAATTTCTTCTAGGCATATGCCTACCCTTCTTAGGGTTAATGCCTAAATGGTTTTCTAGCTTTCTAATTGCTGCCTTAGGTAGAATTCTTCTAGGGACATTAGTCCTAAATTTCTACTTAGTTATAAAATTACAAGATTTAGCACCTAAATAATAAAATTTATTATTTCTAGCATGCTCTTTATTATTGAAATTCGAAAGTGCATGGCTAAATTTATTTCTAGAATGCTTTTACTTATTACTTGAAGAATGAGCATCATTTAAATTTACCTTAGGGTTTGCTTTAGAAACCCCCCTCCCTCTACTTGTGATGCTCCTTCTAGACCCTTCTTCCTCCCCGTAGGACATTGATTCCTATAATGCCTCAGTTGTTGACACTTGAAGTACACCACGTACTCCTTGCTCTTCCTAATTGGGGCACCGACATCCTTTGAATTTTTGTTGACTTTAGGTGCCGACGGAGTCTTCTTGACTTTCTTAGGGAACTTGCTCTTATAGTACCCATATTCTCTACACTTAAAACACATAATATGATTTTTATTATTAACTAAGTTGCTTGAGTTACCTAGGTCAATGGTGGAAGTTTGGGCTTCTTCATCTCTTCCGGACGTTGATGGTTCTTCTTGATTTTGCTCTTATTCCGGAGTGAATGGTCTCTCCTCCCCCTTAATCCTAGAGGTGGAGCCTTCCTCCAATTCTTTCTCTTCCACTGATCCAGAAGTGGACTCCTTCTCAACTTCTGATTCTTCACTTTCTTGTGACGAAGATGAACTTACTTCTTCGGCCTCCTCTTCTTGAGCCGATGAACATTCTTCGACCTCTTGTATTTGTTCTTCACTTGAAGCCAGTGATGGTCCTTCATGGAGCTTTGCCAACTTGCTCTAAAGCTCCTTGGCATCTTGATATTCACCTAGTCTAGACAAAATATCATTAGGTATCAAATCTTTTAAAAGTTTTGTTACCATAACTTAGGTCTTGAACTTTAGGCGTTGCTCTTGAGTCCACTTCTTTAATTTGAGGACATCTCCCTTCTTATCCCTAGGGGGTTCGAAGCCTTCCATCAATGTGGACAAATCTTCAAAGTCTCTTATCATGATGAAGTCTTCAATCCTTCCCTTCCATTGAAGCCTTCTTGACCATAGAGTGCATACGGAACCGGCGTGTTGATGTCTCATCCAAGTTTTTCTTCGAATTCCATCTTCTTCTTCACCCTCTAGCAGTGATCCCTTGGCGATTAGTCCAAATGAAGAGTGGCCTCGCTCTGATACCAATTGTAGGGACCATTGGTGACCACTAGAGGGGGTGAATAGCATTTCATTGACGATGGAATTCATTCGCGTGCTTTCTATAATTTGATTAGTACGCAGCAGAAATAATAGAAAGACAAAAATAAAAACACAAGAACACAATTATACAATCGATATAATGTGGTTCGAAACCTCAAGGTTCCTACTCCATGGGTTGGGCTCGAATGAGCTCTAGCGATGCCAAACACCACTAATAATCAAAACACTCCTTCTCAGAACAATCCGGAGGTGGAGGAAACCTCTTACAACAATAAAAAAGATATACAAGAAAATATGAATGAAATACATAAAAATACATAAAGAAAACTTTACAAATGTGCTTTTGGATGTTTGCTTGTTTGGTTGCTTGAGCTACACTTGGAGACCCTGAATTGCACCAGCAAATCGCCCCAAACCATTCTAGAAACCGCTGCCAAAAATCCTCCCTTCGTGCTCCTTTTAAACCTGCAACTCGGGCTAATTTTTGCCTAGCAGTCGACTGCTCCTGTAGCCATTGTGAGACAACAACTTAATCCATGTCAGACAAGTTCCAACGGATAGACCATCAGTCGATTGATCATGCCTCCACTCGACTGTCAAACCCTAACAATCGACTATAGAACCTTCTGTGTCCACGACATCGACCATGAGTCGACTGCCAGCCATGGTAGTCGACTGATCAGGCCATCAGTCGACTACCCAATGCTAACAATCGACTGCCAAGGCCATTTGTCGCAGTCGAACGCTAGTTGATTCTCATCAGTCGACTAATCATAGTCCCAGTCGATTGATACAAGTCGACTCGGCTGCCAAGTGTCAAAACACTTGACCGGTCGACTGGTCCATAATCTCAGTCAACTGACAAACCTCAAACATGAAGTTTTAACCCCAAGTATGATACCCTCATACTTGCTAGACCACCCTTAGACTAGACCTAAGCCTTCTAGTCACCTTCATCATCCTCATGCCTATTGGATCCCTCCAAGTCATCCATGACTTGTTCATTCATATACTAGCCTTCAGGTGCTTCCATCGTCTATTGTCATGCTAAGCTGGTCTATACCGTCAAAGCACATTTGGGTTTACGTTGCCAAGACACATGCTTAGACTTTACAATGCCAGATCATTGGACATGTACTGCCAAGACTCCCGCTTGGACTTTACGCCACTAATATCAACCCTTGGACTTCCCAATTGCCAAGTACCAATGACTTGGACTTTCCTTGCCAACCCATGTTGGACTTTCCAATTGCCAAGACTCAAGATTGGACTTTCCCTTGCCAAGACCCATGCTTGGACTTTCTATGCCCAGTGCCCAGGACTTGGACTTTCCATAATGGTCAACCCTAAGTCGACCATCTAGTCAACCCATTGTCAAACAATGGTCAACTCTTTTGTCAAACATCAAAATATTACTCGAGTCAAACTCGAGTTTGGTCAATCGTGACCTGGGTTGATTGCATAAATAATCTCCCCCTTTTTTATGCTTGACAAAAACACAAACAAAATATTGAGTTAGGCCGCCTAGCTCAAATCTCCCTACCAATTATCCCAAATTGGTAAATCACATTCTCTAATTAATTCTCCCGTTAATTCTCCCCCTTTTTGACATACATCAAAAAGGTTCCCCCAAAGAGGTCAATGTCTCATATCCCAATGAGATCTTGCAATCTCCCCCTTTGGTCCAAAAACATCTAGGATGTCTTCACTCTTCCTAGTGATAAGTCTCATATCACTAAAGAGAGACAATCCTCATTCTCTCCTAAATTTTCAAACTTCTCCCCCTCATGAGGAAGAACACATCTATCATCCCATGATGGATAATCTTCCCCTTAAGGCTTGCTCCCCCTTGACCATTGCACCGACAATGTCCTTGGAGAGTCCCTTAGCCTATAGGAACACTAACCAATCGAAATTAAGGGCAAAGATTCAACATTGAACTTTCACCTCCCTTAAAATTCTATATACACCCCAACAACTCTCCTAATTCATATTCAATGGATTTTCACCCTTTCCAATTCTTTCCAAAGCATATCCTAGGGTTAGGAGCAATTAGGGAACCTAGAAATGACTGAACATGGGCTAAATATACCTTGTTTATCCGAAACCAACCCAACAGTCGACTATACCATCAATCAATCAACCGACAGCATCATCAGTCGACTAACCTACTATAAGAGTTGACTGATCCCTGATTTTCAGAAATCACATTTTCAGAAACGTGTTTTGAAAATGCGAAAGCAAATATACGTATTTTAAAAAAATTTGAAATTTCATATGCACATTACTTATATGGAATATAATGGGTGAAAAATAGTTTGAAAATAAAATAACTATTAAAATAAGATATTGATATAAAGTTCAAAAACTATTGAAACTTCAATGTTTTTAGCCTACTTTGTATCAACTTCTTCAATAGTGATTGCTATCAAAAGATAGACTTCCCCAAGATTTTTGAAAAGGATTTTAAAATGGTTTTGAAAACCTATTATGAACCATGGACTATGAGCTAGATGTACATGACTTATACATTAGCTTTCCTCATGATTCATATTTATGATTGAAATAAGTTAAAGTTCATCTAGATGCAATATCTATGCACCTTGAACTTAACTTATTTTTCTAACATCTCACAAGTATCTAAGGTGTATAAAACACACACAAGTCAATGTAATTGTGAGATGTGGTATTAGGGTTATTAGGGTTTCATGCATTTTCTAGACAACTCTATTTGATTCTCTTATACATGGGACTTCAAATCATGCCATTTTCCTTAAATCAATTTTAATTTACCTTAAATGCATGAATGATGATTATGACATATAATGATTGTATAAAAAGGCATGTGTCAATAATCATGATGTCATGGCATATGAATATACTCTAAACATGAACGTGACATAAAAAAACCTAAGCACTATCATGACATTTTATGTGATAAAGATGAGATATGATGTCATGACATGGCAGGATAGAATATACAAATCAACACACACATCAAACTCATAATGGAAGATAAATAAAACACAATTTGGAAAACTAAAATATTTTATTTATCTTAAAGTCAATTTTACATCAACCAAGACATACATCAGACTATCACTCCTCACTACAAAAATAAAAGCAAAATACATAAATTGTGCCTAGCTACCATCCATGGAGCCATCTCTTGGAGGTGGTGGAGGCTGCTGACTTAGGGTTCAGGTCCGCATCATCTCGAACATATCGATCTGATGCTGCTCTATCCTGTTGAGCTGCTAACCCATCTCCTGACCCATGGAGGACATGCGAAAAGCCATGGTGGACTGCTCGAGATTGAGCTCCACTAATCTCGTGTTAGCATTATCATAAAACTCCTCAAGTTGGGTCTCCAAGCATGCGACTCACGCCAAGAGACACTCCCACGGAGCATCGGATAACATTGAGTCATCCTCCTCTGCAATTGGCTCATCATGCTCTACCGTTAGCTCAGCAGGCTCCCCAGTTGGCTCTCCGACTCCCCAAGTTGAGGTCGAGCAACCCACTTCATCCTCCCAAGTCCAGTTCGCATCCACTAATGTAAATTTATGCACAGTGATGCGGTCATATGCATCGGATAGTGGCTTCAGGGATCCCCTGGAATTGTTTATGCCTATGGACTCTAACCATGGAGTAATGATATGTCCAAAATGCATACGGACTTTCCCTTATACAGGGGTCACAAAGTGGACTATGCAGTGGAATATATTCAATGCAATGTTAATGTCCAGAAAGTGGTGCATAGCATACATGAGAAAGAGATAGGAAGGCCGAATCTTGGCCTGACCCCGGGTCACAATGGGAAGGATGCATCCAATAATGACTTTATAAAGTACATTGTTAAGGGCAGATAAATCATTTATTGGAAATAGATTTTGACCTATTAGATGAGGTCAATGGAAGAAATGCTCATGCATGGACTCAAGGGATATGTTATCAAAAGAAGCAGGAAGAGGCATATCAAAGCCAGGATAGAAAACAAAGGAGTCATTGGATGACCAACACTCCAGGAACTCCTGCAAAATCACAAAAGTGAACTCCAAATCGCATTTTGCAACGTGAGTGGAGTAAGTTGGGCCATCACCAACCTTCCTCAAATTGGAGTAAAACTCCTTAAGTAGGTCAGTGTTTATGGAATGCATGCAGAAAACTACTTTCATTAATTGGTAATGCCATATAATTTCAATGGCATCCCCACAATATCATCTAAAAAATGACTTGTCCAAGTACCTAACTGGCATGGGTTGGTAAGATAATGAGGAACCTTCACTAGGCGTTGTCCTACCATGTTTTCTATATGGATATGATGAATGCAATGCAATGACACACAAACATGATTAAATCAAGATATTGTATAGGTAAAACAATTAGGGTTTGAGATAGAGAATATACTTAGGTGTCATTTGGTTCGAGGTTTGAGAGAGATGATATGAGCAGCCGAATGCTAGGGAAGACGCCAGAGAAGCACCGAAACATGGCTAGCCGGAACCTTAATTCGCAGAGGAGGAGAATGGGAAGTCGTGAGAGGTGCCCATTAGCGTGATAAGAGGAGTAAAATAGAAAAACAAGTTTAGGTTTCAAACCTTAAGCTTAGGAGTCACCGACGTGGACATGAGAATGACGGTCGAAAGTTGGGATCACTCAAAGAAGGGAAACATCGCATGAAGAAGTCGAACCCAAGGGGTTCGACCTTATAAAATCGCGATGATCAGTTGACTGATTATGGTCCAACGAGCGGTTCACAACGGCAGCAGGCGATTACTGGGTTCGACAATCAACTATTGAACCTTCTGTGCTGAGCTACAGTAGCATCAGTCGAGTCGACTGTTGTGGGTCGTCAGTCAATTGATTTAACCAGCAATCGATTGTTGGATTTAGCAGCCGACTATTGTACCTTCTGTACTGAGCTACAGTAGCATTAGTCAATTGATTAGAGTATTCCAGTCGACTAATAGACCATCAGTCAAGTGCTGGGTTCAGCACTCAATTGCTAAATTACAGATCGTGCATACAGTGTCCAATGGTGATTGATCAATCACCAATCGATATCGATTTTCGCTTAGGAATTATGTGAATTTTGATTTATTCACTTAATTTTATTCCATTTTAATGTGTTCATGCATGTATATCGAATATATCAGTGTTATGCCTGTGTTTATATATTTATTAATGTATTTTGATGTTTTTATTCCATTTTCACAAGCATTAACATCCAAGAATTTTATTCCTAGCATCTCACCCTTTATAAATGTTTAAAATATGCAATTAAGGCGAATCCTATATTTTGTGAGATGCAATACACCATAAACATGTTGGGTAATTGATCGTCACTAGAGGGGGGTGAATAACGTTTCATACATCGATGATGGAATTCGATTATGCTTGCTACACAATGTTAGTACACAGCAGAAATACGAAATACACAATGAAAATAAAACACAAGCACAATCACAAATGTACAAGGATATAATGTGGTTCGGAACCTCAAGGTTCCTACTCCACGGATTAGACTCGAATGAGCCCTAGCGATGCAAATGACACCACTAAACAATAACACTCCTTCTCGACAACACGTCGGAGGTGGAGAAATCTCTTACAAGATATTACACTAAGTAATACAATGAATACAAGTAAATACAAATATGAAATACACTACAAGTAAAGAAAACAACTTTACAAGAGATCTTTGAATGTTTGCTTTTGGTTGCTTGAGAATAGCCTTGAAGGTCTGGATTGCAGTAGCAAATCCCCTCCATATCGCCTCAAGGAACATTGGCCAAATCCTCCTCCATGAACTCCTTTTAAAGCTTCACCTCGGGCTGGATTCTGCCTAGTAGTAGACTGTCACGACCATTAGTCGATTGCTCTTGTAGCCGTTGTGAGACTGCGGCTTAATCAACATTGGATAAGTTCCAATGGATACACTGGCAGTCGACTGCCAAGGTCGTAGCTAACTAGCCAGTCGACTATCGAGCATTTTGTGCTCGTAACCTCGACTAATAGTCGATTGCCCATCCATGGTAGTCGACTGCTCAAGCCATCCGTCGATTGCCCAATGCTGGCAGTCGACTGCCAGACTATTTCTTACAGTCGAACATCAGTCAACTCTGAGCAGTTTGACTGGTCATAATCCCAGTTGACTGCCACGAGTCAACTCAGCTGCCAAGTGTCCAAACACTTGGCCAATCAACTGGTCCAAAGCCCCAATCGACTAATAACCTCAAACATGAGGTTTAACCCCAAGTATGATGCCCTCATACTTGCTAGACCACCCTTAGCCTAGACCTAAGCCTTCTAGCCACCTCTGTCATCCTCACGCTTATCGGATCCCTCCAAGTCATCCATGACTTGTTTATCCATACGCTAGCCTTTAGGTGCTTCCATCGGCTATTGTCATGCTAAGTTGGTCTATCCCGCCAAGGCACATTGGGCTTACGCTGCCAAGACTCCCACTTGCACTTTACGTTGCCAACCATTGAACTTATGCTTCCAAGACTCGACCTTTGAACTTTACGCCGCCAATATCACCCCTTGGACTTTCCTTGCCAACCCATGTTGAACTTTCCATTTTCCAAGACTCAAGCTTGGACTTTCCCTTACCAAGACCCATGCTTGGACTTTCCATGCCAAGTGTCCCACTTGGACTTTTCATCATATGGTCAACCCCATGTCAATCATATAGTCAAACAATGGTCAAACCATCGTCAAACACTAAAATACCACTCGAGTAAAACTCGAGTCCGATTAATCATGACCTAGGACAATTGCACCAACAATCTTCCCAAAACATTGTCAAACATCAAAACACTACTCAAGTCAAACTCGAGTCTGGTCAATCGTGACCTGAGTCGATTATACCAACAATCTCCCCCTGTTTGATGTTTGATAAAAATCAAATACCTTTGAGTTAGACCACCTAACTCAAATCTCCTTACCAATTGTCCCAAATTGGTAATCCCATAAATTCTCTCCCTTTTTGACATACATCAAAAAGGTTCTCCTCAAGGAGGTCAATGTCTCATATCCCAATGAGATCTTACAATCTCCCCCTTGGTCCAAAAATACCTAGGATGTCTTCACTCTTCCTAGTGATAAGTCTCATATCACTTAAGAGAGACTTCCTATAAACTCTCCCAATTTTCAAATTGGGCATCTTACATTCCCAAAATTCTCCTCCTCATGAGGAACACATCCATCATCCCATGATGGATACCTCCCCCTAAAGGCTTGCTCTCCCTTGACCATTACACCAACAATGTCCTTGGAGAGTCCCTAAGCCTATAGGAACACTAACTAATCAAAATTAAGGGCAAAAGTTCAAACATGAACTCTCACACACCTTAAAATTGATACACACCCTAAACAACTCTCCTAATCCATATCCAATAGATTTTCACCCTTTCTAATACTTTCCAAAGTATAGTCTAGGGTTAGGAGCACTTAGGGTAACCTAACATAGCTGAAACATGGGCTAAACATTCTTGTTTCCCCAAAATCAACTCTGGCAGTCAACTCTTACATACCAATCGATCATCGTTGATGCTACGATCGCCATAAGTAAGTGGTAATGATTGATTCTAATACAGAAATCGTAATTGTAAATGAATTTCAGAATTCATAAGTAATTATACATAATATGAAAACTCATGAAAATTCATATGTATAATACTTATGACAAATACAATGAGTGAAAAATATTTAAAAATTAATTTACCCACAAAATAGTGAAATTGATACAAAGTTTAAAAATAAGAAAAGCTTCAATGTTTTGAGCCCTCTTTGTATCAACATCATCAATGGTGACTTCTATCAAAAGACAGACTACACCAAGATTTTTTTAAATGATTTTAAAATATTTTTAAAAATCTATATTGGATTATGGTCAATGGGCTCAATGGACATGACTTACACATTAGCTTTCCCCATGATCCACACATGATATAAGATGGGTTTGAGTTCATCTATATGCAAAAACATCGCACCTTGAACTTAACTCATTTCCTAGCATCTCACATGTGTATAGGGTGTTTGAAAAACACACACATGTCAATTTAATATGAGATATGAGTTTTGGTTATCCTAATCTAAGGCCTCATGCGTTTTCTAAAGCAACACTACTTGATTCCCTTATACATGAGACTTCAAGTCATGTTATAGTCCTTAAATCAATTTTAATTAATGCATGAATGATCATGACATATATAATAACATAAATAAGCATGGCCAATGATCATGATGTCATGACATAAAGTATAAATATAAGCATACATGACATTAAACCTTAAACCTAAGTATTATCATGACATATTAAATGATTAAAATAAACATGATGTCATGACATGGCAAGACAAACAAAGCATGACAAATGTAAAATACTAAGGTATTAAATAACTAAGTATTAAGCTCAAATTGTCATTTCTAGAATTAAATCCAATTTTTTCTTAATGTCACTTATCCCCAAAGTGTGTCAAAAATCCAAAATGACACACTAAGACTCTAAGACCTAAATTGTGTCAATTTGATCAATTTATCAAACTTCTTAAATAATATTGGCACATCCTAAAATCTTTTAGGATTTAAGTTCAAACCTATTTCCAAGGTACTCATAACCTTAAAAATATCCTAAAGTGCCACATTTACCATGGTTAAGTTAACTACCTATTTAAAGTTGGACAACCTAACCCATTTAGCGTGAATCGATCATGCTCCTAGAAACCCAAAACCTATTTAATCTCCTTGGATTTACTAGGTATTCCTTAGGGATGACCTCCCTAGATACCCTCCTAATGACCCTTCTAGGCTTGGTAGCCTTAGTCATTCAGGTCTTGCCTAGGTTAACTCTAGGGGTGACTCCCCTTATAACCTTCTTAGTGGCTTCCCTAGGTTTCTTCGAAACCCTAGCCATTAGGCATCTACCATGGTCAACTCTAGGGATGACTTCACTTGTGACCTTGGTTTTCCTAGACCTAGGTTGAGTTCCATAATCAAATGGAACATTATGATAAGTTTCCTTGGGCTTAGGTTTGTGACCCAAACCTTTCTTGCCCTTGGATGATTCTTGTTTCCTAGGCCTTTGACTTTGACTCATAGACCCTAGATTTTGACAATTTGACCCTTGCATTTGATTTGCATCTTTCTAAGGGTCTTCTCCATTTTCTCAAGTTTTAACCTCAAAACCTGATTTTCTACCTCTAATTGCCCAATTTTTGAATTTTGATTTAGTCTTTGGGCATTGTTCCATTTCTTAGGTATATGTCTACCCTTCTTAGGGTTAATGCCTAAATGGTTTTCTACCATTTTAATGGACCCCCTAGATAAAATGGGTCTAGAGTTATTGTTCCTAGATTTGTCCTTAGATACATTAATAGAAAGAGTATTAATGTAATAGCAAGAAAGTAATAGCCTATTATTCCTAGCATACCTTTGTTCATAAGTAATAGCAAGAGTACTAAAAGCATGATTTTTAACCCTCGAACTAGAAGGTTCATTAAGATATACCTTAGGATTTGCCTTAGAGGCTACCCCTACATGTATAGCTCCTTCTTGACCCTTGTTAGACTTCCTCCCCCTAGGGCATTGGCTCCTATAATGCCCTTTGTATTGCATTTGAAGTGCACCATGTGCTCCTTGCTCTTCCTAGTGGGGACTCCGGCATCCTTCACCTTTGGCACCGGTTGACTTTTCTTGACCTTCTTAGGGCACTTGCTCTTATAATGCTCATATTCCCTACACTCAAAACACATTATATGATTTTTATTTTTAATTAATGTGCTTGAGTTACCTAGGGTGATGGTGAGGGCCTCTTGAGCTTGTTCATCACTTCTCCTGGAAATAGATGGCTCTTCTTGCTCTTGCCCTTGCTCCAGAGTAGATGGTCTCTTCTCCCCCTCAAACCTTGAAGTGAAGGCTTCTTCCACCTCTTCTTCTTCTTCCTCCTCCTTGGATGTCAAACACCTTTCGACCTTCGATTCCTCAAGCTCTTGTGATAAAGATGATGTGCTCTCTTCTTCTTGAGCTTGAGAGGATGAGCACTCCTCCTTGGACTCTTCTTCTATTTCATGAGTCAGTGATGGGTTTTCATGATATTTCGCCAACTTACTTCAAATTTCCTTGGCGTCTTTACAGTCTTCTATCTTGATCAAAATATCATTAGGAATTATGCTAAATAATATACCCATTACCTTATTATTTGTGTTGAAGTATCGGAGTTGCTCTTTACTTCACTTCTTCTTCTTAAGTCTTTTTCCTTCTTCGTCCTTCGGAGCATCGAAACCTACTACGACACTAATCCAATTATCAAAATTGCACATAAGAAAATTCATCATTCTACCTTTCCAATACATGAAATATTCGCGGTCGAAGGACGGTGGAATATTGATGTCGTCGCCCAATCTTTCTTAAAGATCCATCTTCTTCCCTCTAGCGTTCTCCCTCGGATGTGAAGCCGGTGAAGAGCGACCCACTCTGATACCACTTGTTAGGTAATTAATCGTCGCTAGAGGGGGGTGAATAGCATTTCGTACGTTGATGATGGAATTCGATCGTACTTGCTACACAATGTTAGTACGCAGCAGAAATATGAAATATACAATGAAAATAAAACACAAGCACAATCACAAATGCACAAGGATATAACGTGGTTCAACACCTCAAGGTTCCTACTCCATGAATTGGGCATGAATGAGCCCTAACAATGCAAACAACACTACTAAATAATAACGCTCCTTCTCGATAATACATCGGAGGTGGAGAAACCTCGTACAAGAGATTACACTAAGTAATACAATGAATACAAGCAAATACAAATATAAAACACACTACAAGTAAAGGAAAATACTTTACAAGAGATCTTTAAATGTTTTCTTTTGGTTGCTTGAGAATAGCCTTGAAGGTCTGAATTGCAACAGCAAATCCCCTCAAAATCGCCTCAAAGAACCTTGGCTAAATCCTCCTCCACGAGCTCCTTTTAAAGCTTCACCTCGGGCTGGATTACGCCTAGTAGGCGATTGCCATGACCATCAGTCGACTGCTTCTGTAGCCATTGTGAGACAATAGCTTAATCCACATTGGATAAGTTCCAACGGATACTCGTCATAACCCAAAGAGTCGATTGCGGTCGAGCCGATTGCTGTGGTCGTAGCCGATTGGCGGTACCATCACGAGCATTCTGTGCTCGTAACCCCAACCAACAGTCGACTTCCCATCCATGGCAGTCGACTACTCAAGCCATCAGTCGACTTCCCATCCATGGAAGTCGATTGTCAGGCTATTTCCTACAGTCAAATATCAATCGACTCTGAGCAGTTCGAACTGGTCATAATCTCAATTGACTGCCACGAGTCAACTCAACTGTCAAGTGTCAAAACACTTGACCAATCAACTGATCCAAATCCTCAGTCGACTGATAACCTCAAACATGAGGTTTAACCCCAAGTATGATGCCCTCATACTTGCTAGACCACCCTTAACCTAGACCTAAGCCTTCTAGCCACCTCCGTCAGCCTCACACCTATCGGATCCCTCCAAGTCATTCATAACTTGTTCATCCATATTCTAGCCTTCAGGTGCTTCCATCGGCTATTGTCTATTGGGAAAATTACATATCTGATGTTCACAACATCGCGGGCGAATACTTCGCACAATCACAGCGGAAACAATAATTAAACCGGATCCCATCAGAGATCCATGCAAAACTATATAAGTTGTTTTCTTTAATCTAGTCTATATCTTATCTAGATGAGGAATATACCTTCGGTGCATTCCCTTCGCAATCTCGCTTTTCCAAATGTTGTCGGATCTCAATACGATAAGGGTAACCATATCTCTAAGGTATCCACACTGACACCCACCCGATTTGGAGTCACGTTGTGCTAGCAACCCCTAGAAAAATGCCAAGATCCCTTTGGAAGAAAAAGGAGAGGAGAGAGAGGGAAGAGAGAACACTTCTCTTGGTTCTTTTGGCTTGCACGCCCAAAACACAAAAGCCTTAGCCTTCTCATTGCTTTGCACGTTTAAAGCACTTTAATCCCATAGCAACCATTGCCATTAATTCCATTATCTCCCCATTAAAGAGAATCTTAATACCAAGACCCTTGGTATTCTCCTTCATGAATTCTCATCATGAATACCAAGGCCCTTGGTATTCCTATGCATGATTAATAAAATTAATCATGCATGATGATGAATCATCTTCCATGGTTCAACTTGAGTCTAACTCAAGTTTAACCAGTTTGAGTCTAACTCAAGTCTTGGTCATATGCTCAATTGTCCTTTTAGTCCAACTAAAAGAAATCATCTCCAAAACAGAATGTCATTTGTGTGTGACCCTATAGGCTCTTGTAACATTGGCAATGTATCTAAAATCATTTTAGATACATAAGCAATGAGCGGCATATAGAAATACATCATTGCTACCCAAGTTACAAGATCATCGAGATCTGACAATCTTTCCGTGACTATTATCATATATGAGGGTGTCTTTTTATCTCTGATATCTTAGATCGATCAACGAGGCATATACTGTGTCATCCCCTTATTGATCTTTATGTTTCTTGATCCCCAAGTAGACTCACTCAAACAAATGAGCTCAATATCTCATATTGACTCATTTGAGCATGGTCATGCATTTCATAGTCCTACTCTATCAAGAGGCTAAAGATATCACTCCCGTCATATGGGAGGGATAGATCCCATCTACATCACTCACATCCCTCCGCATAATTCATTATATACCCAATGATCATCGTTAAAGTGCACCCAATTACGGTGTGATGTTAGACGATACCAAAGTACATAACTCCTTATATAGGGAACCATAGTGACTTCAGGTCTAAGGACTATTCGTACCAATAGTCACATGAGAAAGTATATGACACTCATATAACGATCCATGACACTCTCTCATGGTGGGTCAATTCAGTATATATATTCTCCAATATATATACACATATGTCAATATGATATTACATATCCATGACTTGTGAGATCAAGTCATCCATTGACCTACATACTAGTCTCAATGTATTAATATTGCCTTTGTCTATTAATACTTGACTAGGAATATTAAGAAGAGTGTTCTCTACAACTTCTCATAATCAATTCTACCAATTGATATACTGTAGATTAAAACTTACTATTCAAGGATATTATTATATTTATTTTAGCTGGCACATGCATAAAGTAAATATAATAAACAATCTTTTCCTTTTATTAATGAAATATGATACACGTGATCCTTAATCAATCATCTCATGATTGACACTAAGGGCTGACACTAACATTGTCATGCTAAGTCAGTCTATCCCGTCAAAGCATATTGGGCTTACGCTGCTAAGACTCCTGCTTGGACTTTACGCCGTCAACCATTGAACTTATGCTTCCAAGACTCCACCCTTGGACTTTACGCAGCCAATATCACCCCTTGGACTTTCCTTGCCAACCCATGTTGGACTTTCCATTTACCAAGACTCAAGCTTGGACTTTCCTTTGCCAAGACCCATGCTTGGACTTTCCATGCCAAGTGTCCCACTTGGACTTTCCATCATATGGTCAACCATATAGTCAAACAATGGACAAACCATCGTCAAACATCAAAATACCACTCGAGTCAAACTCGAGTCCGGTCAATCATGTCCCGGGTCGATTGCACCAACAATCTCCCCAAAACATTGTCAAACATTAAAACACTACTCGAGTCAAACTCGAGTCTAGTCAATCATGACCTGGGTCGATTGCACCAACAAAACATATCTTCCATGCAAACATATGATAAGACACATGAAGCATGGCAAGTGTGTGACATATCAAGGTATATAGTACTTGAGTGTTAAGCTCAAATGTCATTTCTAAATTTAAGACAATTTTCTTTGGATAAATGGATCCCCCAAGTGTGCCAAAACCCAAATGGCACACTAATACCTCTAAGCCTAAATGTGCTATGTTTGATCAATTTTCCATAATTCTCAAAGTCTAATGGCACATCCTAAAATCCCTTAGGATTAAGTTTCAAACATATTTTAAAAGTATCACACAACCTTGAAAATGCTATAAAGTGTCAACTTTACTATGGTTAGGTTAACTACCCACCAATTCAAGTTGACACCCCAGCCCATTTAGCGTGATGAAATCACGCTCTTAGGAAACCAATACCTATTGTATCTCCTTGGGTTAATTAGGTATTCATGAGGGATAACTTCCCTAGATATCCTCCTAATGACCCTCCTAGGCTTAGAAGCCTTGGTCATTTGGGTCCTACCTAGGTTAACTCTAGGGATAACTCCCCTTGTAATCTTCTTAGTGGCCTCCCTAGGTTTTCTTGAAACCCTAGCCACTAGGCACTTGCCATGGTCAACCTTAGGGATGACTTCCCTAGTAACATTGGCTCTCCTAGACTTAGGTTGAGTTCCATAATTAAATGGAATATTATGAAAGGTTTCCTTGGGCTTAGGTTTGTGACCCAAACCTTTCTTGCCCTTGGGTGGACCTTTCTTCCTAGACCCTAGGTTTTGACTCCTAGATCCTAAATCTTAACCATTTGACCTTTGCATTTGATTTTGCATCTTTTTAAAGGTCTTTTCAAGTTTCTCAAGTCTTGCCCTTAAAACTTGATTTTCCAACACCAATTGCCCAATTTTTTATTTTTCATTTATTCTTTAATTTGGGCATTACCATTTCTTCTAAGCATATGTCTACCCTTCTTAGGGTTAATGCCTAAATGGTTTTTTACCTTTCTAATTGCTTCCTTAGGTAGAATTATTCTAGGGACATTAGTCTCAAATTTCTGCTTAGTTCTAAAATTACAAGATTTGGCACCTAAACAATAAAATTTATTATTTCTAGCATGCTCTTTATTATTGAAATTCGAAAGTGCATGGCTAAAATTATTTCTAGCATGCTTTTGCTTATTACTTAAAGAATGAGCATTATTTAAATTTACCTTAAGGTTTGCTTTAGAAACTTGCCCTACTTGTGATGCTCTTTCTTGACCCTTCTTCCTCTCCATAGGACATTGATTCCTATAATGCCCCGGTTGTTGACACTTGAAGCACACCACGTGCTCCTTGCTCTTCCTAATTGGGGCACCAACAACCTTTGAATTTTTGTTGACTTTAGGTGTCGGAGGAGTCTTCTTGACTTTCTTAGGGCACTTGCTCTTATAGTGCCCATATTCTCTACACTCAAAACACATAATATGATTTTTATTATTAACTAAGTTGCTTGAGTTACCTAGGTCAATGGTGGAAGTTTGGGCTTCTTCATCTCTTTCGAATGTTGATAGTTCTTCTTGATTTTGCTCTTATTCTGGAGTGGATAGTCTCTCCTCCCCCTCAATCCTAGAGGTGGAGGCTTCCTTCAATTCTTCCTTTTCCACAGATCCGAAAGTTGACTCCTTCTCAACTTCCAACTCCTCACTTTCTTGTGAGGAAGATGAACTTGTTTCTTCGGCCTCCTCTTCTTGAGCCGATAAACATTCTTTGGACTCTTGTGTTTGTTCTTCACTTGAAGCCGGTGATGGTCCTTCATGGAGCTTTATCTACTTACTCCAAAGCTCCTTGGCATCTTGATATTCACCAAGTATAGACAAAATATCATTAGGTATCAAATCTTCTAAAAGTTTTGTTACCTTAACTTCGGTCTTGAACTTTAGGCGTTGCTCTTGAGTCTACTTCTTTAATTTGAAGACATCTCCCTTCTTATCCCTAGGGGGTTCGAAGACTTTCATCAATGTGGACCAATCTTTGAAGTCCCTCATCATGATGAAGTCTTCAATCCTTCCCTTCCATTGATTGAAGCCTTCTCATCCATAGAGCACATACGGAATTGGCGTGTTGATGTCCCATCCAAGTTTTTCTTCAAATTCCATCTTCTTCTTCACCCTCTAGCGGTGCTCCCTTGGCGGTTAGTCCAAATGAAGAGTGGTCTCACTCTGATACCAATTGTAGGGACCATTGGTGATCGCTAGAGGGGGTAAATAGCATTTCATTGATGATGGAATTCGTTCGCGTGCTTGCTACAATTTGATTAGTATGCAATAGAAATAATAAAAAGAAATAAAAGAAAACACAAGCACACAATTACACAATCGATATAACATGGTTCGAAACCTCAAGGTTCCTACTCCATGGGTTGGGCTCGAATGAGCCCTAGCGATGTCAAACACCACTAATAATCAAAACACTCCTTCTTGGAACAATCGGGAGGTGGAGGAAACCTCTTACAACAATTCTTATAACAATAAGAAAGATATACAAGAAAATATGAATGAAATACACAAAAATACGTAAAGAAAACTTTACAAATGAGCTTTTGGATGCTTTCTTATTTGGTTGCTTGTGATGCACTTGGAGACCCTGAATTGCACGAGCAAATAGCCCCAAATTGCTCTAGAAACCGCTACCAAAAATCTTCCCTTCGTGCTATTTTTAAACCTGTAACTCGGGTTAATTTTCGCCTAGTAGTCAACTGTTCAAGACCATCAGTTGATTGCTCTTGTAGCCATTGTGAGACGACTTAAATCCACGTTGGACAAGTTTCAACGGATAGAACATCAATCGATTGATCATGCCTCCACTCGATTATCAAACCCTAACAGTCGACTATGGAACATTCTGTATCTGCGACATCGACCATCAGTCGACTGCCAGCTATAGCAGTCGACTAATCAAGCCATCAGTCGACTGCCCAATACTGGAAGTTGATTGCCAAGGCTATTTATCGCAGTCAAATGTCAGTCGACTCCCAAGTTGACTCAACTACCAAAAGTCAAAACACTTGACCAATCAACTAGTCCATAACCCCAGTCGACTGACAAATCTCAAACATGAGGTTTTAACCCCAAGTATGATGCCCTCATACTTGCTAGATCAACCTTAGCCTAGACCTAAGCCTTCTAGCCACCTTCGTCAGTCTCATGCCTATCGGATCCCTCCAAGTCATCCATGACTTGTTCATCGATACACTAGCCTTCAGGTGCTTCCATCGGGTATTGTCATGCTAAGCTAGTCTATACTGCCAAGACACATTTGGGCTTACATTGCCAAGATATATGCTTGGACTTTACGCTGCCAACCCATTGGGCTTATGCTGCCAAGACTCCCGCTTGGACTTTATGTCGCTAATATCAATCCTTGGACTTCCCAATTGCTATGAACCCATAACTTGGACTTTCCTTGCCAACCCATGTTGAACTTTTCAATTGCCAAGACTCAAGCTTGGACTTTCCCTTGCTAAGACCAATGCTTGGACTTTCCATGCCTAGTACCCATGACTTGGACTTTCCATAATGGTCAACCCCAAGTCAACCATCTAGTCAACCCATTGTCAAACATCAATGTCAAACATTAAAACACTACTCGAGTCAAACTCGAGTCTGGTCAATCGTGATCTGGGTCGATTGCACCAACAACGTGCATAGAATGTCTAGTAGTCAACTACTGGCTTAACAGTCGACTAATGGTAAGGGCAGTCGACTACTCAAGTATATGTTTGGTAGAATCCAACATGGTTTAGTTCGTTGTTAGACAATGGATAGGCGAGCAGTCGACTGCTAGACAAAAATCCATCCTAATCTAGGTTATAAAAGGAGCAACTTGGAGAGTATTTTTAAAGTGTTTTTGGGTCGATTTTGAAGGGGAAGTGTTGTTGAATTGTAAACTTTCAAGAGCAATCCAAAATAATCAACAAGAAAGCAATCAAGTGTTTAAGCATTTTTGTGTAACGCATATTTCATTTTCATTCTCTACACTTGTTATTATATTTTTTGTATAAAATCTTGCTTGTAAGAGATGTCTCTACCTCCGGTGTGTTGCTAAGAAGGAGAAGTTTGTTAGTAGTGGTGTGTATCACTAGATCTCACTCTAGGGCTCGATCGTGGCATAGGAACTAGGGTTTCGAACCACATTAAATCTGTGTTATCGTGTGTGTTGTGGTTTGTATGTATTTTGTATTATTCATTTTTATATATTCCACTATACACTAACCTTGTTGTAGACAAGAATGAACACAAACAAGTGAAATCAAAGCGATGCTATTCACCCCCCTCTAACCCATCAAATCAGTCCCAACACTCATGATTGGGACTTCCATCTGTTAAGTCATGCTAACATAGCACACAATATCAAATTATAATATGACTTAAATTTGAACTATTGTTATCATCAAAATCTAGGTTCGATTATATGATGTTATTTGTATTAACAATCTCTCACTTTTTAATTTATGACAATATAATTCAAAGTTAAGGAAATTAAGTATAAAGAATCTCATAAAATAACTTTTTTTGAACATACTCCCCCTCAAATTAATCTCTCCCTCTTAAAATGCATGTTTAAAATTTAAAGTTTAAATTCCCTTAATTTGAACTTTGAACTTTAACTACTCCCTCTTTGTCATACATAAAAAATATTATTCTTTATATTATAGCTGGTAAAAAAAATCTTTTAAGGTCAGAAGTAGAAATTGTAAACCATACTTTGTAAGTATTTTTCAAGTTTGAACAAATATTTTACAAAATTATCAAGTCAAAAATTTTTAAGTTAAATTTTTGAATAAGTGCACTCTCAATTTAAACTATCAAGTCAACATTTACAAGTCAAAATTTTCAAAAAAAAATTTCAAGTTAAGTAAAGCAACATTTTTGTTGGTGCAATCGGCGTAGGTCACGATTGATCAGACTCGAGTTTGACTCGAGAAGTATTTTGATGTTTGACATTGATGTTTGACAAGAAAGTTGACCATTGCTTGACAATGGATTGATTATATGGTTGACATGAGGTTGACATATGATGGAGAAGTCCAAGTGGGACACTTGGCAAGGGAAAGTCTAAGCTTGAGTCTTGGCAAATGGAAATTCCAACATGGGTTGACATGGAAAGTCCAAGCATGGGTCTTGGCAAGGGAAAGTCTAAGCTTGAGTCTTGGCAAATGGAAAGCCCAACATGGGTTGGCATAGAAAGTCCAAGCTGGGTCTTGGCAAGGGAAAGTCTAAGCTTGAGTCTTGGCATTTGGAAAGTACAACATGGGTTGACAAGGAAAGTCCAAGGGTTGATATTGGCGGCGTAAAGTCCAAGCAGGAGTCTTGGAAGCATAAGTCTAATGATTGACGACGTAAAGTCCAAGCAGTAGTCTTGGCAGCGTAATCCCAATGTGCCTTGGCGGTGTAGACCACGTTAGCATGACAATAGTTGATGGAAGCACCTGAAGGCTAGCGTATGAATGAACAAGTCATGAATGACTTGGAGGGATCTGATAGGTGTGAGGCTGACGGAAGTGGCTAGAAGGATTAGGTTTAGGCTAAGGGTGGTCTAGCAAGTATGAGGGCATCATACTTGGTGTTAAACCTCATGGTTGAGGATATCAATCGACTGGGCTTTGGACCAGTCGATTGGTCAAGTGTTTTGACACTTGGCAGTCGAGTCGACTTGTATCAGTCGAATGGAATTATGATCAATGGACTGCTAGGAGTCGACTAGTGTTCGACTATAGGAAATAGCCTGGCAGTCGACTGCCAGCATTGGGCAGTCAACTGCTAGCTTGAGCAGTCGACTTCTATGGCTAGCAGTCGACTAATGGTCGATGTTGTAGACACAGAAGGTTCCAGAGTCGACTTTAGGGTTTGATAGTCAAGTAATGGCTCGATCAGTCAACTGATGGCATGATCAGTCGATTGATGGTCTATCCGTTGGAACTTATCCAACATGGCTCAAGCCATTGTGAGACAACGGCTAAAGGAGCAATTGACTGATGGTCGCGATAAGTCGACTGCTAGGCGAAATCCAGACCGAATGTAGGTTATAAAAGCAGCTCGTGGAGGAGGTTTTTGCCATGGTTCCTTAGAACGATTTGGGGTGATTTGCTAGTGCAATTCAGGGTCTCTAAGTGCAGCTCAAGCAACCAAACAAGCAAGCATCCAAAAGCGCATTTGTAAAAAAAAAATTACATGTTTTTGTGTATTTCATTTGTATTTACTTGTTGAATTTCTTTTATTGTTGTAAACACTTGTACGAGGTTTCTCCGCCTCAAATGTGTTGTCGAGAAGGAGTTTTATTAGTGGTGAGTGCATCACTAGAGCTCGTTGAGCTCAATCCATGGAGTAGGAACCCTAAGGTTCCGAACCACGTTATATTTGTGTGTTGTGGTTGTGTTTGTCATCTTTCATTATTGCTATTATTATTTCCGCTACGTTAACAATTATTGTAGAGACGAACGCGATCAAAATCCATCGACGTATGACACGCTATTCACTCCCTCTAGCGACGTCCAATTCCCAACAATTTTCAAGTCAAAATTTTCAAATAAATAAACTTTCAAATCAAAATGTTTCAAAATTACATTTAACACAAGAGGTTAGTTTAAGAATCAATGTACAAAATATGTAGAAATGTTAACATTTTTAGAATCGAAGCATGTATCCCATTTAACTTAGAAAAATAGTATTTAAAAATAACTCATCTAAAAATTATCCTTAAAGAAATGTCTAGCTTCGTTACTTGACTCAAATGATATTAACTATTCATTAAGTCTTGTTTGGAGTTAGTCACCTAAGTAATTCATTTTTATTTATACTCCCTGATTCATGTTGATACATATTTTACATCTAAAATCGGGAGGCAAGTCCTAACATCTCATGCCAATATATTGTAGGGTGTTCGCTTTCGGAGGCTCATTGGCTCCCATGTCCCCGGATTAAAATTTTCACTAATGAAAGAATTAATCCGGATGGGATGAGCTTCCTTAGCACAACCTATTCGTCGTCGTGCTAACAACTTGAGTGGTCGCTTGAACAAACTAGTTGTTCAAGCAACACAACTCTTCTAGTTGGTTAGCCGCGGAAGAGACGACGGATGGATCGCCGGTTTTTGTGTTTGTCTTCGGGGTCCATGATTATACAATATATATCCATTCATACACATGCACAATCAAAATATTAAAGAACATATTCAGATCTGTAAATAAAGTTAAAAACAACTTTATACCTTACGATCTTCTATCGTATGTCCTATCCTTCTCGTGGACGACGTGTGGACGAAGATCCTCCACGAGTAGAAGCCTTCTAGATCGAGTTCTCCTCTTCCTTGTCCGCTGCGAACAAAGAGAAAAACCACAAATACCTTTCCTATCTAGAACCGGCCACCAAGCTAGGAAGTTTGATGCAACCGCCGGCCAAGGAATGAGTGGATGATGCGCCGGCCACCAAATGAATGGAAACCGCCTGCCACCTTGGAGAGATTGGAGGAAGATGATCTTGCCGGCCACCAATGGGAGGAGAACCGCCGGCAAAGGAAGAAGAGAGTGGCTAATGTGAAGGGCGCCGGCCAAGGAATGCTTGAAGGAGGTGGGCGCCGGCAACAAACAATTTTGGATGAAGATGGTTGCCGCCCAACCTTACTCCAAACCCTAGCCGCCCAACTCTTTCCAAACCCTAATCCCAATTTGAATTATCTTGATCATTATTGCCGCCCAACCCTAAGCATCTATTTATAGAATAGGGCTTAAGCCTCCTTTAATCTCCACCGTCGGATCTAGGGATTTAATCTCTACCGTCGGATCTAGGGTTTTATCCCAACCGTCGGATCTAGAGTTTAATCCCAACCGTCGGATCTAGGATTTCATCCCAATCATCGGATCTAAGGTTTCATCCCAACCGTCGGATCTAGGGTTTTATCCCAACCGTCGGATCTAGGGATTTAATCCCAACCGTCGATTCTAGGATTTCATCCTAACCATCGGATCTAGGGATTTAATCCCAACCGTTGGTTCTAGGTTTTGTTTTACATTCTTGGATCTAGACTTCACAAGGATTGTATTAGGCTACGATAGGGACCATAAGGAGGAGTTGGGTCTTGGCCACCCGATGGATCGGAACCACACAAACTTGATCCATCAATGATGTTCCATTCCACTAGAGGATCATCATTGAACTACCTCACCAACCCCCATAAATCAATATGGGCTCCATATATTATTTGTACATTCATCTCCCCGTGTTTAAGATATCGAATGTCCGTCAATTAACTGATTTACTGACCATCAATTAATTAACATCTAATTCCTCGAGTAGTACCACTCAACCTTATCATCATGTTGACTAAGTCAACCAGCTGGGTTTACATGATGAACCTTATGAGCTCCTCAAGGGGACATCATCAACCTAATATATAGGACACGGTTTCCTCCTATAATCAACGCACACCATGTAAATAATATTATTTCCCAACTTAATGCATATTGATTTAATCCATCTAAATCTCACCCATGGTAAATCAAAGAAATAAATACTAAGTACATGTGCCCGCTATTATATCGGGATTAAGAGCATGTACAACATAATATCCGAGGTCCGATTCAATTATGTAGTCAGCACTAAATTGAATCACCTCTATGTCGGTCCTGCTCAATACACCTAAGTGTACTAGTGTAACTCTATGTTCAAGATAAAACAATACCAAGCTACACTACAACCATGCCAATGGTTTGTCCAAAATCATCTTGGTTGTGAGCCTCTACTTATATTTTATAAAGGGATCGATAACATGATCTTCTGCTACACCAAGCACCATGTTATCTACAATGTAGAATATTAGACAATATGCACACAGATAATAAATATATAAAGTGCAAACAATGATCATGTGATTCTTATTTCAAAATAAAATGTTCATACAAAAGAGCTAGGCTTTCAGTATACATTCCAACAATCTCCCACTTATACTAAAAGACTATGCCGTCATCACTCGCCATACATCCGATCCCCATGTCCTCCACATGCCTATCAAACGCTACCGAAGGGCCTTAGTGAATGGATCCGCCAGTTATCCTCTCGATGCAATCTTGGCGGCAAAGAACTTCTCCTCGCTTACGATTTCGTATGAGGTGGTACTTGCGCTATGTGTTTACTTGCCTTATGGGCTCATGGTTCCTTCGAGTTTGCAATGCACCGCTATTATCACAATAAATTGTGATAGTTCGGGCAAACCAGAATCACATCCAAGTCCATCAAGAAGTTCTGAGCCACTTCCTTGGTCGCCTCGAGAGGCGCCACATACTCACTTCCATGGTAGAGTCCGCCATGCATTCGCTGACACTCCTCCATACTATGGCTCCACCTCCAAAAGTAAACACAAACCCCGAGGTAGACTTACTCTTGTCCCTATCCGATTGGAAATCAATCTGTAACCCATGTGGACTAATTGATCCGCAGAAACCAAAGATATAATCCCTAGTCCTTCTCGTACTTCAATATATGCTTTACCGCATCCCAATGTCCCCTGTCTAGATTACTCGATATCGCTAACCATGCCCACGAAAGCAGATATCCGGTCTCGTACATAGCATAGCATACATAAGGCTTCCTACTGCCGAAGCATAAGGAACCGCCTTCATGTCCTCTATCTCCTTTGATGTTTTGGGACACATCTCTTTAGATAAAGGAACTCAATGCCTAAAAGGTAGAAAACCTTTCTTGGAGTTTTGCATGCTAAAACGAGCAAGGATAGTGTCAATGTATGAAGCTTGAGACAAGCACAACATCCTTTTCTTGCGATCCCTTATAACTTTGATCCCAAGGATGTGTCCCACTTCTCCCAAGTCCTTCATATCAAACTGTTTGGACAACCATACCTTTACGTATGATAACACTTTGATATTGTTGCCAACTAACAAAATGTCATCTACGTATAGTACAAGAAACACCACTACGTTTCCGTCACATCTCTTGTATACACAAGGCTCATCCGGACTTTGAATAAATCCATATGATTGGATTACCTCATCAAAGCGGATGTTCCAAGATCTAGAAGCTTGCTTCAATCCATAAATGGACCGATTAAGCTTACATACAAGATGCTCTTTGCCTTTAGCAATGAATCCCTCTGGTTGCCGCATATAGATGTTCTCTCAAGACTTCGCTAAGGAAAGTCGCCTTGACATCCATCCGCCAAATCTCATAATCCATATGAGCACTATAGATAAGAGAATCCGGATAGACTTAAGCATAGCTACGAAAAGGTCTCCTCATAATCGATACCCTCTTCTCGAGTATACCCTTTCGCAACAAGCCTAGCTTTGAAGGTCTCAACCTTCCCGCCTACTCCTCTCTTTCTCTTGTAGATCCACTTGCATCCAATGGTTTTTACACCATCGGATGGGTCTACTAGCTCCTGTGACTGATTAGAATCCATAGATTCTATCTCCAATTCATCGCTTCTTTGCCAAGATATCGATCTCTATCTTGGATTGCCTCACATATGTCTAGGATCGTTCATGTTCACCAGTGACTAAGTCCAAGACTCTCCCAAAACATGAATCGGGGTTGTCTAACAACCCTCCCACTACGCAGGTGCCTCCCGTATGCTCGTGACACGCGGTGCTGACTTGTGGTGTCTCCTCTGTACCGGTGGTACCAAGTCGACTTCGCCAACTCCTCAAGAACAATCCTACTGTGGGCTTGTGGTTCATCACATAGTCCTCCTCTAGAAATCTGCATTCAGACTCACGATCACCTTCTCGATCTCTAGGACTATAGAATAAACCACCCTTCGCTCCTTAGGGTAGCCAACAAACAAGCGCACTGCATTTAGAGATTCCAACTTACCAAAGATCTCCTTCAAAGACATGTGCTGGACTACCCCAAATCCGAATATGTCTTAGACTAGGCTTTCGCCCAATCCACAATTCTGTGGGAGTAGAGGGTACTGACTTAGATGGAACCAAGTTCAGAATGTGTCAAGCTTCCAGAGCAAACCCCGTAACGAATCGTAACTCGTAATAACTCAATCATCGATCCGACCATCTCCATAAGAGTCCTATTCCTTCGCCTCCGCCACACCATTCTCACGGGGTGTGCCAAAGTGACAATTGGGATTGAATCCCACCTCCGATAAGTAACTCCTAAACTCTCCCAAGAGGTACTCGCCACCACGATCGATCAGAATGTCTTGATACTTTTACCTTGACGGTTCTCCACATCGCCCCTTGAATTCTTTGAACTTGTCAAAGCATTCAGACTTGCGGCGCATCAAGTAAATGTATCCATACCTTGAATAATCGTCTATAAAAGAGACGAAGTATTCAAAGCCACCTCTTGCCTGGATAGACATAGGACCGCACAAATCAGAATGAACCAATTCTAACACATCTTTGGCTCTATACCCCTTGGCCTTGAAAGGCCTCTTGGTCATTTTACCTTCCAAGAAAGATTCGCAGGTTGGGAGATCCTCCACCACTAATGAACCCAAAGGTCCATCAGCTATCAACCTTTGAATTCTACTTAGGTTAATATGACCAAGCCTTAGATGCCAAAGATATGTTTGGTTCATTTGCGAAGGTTCTTTTCTCTTATTAGATTTAGAAGATGAGCTATTTACTTCTATTTGCATCGTGGGAGTTTTTGGTTCAAGAGTATATAAATTGCCAACCAATGTACCAGAATAGATAATCTCCCTATTCCTTTTTATAACCACCTTGTCATTAAAAGAAACAGAATATCCATCCATAAACAATTTAGAAACTAAAATTAAATTCTTTCTAAAAGTAGGTACATAAAGACAATTTCTTAAAACCAAAAATTTATTCCTATCAAAAGATAAATAAACGTCTCCCACTGCAATAGCCGCCACCTTTGAAACATTGCCCATGAAGACGGTAATCTCTCCCTCAGCTAGTCATCGGGTTTCTCGAACCCCGCAGTATTGCAGACATGATCAAGGGCTCTGATCTACACACCGTAATCGTAGATAACACCGCTAAACATGTTTCAACAACTAAACAAGAAGATATACCTTTGTTCTTTCAGGAGGACCGCCTTCCAATGTCCAAATCGCTTGCAAGTGAAGCACTTGCCTTCGGCTTCTTCACTCCCCGCCTCGAGGTCCCACCGCCACCTCTTCTTCGCCTCCACCTTGCTTCTTCTTCTTCTTACCTTTCGGTTTAGAGGAAGAAACCTTCGAGCGACCATGGCTTGAGAACTCGACGAAAAGCCCTCTCCGCCACCGAGTTCTCACAAGCTCCGCCAACGAATACAACCTCTTGTTCATGTTGTAGCTGAGGCGGAATCGCCAAAACTCCTAGGCAGATCGGAGAATGATATCGACTGGTTTCATCGATCTCAGCTCGAGGACTTCATCTCATTAAGATGAGCCATCATCTTGAGAACATGATCCCTAACGGTGTTCCTCTAATTACGGTGGTCGCCACGTTTCTCATTGCCTCCCTCGCCAGCCTCTACTCGATGTCCGAAAGTTCTTGAGATTGAACATCATGTCATAAGTCGTGGCTATGGCACGATGTCGATGTTGCAAAGACATTTGACATAGATGCCAAAATGTAACACCGCCATCTCATCCGCCTTTTAACCCATTTCTTATAACGTTCTATCTCCTTTTCATCGAGTCATCCGAGGGCTTAGGAGGATGACACTCAAGAGTACAAATTTGTACTCTCAGCTTAAGACAATATCCGTGTTTCTTTTCCAATCAATGTAGTTTGGACCAAGAAGTTTGTTTTCTTTTAAAATCACAAAGAAGTGGGTTGAAAGCCATTTGAAAATCCTAAAAATCACAATGATCAAAAATATTAGATTTCAAAAAATTATTGATTCCTCAAAACAATAAAATTCAAAAATCAACCAACACATCAAAACACCGAGAATATCGCATGCCACGATAGTGTGGACGTATACGAATTCTACATTTGTAAGAGGAGGTTTTACCCATTAATTTTATTATCTTGTCAACCTTACTTTTTGACAAATAAAATTAATAGTTGGTTCCTCTTTAGCCCTACAAATAAAAGCAAAGGACTCGATGGGGAGGATACTTTTATTTGCATCTAAGTGTGCACCATTACACGATACTAAGGGAATTATTTCGGATTATGTGCCTTACCGATGGGGAAGTACACACGCTCCTAAATAATTTCCTATAACCATTATTTGACCTAATGATCCGCAAACAAACCCATCCGATGGGGAGGAAGGCACTCAAAGCCAACGCGCAAGTTTGTTGCATCACACGTCAAATTGTAATGGAGGCCGCGGGAATTAATTAAAATATCCCTCTCCCACTTAGTAAATTGCAATTGAGGAATTTTAAAACACACACAACATGCATATAAAACAAATAAGCAATAAATATGGAAAAAACAGAATTTTTTCCAACTATTATGGCATTGTCCTCCAATATGCATCCCGTCGTGTCCACCTCGTCCGCTCCATCTTTTCCCGTGCGCAAGTCATCAAAGAGTTCCGAGCCGAGATAAATCATTTTATTTACATCCATCGATCCTATACTCCACGAAGGAGTGTACAAATAATATAGATCGAAAGTAAACTAAAATGATCGGTTAAACAATGCCGTATTTAATTACAAAAATTAAATACTAATCTAGCCTCGTCAACCCCGAGGATTCAAATAATAAATTTTTACACACATCCATTCACATACACACACATGGCCATAATAGTTGGATCTTATGCCTGCAACCAAAGAGTTAAACTACGCATATCCTACTATTATCCGGCACATATAATATATGAAAAATGCATAAAAAATTAACCGAATCCATAACACACAAAACCAGAAACCATGGCTCTGATACCAATTGTAGGGTGTTCGCTTTCGAAGGCTCATTGGCTCCCATGTCCCCGAATTAAAATTTTCACTAATGAAAGAATTAATCCGGATGGGATGAGCTTCCTTAGCACAACCTATTCGTCGTTGTGCTAACAACTTGAGTGGTCGCTTGAACAAACTAGTTGTTCAAGCAACACAACTCTTCTAGTTGGTTAGCCGCGGAAGAGACGACGGATGGATCGCCGGTTTTTGTGTTTGTCTTCGGGGTCCATGATTATACAATATATATCCATTCATACACATGCACAATCAAAATATTAAAGAACATATTCAGATCTGTAAATAAAGTTAAAAACAACTTTATACCTTACGATCTTCTATCGTATGTCCTATCCTTCTCGTGGACGACGTGTGGACAAAGATCCTCCACGAGTAGAAGCCTTCTAGATCGAGTTCTCCTCTTCCTTGTCCGCTGCGAACAAAGAGAAAAACCACAAATACCTTTCCTATCTAGAACCGCCACCAAGCTAGGAAGTTTGATGCAACCGTCGGCCAAGGTATGAGTGGATGATGCGCCAGCCACCAAATGAATGGAAACCGCCGGCCACCTTGGAGAGATTGGAGGAAGATGATCTTGCCGGCCACCAATGGGAGGAGAACCGCCGGCAAAGGAAGAAGAGAGTGGCTAATGTGAAGGGCGCCGGCCAAGGAATGCTTGAAGGAGGTGGGCGCCGGCAACAATTTTGGATGAAGATGGTTGCGCCACCAACCTTACTCCAAACCCTAGCCGCCAACTCTTTCCAAACCCTAATCCCAATTTGAATTATCTTGATCATTATTGCCGCCCAACCCTAAGCATCTATTTATAGAATAGGGCTTAAGCCTCCTTTAATCTCCACCACGATCTAGGATTTAATCTCTACCGTTCGGATATAGGGTTTTATCCCAACCGTCGGATCTAGAGTTTAATCCCAACCGTCGGATCTAGGATTTCATCCCAATCATCGGATCTAAGGTTTCATCCCAACCGTCGGATCTAGGGTTTTATCCCAACCGTCGGATCTAGGGATTTAATCCCAACCGTCGATTCTAGGATTTCATCCTAACCATCGGATCTAGGGATTTAATCCCAACCGTTGGTTCTAGGTTTTGTTTTACATTCTTGGATCTAGACTTCACAAGGATTGTATTAGGCTACGATAGGGACCATAAGGAGGAGTTGGGTCTTGGCCACCCGATGGATCGGAACCACACAAACTTGATCCATCAATGATGTTCCATTCCACTAGAGGATCATCATTGAACTACCTCACCAACCCCATAAATCAATATGGGCTCCATATATTATTTGTACATTCATCTCCCGTGTTTAAGATATCGAATGTCCCAATTAATTGATATGACCATCAATTAATTAACATCTAATTCCTCGAGTAGTACCACTCAACCTTATCATCATGTTGACTAAGTCAACCAGCTGGGTTTACATGATGAACCTTATGAGCTCCTCAAGGGGACATCATCAACCTAATATATAGGATACGGTTTCCTCCTATAATCAACGGTATACCATGTAAATAATATTATTTCCCAACTTACCGGGGATATTGATTTAATCCATCTAAATCTCACCCACTGGTAAATCAAAGAAATAAATACTAAGTACATGTGTCCGTTATCATATCGGGATTAAGAGCATGTACAACATAATATCCGAGGTCCGATTCAATTATGTAGTCAGTACTAAATTGAATCACCTCTATGTCGGTCCTACTCAATACACCTAAGTGTACTAATGTAACTCTATGTTCAAGATAAAACAATACCAAGCTATACTACAACCATGCCAATGGTTTGTCCAAAACCATCTTGGTTGTGAGCCTCTACTTATATTTTACAAGGGACTGATAACATGATCTTCTGTGCCACACCAAGCACCATGTTATCTACAATGTAGAATATTAGACAATATGCACACATATATAATGAATATATAAAATGCAAACAATGATCATGTGATTCTTATTTCAAAATAAAATGTTCATACAGAAAAGAGCTAGGCTTTCAGTATACATTCCAACATATACGTGATTCAATGCACAATCAGATTAAACCTAAGTGTTGTGATATTTAAAAGCTTCTTAAATCTATAGATGCATGATTTCTAAGGTAAGTCCTAAGATAGTTTCATTTTTGAAAAAACAAATACAAAATAGATAATTATATAAAATGATGAAGTAAAGTTAAGTTCCTATTTTGCTAAACATGTTCCTAATTCAATATAATGAAAGTGAGCTGAAATATCATAAAAAGTTTATACATATGTGATGGGTAGGGGGTCTTTTTTCAGCTAAGATAGAGAAATTTTTTGTTGTATACACTTGTAAAACTTCACTCAACTTCGCTCTTCAGTTTTACTAAAGAGGGGGAACTTATGATGGGGTCGGGGTTTCCATAGCAGTATGTGTATTTCCAGGGCAATGTGAATAGTCCAGAGTGGTATGTGTATTTACAGGGCAGTATAAATAGTCCAAAGCGGTATGTGTATTTCCAGGATAGTGTGTGTAGTTCCAGAGCAGTATAGGTATTTCCAAGGCAGTGTGAATAGTCTAGAGCAGTATGTGTATTTCTAGGGAAGTATGAAAAGTCCAGAGCAGTATGTGTATTTCCACGGCAGTTTGAAAAGTCCAAAGAAGTAGGTGTATTTCCAGAGCACTATGTGTATTTTCAGAACTGTTTGGACAGTTCCAAAGAAGTATGTGTATGCCCAGGGCAGTATGTGTAGTTCCAAGGCAGTAGGATTAATTTCATACCAATATGTGTATTTCCATAGCAATATGTGTATTTCTAGGACAGTTTGGACAGTTCCATAGCAATATGTGTATGTCTAGGATAGTATGTGTAGTTCTAGGGTAGTGTGATTAATTCTAGAGCAGTAAGTGTATTGCCAGAGCAATATGTGTATTTCCAAGACAGTTTGGACAATTCTAGAGCAGTATGTGTATGTCTAGGGTAGTATGTGAAGTTCCAGGATAGTGTGATTAATTCCAAAGTAGTAAATGTATTTCCAGAGCAATATGTGTATTTCTAGGATAGTTTGGATAGTTCCAGAGCAGTATGTGTATGCCCAGGGCAGTATGTGTAGTTCCAGAGTAGTGTGATTAATTCTAGAGTAGTAGGTGTATTTCCAGAGTAATATGTGTATTTCCAGGACAATTTGGACAATTCCAGAGCAGTATGTGTATGTCCAAGGCAGTATGTGTAGTTCTAGGGTAGTGTTATTAATTCCAGAGCAATAGATGTATTTCTAGAGCAATATGTGTATTTCCAGGACAGTTTGGATAGTTCTAGATCAGTATGTGTAGTTCCAGGGTAGTATGTGTAGTTACAGGGCAGTATGATTAGTTCCAGAGGAGTATGTGTATTTCCAGAGCAATGTGAATAGTTCCAGAGGAGTATGTGTATTTCCAGGACAGTGTAAATAGTTTCATAGCAGTATGTGTATTTCCAGGATAGTGTGAATAGTTCCAGGGTAGTATGTATATTTCCAGGATAGTGTGAATAGTTCTAGAGTAGTATGTGTATTTTTAGGATAGTGTGAACAGTTCTAGGGTAGTATGTGTATTTCTAGGATAGTGTGAATAGTTTCAGGGCAGTATGTGCATTTCCAGGACAGTGTGAATAGTTCCAGGGCAGTATGTGCATTTCCAGGACAGTGGGATCAGTTTCTAATGCAGTATGTGTAAGTCTCAGGACAGGGCAAGTACTTATAGAGCAGTAGGATCAATTTCCCAAGCGGTATGTTTAACTCCTGGGCAGTATATGTGTTTCCCGAGTAGTATGTGTAAATCCCGAGCAGTATGTGCATTTCCTAAGCCATGCAAGAAATCTTGGAATTCCTCTTATATCTGGTAAGATCAAGTGGAGAGAGTAATTAAGGATAACAGGGAGAGATTAGGGAGGATAAAATATGATTAGTGAGATATTTTATCATTTGTTTATGTTTTATGAGTTTAAATGTTTGGCAGGGGAGCAAAGGGCACACGAAGCGATCGGGAAAGTTATTTTGAATATAGGCGAGAAAAGCAATTGCAAGAACAACTGGGTAAAGGGCGTTAAAGTAAATTCACCTCAAGGAGAAAGCGGTTGATCCATCTATAAAAGGGGCAGAGGAAGACGAAGCAAGGGATGGTTGTTTTCTTCTCCATTTGGTATCTCTAAGATCTCTCTTCTTCTCTAGTTCATTACTTTCTTCTCATACTTATACTAACTTGAGCTTCGGAGTAGCTGCGCCGGGAAGTCGGCCAACCCTTAACACTCTTCCTTGGTAGACTTAGCTCAGTTTCTAAGATCAAGGGTGACTCTCGAGCTAATCTTTTCCCTTCCGAGCCTCTCCCTTGGTGTTAGATCCAACAATCCATAAGGGGAGGAAGGGGGGGTCTTGGTGATCCAAAGAAGCAAGCACCATCAAATTGGCGCCATCTGTGGGAAACTAAACAAAAAGTCATGATGGTAAATACTAGGAGGACGTTAAAGGAGCCAGCAGAAGGGGAGAAGTCCGTCTCCAGTATTTCCCAAGGGGTAGCAATAAAAGGCGTCGAGAGCCCTTACATAAGGAAGATCTTATGCAGATTATGACGGAAATAATGGATCAAATGTCACAAAGGGCCACCTCGAAGAAGGTTAAAGAAGACGATATCTCTGATAGTGACTCTGAGGAAGAAGGGGGTATAGTAAGATTCCTCATTTGAAGAAAGGTTCTTCTTGTGCTCACCAAAAAGGGAAGGGGAAAGGAAAAGGCGTGGCTCCTTCAAAGGATGTACCACCGAAGGGGGAAGTTCCTGGTATAGGTACTATTGTAAAAATAGAGGAGGAAACTCCTTTTGTTGAAATATCAGATGTTACAATAGTACCTATAGCAGGAACTTCCCCCTTTGGTGGTACATCCTTCGAAGGAGCCATGCCTTTTCCTTTCCCCTTCCCTTTTTGGTGAGCACAAGAAGAACCTTTCTTCAATTGAGAAATCTTACCCCCTTCTTCCTCAGAGTCACTATCAGAGATATCGTCTTATTTAACCTTCTTCAGGGTGACCTTTTGCAACATTTGATCCATCATTTCTGCCATAATATGTATAAGATCTTCCTTATATAAGGGCTCCCAATGCCTTTTACTAATATCCCCCTGGGAAGTACTGGAGATGGACTTCTCCCCTTCTGTGCTACTAATTGTTTAAAATCAATACTAATGTGGTGTTTAATTTTGAAAATCAACACCATTTTAATGATGATTTTAAAAAATTAGTATAATTTTGGTATTGATTTTAAAAATTCAACACTACTATAGTGTAAGAATTTGAAAATCAATATCACATGTTGGGAGTATGGAGAATACAATCAAAGTTTCACATTGATAAGATATAAAAAATATTATAAAATAAAAAGATATCTCTATTGGTATGAGGCCTTTTGGGTAAAATCTAAAAATAAAACCATGAGGGTTTAGGTCCAAAGTGGACAATATCATATCATTGTGGAGATATGTGAATCTTATAGGCACTAATAATTAGTATCAGAGTCATGATTCATGTCAAGCCATGAACCTTGAATGAAGGAAGTAGAGCTCCCATGTCCGGATCAAGAAAACTAGACACCTAGCAGGAAGTCCAGTTGGGACAGAATGACTAGACAATTGGCAGGAAGTCCAGTTAGGTCAAGATGATCAGACAGTTGGTAGGAAGTCCTGGTCGGTTGAGCATCGGACATCAAGTAAAGGAAGCCCTTTGAGGAAGGATATGTCACACCCCGGGGGAGTCCCCGCCAGACAAAAAATCCGGCAGCATCTCCCCTGTACAGGTGACAATACCAATCTTGCATACAAGGCCTACACGGCCACTATACATCGGTCAACACGACCGGAACATACCACAACACAATATACATAATATGCGGCCTCAGACCATCAACCAAAATAAATAAAAGATCTAAAACATCGAGACCTACCCCTTCTGCCATCTGAGAAGGAACGCATAACCAAAACATATCGAATACAAGTCCGAATAAAAGTCCAAAACACCAGTCCTACACATGTCCTCTAATCAATCTCAATGAACCATAACCATAAGACCCAAAGTAAGACCAATTTGACGAGGGGGATTGACAGCTGGACTCTCCTGGCAGTTTCAACCTGAAATAGATGTAAAGCAATGGGGTAAGTTCAACGAACTCAGCGGATATCAAGTCGATATGCATAGTAAGCTATATCTAACAATGATAGTCATTTCAGTACAGTCTCCTGATCAGTCATAGCAAAAATGCAAGGAAAAACTATGGAAAGACTGTACATACCTGAATCTCCTATCCTGACATAGGAGTACAAGCTATACTAGCAGAAATAAGGTCGTCAGACCAAATACAAAATGTATCTTGTATGCATGTCAATCATATGCAACATCCAAGGCAGCAATCAAAATGCAGCAAACACAATACAAATGTTATCCATGCAAAAATGCATGCGATGCAAATGACATGGTCACCCTTGATGTCAGTCAGCCGCCTCACACGCGATGGTGAAGCCGAGTGGGTAGGGCTATGACAACTGTGCACTCTGCCATCACTGCTCCTGAGTGACCGAGTGGACAGGATGCTATCGGAGTACACCTATCCTCCTGCCCCAAACGGAGTGGGGGAGCAATGTTCTCATCTCTCGGTGTCGTAGACCAGAGGAGGGATCCCTGTCCACTACCACGCTGCCTCATCGCTACCCAAGAGCGGACCAACGGAGCCTAACAGAGCAACTGCACACACCCTCCTGATGTACCACTAACCCATGAGTGGCAGCGTGTGCAGACCATGTAACTGGTTGTGGGCTCAACTATAATGGAACCTCGTTCAGCCAACATGCAATCATGCAAGATGGTGCATGACACTAAAGCATGTAACCAACTAAAATACACATCCGAATAATATGCACAACCAATAGGTGCATATCAATGATCCAAGTAAAACAGGGAATGTATAACTATAAACTGATCAAATGCATGTATCAAGTAGGCACAACAACATACAAGGCAGATAAACATGAAGATTATTGCAAGCTATAACTAACTAGCATATCAACATGACTATATCAAAATGATAAGTCAAAATACCCGCTTGATCTGAAAAATATCAATTGTCTTTACGCCTGTGAATGTCTCGAATCAAAACCCTGCACATAGAACATACATGACTAAGTTCTATCATTTTCCAATAATCAAATAAATCGATTCATTAATCAATTAACTGGTCCATCAATTCACTAACAAATGGATTATGATCTAACGCCCTTACCTAATCGTTTGTTAACATAAATCCATATTTTGAACCTTACCAATATAACAACTTCTTCCATTATCTACTAACCAGCAACCCAATAGTAGCTTAGTTAATCAAGTTCTGCAATAGGGTACTCCCATTTACTTCCTTACCCCCATATACATGTACCAACATCAAAGAAACTGACCCCATATCAGATCAGATACATAAGCAAATCACATACCACCATTTCCTCAATCTACACTCACAATAGATCCATAGCCGAAATTTATCACCAGACAATCCAAGGCTCAAGATCACTGTCCAAATATCACAACCCTCACACACCGACCACCATCCAACTTGCTCTACCGAAGGAAAACCCACCCCAAATCAACCAATTAAATCTATTCATAGCTCCTTCGCGAGTATGTACAGAACACCACCAACAAAATCTCCAAACATAAACAACACAGCCAACTTAAACGACCAAACCAACTCAAACTCGTAGCCAACTCCACAGATCAAAAATCCAACCGCATATAACAAAAATTAACGATCGTATGCACAAAAGAAAAGAAGCAGATCGAGCTTACCAGCGGTTGGAACCTCGCCGGCAGTAACCCCCCCAAATCCACCTTGTTCGCCGGAAAACCACTGCCACACAAAATTCCTGTTCAACCAAAAGAAAACCACAGTAGGGATTTCAATCTCGTCCAAAATTTAGGGAAAGAACAGCCTTACCTTTTCTCCGGTGATCACCGACTGTAAAACCCCCCCTTAATCCGGCGGTGGAAGGGTGCTGCGACGGTGACAGCTCTTGCGTTCTACCCAAATCTCCTCTGTTCGTCGGTCGAAACCCTTTCTCCGACAGCCATCCCCAACCCTGTTCACCGGAGAAACAAAACCTCGGCTGCCCTAAATCACCAATTACCGTGACCACCGGTAGTCCTTCAGTAGCACGCTCACCGTCAACTCGACGGTGGAGACCGACGAGGCTGCTCCTCACTATCGCGTGCAAAGGAGAAGGAGAAGAGGGCTCGGCAAAGATTGCCGCCCCCAAAATTTGAGCCAAGCGCAAACACCCCACCGCAAACTTCCAGTCACGCGCTCACTGTCGGCTCGTCTGTGGCCATCGGTGAGGATGCTTGCTGTCGCTTACAGAGAAGATGGAATTGGCCGAGGATCAGAGCGACGGCACAGGGACATCTGGTCGCGACGGCGCAGGGAGGTCTAGTCGCGAGATAGAAACCGACGGAGCAGCACGTGAGAAACGAGGGGAAGGAGAAAATAAAAGTCACGATCGGAAACTAAACTTAGGTTTAGGTATTTAAAATTTAGGTTTATTGCCACCTATTAACTCCCTTAGATAGGTTCTACCAAAACCTATTTATTTTATCCTCGAAAAAATCTCTTACGAGCTCCGTTTAAATCCAGAAAAATTCTGAAAAAATTCTTAAAATTCTCTAAAAATCCTGAAATAATTCCCTAAATTTTGGCCATTAAATTTATATTTTAAATTTTCCGTATTTAACATTCTCCCCCACTAATAAAAATTTGGTCCCCAAATTTCCTACTCAAATGCATAATGAGTAAGAGATACCACAAGTACTGAAAATATTTTTCACGCACCTTAAGTAAACAAGTGGGAGTATTGAGTTATGATCTTTTCCTCAAGCTCCCAAGTAGCCTCCTCATTGGTGTGGTGACTCCACCCGACCTTGACAAGTCGCACGATCTTGTTCCGTAACTGTCGTTCTTTGTAATCCAAAATCCATACCGGAACTTATTCGTAAGTAGCATCAGGTTGTATGAAACCTGACACATCTAACAGAATATGTGTAGGGTCTGGAACATACTTCCTCAGCATTGACACATGAAACACATCATGAATACCCGTCAAGGCTAGTGGCAGTGCTAGGCGGTAAGCGACCGCTCCGATCCTCTCTAAAATCTCGAACGGACCAATGTACCTTAGAGCTAACTTACCACAGAGTCCAAATCTCTTCACCTCTTTCGTGGGTGAAACTCGCAAGAATACATGGTCACTAACAGAGAACTCTAGAGGTCTCCGTCTCCGATCGGCATAACTCTTCTGACAATCCTGCGCCTCTGCCATCCTTCGTCTAATAGTACGGACCAACTATGCCTCATGCTGAGCTCTCTGGGGTCCTAGCAACTGGGCCCTCCCCAACCTCCTCACAGAGGGTGGGTGTACAACACTGTCTACTATACAACGCTTCAAACGGTGTCATTTGGATAGCCGAATGATGGTTGTTACTGTAGGCGAATTCCACTAATGACAAGTGGTCCTCCCAGTTGCCCCCGAAATCCATAATGATATGCTTCCACTTCTATTCCGGAATCGGAATTTCCTGAAGCATCTCTTCCTTAAACTAATGCAACTCCAGAAACCACTATCCTCCTCAGAGTCAGAGATGGGGAATTATCTTTTCACAAAAGAAGTCCATCTACCGTCCAAAATCCACTCCCCAACACACTCTGTAAGTGCATGGGAGGCTATAGCAACTAAACTCCCTTGTTACAACCGTTCATGTTCCAGCTACTCTATAGTAGCTATCCAGTAGCTAGCCAAAACCCCATGAGCATTCCTGCTCCTCACCTCTGAAAATAACATAATAATTGCTAAGTCCACGTCATATATATGACGACTTATCTCACAATTCTTTAACTGCCGTAAGTTTAGGATACGTCTTATTCAATAGCATCGGAATCGCTCTGATCCCTGAAATGATGCATCCATGTACACTACCCTTCCATCCACACCAGAATGATTAATCAACACTGACGTAAAAGTCAACCATCGTCTGAGCCCTGAAACTAATTTCACAAGCTTCAGACCAAGTAAATTCCATCACCTTCCTGGTCCAACCAGTCATCGATGTAGTACCGCTAGAGCGTCCTATCCATATCTATGGTAATAATCAAATCAATACCAGAAAACCACCATCTACGGTGGCCGAGTGCGCAACTCCAACTACCACCATTAACAGTGGCCAAGTTACGCAACTCTAACGACCACAACTGATCCAATTGTGTCCAGAATACACGACTTCCCAAATCCCTGAACGACTAAGTCGTTAATAAGTCTATTAAGATATTCAAAAGCTCATACAATTCATACCAAGTATGACATTGTCGTCACTATACAACTGCATTCTCTTTACTCTAGGCTGATGATATAACAATCATCACAACGACAATGATAATTGTATGACACCATGTCACTACAATATCAACCCACCAGCCATAGATCAATCCTAGAGTATACACAGGTGTCCTATAGCTGATCTAAATAGATCCTCTATCCACAATGAAGGATATTTATTTCCTTCCGTAACTACCGTATTCTATCATCGATAATCGATGCATAATCTCAAAGGTCCATCTCTCTTTTAATAAAGAATTCCGGATCTTCTCTAGAAAAATACTGGGACACATAAATATCTCATCCAACGCCTCCTATAATAAGATAAAACGATCTTTCATAATCTTGACTAGTGTAGGTATACACGCCTTATCCATAACCAAATCACTAATAGTAGGGGATGATATTCTCTGAGGGTTTACTCCTTGTCCTTCAAATTGGTGGCTAGTAGGCTAAATCCCTAGCTTCCTAATTCGACATCAGTCGGCACCTCTAAAGAGTCTGTACTTCTGAAGTCATTGTTAGGTTCTGCAAGGTCAATACGTCATCGACCTCGTCAACGACCATGAGTAGGGGCAATTTCACTAAGTTAATACTTTTCCTAACCACTAAAGTATAGTACTTTTTCTATAGCTCAGAGATATCCTTCAGTTTGCCTGTTCCCAAAATACGAGAACTCCCAAAAATCCAAAGAAAAGAAAATCCTTGAAACACAAAACCCACAAACCAAAATCGCAAACCAATAAAATTGTCACATCCTGGGGGCATATCCGTCATCCAAATGACGGAGGAGCCCCTTAGTGACAATATTAGAAATACATGGACTAGATCTGATAAAAACCTCGAAATAATAATTAAAATACAAGTATTTTATTAACTGCATGCATGCACGACTAAACATAATCAATTAAAGTAAAATAATTTTATGACACCAAATCAAATTGCGTCAAAATCCAAAGTGCATAAACAAAATACAATACCGATAAAGTAAATAAAGCGGCATCTCGACAATGCAGTGAAACAAGCATGGCAAGGGACTCTCTGAGCGACACGAAGGTTGGTCCTCCATCAGTTAACCTAGAGGATAAGTGAGGAGGGGGTGAGTACAACCACTCAGTAGATGGATAGACAATAGTGCATAGCCATAATGCATATAATGGAAGTCAAAGGAAACAACTAGAGTAACCCAACCCTCAGAGTATCAATATCAATCTGCTACTAACCTGGTCGGCGGTATAACAAATATACCCGTAACATACACAACCACTGCAATCTATAAGCAATGCACATATAGATACCACGATAAAGCCTTGTGGCTCTCGAGGTAATACAAAGGGAACTATCTATGAGCTACCACGAACGGAACTCGTGGGTCGACAATCAATATATTTAGCACTGTCTACGCACAACTACATGCTACCACGAATGAGACTTGTGGGTAAACAAGAAGTATAAAGACTCAATGTCTGCGGGCAATGACATGCTACTACGAATGAGTCTCGTGGGAAGACAGCGTATATAGATATCTAGTTATTGACTGCACACAACAACATGCTACCACCAATGGGTTGCGTGGGCAGTTAATTATCCTAGGTTGTTAAGCCTAGGGTTATCCAATACATCTAGCTTAGAACGTCTATCAAAGTCAATAAAGATCATCGATCTACAATTAAGCCCATTGAAGCGATTAAGTGAGGGTTTCAACACCTCTAATACGAAATGTTTACCAAAGTCGATAAAGATCATCGACTTATAAATAAATACCTCGAGATGCTTAAGTCTAGGGTTCCAACCCTTCTAACAAGAATGGTTATCAAGGTCGATAAAAATCATAAGTCCAGTCCACTCATAAACACGTCGAGACGATTAATCATATGGTTTCGCCCCAACTAACAGGAAATGCCTATCAAGACCAATAAGGATAACCCCTCTACTTACAAGCACGGCAAGAGGGTTAAGCCTAAATTGTATCATTTCTACCAGTTTAATCATGCATGCTATAACATGCTACCACGAACAGATCTCGTGGGTACTTAAGATGTAAAGCAGCTATCTAGCTACAGACATCATACGAATCCGATTATCACCAACTCCGAATGGATAATGCAAGAGTATAACTTTACGGTAGATTATCTCAACCATGCATGGGAGACATATTCGACCACAGATATACAAAGCAACCATAGAAACACTCTACTGCAGACTCTCTCCCAACCAAGAATGGGAGGTATAGTTGGCAGTCGAGACATGAAACAATGTTATATACCCTCTAAGGATTAATCGCATCCTAATCATATGACCACTACTAGTCCGATCACCATATCAATTGATATAGTAAATGGATAAACATATACCAATATGCACATCCGGGTTATTACGCCTAGGGTTCCAATACCTAGGGTTCTACTAATGTTTCATTCCTGAGATCCGCTCCTACAGAATGACCTCATCTAGGTTATATTATCTACTAGTCTCAATCATGGTATCAATCGCGACCATACATAACCAAATAAGCATTTAACCATGATGTCTAATAACAATAGCAAAAACACATTAATGGAGATCAATAGCTGAAACTAATTAATGTATAACTAAAGAGATCATGTCAGAACAAAGTCAAGGCAATACTAAATAAAGCATCAGATGCCTATATATACCCTAAACTATGTAAGCAATGTAACCATGTTATCATGCACGAGGATCTAGGGAGTCAAAGAACCTATATGTATACCTTCTACGAATTTATCCATCTTAGTCATATTATTCTACTAGTCTAATCCTAATACTAGTCCAAAAATTAAGAGGTAAACATCTACCAATAATATCTAATCATTTATATCACAATGATAACTAGCTACTTATAACAGTTATAGCAATTAATAACCATATGCTAACGATAAACCAGCAACCTAAAAATCTAACAGTCTAACAGATATAAGGTTAAAATAATACTAGACAAAACATGATACCACCTAAGTAAACTGCATAACCAACATAACCAATACAAATATACACTAAATCTAGAAAATTTATCTCTAGAATTTATTCACCTGTTAGCCGTCTGGAGATATCCTGTCGCCGCCAAATCCCCAATTTGACCTTGTCAATATTACCTCGAATTTTCGAAACATAAAAATCGTCGGAAATCCATACAAATCCGAAAATACTAAGTTAACCTGCCAAATATGGCGAACTCCGAAAACCCAAAGATCCTAAGGAACTCGGAAACCTATGCTCTGATACCAAATAAATTGTCACGCCCCGGGGGAGTCCCTGCTAGACGAAAAATCCGGCAGCATCTCCCTTGTACGGGTGACAATATCAATCTCGCATACAAGGCCTACACGACCACTATATATCGGTCAACACGACCGGAACATACCACAACACAATATACATAATATGCGGCCTCAGACCATCAACCAAAATAAATAAAAGATCTAAAACATCGAGACCCACCCCTTCTTCCATCTGAGCAAGAACGCACAACCAAAACATATCGAATACAAGTCCGAATAAAAGTCCAAAACACCAGTCCTACACATGTCCTCTAACCAATGTCAATGAACCATAACCATAAGACCCAAAGTAAGACCAATTCGATGAGGGGGATTGGCAGCTGGACTCTCCTGGCAGTTTCAACTTGAAATAGATGTAAAGCAACGGGATAAGTTCAACGAACTCAGCGGATATCAAGTCGACATGCATAGTAAGATATATCTAACAATGATAGTCATGTCAGTACAATCTCCTGATCAGTCATAGCAAAAATACAAGGAAAAATTGCGGATAGACTGTACATACCTAAATCTCCTATCCTAACATAGGAATACGAGCCATACTAGCAGAAATAAGGTCATCAGACCAAATACAAAATGTATCCTGTATGCATGTCAATCATATGCAACATCTAAGGCAGCAATCAAAATGCAGCAAACACAATACAAATGCTATCCATGCAAAAATGCATGCGATGCAAATGACATGGTCACCCTTGACACCAGTCAGCCACCTCACACGCGATGGTGAAGCCGAGTGGGTAGGGCTATGATAACTGTGCACTCTACCATCACTGCTCCTAAGTGACGGAGTGGATAGGATGCTATCGGAGTACACCTATCCTCCTGCCCCAAACGGAGTGGGGGAGCAATGCTCCCATCTCCCGGTGTCGTAGACCAGAGGAGGGATCCTCGCCGCTTCTACCATGCCTCATCGCTATCATGAGCGGATGAAAGAGCGCACACACACCCTCCGATGTACCACTAACCCATGAGTGGCGATGCGTATGCATATATCGCGGTGGCTCAACTATAAAGGAACCTCGTCCAGCTAGCATGCAATCATGCAAGATGGTGCATGACACTAAAGCATATAACCAACTAAAATACACATCCGAATAATATGCACAACCAATAGGTACATATCAATGATCCAAGTAAAATAGGGAAGGTATAACTATAAACTGATCAAATGTATGTATCAAGTAGGCACAACAATATACAAGGCAGATAAACATGAAGATTATTGCAAGCTATAACTAACTAGCATATCAACATGACTATATCAAAAAGAATACCAACTGTCTTTACGCCCGTGAATGTCTCGAATCAAAACCCTGCACATAGAACATACATGACTAAGTTCTATCATTTTCCAATAATTGAATAAATCGATTCATTAACCCATTAACTGGTCCATCAATTCACTAACAAATGGATTATGATCTAACTCCCTTACCTAATCGTTTGTTAACATAAATCCATATCCTGAACCTTACCAATATAACAACTTCTTCCATTAGCTACTAACCAGCAACCCAATAGTAGCTTAGTTAATCAAGTTCTGCAATAGGGTACTCCCATTTACTTCCTTACCCTCATATACATGTACCAACATCAAAGAAACTGACCCCATATCAAATCAGATACATAAGCAAATCACATACCACCATTTCCTCAATCTACACTCACAAAAGATCCATAGCCGAAACTTATCACCAGACAATCCAAGGCTCAAGATCACTCTCCAAATATCACAACCCTCACACACTGACCACCGTCCAACTTGCTCTACCGAAGGAAAACCCACCCCAAATCAACCAATTAAATCTATTCACAGCTCCTTCGCGAGTATGTACAGAACACCACCAACAAAATCTCCAAACATAAACAGCACAACCAACTTAAATGACCAAACCAACTCAAACTCGTAGCCAACTCCACAGATCAAAAATCCAACCGCATATAACAAAAATTAACCACCGTATACACAAAGAAAAGAAGCAGATCGAGCTTACCAGCAGTTGGAACCTCACCGACAGTAACCCCCCCCCAAATCCACCCTGTTCGCCGAAAAACCATTGCCACACAAAATCCTTGTTCAACAAAACGAAAACCACAGTAGGGATTTCAATCTCGCCCGAAATTTAGAGAAAGAACAGCCTTACCTTTGCTCCGATGATCACCGACTGTAAAACCCCCCTCAACCCGGCGGTGGAAGGGCGCTGCGACGGTGACAGCTCTTGTGTGCTACCCAAATCTCCTCTGTTCGCCGGTCGAAACCCTTTCTCCGACAACCATCTCCCTAACCCTGTTCACCGGAGCAACAAAACCTCGGCTACCCTAAATCACCAATTACCGTGACCACCGGAAGTCCTTCAGCAGCACAGTCACCGTCAGCTTGATGGTGGAGACCGGCGAGGCTGCTCCTCACTGTCGCGTGCAAAGGAGAAGGAGAAGAGGGCTCGGAAAGATCGCCGCCCCCAAAATCCGAACCAGGCACAAACACCCCGCCGCAAACTCCTAGTCATTCGCTCACCGTTGGCTCGTCCGTGGCCACCGGTGAGGATGCTTGCCGTCGCTTGCAAAGAAGATGGAATTGGCCGAGGATCGGAGCGACGATGCGGGGAGGTCTAGTCGCGAGATAGAAACCGATGGAACGGCTCATGAGAAACGAGGGGAAGGAGAAAATAAAAGTCGTGATCGGAAACTAAACTTAGGTTTAGGTATTTAAACTTTAGGTTAATTGCCACCTATTAACTCCCTTAGATAGGTTCTACCAAAGCCTATTTATTTTATCCCCGAAAAAATCTCTTATGAGCTCCATTTAAATCCAGAAAAATTCCGGAAAAAATCTTAAAATTCTCCAAAAATCCTGAAATAATTTCCAAGATTACTTTTCCTAAATTTTGTCCATTAAATTTATATTTTAAATTTTTCGTATTTAACAGGATATGCTTGAGGGGGCTCAATGTAGTCCTTCATTTGGGGTGGGAGGATTGTTGGGAGTATGGAGAATACAATCAAAATCCCACATTGGTAAGACATGGAAAATATTATAAGATAAACAAATATCTCTATTGTTATGAGGCCTGACTACAAGAAAAATGAAAAATAGTGACGAAATATTAGTGACGAATTAGCAATTTGTCGGTAAAACTAGATATTTACGATGAATAAATATGTCATCACAAAATAATATTATATTTGTGATGAAATATAAAATATCATCGTAAAATAATACTTAGGGACAAATAAATATATATTCGTCGTAATTTCTTAGCGACGAACGATTAAAGGTCATTGCAAATTGTCAATAGAGCCGCCAGTCAAGTAAACAGGATTCTTTGGCCGGCCAAATGTCGACTAGTCGAGTTGTCAATCCGGCCAATCGACTACCTATTAGCGACGATATCTATAATGTTCGTCGCAAACATTTCAGTCGAGCCGCCAGTCGAGTTAACTAGATTATGTGAACGGGGCTAAATTATTGACAGTCGAGTCGTCAATCCCACTAGTCGACTGATGATCAATATTAGTGATAAAATTTATCAATTCGTCGCTATTATAATAAATATTAGCGATGAATATGATTAATTCATCGCTAATAATCACGCAAAAAACCCTTGGCGCCTACCGATTCCCCCATTTTCTCGGTACGACTCCCTCTTTCGGCAATTTCCCTGCGTGAATCCTCCTTCATCTCCGTGCTTCGGCTCTAGCTCCGGCTCGGCGTGACTCCTCTTCCCGCACGACTCCTCTTCCTGCGACTCCTCTTCCGACGCAACTCCTCGGTACGACTCCTCTTCCGGCGATTCACTCTTCAGGCGACTCCCTCGATGCGACTCCCTCTTCAGGCGACTCCCTCGGCGCGACTTCGTCGGCACGACTCCCTCAGCGGCTTCTTCTCCAACTCCAGCAGCTTCAACTTAGGTTTATCCGAACTCTTTTTCCAAAGTTTTACAATAAATTTAGGGGTTTTTTTATATTGTTGTTATGATTGTCTTGATTAGATGATAAATTTAGGATTTTGTTATACTCAAATAATGAAATTAGAGTTTTGTTAAGGTTTAAGATTATTGTAAAAAAAATATAGAAACGCCACATTAGCAGCCCCCACCGCTGCCCCTACATGTGGAGGGGGTAAATCAGGTGTCAAGTGGCTAGCGCAGAAATACGGAGTCATCGGTAGTCTGGTTGTCACCTCCAGAAATAGACCCCTTGCCCTTTCAAGCTTTAACACGGTTGCGCTAGCCATCTGGGTTTGCCCTGGGGGCTATTGTAGGTTATTGTAGATTATATATACGATTGATAGGGTTTTGTTAGCGATGAGATGATGAATTTAGGATTTTTTTTTATCATTTAGATTTGAACGTATTCATGGTAATTAAGCAATAACTTATTGCCTAGATGATACATTTGAAGATATATTGTAAATTAGATGATTTTAGGATTATTTTGCGATTAGAGAATAAGGTTAGGGTTTTCTGATTTTTAGATTATAATGTTCGATGATAAACATAGGATTATAATGCAAATTGATGTTATGTTGTGTGAGGTTTAAATTATAAATTGTGTGATTATTTTGTATGTGATAACTAAATTTGAGTTGGTAAATTCCTTTTATTGAAAAGTAACATCAAAATGATTGTATATATGTTTAACCAGGGTTTAAGAATATGGATAAAAGTTGAATAATAATTAAGAATTGGATTAGTACTGAATTTATAAATGGGTTGAATCAGTTTATAAATATTGCAGAGAATTATATGATCAATTTGAAGGTGTGGCAATTTGTTTCAGTATCAATTGGATTATGTGCGAGGACATCTTTATAGGTGGGGTTTCGATAGATTATATAAAGTCTGAAACTTTCATGGAGAAGCTTCTACATCATCCGATAGTATAAATATTGTCAATCAAGATGAGAATGATTTTGATGTTGAAGTAGATAATTTCGAAGACAATTTTGAAGAAATGTTTACTAATTTACAAAATACAAAAAATATAACCAACAACAAGGCTCAACCAGATGATATAAATGTAAACACAAATACAAATATTTGTAGACGAAGTTATATTTCAATGTTGGAAGAAGGACAAAAAGAACTCTATCCCAATTGTACTACTTTTTCAGTTTTCAATTTTGTGGTGAAGCTAATGCATGTGAAGGTGTCAAATGGTTGGAGCAATAAATCTTTTGATATGTTACTTCAGTTATTGCAAGAGGCATTTCCTAAACCGAATGTGATTCCAAACTCTTATTATGAAGCCAAAAAATTATTAAAAGATTTAGGATTGACATATGAGAAGATACATGTCTGTAAGAATGATTGTATATTATTTTGGGAATAGCATGAGAATAAGGTTGCATGTCCAGTGTGTAAGGAGCCCAGATACAAGTATGAAGGGATGAATAAAAAAAATCCTCACAAAATTCTTCGATATTTTCCTCTGAAATTGAGACTTAAGAGATTTTTTATTTCGAAGCATACATCCAAAGAGATGAGATGATATAAAGAAAAGCGAGTTGAAATAGATGGTGTATTAAGACACCCGGCTGATAGTAAAGCTTGGAAAGAGTTTGTGAATGCAAATGAAATATTGACATGTGATCCATGAAATATTCACTTAGGGTTGGCTACTGATGGGTTTAATCCATTTGGAAACATGTCCAATGCTTATAGTATGTGGCATGTTATACTTGTGAATTATAATTTGCCACCATGAAAAATGATGAAGCCACCATATATTGTAGGGGATCGATTGGACGCTAGAGGGGGGGTGAATAGCGTGTGCTAGTACCGATGATGGAATTCGATCGTGATCGCATCTACAAATCGTGTTAGCTCAGCGGAATAATAATAATAAAAGCAATAACACAAAACACAATCACAAACACAAGATGTTTAACGTGGTTCAGAACTGAACGGTTCCTACTCTACGGATCGATCTCTAAAGAGCTCTAGCAATGCCAATGAAATCACTAATCACAAATAACTCCTTCTCGACACAAGTCGGAGGTAGAGAAACCTCGTACAACAGATTACAACAATAATCTAAATGGATACAAGCAAATACAATGCAAGTAAAGAAAACTACTTTACAATTTCTCTTTGAATGCTTGATCGCTTGGTTGCTTGATATCAACTTGGAGACCCTGATTTGCAGTAGCAAATCGCCCCAAAAGCTCTTAAGAAACCATTCCTTTTTCCTCTATTACGAGCTCCTTTTATAGCTTCAACCTGTGCTGGAAAAAGTCGATCAGTCGACTGATGCTACTGTTGTCGTGAGACAACAGATAGATCCACGCTGGATAAGTCCAACGGATCCGTCATCAGTCGACTGATTATGACCATCAGTCGACTGGTCAAGCCTCCACTCGACTGCTGGCCGTGGCAGTCGAGTGAGACCCCATTCTGTGGCTGAAACACCTAGAATCACCGATCGATCACAAGATCATCCGATTACTGCTCATCACCGATCGCCTCTTCTCCGCTCAACGCTAGCTACATCTCGCAGTCAAACCCTAGTTGAATCAGGCCAGTCGATTGCCACATGGCACCAGTCGACTGGCACACCTCAAACATGAGGTTTTAGCCCAAGTATGGTTCCCCCATACTTGCTAGACCACCCTTAGTCTAGACCTAAGCCTTCTAGCCACCTTCATCAGCCTCATGCCTCACGCCTCTCGGATCCCTCCAAGTCATCCATGACTTGTTCATCCATCGTGCTAGCCTTCAGGTGCTTCCATCGGCTATGTCATGCTAACAGTGTCTACACCGCCAAGGCACAATGGACTTACGCCGCCAAGACTCCGCTTGTTCTTTACGCCGTCAACCATTGGACTTATGCTGCCAAGACTCCCGCTTGGACTTTACGCCGCCAATATCCCCTTGGACTTCTCAAATGCCAAGACTCAAGCTTGGACTTTCCCTTGCCAACCCATGTTGGACTTTTCATTTACTTTGCCAAGACCCATGCTTGGACTTTACATTGACTTTGCTAAGACCCATGCTTGGACTTTACATTGACTTTGCTAAGACCCATGCTTGGACTTTACATTGCTAAGACCCATGCTTGGACTTTCCCAAATGCCAAGTGTCCCACTTGGACTTTCCATGTCAAGTACCCAAGACTTGGACTTTCCCATGACAATTATATTGTCATATGTTTTGTCTAACATCAAAACATCTCTCGAGCCAAGCTCGAGTCCTGGTCAATCGTGACCTGGGCTGATTACACCAACAATCTCCCCCTTTTTGATGTTTGACAAAAACCAAACAAACCATTTGAGTTAGACCATCTAACTCAAAAACTCCTTACCAATTATCCCAAATTGGTAATCTTATCTTTCTCCCCCTTTTTGACAAACATCAAAAAGGTTATCTCTCCAAAGAGGTCAATGTCTCATGTCCCAATGAGATCTTACAATCTCCCCCTTGATCCAAAAATACCTAGGATACCTACCATCTTCCTAGTGATAAGTCTCATATCACTCAAGAGAGGCAATCCTATCCACTCTCCCAATTTCCAAATTGGGTCTCTCAAAATCCCATCAATTTTCCCAATTGATGTCCTTTTCCCATAACTTCTCCCCTTCAAGAAGAAAACACATCCATCATCCCAAGATGGATACCTCCCCCTAAAGGTTTGCTCCCCCTTGACCATTGCACCAATAATGTCCTTGGGAAGTCACTAAGCCAATAGGAACTCTAACCCATCAAAATTAAGGTTCTAAGTTCAAACATGAACTCTTCCACCCTTAAATTTGATACTTTGACCTAACACCTCTCCAAATCCATATCCAATGGATTTTCACCCATTATAATGCTTCCCAAAGCATATCCTAGGGTTAGGAGTGGTTAGGGACCTTAATCGTAGCTAAACACGGGCTAAACAAATCTTGTTTTCCCGAAATCAGCATTGGCGCAATGACTCCATCACAATGACTATCACTGCATATCAATCGCCACCAGGCGTAGTTGACTGATAACTGAAATTTTTGAATTTCAATCATCAGAGTCGAATTTCAAAAAATCATAAGTTATTCTACGTATATCGAAAAATCATGAAATTTGATACGTATATTACTTATAGTCAATACAATGGGTGAAAAATATTTGAAAATTATTTTACCCATAAAATACTGAAATTGATACAAAATTCAAAAGTAAAGAAAACTTCTAAGTTTTGGCTCACTTTATATCAACTTCATCAATGGTGATTACTATCAAAAGATAGGCTTCACCAAGATTTTTATAATGATTTTAAAATGTTTTTAGAATCTTATTTTGGATCATATTTCTTGGGCTCAATGTACATGACTTGTAGACAAGCTTTCCCAATGATCCACCACTCATATAAGATGAGTTTGAGTTCATCTAGATGCAAAAACTATGCAATTTGAATTTAACTCATATCCTAGCATCTCACATATATCTAGGGTGTATAAATACACATACATGTCAATGTAATGTGAGATGTGGGTTTTGTTCTCCCTAATCTAAGGTTTTATGCATTTTCTAAGGCAATTCTACTTGATTCCCTTATAAATGGGACTCCAAGTCATGTCATTGTCCTTAAATCAATTTTAATCAAATTATCTTAAATGCATGAGTGATTATGGCATTAAAGATGATATAAATAAACACATGCTCATAATCATGATGTCATGACATAAGATGAAATCTAAAAACACATGACATTTAATCCTTAATCCTAAAACATGATCATGACATATAAAATAATTTAAAAATAGATATGATGTCATGGCATGTCATATAGCAATCAAGGCATGGCAAATAAAAAGTATAGGTATAATAATACCCAAATTTTAATATTAGTTGTCATTTGATATGATTAAATTTATTTTGTCATATTACTACTTTTCTCCCTAGTGTGGCAAAAACCCAAAATGGCACACTATGACCTCTAAACCTAAATTGTATCAATTTGATCATTTTATCAAACTTCTCAAATAATATTGGCACATCCTAAAATCTTTTAGGACCAAAACTCAAATGTATTTCCAAGGTAACCATAACCTTGAAAATAACTTAAAGTGTCACCTTTATCATGGTTGAGTTAACTACCCACCCAATCAAGGTTGGCACACCCTAAACCCATCTAGCGTGAATCAATTATGCTCTTAGGAACCCAAAACCTATTTGAGCTCCTAGGGTTAACTAGGTATTCCTTAGGGATAACCTCCCTAGATACCTTCCTAATGACCCTCCTAGGCTTGTTAGCCTTGGTCATTGTGGTCTTACCTAGGTTGACTCTAAGGGTAACTCCCCTTGCAACCTTCTTAGTGGTCACCCTAGGTTTCTTCAAAACCCTAGCCACTAGACACTTACCATGGTTACTCTTAGGGATAACTTCCCTAGTAACCTTGGTTTTCCTAGGTTTAGTTCCATAATCAAGTGGAACATTGTGATAGGTTTCCTTGGGCTTAGGGTTGCCCTTGGATGAATCTAGTTTCCTAGGTCTTGATTTTTGACCATTTGACCCTAGGCTTTGACTTCTAGACCCTAAATGTTGACCTCTTGACCCTTGAAATTGATTTTGCATTTTTGCAAGGGTCTTCTCCATCTTTTCAAACCTTGACCTCAAGACTTGATTTTCCTTTTCTAATTACCCAATTTTTGAATTTTGATCTAATCTTTGGGCATTGTTTTTCCTAGGCATATGCCTAGTCCACTTAGGGTTAAGACCTAGATGTTCTTCTATTTTCTTAATGGTTTCCTTAGGTAAAATATTTTTAGGAACATTAGTCCCAAATTTCTTCTTATTTCCTAACTTAACACTTTTATCACCTAAACACAAATATTTATCTCTAGCATGCTTTTCATTATGAATTGCAAGAGAATTAAAATTCCTAGCATGCTTTTGACCTTTAAATTTAGAAGGTGCATTATTAAAATATACCTTAGGCTTAGCCTTAGCTCCCCCTACTTGTGAAGCTCCTTCTTGCCCCTTCTTCTTCCCCATAGAGCATTGACTCCGGTAGTGTCCCGGTAGTTGGCATTTGAAGAAAATAATGTGCTCCTTGCTTTTGATGGTTGGGGAACCGGCATCCTTGACTTTTGGTGCCGGAGGAGTCTTTTTTACCTTCTTTGGAAACTTGCTCTTATAGTGCCCGGCTTCCCTACACTCAAAGCATATAATATTCATTTTATTATTAATTGACATGCTTGAGTTACCTAGGGTGGTGATGAGGTTCTCTTGAGCTTGATCTTCCTCTCTACCGGATGTAGATGGTTCTTCTTGTTGCTCCGGTGTTGAGGATGCTCTAATCTCCTCCCTCTCAATCCTAGAGGTGGAGGTCTCCTCTTCTTCCACCAATCCGGAAGTTGATTCCTTCTCAACTTCCGAGTCCTCACTCGCTTGTGAAGATGATGATGATTCTTCCTCGACTTCTTCCTCTTCTTGAGCCGATGAAGATTCTTCTTCTTCTACTTATGCCAAGTTAGGCTTCTCATGGAACTTGGCCAATTTGTCTCATAGCTCCTTGGCATCAAGATATTCACCTAGCCTAGACGAAACATCATTAGGTATCAAATCTTCTAAAAGTTTTGTTACCTTGGCTTTGGTTTTTAATTTTTGTCATTGCTCTTGGGTCCATTTCTTCAACTTGAGGACTTATCCCTTCTTATCCCTAGGAGGTTCAAAGCCTTCTATGAGGATGAACCAATCCTCTATGTTCATCATCAAGAATGTTTCCATTCTTGCTCTCCACGCGAAAAAGTCTTCTCGATCATAGGGTGGTGGAGTGTTGATGTCTCATCCAAGCTTGTCTTGGAACTCCATCTTCACCCTCTAGCCTGCTCCCTTAGTTGTTAAACCTTGAAGAGCGGTCTTGCTCTGATACCACTTGTAGGGGATCGATTGGACGCTAGAGGGGGGGTAAATAGCACGTGCTAGTACCGATGATGGAATTCGATCGTGATCGCGTCTACAAATCGTGTTAGCACAGTAGAATAATAATAAAAAAAGCAATAACACGAAACACAATCACAAATACAAGATGTTTAACGTGGTTCGGAACCGAACGGTTCCTACTCCACGGATCGAGCTCTAAAGAGCTCTAGCGACGCTAATGCAATGACTAATCACAAATAACTCCTTCTCGACACAAGTCGGAGGTGGAGAAACCTCGTACAACAGATTACAACAATAATCTAAATGGATACAAGCAAATACAATAATGAAATACAATGCAAGTAAAGAAAACTACTTTACAATTGCTCTTTGAATGCTTGATCGCTTGGTTGTTTAATATCAACTTGAAGACCCTAATTTGCTGCAGCAAATCGCCCCAAAAGCTCTCAAGAAACCATTCCTTTTTCCTCCATCACGAGCTCCTTTTATAGCTTCAACCTGTGCTGGAAAAAGTCGATCAGTCGACTGATGCTACTGTTGTCGTGAGATAACGGCTAGATCCACGCTGGATAAGTCCAATGAATCCATCATCGATCGATTATGACCATCGATCGGTCAAGCCTCCACTGACAGCCGCAGATGAGTGAGACCCCATTCGAAACACGAGCATCACCGATCGATCACAAGATCGATCATTATCCATCAGTCGACTGCCCTTCTCTAGCAGTCGACTGTTAGGCCACATCCTGCAGTCAAACCCTAGTTGACTCAGGCCAGTCGATTGCCACATGACACCAATCGACTGACACACCTCAAACATGAGGTTTTTACCCAAGTATGGTTCCCCCATACTTGCTAGACCACCCTTAGCCTAGACCTAAGCCTTCTAGCCACCTCCATCAGCCTCACGCCTCTCAGATCTCTCCAAGTCATCCATGACTTGTTCATCCATCACACTAGCCTTCAGGTGCTTCCATTGTAACGCCCGTAAAATTCCTAGCAATTTTACAAGAATTTTTGCATGATTATAATGGGCTTTATGTGGGATCTTTCAAAAATAAAAGAAAAGGAGCCAAAAAGGGACGCAAGGCCTAGGAATTGAACCCCAAACCTCTAGTAGATAGCTAAGCCCTAAAGATTCATCCAATAACCAGAAGCCCAGCAGGGTTGTACTATTAGAGGAATATTGGAAATTATAGTTAGGGGTAAGGGAGGCTAAGGGACACTTCAAGTGAATAAATAGGGGGAATGAGGAGACATGATAAACCAAATTGTTTTTCTCTCCTTCTCATCTTCTTCCTCATCGAACCCTAAGCTCCCCTTTTCATCCATTTTCCAAGATCCATCCAAGCAAGAAGAAGGCTAGGTTTGGCTTCCCTTAGGTTATCTTCAAACTAATAGCAAAGCGAAGGATGTAAGTATCCCCCTCACCTGCATACAAGTAGTTTTCGATTGATGTTTTTGCGTCAATCCCTTTAAAACCATTCGGCCAAGACCTTTGTTTGAGTTTTCCATGAAGATCCATGCCATATCTTGTATGAACATGATAAAGATAGGATGCTAGATGGGTTAGGTTAAGTGTTTGACCTTAAAAACCCCAAGGAGATTTCAGTCAAGACCAATATTTGTGCTCTCCATGAAAATCCATGCTATAACTTGTGTTAATATGAAGATGATAGATGTCTAGATGAGTTTGGTTAAGTGGTTGATCCTCAACCTCCCCTAAAACTCTCGGCCAAGTCCATCTAGACCCCTAAGGTGATTTTCTATGCCATGTTTTAGATGAGCTTATGCTATGTTTTGATGCTAGATGAAGATAACATGTTCTATGCTAGGTTTTAAATGAGTTCATGTCATGTTTGATGTTAGAAGAAGATAACATGTTCTATGCTATGTTATAGATAAGTTCATGCAATGTTTTGATGGTAAATGAAGATAACATGTTGTTTGTTTAACCTAGGTTTAAGTGGATGAACCTTTAGGCCCCTTGAACCATTCGGCCAAGTCCATCTAGACCCCTAAGGTGTCTTTCTATGCTATGTTTTGGATGAGTTCATGATGACTTTTGGTGTTAGATGAAGATAACATGCTCTATGCTAGGTTTTAAATGAGTTCATGCCATGTTTGATGTTAAAAGAAGATAACATGTTCTATGCCATGCTATAGATAAGTTCATGCTATGTTTTGATGGTAAATGAAAATAACATGTTGTTTAGTTAACCTAGATTTAAGTGGATGAACCTTTAAGTCCTTTGAACCATTCGGCCAAGACCCCTAATATGTTTCTATGCCATGTTTTGATTGAGTTCATGATGACTTTTGATGTTAGATGAAGGTAACATGTTGTTGGTTAACCTAGAGTTAAGTGGTTGAGCCTTATGCCCTTTAAACCCATTCGGCCAAGACCCATTTAAGCCTAACATGCTATGATCTATAAATTACCATGTTATGTTTTGAATGTAGATATAGGTATCATGTGAAAGCTAAGCTAGATTTAAGAAATGAATCTTAGGTTGTCTTGGAACTCTCGGCCAAGTTTTATTTAAAACCCTAAGTGCCCTCCCATGCCATGCTTTATATGTTAAAGAATTAACATGTGGTTAGTTAGACCATATATAAGTTGTTTGGTGTTTAAAACTTTGATAGAACTCCATGAAGTTTAGGTCATTCCATGTATACTTGTTCATGATGTTTATGCCTTATGCCATGCTTATATGTGTGTGATGTTGTGATCATGTTATGCTCATTACCTTGTGATTATATGAATGTATGATGTGTTATAAGGAAGGAACATGATGTGCATGAAAAGAAACATGATATGATATGAAGAAGAAATATGTTATGAAAGTCATATGATATGTTATGAAGAAGAAATATGTTATGATATGAAGAAGAAAAATATGATATGCCATGATAAGGAACATGATATGTTTATGAAATGAAATATGATATGTTATGATAAGAAGCATGTATGTATTTTACTTTCTGCATGGCTTGTACCAGGACCCTAACAAGGTCCAGGGGATGGGCTCCTAGATGCCCTAGGTCGACGGTCATAAGTACGGGCTTAGGATGGGCTTCTATGTTATGATGATGGCCCCTAGGTCGACGGACATAGTACGGGCCTAGTAACCTAGTAGGTTCGAGACTTGCTACCTCGGGTCTATTTAGGGATGCGCGCTATGATGATGATGATGTGGTACAATGTCGGGCTCAATATGTTGATTCAAATACCTATAATATATGTTTCGAAGAGCATCCTGCATATACCTTTATGTTATGCCTGCTTATGTCTACGATGTTATATTCATGTTATGCTTGCTTATGTCTACGATGCTATGTTTATATTATGTCTGCTTATGTCTATGATGTTACATTCATGTTATGCTTGCTTATGTCTATGATGTTATGTTTATGTTATGCCTGCTTATGTCTATGATGTTATATTTATGTTATGTTTGCTTATGTCCATGATGTTATGTTTATGTTATGCCTGCTTATGTTCTACGATGTTATATTCGAGTTAAGCCTGCTTATGTCTTTGTATGTTTACATGTTATGCTTACGTATGGTTTTTGTGAGTAGGATAGGATCTTACTAAGCCTATGTGCTTATAGTTTATGTTCCCTTGTACTGCAGATAAGGGTAAAGGGTGGCTAAACTAAAGGGAGCAGCAGGAGGGGCAAAGTGTGTGTGGTAGTGGCATGGTGGAGGAAATCTGTTATGTTCCTTATGCATGTTTTCCCTAAGATGATTTAGTTTATGAATTGAACTAAGTACTTATGAACTGATGATGCATGCCCTATGTTTAAGAAGAAGTATCTATGAAATGACGATGCATGTTTATGTTTAAAAGAAAAAAAAATAAGTCTAAAGTCTTCCGCTGTAAGAAGTATAGGTAGTCTTCCACTGTAATGTAATGTATGTATGTACGATCGCGTCACGCACCGCCCCTCCGGACCCCTGGGAAAGGGCGGGCATGACATCCATCGGCTATGTCATGCTAACGGTGTCTACACTGCCAAGGCATAATGGACTTACGCCGCCAAGACTCCGCTTGGACTTTACACCGTCAACCATTGGACTTATGTTGCCAAGACTCCCGCTTGGACTTTACGCCTCCAATATCCCCTTGGACTTCTCAAATGCCAAGACTCAAGCTTGGACTTTCCCTTGCCAACCCATGTTGGAATTTCCATTTACTTTGCCAAGACCCATGCTTGGACTTTACATTGCCAAGACCCATGCTTGGACTTTCCCAAATGCCAAGTACCCAAGACTTGGACTTTCCCATGACAATTACATTGTCATATGTTTTTGTCTAACATCAAAACATCTCTCGAGCCAAGCTCGAGTCCTGGTCAATCGTGACCTGGGCCGATTGCACCAACATATATGATTATGTCTCTTTTAATTCCTGGGCCTAAATCACCTGGCAAAGAGATAGATGTATACTTATGACCTCTGATTAATGAACTGAAGGAGCTCTGGGATGACGGAGTGGAAGCATATGATGCATCAATTGAACAAGTATTTCAATTACATGCTGCTGTGATGTGGACTATTCATGACTTTCCAACATACGAAACAGTTTCTAGATAGAGCACAAAGGGCTATAAGGCATGTCCAGTATGTCTAAATGAAACCAAATCTCAAAGATTTAGGAGTAAAATATGCTACACATATCACCGTTGATTCTTGGATATGCACCACCCATGGCGTAGAAATAAAGATTTCAATAGAAAGGTTGAAAAAGAAGGACCACCACAAGTAATGAATGGATTTGAGATTTTAGCATAGTTAGAAGTGTTGCCCCAAGTGACATTCAGTAAGCATCCATTATTCAGTAAAAAATGACAGCGATCTTCGGATGATACAAATTAAGTAAAGAAGTCTATATTTTTTGAGTTACAATATTGGTCAGGTTTAAAGTTGAGACACAATTTAGATGTGATGCATATTGAAAAGAATGTATGTGATGCTTTAATTGGTACATTACTAAATATAGATGGAAAGTCAAAGAACACTCTCAAAGCCAGATTAAACTTGCAAGATATGGGGATAAGGAGTGAGTTGCATTTACAGCTGATAGGAGACAAATTTAGGAAATCATATACAAGTTACACGTTGGCATTAAAAGAAAGGCGTGAATTTTATCAATTTTTGAAATTAGTTAAGTTTCTAGATGGGTATGCTGCTAATATATCTAGACATGTCAATGTAAATGAAGGAAAGAAATATGGACTAAAATCACATGATTGTCATGTATTGTTGCAAAGATTACTTCCAGTTATTGTATGTAAATTTTTCCCAAAAGACATATGTAGCCCACTGATTGAGCTATGTGATTTCTTCAAAAAGATCACTGCAAGATCTTTATACACAGTGGACATATGTAAAATGGAGGAGAAAATAGTCCTGATACTGTGTAAGATGGAACGGATATTTCCTCTAGTATTTTTTGACATTATGGTCCATTTGACAGTTCATTTACCTCGTGGAGCTATGTTGGCTAGGCCAGTTTCGTCACGATGGATGTATCCCTTTTGGTGATATTTGGGAAGGCTAAAAAAATATGTTCGTAATAAAGCACGACCTGAAGGATCTATTGCAGAGGGGTATATTATAAATGAGGTCTTGACTTTCATCTCGTTATATATGAGTCAGATTGAGACAAGTTTTTCTAGGCCGGAATGGAATAAAGATGTCCAACAATCAAAATGCAAATTAAGTATTTTCTCAAAACAAACAAGAGTCTTTGGCAATTTACAACCAGTTAAATTGCCATTGTCATTGTTTAAGAAAGCACATTGATACATTCTGAACAATTGTAAAGAAGTCGACCGATATCGAAAGTAAGTGTTTACATTAAGTTATTACTTTAATTCTATTTCATTCACTGATTTTAAATTTATTAAGTTTTATACAGTGATCATCTACAACTTGTGTCCCAAAAGGTTCATGCTGATCAAGTGATGTAATATCACGAGCGAGATTTCCCACTGTGGTTTAGGGATAAAATTGTAGCGTTAAAAAATTTAACAAATTCAAAGATCATAGATGAGTTGTATTATTTAGCAATGGGACCTGATGCTGAAGTTCAACTATATGATGCATGCATAGTAAATGAGATTCGATATCATACGACGTCCTATGATTCACGCAAAACTACTCAGAATAGTGAGGTCAGTGTACCATCCTCTGACGATAGGGACAATTTGGATTTTTTTTGGTGTGTTGAAGGATGTGGTCCAAATATTTTACTCTTTCAAGTATAAAGTTCAATTATTTTGGTGTGAATGGTTCCAATGTAATAAAAAAAATCATTGGTGGAAGAGTATAATCTCTTGTGTATTGACACTTTTAAAACATGGTATGATGATGATCCATTCATTTTGGCTAACCAAGCAAATCAAGTGTATTATTTGAATGATATTAAACGTGGAGGTCATTGGAAGATCATGCAAAGGGTTCACCACTGAGATATATATGAAGTAATTGAAGTTGATGAAGTATCTGAAGATTTTGAAGGTGGTAATATCTTGATCATAGAGCCAAACTAAGAGATTTCATCCAATGATTCAACTTCAATAGTCGGTGAAGACTTAGCAATAAGTTAACTTTGTCGATTAGATGTTGAGCATCACCAAATTAATATGGCAAATGCACAAGTGGATCTGGATATGGGCGCTCAAAGTAATCGTATTGCTGATGATGAAGATAGTGAAATTGACAGTGAGGCGGATAATTATTTATCCTTTTTAGATAGTGATAGTGATTAAATATATTTACACGATATTTATATTGTTTTTCATTTATATTTCATGTATTTAATATAATCTTTTTTTATATTTCAATCTGTATATAATGTTTATGTTACAGCTATGCCACCTAAGAGAATTGAGCTCCCCCAGTTGTGCCTACGCCTGATGATGTCATTGCTCCTACTCCTACTAGTTAGTTATGTGGTTTTAAGTATGTATATTTTGTTGCCTACATATTTAACTTGTTAATTGTTAACATTCTTTGATTTACAGTTCATCCAACACGTAGAGAGACACGGGGAACACACTCCGATCGGCTTCGACGATAAATCGAGGAACGGGGTAGATTATCCATTACATTTCATAAGAGCGATGGTTACCCTATCGGGACTAATGCGGCTGCTTTTATGACAGAGTCAGGTCTGTCAATTAAGAAGTTCGCTCCCCTATAAGCTAAGAGCTTGAAGTATATTCCCGCGGATAATAAACAAATGATATATGATCGATTATCAGTAAGTACGAGTATTTTTCTATTTAAAGAATCAACCATCATTCGTTATTAAAATTCAATATTGGTATTTTTTTCAGGTTGCTTATGATATTAGTTTTTATTGGTCCAATTGGCCCAGGTCACGATTAGCCGAACTCGAGTTTGACTCGAGCGATGTTTTGATGTTCGACAAAAATATATGATAACGTGATTGTCATGGTAAAGTCCAAGTGGGACACTTGGCATGGAAAGTCCAAGTGGGACACTTGGCATTGGGAAAGTCCAATTCTTGAGTACTTGGCATGTAAAGTCCAAGCATGGGTCTTGGCATGGAAAGTCTAACATGGGTTGGCAAGGGAAAGTCCAAGCTTGAGTCTTGGCATTTGGAAAGTCCAAAGGGAATATTGGCGGCGTAAAGTCCAAGCGGGAGTCTTGGCGGTATAAGTCTAATGGCGGTGTAAAGTCCAAGCGGGAGTCTTGGCAGTGTAAGTCCAATGTGCCTTGGCGGTGTAGACACCGTTAGCATGAAAATAGCCGATGGAAGCACCTAAAGGCTAGTGTATGGATGAACAAGTCATGGATGACTTGGAGGGATCTGATAGGCGCGAGGCTGACGGAGGTGGCTAGAAGGCTTAGGTCTAGGCTAAGGGTGGTCTAGCAAGTATGGGGACACCATACTTGGGTAAAAATCTCATGTTTGAGGTGTATCAATCGACTAGGACTATGGTCAGTCGACTGATGGGAGTCAACTAGGGTTTGACTACGGGAAGTGCCCTGGCAGTTGACTGTAAGAGTTGGGCAGTCGACTACTTGCAAGATCAGTCGACTAATATGATAATCAGTCGACTGATGGTCAGTATCTCGGGCATAGAAGGTTCTCCAATCGAGTGATCGGCTCGAACACTCGACTGATTGAGCCATCAATCGACTGATGGGTATGATCAGTCGACTAATGGTGTATCCGTTGGACTTATCCGATGTGTTTCATGTCATTATGAGACAATAACTACAGGAGCAGTCGACTGATGGTCCCGATCAGTCGATTGCTAGGTGAAATCCAGCCCAAGGAGCAGCTTTAAAGGAATCTCATCAAGAGAGGATTTACCATCGGTTCTTGAGGAGTTTTGGGGCGATTTGTTGCTGCAAATTAAGGTCTCCAAGTGCAATTCAAGCAACCACAAAGCAAGAATCCAAGTTCACAATTGTAAAGTGTTTCTTTACTTGTATTTGTGTAGTTTACTTGTATTAGCTTTGTATTTGTATTCATTACTATTGTAATACATTGTACAAGATTTCTCCACCTCCGACTTGTTGTCGAGAAGGAGTTTATTTGATTAGTGGTGTTGTACGCATCGCTAGAGCTCGTTTGAACTCGATCTGTGGAGTATGAACCATTCAGTTTCGAACCACGTTATATCCTTGTGTTGTGGAGTGTGCTTGTGTTTTTGTATTGTATATTTCATATTTCTGCTGCATATTAACATCTTGTAGCAAGCACGATCGAGATCCATCAACAAACGACGAACGATGCTATTCACCCCCCCCCTCCCCTCTAGTGGTCACGATGGTCCCTACAATTGGTATCAGAGCGAGGTCGCTCTTCATTTGGACTAACCGCCAAGAGAGCACCGCTAGAGGGTGAAGAGATGGATTTTCAAGAACAACAAGGATGGGATATCAACACACCAGTCCCATATGTGGTATATGGACGAGAAGGCTTCAATTCATGGAAGAGAAGAATTGAAGACTTCATCATGATGAGGGATTTTGAAGAATGGTCCATTTTGATGGAAGGATTCGAATATCCAAGAGGACCAAAGTGAGGATTCCTCAAGAGAAAGAGATGGAGTGAGGAACAACTCCAAAGATTCGAGATAAACACAAAGGTAATAAAATTCTTGGTTGATTTGATTCCTAATGACATTGTGTGTATGTTAGGTAATTACATAGATGTCAAGGAGCTTTGGAGCGATTTGGCCAAGCTTCATGAAAATCCACCACCGGTCCAAGAAGAAGAGGAAGAAGAGGAGTGTTCATCCTCTCAAGCTCAAGAAGAAGCAAGCACATCTTCATCCCAAGAGCTTGATGATTCGGAGGTTGATAGGAAATCAACATCCAGATTGGAATCGGTGGAAGAGGTAGAAGTAGAAGAAGCCTCCACCTCTAGGATTGAGGGGGAGGAGACTAGGTCATCTTCAATACCGGAGTCGACTCAAGAAAAACCATAAACCTCCGATCGAGAAGATGAACAAGCTCAAGAGGCTTCTACCATAGACCTAGGTAACTCAAACATATGTGTTAATAATAAAATGCATATAATATGTTTTGAGTGTAGAGAAAATGGGCACTATAAAAGCAAGTGTCCAAAAAGACTTAAGAAGACTCCACCGGCGCCTAAAAGTCAAATGAAGTCAGAGTCCCCACCAAGAAGAGCAAGGAGCACATGGTGTGCTTCAAATGCCATCAAAAGGGACATTATCGGAGTCAATGTCAAAAGGGGAAAAAAAAGACCCAAGAAGGAGCATCACAAGTAGGGGAGCTAAGGCTAACCCTAAGGTATATTTCAATAATGCACCTTCTAAGTTTAAAAGTCAAAAGCATGCTTTTAATTCTCTTGCTATCACTCATGAAAAGCATGTTAGGAATAATAGATTTTATTGTTTAGGAACTAAGAGTGTCGACTTTAGAACTAAGGAGAAATTTGGAACTAATGTCCCTAGAAAAACCTTACTTAGGGAATCTATTAGAAAAATTGAAGACCACCTAGGTTTTAACTCTAAATGGACTAGGCATATGCCTAGGAAAAACAATGTCCAAAGAATAGATGCAAAATCAAAAAATGGATAATTAGAATTGGAAAACCAAGCCTTGAGGTCAAGGCTTGAGAAATTAGAGAAGACCCTTGCAAAAATGTAAAATTCAATTAAAGGGTCAAATAGTCAAAGCCTATGGTCTAGGAGTCAAAGTCAAAGACCTAGAAATCAAGAACCATCCAAGGGCAAGCTTAAGCCCAAAAAGACTTACCACAATGTTCCATTTGATTATGGAACTCAAGTTAGGTCTAGGAATACCAAGGTCACAAGGGAAGTCATCCCTAGAGTTGACCATGGTGTGTGCCTAATGGCTAGGGTTTCAAGGAAACCTAGGGAAGCCAAAAAGAAGGTTACAAGGGGAGTTACCCCTAGAGTTAACTTAGGCAAGACCCAAATGACCAAGGCTAATAATCCTAGAAGGGTCATTAGGAGGGTATCTAGGGAGGTCATCCCTAAGGAATACCTAGTAAACTCAAGGATCTCAAATAAGTTTTGGGTTCCTAGGAGCATGATCGATTCATGCTAGATGGGTTTAGGTGTGTCAACCTTGATTGGAAGGGTAGCTAACCCAACCATAGCAAAGTTGACACTTTAAGATATTTTCAAGTTTATGGATACCTTAGAAATATATTTGATTTTTAATCCTAAAAGATTTTAGGATGTGCCAATATTATTTAAGAAGTTTAATAAATCAATCAAATTGGCACAATTTAGGTTTTAAGGTCTTAGTGTGTCATTTTGGGTTTTTGGCACACTTTGGGAGATAAGTAATAATATGGAAAAATGGACAAAATAATATCAAATGACAATTAATGCTAAAATTTAGGTATTATATACCTTATATTTTATTTGTCATGCTTTGTTTGTCATATAACATGTCATGACATCATATCTACTTTTAATCATTTAATATGTCATGATCATGCTTAGGATTAAGGTTAAATGTCATGTATGCTTAGATTCCATCATATGCCATGACATCATGATCATTGGCCATGTTTATTTATGCTATCATTTATGTCATGATTATACTTCATGCATTTAAGTTAATAAAAATTGACTTAAGGACTATGGCATGACTTGAAGTCTCATGTATAAGGGAATCAAGTAGGGTTGCCTTAGAAAATACATGAAACCCTAGATTAGGAGAACAAAACCCACATCTCACAATCACATTGACTTGTATATGTTTGATACACCCTAGATACATGTGAGATGCTAGGATATGAGTTAAGTTCAAGGTGCATAGTTTTTGTATCTAGATGAACTAAAACTCATCTTATCTTATTGGTGGATCATTGGGAAAGTTTATGTTCAAGTCATGTACAATAAGCCCAAAGAACATGATCCAATATAGGTTTCCAAAATATTTTAAAATCATTTTAGAAAACCTTGGTGAAGTCTATCTTTTGATAGCAATCACCATTGATGAAGTTGATAAAAAGTGAGCTAAAACATTGAAGTTTTTCTTCACTTTTGAACTTTGTGTCAATTTCATTATTTTATGAGTAAAATATTTTTCAAACATATTTTCATCCATTGTATGAGTTATAAGTATTATACGTATGAAGTTTTGTGATTTTTAAAATTACGTATAATTACTTATGCTTTTTGAAAAATCATTTCTGAAGTCTGAAATCTGCATTTCGTAAATATCAGTCGACTGCTCTTGGTGGTAGTCAACTGATGATGATGGGCAGTCGACTATTGCCTGATAAAGTCGACTGCCAATGCTGATTTCGAGAAAACAAGGTATGTTTAGCTCAATTTCAGCTATGTTAGGGATTCCTAACTACTCATAACCCTAGGATATGCTTTGGGAAGCATTATAAAGGGTGAAAATCTATTGGATATGGATTAAGAGAGTTGTTAGGGCGATTTATCAAATTTAAGGTTTGAGAAAGTTCAATGTTGAACTTTTAACCTTATTTTTGATGGTTTAGAGTTCCTATAGGCTTAGGGACTTCCCAATGACATTGTTGGTGCAATGGTCAAGGAGGAGCAAGCCCTTAGGGGGAGATATCCATCATGGAATGATGGATGTTATTTTTCCTCATTAGGAGGAGAAATGGGAATTTGAGATACCCAATTTGGAAATTGGGAGAGTTTATAGAATTGCCTCTCTTGAGTTATATGGGATTTATCACTAGAAAGATTGTAGGCATCCTAGATATTTTTGAACCAAGGGAGAGATTGTAAGATCTCATTGGGATATGAGACATTGACCTCCTTGGAGAGAACCTTTTTGATGTTAGTCAAAAAGGGGGAGAAAGGTAGAATTACCAATTTGGGTAAATTGGTAAGGGAATTTGAGTTAGGGGCCTAACTCAAGGGTATTTTTGTCAAACATCAAAAAGGGGGAGATTGTTGGTGCAATCAGCTCAGGTCACAATTAATCGGACTCGAGTTTGACTCGATTGATGTTTTAATGTTCGATAAAAACATATGACAATGTGATTGTCATGGTAAAGTCCAAGTCATGGGTACTTGGCATGGAAAGTCCAAGTGGGACACTTGGCATTGGAAAAGTCCAAGTCTTGAGTACTTGGCATGTAAAGTCCAAGCATGGGTCTTGGCATGGAAAGTCCAACATGGGTTGGCAAGGGAAAATCCAAGCTTGAGTCTTGGCATTTGGAAAGTCCAAAAGGAATATTGGCGACGTAAAGTCCAAGCGGGAGTCTTGGCGGTATAAGTCCAATGGTTGGCGGCGTAAAGTCCAAGTGGGAGTCTTGGTAGCATAAGTCCAATGTGTCTTGGCGGTGTAGACATCGTTAGCATGACAATAGCCGATGGAAGCACCTGAAGGCTAGCGTATGGATGAACAAGTCATGGATGACTTGGAGGGATCCGATAGGCACGAGGCTGACGGAGGTGGCTAGAAGGCTTAGGTCTAGGCTAAATGTGGTCTAGCAAGTATGGGGGCACTATACTTGGGTTAAAACCTCATGTTTGAGGTGTATCAGTCGATTGAGACTATGGTCAGTTGACTGATGGGAGTCAACTAGGGTTTGACTGTGAGAAGTGCCCTGGCAGTCGACTGTAAGAGTTGGGCAGTCGACTGATGGTCGGGATCTTGAGCACAGAAGGTTCTCCAGTCGAGTGATCGGCCCGAACACTCAACTGATTGATCCATCAGTCGACTGATGGTGTATTCGTTGGACTTATTCGACGTGTTTCATGCCATTGTGAGACAACGACTACAGGAGCAGTCGATTGATGGTCCCGATCAGTCAACTGCTAGGCGAAATCCAGCCCAAGGAGCAGCTTTAAAGGGAGCTCATTAAGGGAGGATTCACCATCGGTTCTTGAGGAGTTTTGGGGCGATTTGTTGCTGCAAATCAGGGGCTCCAAGTGCAATTCAAGCAACCACAAAGCAAGCATCCAAGTTCACAATTGTAAAGTGTTTCTTTACTTGTATTTGTGTAGTTTACTTGTATTAGCTTGTATTTGCATTCATTACTGTTGTAATACATTATACAAGGTTTTTCCACCTCCGACTTGTTGTCGAGAAGGATTTTATTTGATTAGTGGTGTTGTATGCATCGCTAGAGCTCATTTGAGCTCGATCCGTGGAGTAGGAACCATTCAGTTCTGAACCATGTTATATCCTTGTGTTGTGGATTGTGCTTGTGTTTTTGTATTGTATATTTCATATTTTCGCTACGTATTAACATCTTGTAGCAAGCACGATCGAGATCCATCAACAAACAACGAACCACGCTATTCACCCCCCCTCTAGCGGTCACGACGGTCCCTACAGTTTTGCCGAGGAGGCAACGTTGGTAAGGAAGGAGCCCGACAGATTAATGATTACAAGGTACAGAGATAATTGAAATAAGATGCACACTCATTATAAGAGTCTACTGCATCTTCCCCCCACCGAGCGGTGGCATCATATGCCGGGCGAGTTTTGTGAGATGCACAAAGATTGGAACTATATGTGCGATCTGTTTGAATCAGAGAAATTTCAGATAACTCAATTTATACCAATTATCTGAGTTATATATAAATTAAAATAAGTGCAACTCATGTTTTAAGGTTTATTTTAATAAATTTTGATATTGTAGACTCGTTCAGCAATAAATGCCCAAAATCGAGCACAACTACTATTTACCCATCGAGGTGGCTCAAAATCCTTCATCCAGTATAGTTACAATGGTGTAAGTACAAATTTTATAGATATAGTATATTGGTTGGTATTTTTAATATTAACACATTATAATATTTTTTAAACCGATCAGTCTCAGAGAAAAGATTGGATTACTGTCTTTAATACAATCCACTGTACTTCGTCAAAGGGATGGAGTGGGGAGAGAGTCGAGGCTACATACGTAAGATATAATCCATAAAATTTAGTAAAGTTATTTTTAAATATTATTAATTCTTTGTAAACATATTGATAATGTATTTGTTATTCTTAGGGTAAAATGGTGAGACTGTAAGATGAACACATCCAGTGACAAGAAATCGGAGATGACATCGATGCAATTCAAGTTGCAGATTAGGTGTGTGATCAAGTATTCGGTGTTCGCTCTGGATATATCAGATGACTTGGAAGTGGGCCAAAACTAGTTAGATCCACTTCTTTATATGCCAGCTCCTCCTCCAGAACAACTAACGTAGCACTGCGTGAACAACTTCAGTTCGCCCAAGAGGAGCTAGCAAACACTCAAGCTCGATTAGCTAGCACCGAAGATGAGTTGACATCAATGAGATCGAGACAAGATATGTTCGAAGCAATTCTAAATCGGCTTGCACCTAGAGCATTACATTCATTGATGCATGAGTCATCTTCAGCTCCACCTCCTCCTCCATCTTAGAGTTAGTGAACTTGTGAATTTAAGTGTGTATTTGCATTTTAATACTACGAATTTATTAAATTGGATGTTATGGACTTAAAATTTGATGTTATGTTAGTTGTCTTTAAATGTATATGTTGGTTTTATTATCTTAGTTGTATGTTGTTAAGTTAAATTTTGTTGTTGATATTGTATTACAGAATTTCGAATACAAATAAAATGAATTTTTGAAATCTGTATTTTCATGGTTAGCGATGATTTTTTTAAATTTCATCGCTAACGTTCAATATACGGCTTCAAGATTTTAAGGTTTAGCGACGAAACTATATAGTTTCGTCGCTAGATTTGGCGTATCAGTCGAGTCGCCAGTCGACGCATTTACTGCTGTAGGATGTTAGTGGCAAACTTTATAAATCTCATCGCAAAAGTGTCTCCAGTCGAGGCGCCAATCGAGGGGCTCCCGCTTCTGTGGCACACCAAAAAATAGACAGTCGACTGCTGTCTTGCATCAATCGAGTGAGGTTAGCAACGAACTTAGGTATTTTATCGTTAATATTCCAGTCGAACCGCTAGTCGAGTAGCGGCCGATTCTGTGGCAGGCTAAAAAAATAAGCAGTTGATTGCTTAATTGCATCACTCGACTGATAGTTAGCGACGATTTTGTATATTTCATCGCTAATATCGATGAATTTTCTATTTTCCAGTGTCGAGATTTTGCGACGAAAGCTTTCTTGTTAGCGACGTTTTGAGTTTTGTTGGTAATGTTAATGATGAAAATATTTAATTTCGTCGCGAATGTGTCTTAGCGACAAGCTTATTACGACGACTCTAACGACGAAAGTTTTTCGTCGTAAAATTTATTTAGCGGTGAAAAACTAGTATTAGCAACGAAAATATTACGTTGCTATTTTCTATTTTTCTTATAGTGCCTTTTGGATAAAATCTAAAAATAAAACTATGAGGACTTAGACCCAAGTGGACAATATCATACCATTGTGGAGATATGTGAATCTTCACTTTATGCACTAACACTGGATTTTGAAAATAAACACCACTTTATGCTGAAATCAGTACACTTATGGTGATGATTATTTAAAATCAACATCATAGTCATGTTGGATTTTTAAAATCAGCACCACATTAATGCAATTTAAAATATGGATAAACCTGAGTTCTATAAAAGTCCTGGTAGTTCGTTGGATAAACCTTTGAAATTTAATCACACCCTTAATTTGTCTTTCTAAAATTCTCAACTACACAGTAATGGATAGTAAAATTTAAAACATTATATTATGTAAGTTTTAATGGCTAAAAATCATCCTCAAACATATTTTTTAACAAATGTTGGTAGAACATTTTTGTATACTATATTTTTACACATTATCCATTTAGCTTATAAATAAACAAAAAACTCTAAATCCTAAACTCATAAACAAAAAATTATAGCAGGTAGATGACGTAGTTGGAGTAGCAAGATGAGAATCTTTTCATGTTCGATATTAGAATACAGGGTGACAGAGAAATTGAAGGAGGAGAAATTTTCAAAACCAATAAAAAAATTTGAAACAACTAAAAAAAATAACAAACTAAACTCTACTTAAATAGAGTTTGTTGCAAAAGATAAGATTTATTGAGAAAATATAGAGGTTGATGCAAAAGGATAAGATTTGTTGAGAAAAAAATAGAGTTTGTTGTAAAAGGATAAGATTTGTTAAGAAAAGATAGAGGTTGTTGAATGCTCTTGCATCAAACGACCAAGGTTGAAAAGAACTCATCCTCGAGTTCGAGTTAGTATCATCATCTTCATGCTGTCATGGAGGTATCCTCGGTCCACCAACTCCATCACCTGCTTCTGCAACTCTTTAGCCTTCGTTGGAGTAACACAATTAACCAGATGATTAGATAGACTCGATTCCAGAATAATATCGATTCGGTTTTGAATGTCCCTTATAGGTGGTTGTCCTAGAGGAAGATCCTTTGATATCAAATCTGTAAACCCTCTAAGTAATTGATGTACCTCTACTAATAAATATGAACCTGAGTTTAAAATGTCGCTCGGGCAAAATAGTAAAGCATAGACAACTTTCTCTTGTGCGACCACATCTAAAAATCTTTACATAGAAAGAATAGTAAAGCTAGAAGATACCAAAATAGGAGTGAAATTCTTTTATCAGGGTGCTAGTATAATCTTCTTTCCTTCGATATGAAAGGTATAGGTGTTCTCCCATCTATCATGGATAATTATCATACTGCCAAGGTCATCCTAACAATATGTGACATGCATCTATCATCACAATGTCACACTAAGCCTTATCATTATACCTATTGTCGATAGAAAAAGAAATGAGACTTCTCCGCTCTATTGTTCCCTCATTGTCTTTATTCAACCCAAATAACTTATACGACTTCGGATGATGATATGTCTTTAACTGTAATTTTTACACGATTCCTTTAAATATAATATTCTCATAACTGTCACTATCAATAATTATCTTGCATACCTTATTTGTAATGGTGCATGTCATGTGAAATATTTTGGTCCTCATCCAAACATCTTCGCTTTGTCCTTGAGAGTGAGAAGATTCTTGTAAACAATAAGCCTCTCATGCCCATTTCCATACAATACCTCATAGTTCATTTACCATTTAAATATGACCCCATTACCTTAATTTATTTTGAAATATTGTCATGTAGCGATTGATATATCTTCGATTGTAAGATCATATAAGTCTTCATTATCTTTTTCATTATCTCTTGTTGTGTAATGATACGGTCATAGAAGGATTTTCTGGCTTCCTTTCAATGTCGGAGAGCGTGCAGGAAGCTTGAGGGTTCTCTCCGGCTGCAACAGTAATGATGTATGAAGAAGAGAAATGCACACAACACAAGCAACAAACAAAGACATAAGATATAACGTGGTTCGGAACAAAGGTTCCTACTCCACAAGCTAAGGTACCAAAGCACTTTCACTATAAACTTCCTCCTTCACGGAAAGAACTTCTGGAGGTGGAGGAGAAAATCTCTTACAATTAGCTCAATACACAGGAAGTATCAAAAGGGTGGAGCTCACTACTCTCCTTGTCTCCTTCTCCGGCAATGTGGTTGATCTCCCCTTCAGATGTGCCTTGGTCTCTTGCCTGTAGGAAAAAATGTGGATCCCCTTCCTCTTGCCCTTCTTCTCCCTTTTATCCCCATTTTCTCTAGCCAGCTGTTGCACCACGAGCGTCCTTCATCGTACACGTGCCCACCTTGCTTATCTGGAGAATCATTCTGTTACAGAAACGAGGAGTGAAGACTCCTCCGAATATTATGTGAGGTCCTTTTTGTTATGTAACAACTTCTTATCTATATTTCGGGAAATACTTTAGCCCATCCCTTTTAGCCACTTACCTTCAGTAAAGCTAGCCTAGACCCACCACTTTCGTGTAGCGTAGCTCTTAGACTTTTTCTAGTAATCCGGATCAACTTCCATCCTCCCTGTGTCGAACCCCCTCCAGGCCCGTCGGACCGAGCCAATTCTCATCCATCTCATATCAGACCAATCTTCAACTTCGTTCGACCGTACCATTCCACCTGAACCATCTTCCCGAACCATTTTCCCCAAACTTGTGTGCCCGACCCATTCTTCTTAGATTCCTTTCACCGAACCAATTATTTGGTTCGGCCAGTGTCCTACGCATGGGTCTTTTCGCCTTACTTATGGGAAAAGATAACAGTAGTATCATTAGATAACCCCCAAAAATAGTCAAGCGAAGTCATAAGCTTGACTTTCTAAGTATAGCAGGTTTTCAATTCACCCTTTTCTTACCAATTCAAATTTTACCCTTTCCCGTTGCCTTACCACATACGCCCGGAGCAACTTAATGGGCCCATGGGCCCCGCTTTTCTTTTTCTCTTAGGTAGTCGAACAATCGCAAAAAACCCTATATAAATCTCTATCTCCCTCTCCTATGCATAACTTACAGTATCCAACAGTCAAGTCTTTTCCTCTTCTTCTTCCAGTGATTTCTTCCGGCGGTAGTCAAGCGCCCTAGCCCTTTCTCTTGAAAGTGTTCCCTCTCCCATCTTCAAGTAAGTGTTCCTCTTTCTCTTACACCTATGGCTCCGAAGACCTTACCCTCACTTCCCTAGTATGAGCACACCATCACCCAACTAGACAGCAAGCACTATTTCTTTAATCTTAGGAACTAATTCATAGACCCTTCCGTGCCATGCCATTTCAATACCACGGCTTACCGACCACATCGTCCTCCCCCCGGCCTGACTTGCTTCTTTTCAGAATAATTTCTCAACGGTTTATATTTGCCCGTGCCTTCTCCCTACCTAGAAATCCTGAACTTTTATAAACTGCCCTTTAACCAATTTACCCCTAATTCCTTCCGCATTTTATCAGGAGCCATTATAGTATTCCAACACTTAGATCTCTCTTTGTCCCCTCAACTATTCCACTGCTTCTTTCAATTAAAAACTTCTAAGGAGGGTCTTTTATATCTCTCCAGCTGCTTGGACTGTCAGTTTTTAGTGAACATGTCATCTTCTCACAAAGGATGGGAAGCACTATACTTCTTTTCTCAACTTCTGATGCCCCTCCCCTATTCAGATACCTAGAAGTTAGATCTTTCGGAGCTACCTTCCTTCCGCAAAATGAGGACCCAATGTCCTTTTCCTGAGGTCTATAGAGTATTGAGAGAATCCCACTATTGTTCCGATCATTTGATGAAACCTCCCCTTCTCAGTCGCCACGGGCTGTCTCCTTTTCCCTTAAATGCCCCAGGCGCCATAGGTAGGATATTGTTTATATCTTGATGTAACCAATTTTCTGGATCAGTCTACTTTTTAATAACAGATTTTGTAGATAGCCTAATGCAGGACACCTTCCTAATGTAGGGATGTATACTGAAAAGTCTATCTTTTGTATGAACATCTTTATTTTGGAATAAGAATCACATGATCATTGTTTGCATATTTCTATGGTTATGCAATATTGTCTAATACTTTACATTGTAGATAACATGGTGTGTGGTGTCACACAGGAGACCATGTTATCGGCCCCTTGAAAAGTATAAGCAAAGGCTCACAACCGAGATGGCTTTGGACAAACCATCGGAATGGTTGTAGTGTGGTTTGGTATTGGTTTGTCTTGACCATAGAATCACACTAGTGCACTTTGTGTGTATTGAGCAGGATCGACTTAGAGGTGATTCGATTTATTGCTGACTACATAATCAAATTGGACCTCAGATATTATTTAGTACATGCTCTTAATCTAGATATAATAATGGGCACATATACTTAGTACTCATCTCTTTGATTTACCAATGGGCGAGATTTATAGATTAAATCGATAGGCTCGGTAAGTTGAGAGATGATATTATTTATATGGTGTACCGTTGATTATAGGAGGAAACCGTGTCCTATATATTAGGATGATGATGTCTCCTTGAGGAGCTCATAAGGTTCATCATGTAAACCCTGCAGGTGGACTTGGTCCGGCATGATGAAAAGGTTGAGTGGTACTACTCAAGGAGTTAGATGTTGATTAATTAATGGTCGGTAAATTAATTAATCGACGGACATTCGAGATCTTAAACATGGGGAGAAAATATACAAATAATATATGGAGCCCATATTATCATATGGGGGTTGGTGAGGTAGATCAATGATGAACCTTTAGTGGATTGGATCATCATTAGTGGATCGGACTTTATGTGGGCTTGATCCATGGGTGGCCAAGACCCAACTCCTCCTCATGGTCCCTAATGTAGCCTATTAACACCTCATGATGCTTAGATCCAAAGGATAGAAACAAAACTCAAAGATCCATTGTTAGAGATTAAATCTCTAAGAACCAATGGTTGAGATTAAATCTCTAGATGCGACGGTTGAGATTAAATCCCTAAAACCAATGGAGGAGATTAATTCATGACTTATCCCTAACTCTATAAAAGGATGGCAAAGGGATTTGGCATGAACTACATGATAGGAGAGCTAGGGTTTGGGCAGCAAGAAGGAATCCTATTTGAGATAGGATTAGGATTAGGGTTTAGAGGCAAGGGTGGCACCAAATAAGGAAGGTTCTTTCTCTCTTCTTCTTCCTCTTTTGGCCAACGTCCAGCACCCTTCCCAGCCCTTTTTCCAGCCTTGGCCGGCACCCAAAAGCTTCCTTTTCTCTCTCCTTAGGTGGTGGAAACAAGATATAGGGCTTCCCTTGGTGTCTTGGTTGTTTTCCACCATCTTCTCCTTCATCTAGTTGGCCGACGGCAAGGATAAGTTTGGTTCCTTGTTGGTTGTTTCTAGTGAGGAGAAAAACCTTGTTTCTATTCTTCCTCTTGCTTTGGAAGAGCAAGGAAGGAAGATTTGGCATCTAGGAGCTTCGACTTTTGGTGGATAGTCGCCCACACGACGTCCAAAAGGAGGAAGGTCATACATTAGAAGATCGAGAGGTATACCTATTCTACTTTCTTCTTTTGTTTGTTGCTTGTTTTTGTTTTTCAATTATAAGCATGTTATAAATCTATAAATGAATAAATAATACTTGGATCCCGAGCATAAACACAAAAACCGGCGATCCGGACATCGTCTATTCCGCGGCTACTCGTAGATTAGAGGATGGTCGCTTGAACAACTAGTTTGTTCAAGTGACCTCTCTAAACGAATAGCATGATGATGACTTGGTTGCTTTAGCAATCCCTTTTGTCTAGGATTAATTTTTTTTTAATCTGGGGACATCGAAGGGATCGCCATGGACAAGCTACCGAGGTGAAGTGGAAAGCAAAGTTTCCCCTCACGGACTCGATAAGCAAAACCCTTCACCTAAAAGGTGAGGAAATTGCTGCCGCTAAGAAGAAGAAGACCTCCAAAAAGCGAGGTAAAGGCAAATCTGAAGCTGCTCCTTCTTCGCCTTGGAAGAGGTTGTGCCTTGTTGGGGAAGGACTCCCCAGCTCCTCGTCCATCCCTGTATCTCCCTCTTCCCATTCCTCTCTTTTGTCATCCCCCTCAAAACTGAAGAAGCACCAACTCTTAGTTATATACGAACCCAGGGCAGGGGATACCACGTTAGCCATCCCACCTTCTTTCCCGCAAGGGGAAAGGTCTCCTTCTCACTCTCCTGTTTCATCTCCCATTCCACTCGACTCTCCAACTCATTCTCCCACCAAATCTTCCCCTGTGAATATTCCCACTGATGCATCTCTTTCTCCTGTTCCTTATCGGATTACAGGTCCCTCTCCCCCTTCGGAGGGGAGAGATCTTCCCCTCCCGAATCCTCCACTAGCCACTTTGGGGGCCTCCCTCAAGATCCGCCACATGGGAGAAGTAAAATTCTTCAATCAATCGAGTGTGTAGGGCCCCTACGATCATATAGGCAAACTTCTAGCCGAGGTAATTATTCTCTTTCTTTATCTTTAGTATATACATGTCAATGCTTACTGTTTGTAATATCTTCCCCTTTTTCTTCAGGTATCAGCCACTTATAATAAGATAACGTCCCACATAGTCCAATACCAATCTAATGTGGAGACTCGCCATTTTGCTTCCCTAGCTCACCAAAAGAATCTCACGCACCAGTTGAAAGAAGGTGAGTAGAAAGAGGCTGATTTGATCGCTCGATGCGAAGATTCCATGACTCAACTAGCTCTGGCACAGAGTGAAAAGGAGGAATTTCAAAGAAGAAATGAAGATTTTCAGCAGCAAATGTTTCTGCAATCCAACCAACTTCAGCAAGTTGACCTTCTTACCCTTGAGCTAGACGGGTATAAAAGGCATCTTGCGGAGGCATATATTCAGGCTGCCGACTCTTCAGCCACCATCCGTCAATTTTAGCAGGAGCACCAAATATGGGGAGCTACTTAGAAATCCTACTTGGAGGAGTGTAGAAAACTCTCTTCCATGGTGGCTACTTTCCCTAAAATCCTATCCCCAGTGACCCAGCAACAGCAGGAGCTTCGCAAGGAATATATTGAAGCCTTATCTTCTCTGGCAGTGACAGCAGCAAAAGAGAGGGATGCTTTGACAACCCAATTAGCTGCATGTCAGGCTCAACTAGATGCTTGCCAATCCCAACTGAAAGAGAAGGAGGTGGATTTGAAAGGGTGATACGTTCAAAAGGGGGTAGACTTGTTCATACTGGGCTTCGATGGGTCTTCTTCCTTAAATGTCGAACGAGGATACCCTCCTCCCAGCACTGATAGTAGCTATTTGGACCCTGAAATAGCTTTAGCTAGGTATCCCCCCAAACTTTTTGAATTATAAGTTATCATATTTTCTTCCTTGTATTGACTGATTCTCTGTCATTAAAGAATATTTGAATTGGCACGGCTCTGTGTTGCTTCTTATGTATGTGTTGGTATGGGTCAAAAATTTCAAGTATGTTCTTGGTTTCTTTTCAAAATTACTATTTATTCACTACCCAGGAATCTGTTCGGGATATCCCAAGCATGATCTTTCTTCAGCCCGAACCAATTTTTGGCTCGGTCAACAATTAATTTTCTTTTGCCCTTTGATCTTCTCAAGCTAATTGGCCACTTCGGAAATGACGTCTCGATGATTTTCTATGCTGACGCCATTATTATGTTCGTCCTTCCCTCTTCTCTTCCTTCCTGAGGACAAATGCAACTCCTCCTCCCTCAATTATAAATTGTCACCACGAGCATCTTCTGCCTTCTATCCCACCTTCATGGCTTCCGCAGAACATCCCATTGAGATCTCCTCATACTCTAATTCTTTTGAGTTGCACGACTTGGCCACGGAGACTGTCGAAGAGTTTGCGACACAATCAACTACAACTTCAACATTTCGTCCGTTTCCTCCTCCATCATCAACCACCGCTCCAACCCCTAACACAGGGAGATCCTTCCAAGCCCCCTTCCCTTCGTTCCGCAATCGGGTTTGAAATCCTCCCCTGACATGGGAATATACTGTAGGAGATCCTCGGGCCTCTGCCGAACTCCCTCCGCTTCCACTGGCCCTAGCTTTCGTTCCAATCCCTTCAGCGGGGATTCATCCGCCCCCTTTTGATGAAGCTCCACCAGCTGTACCTCCGGCCCAAGGTGACCTTTACAGATTCATCTTGGTGCCTTCCCCTCTGGAGGAGTCCTCTGATAGTTCCCCTATTAATGATAACCATAAAAAGCTTGTATACTTATTATCTTAAGTAATGTAACTGCTGTCGAGTATGTTAATAAAAAGAAAGGGGATACTGGTATTTATTTTTGTCATTTTCTTGTAAATGTAGAGTGATCTTCACTAGAAAGGACTGCAACCTTATCTAAATATACTTCTCCCTTACTGCTTCCATGGAATTTGAATCATCCCTCTTAGAGTTACTGCACTCAACAACTCTCAAATATTGTCTTTACGTTAACTCTCCTTTATTTGCATTTATTATTTTTACCTCCTCCGCGAGCCAATGGGCATTCTTCTTTCACTGCTATAAAAACCCTAAACCATCATTTGCTTAGCATCCATTTCTTCCTTTTCCTCTCCTCGCCATGGAACATATCTCTGAACAGGATAGCAGCTCTCCTCCTCCCGAGGAACAAATTGAGGAACAGCGCTACATCGCCAATCTGGAAGAATAGGTTGGGTATCTGCAGCGATGCTTGAGGGAGTCTTCTACCAACAACTACTCCCTACGCCAACAACTGGCAGTGTCCGAGAAGAACTTATCCAAGCACATCTTCATACAACAATTTTACCTCCGACAGCTAGTACGCCAACCTAAGTCACGCAAAGAGGCTCCTTCAGTACCTCCTCATAAAGAACTGTGATCCCCTGTGAACAGGGGCTTCTTTTGTTATTCTCTTCTTTTAGGGAAGTTGTAGTATGTAGTTCTTTCAGAGTAATGAATTGCTTTATTATGAGCTTCCGCCCGTATCCTTCTTTGCTTACCCTCTTTTCTGGCCTTCCTTCTGCTGTGCCAAATTTTAAACTTCTCTGGATAGTACCAAAATCAGATAAGCATACGACTTCTTCATTCTTTCATTACGCAAAAATCACATATGCACTTAGATGAGCATCCAACTCCTTCATGTCACCCTTGTACAAGGATATAAGAAAACGTATAGTTAACATGAAACTTTAGTCTATACGGAGATAAAATGATATATAGCTAGGAAAAAACTCGGCACTTTAGGTCCGGTGCTCCGTGGGGATAAACGAACATATATAGTTGAGGAAAAGAACTCAGATCCACCATGCGGGGATAAAATAATAATACATAGCTGAGGAAATACTCAACTCTTCCGTTCCACTACCGCACAAGGATAAAATAATAGGTAGCTGAAGGAATGCTCAGCTCTTCCATTCCGCCACCACACTGGGATAAAATAATATATAGCTGAGAAAATGCTCAGCTCTTTCGATCCGCCACCACACTGGGATAAAATAATATATAGCTGAGGAAATGCTCAGCTCTTCCGATCCGCCACCACACAGGGATAAAATAATATATAGCTGAGGAAATGCTCAGCTCTTCCGATCCACCACCACACGGGGATAGAATAATATATAGCTAAGGAAATGCTCAGCTCTTCCATTCCACCACCACACGGGGATAAAATAATATGTAGCTGAAGGAATGCTCAGCTCTTTCTATCCGCCACCACACGGGGATAAAATAATATATAGCTGAGGAAATGCTCAGCTCTTCCGATCCGCCACCACATGGGGATAAAATAATATATAGCTGAGGAAATGCTCAGCTCTTCCGATCTGCCACCACACGGGGATAAAATAATATATAGCTGAGGAAATGCTTAGCTCTTCTGATCCGCCACCACATGGGTATAAAATAATATATAGATGAGGAAATGCTCAATTCTTCCGATCCGCCACCACACGGGGATAAAATAATATATAGCTGAGGAAATGCTCATCTCTTCTGATCCGCCACCACAAGGGGATAGAATAATATATAGCTGAGGAAATGCTCATCTCTTTCGATCCGCCACCAAATGTAGATAAAATAATATAATAACTTGACCCAATGTGCTGCCCTCTCAGGCCAAAAGAACTTTTTTCACACTGCCATTATTTCTTCATTCATCCGTTAAACGGGGATAACCGTCTTGGCTAGGGCCAAGCTTAAAAGAGAAATATACCTTCGAGGGTCATATCTTTGCCCTAAAGTTGGATGTTATGGGCCCAATTCACAACTTTGTAGCCCAATTGACATCGCGAGCCCATTTAATGCTCCTTCTTTATAGGACTGTTCATCTTTTCTCTTCTCTATTTTTATCTTCTCTATCTGACTCTCCATCTTCTTTTGCTTCTTTGTCCTCTTTTTCTTCCACCACCATCCTTCGGTGTTTCAGCCACTAACTCTTGTGCTTCTTTTCTTCTCTTGAAGGGCAGGATATATTCCTTTTTCCAATAGGAAGTGGCAAAGCGCCGCCTAGAATCCAGGCGTGGTGAGGGTCAACAACTAACAACGCCTTCGCCTTTACCTCCTTCTTTACCTTCGCCCATTCCTACCGCTTCTATACCAGTGCCCCCTTCCTTCTAGGTTCATCTGAAATTTCTGTCTCAGCCATGCCGGATACACTTGGCATAACCTGCGCCCCCTCATCTTCGACATTGCTAGATAACCCTAACTCACCCATCTCTTCGCCTTCCCTCTTAGGAATCCGCAAATCACCCCCCCCCCCTTCCTGCAACATGAGGTTGAGCAAAGGGGCGCTGCCCGACAATGTCTACAGGTAGAGGACACCTCTGCTTCCCCTTCTTCTCTTTCCCTGAAGCATTCTCCTGCACTAGAACCTATGATAGTTGAGATTCCCCCATCTTCTCTTTCCCCCCATGCTCAAATTTTTGGAGGCCTTTCCCCTCATTTAGATACAAACCAGGGTCCCTCTACTCTTCCCCCTCCTAGCAAAGAGCTTTCAATCCCAGTGCTCTCCATATCTTCTTCACCAAACTCCTTACCGGACCAATCCCCTCCTGCAGATTCTTCCGTTCTTGTCCTATAACAAGCAGTTTCGGGTCTTCCACCCCCCACTTCTGTTCCTTCTCTTTCTTCTCCTATCTCTTTAAGCCTCTTGACAAGAGCTCTTTTCGCAACCTCCCCAGCCCATCTGGTTGCCCCTATGTCACCTCCCATTCCTTTAGGCACCACCTCTCCTCCTCCTGATCCCCCAACACAACCCATTGTTCCCACCTTTCATCACCCCATCATGAGTGAATCTTCGCCTCTAGTGTCATCTATCCCTTCTTCTTCTTCCACCCGTGGTCTTCGAATCTTAAACTTAAAAGAATTAACTCCACGGATGGAGAGTTTGCATCATGTTCTGGAATTGGTATGCTCCCCAAATTGAATTTGTTGATTTCCTTCGCTTGACGATCTCTTTCTGATTAATAATCTCCATGCCTTAACCAACTACTAAGAATTAGATCGCTCCTTCAAGTAATACCAAGCTCAGTTTCTACAGTGGGAGCAACAACGACTGGAGGACCAGACTGCTGCCCAGAGCAGGGAGCACCTTTTATTACAACAACTGAAGCAATGCCAGGAGCAGCTGACAGAAACTCATCGCCAACAGCAAAAGGATGCCGAGACCATAGCGACATTACAAGCACAACGACAGACCCACACAGAATTGCTACCCAATATGCAGGACGCTCAGCGAGAATAGGCTGATGTAATAGCCCCCTGTCCTCAAGAGTTGGTGAACCTTCAAGAGCAAGTAGCTGAGCTCCTCCGTGAAAAACAAAAGGATTCTGAAATTAATGCAAGCCTACGGGTTCAGAACCAAAGAGCGAAGGACAAAATGGTGGATCTCCGCACCCGCTTGTGCAAGGAGGTACAAGAAAACTCCTCCCTAATAACTTCTAGGGCGCATGCTCACGCTCGTATACGTAGGCAAGAGGCCTCCCTCCAACGACTGGGTAGCAAGCTCGTTCGCATCAAATCCCACACGGAGGCTATGGAAGGCATATCAGCCTCCATATGCCAAGATATGATGGAAATGACAAGGTTCCTTCAGCAGGGTCAAACTTCTCGGGCGGATGATATATCGGTTCTAGCTGACGCTATTATGGAAATATCTCAGCGCTACATTGAAATGCACTGATCCCTCCGGGAGCATCAATAGAATTGTCGTCAGCTCCATCAAAATTGGAATCTTGACGACCCAAGCCAGTGTGATCGACTAATAGCTCTGATGCGGGCTACTTTCCTGGACAGATTTAATGAGGCGGTCCGGTAATATGCCGACCAAGGATTTCCTCCTGCGGATCAACCGACACTCTTTCTATATTGGGAAACCAGCTTCTGGCGATACCCTCCAGATTATTTTAAATTGTGACTTGATGTATCGCTTTAGAATAGTCATCATTAAGGGATTTGGATCATTACACCTAGCTCCCTTTTTGCCTTCTTTCTTTTTATAGCCCGCAAGAGAGAAATTAAGGTTAATACAAATGATTCACCAAGTGTATTCATATTTGCCATACATCTAATGTTATGTTGAGTCATCGCATACATTTCATAAGAAACGCCTCAATTCTTGTCTTCATCCATTATCCCATACACAGTATGAAAATACTTCAAGTGTGCAGCATTCTAGGGTCGAGGGAGTTCCTTGCCCTGATCATCCTTCAAATAATACGCCGACCCTGCCACACAATGTGTCACCTCATAGCGTCCTTCCCAATTTGGAGCTAGCTTCCCCGGATCTCCGGTAGGATTGACCTTGTGCAGAACCAAATCTCCTTCTTGAAACCTCCGGGGGATTACCTTTTTATTAAAGGCTTGTTGTACCCTCCGTTTATAAAATTCCGCTCGCCTCCATGCCTGTTCTCTCTTTTCTTCCAACAAATCCAGCTCAGTGCCACGAATGATTTGGTTCTGTTCCGACTCATAAACTTCCATGCGTGTGCTATTTAAAAGGGCCTCCACCGGAATGATAGCCTCTGTTCTATATACCAGGCTGAAAGGAGTTTCACCTATTGCAGTTTTTGGAGTGGTTCAGTAAGCCCACAAGATCCCTGGCAGCTCATCCACCTAGCTTCCTCTTTGAGCACCCAATTTAGTCTTCAATCCTGGAATAAGGATTCTATTAGTCACTTCAACCTGCCCGTTAGCTTGAGGGTGAGCTACCGAAGTAAAAGTTTGCTAGATATTAAGACTTTGGCATCAATCCTTGATCTTTTTGCCCTGGAACTGCCATCCATTATCGCTAACTAATCTTCTGGGAATTCCATATCGGCAGATAATATTCTTCCATTGGAACCGTATCATGGCATTCTCAGTGATTTTGGCAAGGGGCTCTGCTTCCACCCACTTTGAGAAGTAATCCACAGCCACCAATAAGAATTTTTTCTGCAAAGGTGTCACAGGTATGGGGCCCACTATATCCATTCCCCACTGATCAAAAAGGCATGAAGCAACAACAGCTTTCATCAATTCAGCTGGTCGTTCGGACCGGTTGCTATGCTTCTGATAGGACGAACAGATTTGCACTATATGAGTTGCATCTTATTGGAGAGTGGGCCAAAAGTATCCTGCTAACAAGACTTTTCTTGCCAACGCTCTCCCTCCCAAATGATTGCTGCAACAACCTTCATGGATTTTCCGGAGTACCCATTCAACATCTTCCTTTCCCAAACACTTCAGCAGGGGTCACCTAAAAGACGTCTTGTACAGGTCTCCGTTCAAGATGGTGAATCATTTTGCTTTGCTCATTAAAACAGATGTCGCTCCTCTTTCTTCTGGAACCTTTCCTTGTTGCAAATATGTCGTAATATCAGTTCTTCAATCAGGGATCTATTTTGGTTCTGATATGGCCCCCTCTACATTGTATATCACCAGAGAAGTAGGGATTTCCACATAGACTGTTTCAAGTTGCTTCACCCCTTCCACAGCGCTAGCTAACCGAGCCAACTCATCCGCCTTCTAATTGTTCTCCCTCGGAATATGTTTTAAGAGAACTTGTTGAAACTGAGCCTTTTCTTTCTCAAAATACTTTTGCAATCTTTCTTCCTGAACCGTGAAAGAGCCTTGGAGTTGTGACACTGCCAACTGGGAGTCCGAATGGATTATGACGAAAGTTGCTCCTACCACTCTGGCGGATTGTAACCCTGCTAAAATAGCTTCATATTCTACTTCATTGTTGGACGTCTGATATCCCAAATGCACGGCTATGCGAGTTTCCTCTTTCTCAAGGGATATCAACAGTACTCCCAACCCACTGCCTGCTGACCCAGAAGAGTCGTCCACAAATACATTCCATGCCTCCGATCCCTCTTCTTTTGCCGATGAGCCATCCTCGGAACCAACAGGTACTTCTGCTAGAAAGTCAGCAAGGGCTTGAGCTTTGATGACGGTTCGGGGTTGATAATGAATGTCATACTCACTTAACTCCACTACCCACTTAGCCAATCTACCAGAAAAATTAGGCTTAGTAACACTTTGCCTAATTCACTGTGAGTTAAGACATTAATTGGGTGAGCTAGGAAGTATGACCTCAACTTGCGGGTTGTCAAGACTATAATATATGTCAACTTCTCCAGCTCAGTGTAACGTGATTTAGCTCCTTTCAAGATATGGCTGGTATAATAGATAGGTTGTTGCTGAGAACCTTCTTGCTTTAATAATACTGAACTTATGGCTTCTTTTGAAACAGCTAAGTACATCCACAAGGGCTCTCCTACTACTGGTTTGGCTAACAGCGGAAGTTCAGCTAAATATTTCTTTAGCTCTCGGAAAGTCTGTTCGCATTGATCATCCCACTGAAATTTAGTAGCCTTGCGTAAAATCCTGAAGAAAGGTAGCCCCTTGTCTGCTGATCTGGCTATGAATCGGGACAAGAAAATAATTCTTCCTACCAGCTTTTGAGTTTCTCACAGATTAGTGGGTGACTTCATATTGCATAACGCCTGCACCTTCTCCGGATTGGCCTGCAGTTCCTTCTCAGTTACAATATACCCCAAGTATTTCCCACCCTTCACTCCGAACAAACATTTTTTGTAGTTCAATTTCATGTTATATCGCCTTAAAGTGGCAAAAGTTTCGTCCAAGTCAGTAACCAGATCCTGAGTGGTTCTTGATTTAACTAGGATGTCGTCCACGTAAACCTCCACATTCTTTTCTTTTTATTCTGCAAAGATTTTATCCATGAGCCGCTAGTACGTGGCCCCTGCATTTTTTAGACCGAAAGGCATTAATACATAGGCATGTAGCCCTCCCACTGTTACAAAGCTAACCCTCTTCTGATCTTCTTTGGCCAACGATATCTAATGATATCCCTGGTAAGCATCCATTAAGGATACTACCTCATATGCCACCGTAAAGTCCACCAACTGATCAATGCAAGGCAAGGGGTAGCAGTCTTTAGGGCATGCTTTGTTTAAATCACGGAAGTCAATACACATCCTCTATTGCCCCAAAGGCTTAGGGACCAGAACTACATTATATACTCACTCAGAGAATTGAATCTCTTTAACATGACCCACTTGTAATAATTTATCTACTTCCTCAGCTATCACTTTGTCTTTTTCGGGTCCAAAATATCGCCGCTTCTGCTGGACAGGTCGGACCCCTCTAGTAATGTTGAGATGATGTTTAACAATGCGAGGGTCAATCCCCATAAGGTCATGCACATCCCCGATAAAGATATCTTCATTTTTCTTTAAGCAGGCCACCAGCTCCTTCTTCTCCTCAAGCTGCTGAGCTACTCGAGTGACTTTTTCGGGGGCTATCTCCACCAGCTCTGTAACGCCCGTAAAATTCCTAGCAATTTTACAAGAAATTTTTGGCTTGATGATCATGGGCTTTATGTGGGCCTTTTCAAAAATAAAAGAAAATAAGCCAAAAAGGGGTGCAAGGCCTAGGAATTGAACCCCAAACCTCTAGAGATAGCCAAGCCTTATAGATGCACCCACTAACCAGAAGCCCAATAGGATTATATGATTAAGGAAGAGGGGGAAACTATAGATAAATGGGACTAAGAGTAAATGAAGAGGCATGGAAAAGAAAAGAGGAACTTCTCTTCCTCCCCCCTTTATAAAGAAGAGGGAAGGTTGGATTTGGTCACTTCCACTCTTTTTCTTCTTCTCCTCACCAAAATTCTAGCCCTTCTCCACCTTTGGCCGAAACTCCTCCAAGCAAGAAGCAAGGGCTAGGGTTTGTGTTAGGTCATCTTCTTCACACTACAAGCAAAGCGAAGGATGTAAGTATCCCTCACCTGCATACGAGTAGCTCCGATTGATGTTTTATAAAAGAAACCTATATTGTTGTATTCGGTCAAACTATGATTTAGGGTCTCCATGAAGTTATATGCCATGCTTTTGAAACTATATGATGATGCTAGGGTTAAAAATGGATTAGGTCAAAGTTAACCCTAGGAAACCCTATGAACCATTCGGCCAACATGGATTTTTTGGTGTTTTATTGAAGTTTATATCTTGTTTTACTTGCAAATGATGATGTTAACATGTTAGAGGGATTAGGATAAAGATCTAACCCTGAAAGTCTACATAGGCCATTCGGCCACCCCCCCTTATATTGATGTCCTAATGAAGTTTAATCCATGTTTGGTATGCATATGATGTTATAAGTATGTTAAAAGGAATTAGGTCAAAAGACTAACCCTAAGCCCTACTTGGACCATTCGGCCAACCTAGGTTTTGGGTGACTAAGTGAAGTCTTAACCCATGTTTTATGAGCAAGTGAAGTTATTGTTATGTTTAAGGAATTAGGTTAAAAGACTAGCCCTAAACCTTATTTGGACCATTCGGCCAACCTAGGTTTTGGGTGACTAAGTGAAGTCTTAACCCATGTTTTATGAGCAAGTGAAGTTATTGTTATGTTTAAGGAATTAGGTTAAAAGACTAGCCCTAAACCTTATTTGGACCATTCGGCCAACCTAGGTTTTGGGTGACTAAGTGAAGTCTTAACCCATGTTTTATGAGCAAGTGAAGTTATTGTTATGTTTAAGGAATTAGGTTAAAAGACTAGCCCTAAACCTTATTTGGACCATTCGGCCAACCTAGGTTTTGGGTGACTAAGTGAAGTCTTAACCCATGTTTTATGTGCAAGTGAAGTTATTGTTATGTTTAAGGAATTAGGTTAAAAGACTAGCCCTAAACCTTATTTGGACCATTCGGCCAACCTAGGTTTTGGGTGACTAAGTGAAGTCTTAACCCATGTTTTATGTGCAAGTGAAGTTATTGTTATGTTTAAGGAATTAGGTTAAAAGACTAACCCTAAACCTTATTGGACCATTCGGCCAACCTAGGTTTTGGGTGACTAAGTGAAGTCTTAACCCATGTTGTATATGCAAATGAAGTTATTGTTATGTTTCATGAATTAGGTTAAAGGTTAACCCTAAAACCCTACTATGAACCATTCGGCCAACCTAGGTTTTTGGGTAACTAGATGAAGTTTTAATTTAAGTCTTATGTGCATATGAAGTTGTTGCTAAGTTAAATACATAGGTGTTTACTTCCTTTGATGCCATGCCTTGTGCCATGTTAATGCAATGAAGCATGATGTGTTATGAAATGAAGTATGCTATGCCATGTTAATGAAATGAAGCATGATGTGTTATGAAATGAAGTATGCTATGCTATGTTAATGTAATGAAGCATGATGTGTTATGAAATGAAGTATGTTATGCTATGTTAATGCAATGAAGCATGATGTGTTATGAAATGAAGTATGCTATGCCATGTTAGTGAAATGAAGCATGATGTGTTATGAAATGAAGTATGCTATGCTATGTTAATGAAATGAAGCATGATGTGTTATGAAATGAAGTATGCTATGCTATGTTAATGAAATGAAGCATGATGTGTTATGAAATGAAGTAGGCTATGCTATGTTAACGAAATAAGCTATGACGTACAAATAAGCATATAAGTATTTTACCTTCTGCATGGCTTGTACCAAGACCTTAACAAGGTCCAAGAAGGGATGGGCTCCTATGATGCCCTAGGTCGATGGAATAAGACTCGGGCCTAGGATGGGCTTCTATGTATGATTGCCCCTAGGTCGATGGAATAAGACTCGGGCCTAGTACGGGATGGGCTCTAAGATGCCTTAGGTCGATGGAGTAAGACTCGGGCCCAGGATAGGCTTCTACGCTATAACGATTGCCCCTAGGTCGATGGAATAAGACTCGGGCCTAGAAACCTATTAGGTTCGAGACTTGCTACCTCGGGCCTATTTAGGGATGCGCGCTATGATAATGAAGAAGTGGTACAATGCCGGGCCCAAATATGTTGAGATTTATGTTTACGTACCTAAAATATATATGTTTTCAAAGCATTCTGCATATGTTTACCTGATTAGATGATATGTTGTTTACATGTTTCTGTTATATATGTCACATGTTATGTTTGATGATAGGTTGTTATGTTTACATGTTCTGTTATATATGTCACATGTTATGTTTGATGATAGGTTGTTATGTTTACATGTTTCTGTTATATATGTCACATGTTATGTTTGATGATAGGTTGTTATGTTTACATGTTCTGTTATATATGTCACATGTTATGTTTGATGATAGGTTGTTATGTTTACATGTTTCTGTTATATATGTCACATGTTATGTTTGATGATAGGTTGTTATGTTTATATGTTTCTGTTATATGTGTCACATGTTATGTTTAATGATATGATATGATGTGTATGTTCACATGTTGCGTTTGATGAGATGTTAGGAATGTTTACATGCTTATGTTATATACGTTACATGATATGTATGATGTTATGTTACATGTTAAGTTGATGATGCCATGTATGTCGCCTATTACATTGCTTATATGTTATGAATGCAACATGCTATGATTAATGGTGATGTAGGGTTTTTGTGAGTAGGACATGATCTTACTAAGCCTATGTGCTTATAGTTGTCTTTCCCTCGCATCGCAGAGATAAGGGTAAGGGATGGATAAACTAAAGGGAGCAGCAGGAGGGGCCAATGTGTGTGGTAGTGGCATGGTGGAAACGATCCGTTAAGTCTATATACATATACATGTTTACCTATGATGATGATGTCTATGGAGGTCCTTACCTATGTTTACTTATGATGATGATGCCATGAACCTACCAAACACTAAGTATCTATTTATATATGATGCATGCTCTATGTTGATAAGAAGAAGTAAAGAAGAAGTATCTATTTATATATGATGCATGCTCTATGATGATAAGAAGAAGTATTTATACATGTTATGAAGCACACTCTATGCTTATGAAGAAGAAGAAGTATATATATATATGTATGTCAATGCGTGTTTATGTTTAAAAGAAAAAAAAAACAATGTCTAAAGTCTTCCGCTGTATGTAATGTAAGTATGCACGGTCGCGTCACGCGCCGACCCTCCGGACATTTAGGGTCCAGGAAAAAGGGCGGGCGTGACAAGCTCTCCTTCTCCTATTTTCTCCGCTTTAGGGGGAGATTCTTCTAGCACTCATATGTCAGAGATCACGACGGCTTTTCCTTTAGGGTCGTCTTCTCTGGCCTTCTTTTGGTCATCGCTGACCATTTGTACGTAGCAGCTCCGAGCAACCTTCTGCTCGTCTCTGGCCTCTCCAATCAGTTGCCCGACCAAAAATTTTACCTTTTAGTGGTAAGGAGAAGCTACCGCCTAAAAAATAGAAAGGAAGGGACGACCCAGAATCGCATTATAAGTGGACGGAGCATCCACTATAAGAAAAGGAACAATGTTGGTTTTCTGGCTGGGCTTTGTGCCCAGAGTGAGGGGCAACAAGATCTGCCCTGTGGGATGCACCACATGTCCCACAAACCCGAATAGAGGAGTGGCCACATCCTCCAGCTGAGCATTTCCCAGCTGTATCTGTCTGAAGGCCTCTTGGAAGAGGATGTTGATAGAACTTCCTGAATCAACTAATACTCAGGACACTTCATAGTTGGCCAAGGAAATACGGATTACTAGAGCATCCGTATGAGGCAGCAGAATACCTCGGAGATCTTCGGGTCCGAACGAAATTGGTGGCGCGGTCTAGACAACCTGATTAGTAATTATAGCCAAGCTCTCCATGAGATGAGCATAAGACTTCCGCGTTCGATTGGAATCCCCATTAGTGGGTCCTCCTGCGATAACGTGAATAACCCCCTGTGTGGGGACGTCATTCAAATCAGATGAGGGGCCCTCACCTGATGGACCTCCTTGTGAGATACCCTCCTGGGCTGGAGTCTAAGGGTCAGGAGGAAACATAACCTGCGGTCGTTGGTTATAGGGCCCCGGATGAGCCATGTTAGGTCGTTGGTCTCGCCGTGCTGGTCCTCCCGTCTGAGGGCGCACATGAGGGTAAGCGGCTCGGATAGCTCCATTTCCTCTTGCAATTTAAAACATCGACCGCTGGCGTGGCCGTATTCCATATGATATTGGCAAAAGAACGGGGGTGGGAGGGTTGCGGGGCACTCCCCTATACCCCATTGGTCGTTGCAGAAGACCTTGCTGGTCATAGAACTCCATCTCCCGCTCTTTCCAAGTTCTTGGGGGAGGGATGACATCTACGACCATGATCTGCAATGGAGGTGTAAAGCGAGCTCCCTGTATCAATAATCGAGGCCTGGGAGTCTTTGGTAGAAAGGGTCGCACATACTCCCGTCGAGGAGGTGCTCGAGGGGCTGTTAGGCGACTTCTTTCTGCAGAGACCATTGCGGAGTCTCGTTCGGCTCTCCGGACCTTCAGCCCTTCTTCCTCGTTAATATATTTTTCTGCGCGGCTCAGCAGTTCTTCATAGCTGGTCGCGGGCTTTCTCAAGAGTGAGCTAAGGAAAAGACCCTCCCTTAGCCCGTGCGGAATGGCCACTCTGAAGGCATCTGATCATGCTGAGGGGATATTTCTAGCAGTGGAAGCGAACTGATGAAGATACCCTCTGAGTGACTCTGAGGGCCCCTGCGTAATGTGCAACAGGATAGAAGCATCATGCTTATACGCCTTACAACTGGCGAACTCTTGACAGAACTGTTAGTTATAGCCCTAAGAACCAATCATGTGATGGTTGAATAGGGAACATTTTGTATCATATTCTATAAAGGCAAAGGATTGGTTATTATATTTAAGTCTTGCTTGTGCCAGCTAAATTAAATATAGTAATGCCCTAGAAAAGTAGGTTCTTATCTACAGCACATCAATTGGCAGAATTGATTATGAGAGGCTGTAGAGAACACTTTCTAAATGTTCCTAGTCAAGTATTAATATGCAAGGGCAATATTAATATATAAAGACTAGCATGTAGGTCAATTGATGACTTGATCTCACAAGTCATGGATATATGATATCAAGTTGACACATGGGTATATATTAGAGAATATATACTGAACTGACCCGCCATGAGAAAGTTTCATGGATCGTTATATGAGTGTCATAAACTTTCTCATGTGACTATTGGTATGAATAGTCCTCGACACGAAGTCACTACTTCCCTACATAAGGAGTTATGTACTTTGGTATCGTCAAACGTCACCCGTAACAGGGTGGACCATAAAGGCGATTACTGGGTATATAACAAATTATGCGGAGGGATGTGAGTGATGTAGATGGGATCTATCCCTCTCATATGATGAGAGTGATATCGGTGGGCCCCTTGATTGAGTAGAACTACTAAAACGCATGACCATGCTCGAATGAGTCAATATGAGATATTGAGCTCATTTGTTTGAGTTAGTTTACTCAGGGATCAAGAAACACATAGATTGATCGAGGATGACACGGTCTATGCCTCATTGATCAATCTGATATCAAGGATAGAAGGACACGGTCATATATTATAGTAGTCACGGAAAGGTTAGTCGGATCTTGACTTATCTCATAACTTGGGTAGCAATGATGTATTGCTAGATGCCGCTCATTGCTTGTGTATCTAAAAGAGTTTAGGTCCACTGCCAACGTTATGAGAGCCTATAGGGTCACACACAAAGAGCATGATAATTAGAGGAATTAGAGTATTCTAATTTGACTAGAATAATTTGGGAATAAGCTTAAGTACAAAATGGTTTTTGGACTTTAAGCTTAATGAGAATTTTAGCTAATTGATTTAATGAGATTAATTCAATATGTTACCTTATTGATTTAATAAGATTAATTCAATATGATAACATAAGCTTAATTGAATTAATAAGATTAATTCAATATGATAACATAAGCTTAATTGAATTAATAAGATTAATTCAACATGCATGAATGCCACATAAGAATGCCACATAAGCATGCCACATAAGCATGCCACCTAAGCATCCACCTAAGCTAGATAAGGTGGAAGGAAACAAAATGGTTTTGTCTCCTTAAGTGGCCGGCCAAACAAGGAAGCCAAATCCTTTTTGAGTGTGTCTCAATGCAATGGATTGCATTGAATGTGAAGGAGGTGGAAGGGTTTTTCCAACCCTATAAAAGGCTCCATGGAGTGGCCGGCCAAAGTAGAATTTTGGTGGAGTGTGGTTGTTGGGAGCTTGAGGCTTGGAGAGAGCTTGAGAGCTTATTGTTGTGTGGCTTTTGTGAGTGTAGCAAGAAGAGTAGTCTTCTTCTTCCCTTCTCCTTTTCCCTAGCTTCCTCTCCTTTAGGGACTTCTCTAGCAAGAAGTAAAGGAGAGCTCCTCTAGTTTTCTTTTGTGAGACAAGAGCTTGCTCGTGTGGATACATATAGAGGCACGGACACTTGAACATGCTAAAGATCCAACAAACAAAAGGAAGAAGCGGGATTAACAAGGGCACGCAACAAAGGTAATCCTCTCCTATAAGATAGGCTTGGTTTAGAGAAATTTATTTTATACGAGTTTGCTTTTGCATGGATCACTTGGAAGGGATCCTAATTTTTCCGTTGCGCATATGCCATTTGGCATAAAGAATTCCCTACAGTGGTATCAGAGCCACTTGCGAAAGATCGTATAAAAATAGGTTTTCTCTATTTTATATGTGATATAGAAGTAGGATAAATTTTATTATGAGTTGATAATTGCATTAGCAATTGTCAAACATAATAAAATATCCAATGTCTTTTAAAAGTTAAAATGACATGGTGCATGGTTATGGCCTAGTCCCAAAAGGTTTGTGAATGTGTGTGTTGTAATTCTTAAATACAGCCTGCGTGTCGTGCCTTCCTCCTAAAATTCTTGTTGTAAAATTAGTTTTAGACTCGAATGTAACTCGAGTATTTCTCCTTTTGTAATGTACAAAACAAAGATGGAGGGTCCATTGGAAGATGAGGTTACAAGGAGGAAGTCAACACACAAGACAACCAAAAAGAAGCACTTAGGAGAAGATGCTATCCCTAGGTTGACCAATCAATCTTTTCATTGGCTTGAGAAGATTGTAGAATAAGGGCCATAACCATGACACGCTTAGTTTAATATGTATGTGATGCATGTTAGTTTAGCTTGTATGTGATGCATGATTAGTTTAGCTTATATGTGATGTATGCTAATATGTATATGATACATGTTTATTTCTTAATAAGTCTAAACGATATGCCTACCAAGCTTGGTACTCACTACTTCCTCGATCATTTGTTATTGGGTTTGCCAAAGAAAAGCAATGCATTTTATCTTGGAAGAGTGCGAGTGGACAATCGTGATGTCCCGCTATCAAACTTAGTTAAGACTTAATTAAGTTTTCTTAATTAGTTAAGAAAGTAGAGGCATATATTAGCTTTGAACATAAGTTTTAAAATTAGTTTTATGTGATTTCCGAACATCAGCTTTGTCTTAGAAGTGGTCGTTGCTCGATATCCAAGAAGGCCCTCGCCTCGCCACACTTTAGGAATAAACACTAAACTAATCTAAAACTTAACCAAAGCTATTAAAGAGTTACATCAGATGTAATTGGCAAAAGATTGCCTACCTAATTATACTACGTCTTGGGCGATTAGCCAAAGCTAACTCAAGACGAATTATAATGTGGATCTTTATCCCATATAAATTTATAGCTAAATAGTAGCTATGAGAATTTAGTGGGAGCCTCATTTAATTAAAGGCCTAATTAAATGATTTAGGTATGATACTTAACTTTGCATTTTAATGTTGTAGATCACCATGACATCTAACACGACACACCCCCTCAACTTGCGATCTGTCCTTGAGAAGGACAAGCTTAATGGAGCGAACTTTCTTGGTAGTATAGGAACTTGAGGATTATCCTCAAACAAGAACGCAAACTGTATGTCCTAGAGCAGTCTACCCCTGAAACACCCGCCCATGCGGCCACTCGTGCTGAAAAGGATGCTTATAAGAAGCATCAAGATGACGCATTAGATGTGTCATGTCTTATGCTTGCCACCATGAACTCTGAGCTTCAGAAGCAACATGAGAACATGGATGCCTATGATATGGTTGAGCATTTGAAACAACTATATCAAGGACAAGCTAGGCACGAGCGTTTTGAAGTGTCTAAGGCTCTTTTTGCATGCAAGATGCAAGAAGGAACACCTGTAGGAACTCACGTACTCAAAATGATTGGGTACGTTGAGAACCTTGAAAGACTAGGTTTTCCACTGAGCCAAGAATTGGCAACCGATGTTATCCTGCAATCGTTGTCGGAAGCATATAATCAATTCGTCATGAATTATAACATGAATGAAATTGATAAACCTTTGCCTGAGATTCTCAGCATGTTAAGAACTGCTGAACCGAATCTCAAAAAGAAAGTTAGCAACGTACTAATGGTCAAGAAGGGCAAAGGTAAGCGCAAAGGCAAGGGTAAGACCCAAGCCAAAGGCAAGGCCAATTCATCCACTTCAAAGGGTAAAGGTAAAGTACCTAAGGAAGGGGACTGCTTCCATTGCGGTGAGACTGGACACTGGAAGCGGAACTGCAAAGTCTACCTTGAGGAAGTAAAGAATAAAAGAAGTGGGACTTCTGCCTCAGGTATACACGTTATAGAAGTTAATCTATCTATTTCTTCTACATGGGTATTAGATACCGGATGTGCATCTCACATTTGTAATAATGTGCAGGGACTGAGAAATAGTAGACAAATGGCGAAAGGCAAGTAGACCTACGAGTAGGCAATGGCGCAAAGGTCATTCTTGTAGGAACATATTCTTTGTCTTTGCCCAGGCTTATCTTAGAACTAGAGGAGTGCTTATATGTACTGCATTGACAAAGAACATAATTTACATCTTGTTTAGACAAGAAAAACTTTTCTTTTATAATAAAGGACAAATGTTGTTCCATTTATTTGAATGAAATGTTCTATTGTAATGCACCACTTATGAATGGTCTCTATGTTCTAGATTTAGAAAACCCAATTTATAACGTAAATACCAAGCGGTTCAAATCGAATGATTCGAACCAAACATATCTCTGGCACTGTCGCCTAGGTCACATAAATGAAAAACGCATATCCCAACTCCATAAAGATGGATTATTGGACTCATTTGATTTTGAATCATATGAGGTATGCGAATCTTGCCTTTTAGGAAAGATGACTAAAACTCCATTTAGTGGACATGGAGAGAGAGCGACAGACTTGTTAGGACTCATACATACTGATGTATGTGGGCCTTTCAATGTCGAAGCCAGAGGAGGCTATAAGTACTTTATTACTTTCACTGATGATATGAGTAGATTTGGCTACTTATATTTGATGAGACATAAGTCAGAATCCTTTGAAAAGTTCAAAGCATTCAAGAATGAAGTACAAAACCAACTTGGTAAGCGTATCAAGCTACTTCGATCAGATCGAGGTGGTGAATACCTTAGTCAAGAGTTTCGTGATCACCTGGCTGAGTGTGGGATAATATCCCAACTCACTCCCCCTGGAACACCACAATGGAATGGTGTATCTGAGAGGAGAAATCGTACTCTATTAGATATGGTACGATCAATGATGAGCCAGACTGATCTACCTACTTCCTTTTGGGGACTAGCTCTAGAGACAGCCGCTTTCACACTTAATCGCGTCCCATCAAAAGTCGTAGAAAAGACACCATATACGATATGGACTGGGAAGAATCCCAAAATGTCTTTTATAAAGATTTGGGGTTGTGAAGCTTATGTTAGACGTCAAGTCTCAGATAAACTAGGACCCAAATCAGATAAGTGTTATTTTGTAGGATATCCCAAGGAAACTAAGGGATATTACTTTTACAATCCCACACTTGGCAAGGTGTTTGTTGCGAAATGTCTTTGTCTTTCTAGAAAGAGAATTTATTTCTAGAAAAACTAGTGGAGTAAAATTCATCTTGAAGAAGTTCAAGATGACGATAACACTAAGGCTTCGATGGAAAATGAGCAGAACCACAAAGTGTTGTGGATGAGGAAATTGTTGCCCAAAGAGTTGTGGAACAAACACTGCTCAAGTAGACCAACCTCTTCGTAGATCTACAGATCCGTCGTCAACCCAGAGATATTCTTTTCTCTTGGTGACAATGGTGATGTATTGCTTGTCGATCTTGGCGAGCCTACATCCTATCAAGAAGCTATGATGAGCCCAGATTCAGAAATGGCTAGAGGCCATGAGATCCAAATGGAATCCATGTACACTAACCAAGTATGGACCTTGGTTGATCCACGAAGGGTAAAACCCATTTGGTGTAAGTGGGTCTTTAAAGTAAAGACTGACATGGATGGTAATAAGCATACCTATAAAGGTAGATTGGTGGCGAAAGGATTCAAACAAATTCATGGTATTGACTATGATGAAACCTTTTCACCGATTCGATGCTTAAATCCATTCGATCATACTTGCTATTATTGCGACCTACCACGATTATGAGATCTGGCAGATGGATGTCAAAACCGCTTTTCTGAATGGAAAGCTACTCGAGGATGTGTACATGACACAGCCTGAGGGTTTTGAAGATCCAAAGCATCCTGGAAGGTATGCAAACTGCAAAGGTCCATTTATGGACTAAAGCAAGCCTCTCATTTGGAATCTTCGATTCGATGACGCAATCAAAGAGTTTGGTTTCATCAAGAATGAAGATGAACCTTGTGTCTACAAGAGAAATAGTGGGAGCACAGTTGTATTTCTTGTCTTGTATGTAGATGACATACTTCTCATCGGAAATGATATTCCCTCACTCCGATCTGAAGATGTGGTTAGGGAATTGTTTCTCGATGAAAGACTTAGGTGAAAGCCTATATTCTAGGCATCAAGATCTATAGAGATAGATCTAAAGATTACTTGGCCTAAGTCGAGTACATACATTGATAAAGTGCTAGATCGTTTTGCTATGCAAAATTCCAAGAAAGGATTTGCCTTTATCACATGGTGTGAGTCTTTCAAGACTCAATGTCCCTCTTCTAAGGAGGAGAGAGATCGCATGGATAAGATCCCTTATGCTGCATAGGGTCTATCATGTGCGCCATGCTTTGTACTCGACGCCTCGTATGCTTTGAGCATGACGAGTAGATACCGATCGAATCGGTGAAAGTCGATAGCGATCAAAATATTCTTAAATACTTACGAAGAAGCGAAAGAATATTTCACGATATTTGGAGGCAATGAGGAGCTAGTCAGAAGGGTTACAGTGATGCAAGCTTCCAAAGCAGACAAGGATGACTATAGATCGCGTCGAGTGCGTGTTTTGCCTAAATGGTGGAGTGTGAGTGGAAGAGTTCAAAGCGAGGACACGATTCTTGATTCTACAAGCCGAGTATATTGCTTTATCGATGCCGTGAAAGGAGGTATTTGGCTCGTAAGTTCATCATGAACTTGGGGTAGTTCCTAGCATTGCAGATCCAATAGACCTCTATTGTGACAACAATGGGGCTATTACGCGAGCTAAGGAACCTCGATCACATCGTGGACCAAACACATCTTGCGGCGCTTCCATCTCATTCGAGAGATCATCGATAGAGGAGATGTGAGGATATGCAGTCTGCGAAGCTAACATTGCGGATCCATTGACCAAGGCTTTGTACGGAGGAAGCATGATGGTCACACTAGGTCACTAGGTATTAGATATCATAGTGATTGGTACTAGTGCTAGTGGGAGATTGTTAGTTATAGCCCTAAGAACCAATCATGTGATGGTTGAATAGGGAACATTTTGTATCATATTCTATAAAGGCAAAGGATTGGTTATTATATTTAAGTCTTGCTTGTGCCAGCTAAATTAAATATAGTAATGCCCTAGAAAAGTAGGTTCTTATCTACAAATCAATTGTCGCGTAATTGATTATGAGAGGTCAGAGAACACTTTCTAAATGTTCTAGTCAAGTATTAATATGCAAGGGCAATATTAATACATAAAGACTAAGCATGTAGGTCAATTGATGACTTGATCTCACAAGTCATGGATATATGATATCAAGTTGACACATGGGTATATATTAGAGAATATATACTGAACTGACCCGCCATGAGAAAGTTTCATGGATCGTTATATGAGTGTCATAAACTTTCTCATGTGACTATTGGTATGAATAGTCCTCAGACCTGAAGTCACTACGGTTCCCTACATAAGGAGTTATGTACTTTGGTATCGTCAAACGTCACCCGTAACAGGGTGGACCATAAAGGCGATTACTGGGTATATAACAAATTATGCGGAGGGATGTGAGTGATGTAGATGGGATCTATCCTCTCATAGACGAGAGTGATATCGGTGGGCCCTTGATTGAGTAGAACTACTAAAACGCATGGCCATGCTCGAATGAGTCAATATGAGATATTGAGCTCATTTGTTTGAGTTAGTTTACTCAGGATCAAGAAACACATAGATTGATCGAGGATGACACGCCTATGCCTCATTGATCAATCTGATATCAAGGATAGAAGGACACGGTCATATATTATAGTAGTCACGGAAAGGTTAGTCGGATCTTGACTTATCTCATAACTTGGGTAGCAATGATGTATTGCTAGATGCCGCTCATTGCTTGTGTATCTAAAAGAGTTTAGGTCCACTGCCAACGTTATGAGAGCCTATAGGGTCACACACAAAGAGCATGATAATTAGAGGAATTAGAGTATTCTAATTTGACTAGAATAATTTGGGAATAAGCTTAAGTACAAAATGGTTTTTGGACTTTAAGCTTAATGAGAATTTTAGCTAATTGATTTAATGAGATTAATTCAATATGTTACCTTATTGATTTAATAAGATTAATTCAATATGATAACATAAGCTTAATTGAATTAATAAGATTAATTCAATATGATAACATAAGCTTAATTGAATTAATAAGATTAATTCAACATGCATGAATGCCACATAAGAATGCCACATAAGCATGCCACATAAGCATGCCACCTAAGCATCCACCTAAGCTAGATAAGGTGGAAGGAAACAAAATGGTTTTGTCTCCTTAAGTGGCCGGCCAAACAAGGAAGCCAAATCCTTTTTGAGTGTGTCTCAATGCAATGGATTGCATTGAATGTGAAGGAGGTGGAAGGGTTTTTCCAACCCTATAAAAGGCTCCATGGAGTGGCCGGCCAAAGTAGAATTTTGGTGGAGTGTGGTTGTTGGGAGCTTGAGGCTTGGAGAAAGCTTGAGAGCTTATTGTTGTGTGGCTTTTGTGAGTGTAGCAAGAAGAGTAGTCTTCTTCTTCCCTTCTCCTTTTCCCTAGCTTCCTCTCCTTTAGGGACTTCTCTAGCAAGAAGTAAAGGAGAGCTCCTCTAGTTTTCTTTTGTGAGACAAGAGCTTGCTCGTGTGGATACATATAGAGGCACGGACACTTGAACGTGCTAAAGATCCAACAAACAAAAGGAAGAAGCGGGATTAACAAGGGCACGCAACAAAGGTAATCCTCTCCTATAAGATAGGCTTGGTTTAGAGAAATTTATTTTATACGAGTTTGCTTTCGCATGGATCACTTGGAAGGGATCCTAATTTTTCCGTTGCGCATATGCCATTTGGCATAAAGAATTCCCTACAAGAACATCCCTTGAAAATCAGCAAAACAAGTAATAGACCCTGAGGGAATGGTATTAAACCATTTTTGCGCCGAGTCGGTTAAAGTTGTACGGAAGACCCCGCACTTGAGGGCATTAGTATAGCAATGAAGTGAGGTAGCTCCTGCGAACTATGATAGATGCTCCTCAGAATCCGTCATGCCGTCATACTTGTCCACCTGGGGATTTCTGAAGTATGAAGGCGGGACTTCAGAAATAATGTTCATGGTGAAAGGACTGGACTTGTAAATCTTTGGAACCTTAGTTGAATGGCTTTCGCCTTGCTCTTCTCGTCGAGCCTGGGTTACGGGCATAGTGGTTTAATATGCTCGTGCCCCCAAATTTCAACACTTCAACGTTGGTGGTTGTACGAAGTGGAGGGAGCATCTCTTGTGACGGTCCACAGGGGGAAGGTTCATCAGAATGGGGATGAAAGTACCCAGTCCTTCTTCTCTCTTTAGCGAGGGCCTCAGCCACGGCTGTATCCACCATGACCCTTAGCTGCGATGGTAATATGGTGATGGGATTTTCCTCCACTGAAGAAGCTATCGGATAATGTATCTCTTCTGGCTGCATCTCTACGTCTTACTCAGAATGTTTTCCACAGACGACGCCAACTGATGCGGTCGTAGAAGGATTTTTTGGCTACCTTTCAATGCCGAAGAGCGTGCAGGAAGCTTGAGGGTTCTCTCCGGCCACAACAGTATTGATGTATGAAGAAGAGAAATGCACACAACACAAGCAACAAACAAAGATACAAGATATAATGTGGTTCGGAACAAAGGTTCCTACTCCACGGGGGTGAGCTCTTCCATGAGCTAAGGTGTCAAAGCACTTTCACTATAAACTTCCTCCTTCACGGAAAGAACTTCTGGAGGTGGAGGAAAAAACCTCTTACAATTAGCTCAATACATAGGAAGTATCGAAAGGGTGGAGCTCACTACTCTCTTTGTCTCCTTCTCCGGCGATGTGGTTGTTCTCCCCTTTAGATGTGCCTTGGTCTCTTGCCTGTAGGAAAAAATGTGAATCCCCTTCCTATTGCCCTTCTTCTCCCTTTTATCCCCCTTTCCTCTAGCCAGCTGTTGCACTACAAACCTCCTTCATCGTACACCCACCCACCTTGCTTATCTGAAGAATCATTCTGTTACAGACATGAGGAGTGAAGACTCCTCCGAATATTATGTGGGGTCATTTTTGTTGTGTAACAACTTCTTATCTATATTTCGGGAAATACTTTAGCCCATCCCTTTCAACCACTTACCTTCAGCAAAGCTAGTCTAGACCCACCACTTCCGTGTAGCGTAGCTCTTAGGCTTTTTCCAGTAATCCGGACCAACTTCCATCCTCTCGGTGTCAAACCCCCTCCAGGCCCACTGGACCGAACCAATTCTCATCCGTCTCATATTAGACCAATCTTCAACTTCGTTCGGCCGTGCCATTCCCCCTGAACCATCTTCCCGAACCATTTTCCCCAAACTTGTGCGCCCGACCCATTCTTCTCAGATTTCTTTCGCCGACCCAATTATTTGGTTCGGGCAGTGTCTTACGCATGGTTCTTTTCCCCTTATGGAAAAATGTAACAACAGTATCATGTAAGATTTTCTATTAAAGTCCCCCACGGGAATAGCGCGGTGGTAAGGCAGAGTGGTCGCTTTGGAAACGGGCTGGGATCGATTCCGGATGAGGGGTCTAAAATCCCCTCTGGTGTCAGATGACCTCCCCCTCTGCCTGTGCCACCGTGTCCAAGGACATAGTCCCCTCCGCGATTTACCTCCCTCGATTTGCTTTTAAAAATTTAATTTTGGTTTCAATAAAAAAAATATTCAATTCCGATTCTGATTCGATTTTAGTTCCGATTCAATTTCGATTTCAGTTTGATTCCAATTTTAAAAATTTAAAAATCAAAACCGAACTATATATCTCCGGTTTCGATTTCGATTTTTGAATCTAAATTGAAAAAATAATTTCGATTCGATTTTTGAATAATCAGTTCCGATTCAATTTGCAATTCGAATTGAATTTGTGATCACCCCTACCTGCATAAGTAGAATATATACATAAGAAAACTTTGACAAATAAAAATCGAATAAGTTGCATCTGAGTTCTGCCAATATTTTGTAGAGAACAACTAATTTTTCTACCAATAGAAGCTGATTGAGCTACGTGGAATTACGTAAAATCTATTCTTTTTATAGAATAATTCGTCTTTGCAATTTTTTTCTTTATTTTTTTTATTTTTAGAGGGAATAATGGCGTGCAGAAGAAATGTCGTAAAGAAAAGTACGAAATTCAATGTCATATTTGGATAGATAATTTATATATGTGATTCGACGTGACATGTGGGGATTTGAAATTTGCGAATGCATGTAAAAATTTAGAATGAGATGCACCGTCGACGAGAGGAATAATTGAGAATTATTAAATTATGATACGTCTTATAAAAAATATTAAATTTTAAATTCATCCTCGAATAAATAAGGATGTGATGTCTAAAAATAAATAGATAAATATTTAATCTTTCTCTAATCACATCACGTCTGTCTGTGACAGGGGCGATGCGAATGCAGTGCAGTCAGCAGTCCAATACTCTTGCCGAAGAAGCAGAGTTGGAAATGGGAAATACAGGTCACTTCACCCGTCTGCGCTCCTAAATGCCGCTGCTTTTTCGTGTCGCTTCGGCTTCCGTCTCCTACTCTTTTCAGTCTCGGTCAGCAACTATCTGACGAAAACCCTAATGACCAAAGGGCGGCGCGGCGGCAGCAGGCCGAGGACCGGCAGCGGAGACTATAATATGTTCCCGGCAGGGGCCGCGGTGGAGGTGAGGAGTAATGAAGAGGGTTTCCGCGGGGTTTGGTACGAAGCCAACATCGTCCGCCACAAACCGCGCCGTCGCCGCTACGAAGTCGTCTACTCTTTGCTCGTCGTCGACAATAACCCTTGTCATCCCCTTCGCGAGCTCGTCCGTCGCTCCAACATTCGCCCCCGACCACCGCCCCCGCCCCCGCCCGTCTCCCAAGCTCACTATAGCCTGCATGATCTCGTCGAGGCTTTCCACAAAGATGGCTGGTGGTCGGGTGTCGTGGCGGCCCTCTTCGCTGGCCCGACCTCCACGGCCTTCTTGGTAGCCTTTCCTTCGAGTAGGGAAGAGCACGCGTTCGAGGCGTCCTATCTCCGGCCTCAGCTCCATTGGAGAAGCGGCGACTGGGTTCCGGCGGCTCAGCTGGTAGACCAACCTGCTTCCACAAAGGTCACACCTTGTTTCAAATAGATTGATCATTCTATTTCTCCACTTTTCTCTAGTAGCTATAATATGCTACGGATTATTAAGGAGTGAGATAGAGCACATGTTTGCTTTCTCAAGTATGACGATACGTATATCAAAGGTTTCTCCTTTGCCCAGTGCCAGGGAGCTGATGGTCCGCCGTTCTCCCTCGCCGCTCGTGTCGAAGTCAGCCGAATCAGAGAGGACTATGGTGCTGCCTGGTTCACTGCTATTGTTCTGAAAATACTAAACAGTAGCACCTTTTTGGTTGAGTACGAGAATCTTCAAGCCGAGATCGGCAGTGACATGCTCACCGAATATGTGGATGCCCAATACATAAGAAGTTATCTGCCCAATGCACTGGCGAAGGAGTTTGACATAGATGATGAGGTGGAGGTGATTTATTGTGGTGGATGGGCACCAGGAAAGATTTCAAAGATCGACGGGTCACAATTTCTGGTGAAGTTGCTTCACCTTGGCAAGGAGATACAGTTTGGTCACGACCAGATGCGACCTGCTCGAATCTGGAATGGCAAAGAGTGGGTCTTTGATTTCCAGGTGTGACTTTCGTATTCAAGCTGCCATGCTAATAGCTATCCATGATCTAGCTAATATACTACATGTGCCTAACCTTTTCGAATAAATTCTTTTATTTTAATCTCTTGTATGCTTGTTGTTGCTGGTGTATGATTAAATCTTGTTAAGTTAATCTCGATATTACTTGGTCAATACTTGAACTTGTTCTGAATTTTTCAGTACTTTAATTATTGTTAGGTAGCTTCTTGTGCCTAATGAAAGCTGGAAGGCTAATATTTCAATAACCCTTCAGAAGTAGACTTAGGCACACGGAATAAGTGCTTACGGATGTTGGATTTTTCATGAATTAACACATAATAAAGTTGATATGTAATTTTTTTAGGAATCCTTGGTTGTCAATTATGAACATCTTCATATTTTAAAATTTTCAGAGAAAGAACAACAGATTGCAATCAAGATCTACCCGTAGTAAATGGAAATCACAAACTGGCAAAAGATGCTCTCCTATTTCAGTGTCTATTTCAAGTGATGAGGGTGAACATGCATTTGAATCTGTCTCGGTTAAGTTGACTTCCCTTGAATCTTTACAACCTTGCAAAAACATGGTAACGATGTTACTAGAATACAACAATACACCGAAATGTAATTTACTGGTTGACTGCCCTTCAACTGCTGCGGCTGAAATTGACCAATCCACTTCAATGAAAATAATAAAAATAATTCCTCAAGGGAGCAGCATCACTCTGAGGTAATATTACCGCCTTATGTCCTACCAGACAAGCCTCTCAATCAACATCAGCTTCCAAATGTAAATGGTGGAGCTGCTAATGAAAGTCAAGAGGTTAACGATGCATCATGTGGTTATCAAATGAAGGAAACTCAACTAAATGCATCACCAGTTAGTTCTGCAATGAATTTTCTTCCCAAACTTAAAGAAAGGGAGGACTAAGGTTCCTCAGGTTCTCATGTGAGTTTCAGGAAGAGAAAGTTCAAGGTACTTGCTCGAAGACCACACACCAGCATGAGGCTGCTGGGGATGATGTAAGAAACTTTTTTTTTTATGGATACTCTACTCTTGTACTAAAGCACAACTCAATTCTTCTTCTTGAACTATCATTCTGTTTCTAATTCCAGGGTGTGGGTCAGCATGCCGAAGATGAGAATGGAAGAAGGGATGACTCATCAAGTTGTCTATTTGGTGACAACCCTCAACAACTTTGCGAAAAAAACAATATCTTAGGTGAGCTTGATCATCATTTGTTCTGCTATATAGGAATGATGCACTTTTTTTTAAGAAAAAAATTGTGACATTTTGGTTAGTTGCACCATTACCATCAAATAGTGGCAATCACTAAATTGATTATTTTCAGTTTGGTTTACCCACCCAAAATTTATATTTTCAGAGAACATTCTGGTGCAACCTTTGACAGACATTGCCTTAAGCTCATATGAGACTCCAGTATCTTGTGGGACCACGGACAGTGCAAAATGTTGCACTGAAGGCCCGAGTGTACCTTCAAAGGTAGGGGAAGTGCTTGCTGAAATCCATCAAAGCGAAACACCACTGGGGACTACTATTGAGGATGAGGGAGTCCTAATTGTTCCCTGCCCTAGTGAGCCACGGGAAAGTGAAATACTGTTGCCATTTTCAAGGTCTTCGGCAATGTGGCAATCAATAGAGGCGATGGAGGTATTCCGGATAATGCCACAAAATCCTCATTTTTACTGGAGCAATATTCTATTGAATTTCGAGAAGGGATGGCTATAGGTCTTATGGTGTCTTTTGCCAATTTAGCGACCAATATAAAGCAGTTACATATTGACGATGCACAATATACTCTTGAGGAGAGAATGAGAGCGCTAGTCCTCCTGGAGGAGAATGGATTTGATGTCCGTCAATTGCGTTCTTGGCTCCAAAAGCTGCTTGAGATTCATCGCAATCGGAGTCACAGTCGGAGGCAATTTGAGGCTAGAAAGGCATCAGTTGAAGCAAAGATTTCAGAGAAAAAGGCCGACAATGTCAGGCTTCAGTCATTCATTACTTCAGTTGACAAAACCATCATGGAACTTGAACAAAATCTCACTAGTGCACATGAGACTAAAGATTCAGCCATTTTGCAGAAGAGCCTCAATAATTCTGAGATATCTAAATTGGAAATGAACATCCGTGAAATTGAAAAAAGTTACAATTCAACTGAAGCAAGTTTCAGAGCTACCTCTGAGAAGTATACATTTAGCTGAAGCAAGTTCCATAGCTACCTTGTATAATCCTGCTGTTGTCTAATCCTGTTTTGTCTGAAGCAAGTTTCTTGTATGCCTCGTGATGAATGCTGCATTGAATGTCAGCTGATTTTGTCAGTAAATTAAGGTGCTGCCTTCATGAACAATGGTTTGTTTTGACTGCGCACGAGTGCTTAGCACTGTACTTGCTGCATGCCTTATGTACAACGAAGTTCTTATGCTTAAGTTATTGTGTTATTATCAACTATGTCGATGTTTGTTTTGTTTAAGTGAGCACTTCTTATGCTTGCTTTTGTTACCAACGAAGAATGTGTTTTTTATGAAAAGCTGTTAGGATTTCAGTGTAGATAAATTATAATAATTTTTTAATTTTGAAATTAATAACTAATATATGGAGAGATGACATATTTGTATTTGTGAGGAATTGATTTGTTGTCTTATAGTGCGTGTATGTGTTAATCACTAAATTCTTTTTGCAGGGGCAAGCTGCTAGGATTCTAGATTCGAGGATTTTAAGTCTGGATGGAAATTTTTTCTTATAATCTAGGTTTTTGAGTTGTGCATGGGTAATTTTCGAAGTTTGAAAGATGTTTTTTTTTAATTTATCTATCAGAGTATAATTTACATACATTTAAAAGATGATTGTTAGAATATTCATTTTAGATTTTTTTTATTATTCCTTCTAGTATTTTAATCACAAAGTAAAAGTTTTTTATACAAATATAAAATATTTCTTTCAAATGTTCTCTCTGTAAAAAATCATTTGTTCAGAATAAATTTTTATTTTTAATTTTCTTTTGAGTTATTGAACATTGTAATAGTTAATTTTTTTTTATAATAGATAAGACAGACTAACATATAAATATCCGTAATCTTCTGAGATAAAATATACCGATATAATAAATTTTTTACGTTGGATGTTATCTTGTGGTGGTAATCATCTATTTTATTTTATTTTATTTATTTATTTTTTGGGTTGTTGAACTCAGATTTCTCTTTGGGACGATGTGAAGATCTTTCGTGGGGAAGAAAATGACGTAGTTTTCCTTTGATTGCTTGTAAAGAAATAACATGAGAAACAATTAAGAGGGAATTTTTGGATTTAATTAGACCTAGTCATTATGTGTATTTTTTTTTATGAAAAATTGTTAAGATCCTATATTATTTCATTTGAGATTCGTGTTTTATCATAGTTGTACCCCACCTGTAAGAATGATTTTTTTTTATACAAACACTTTTAAAATACTTCTTTCAAATGTTTTCTCTATAATAAAACATTTGATCAAAATAAATTATTATTATTATTTATTTACTATTGGGTTATAGGACATTGTAATAGTTAAAATGTTTATTTATAGAGTACCATATTTTTTTTAAAAAAATTAATCATTTTATAGTAGATAAGACACTCAAGTGCAAAGCCGTACCTTTGTTAGACGGGATTTGAAACGAATAATAAAAAAATAAATCTTTTTATTATGATAAATTACTATAAAATTTAATTTATAAATAACAAATATAATAAATACATAAATTAATCAGATATAATATATTACACCAATAAAAAGTTAATAAATATTTAAAATAATTATATAAACACTAGTCGTCTAGCTTTCATAGATTTTTCTTTCTTTTCTTTGTCTCTTAGATATTTGAATTATTAAAAATAAAAATAAAATAACATTTCATAAAATCAAATAAATTCAATTTGGTCTCTTGCCAATATATTTTTGCATATTTTTGTAAAAAAAAAAAAATAATTTAAGAATTGTTTGTGTATAAAACAACATTAGTCTTTAATTGCACATTGCATCGTAAAATAATAATAATTTTATGATAATAAAAAAAGAGAAATTTAAAATTAATCATGATAATTTGCTCGATATAATATCTATAAAATTATTTTTCAAGTGCTCTTTAAAATTAAATCTACTTATAAATCATGTCATTGACTTTCGATTTCTCTCTTACACAACAAATCACTTGGTCAAATTTTTTTATTAAATAACTAATATTTTATAAATTCTAAAGTTAAATTTAGTTGTCAAAGAAATTTATTTATCAGTAGAAGAATGATATGGATGAAGTATTCTACTTAAAATTGAGAAAGTTGAATGTATAGATTCTTAGATATTAGCTTAAGAACATCGATTCTATTTGTCAGCAAATATTGAATTATTTAAATGTAAAACATATTTTTAGGAATTAGAATTAAGAATAATATAACTAATAAAATCATATTTCTTCTATAAAATAAATTATCATTCAAGATTAACTCTACCTCAAATCCTCAATGATAAATTTAATATGAAGTGAGACGACGACAATACTAGCAATTGCAGTCCGATCGTACAACGATAAGTAATGTCGGCAACGGTGATGATACTGACAATGACGACGACGATAAAAAATTGATAAGGAGATGAATTAGAATTTAATAAAAAAAATTAGGATTAAAAATAGAAGGAAAAATTAAAGAGGTCAACGGAAGAAGATATTGCGAAGTATAAAGGGGAAGGAAGAGGTTAGTCCGTACCTTTTAATTTTTTTTTTTTTGATAATATTATAAAAAAAAAACCTCACAATATTTTAATAATTATGATTAAGCCTTCTAAAATATTTTTTTCCATAAAAAGCGAAAGTTTTTTAATCGGTTGTGAAAGTGAGTAGGCATACTATGCATTTTAATTATTTTTTATAATATTATAAAAAAAACTCCATAATATTTTAAAAATTACGATTAAGTCTTAAAAAAAATTTTATGGATCTCTTTCTAAGTCGGGCCCTAAGTCGAATGCCCCTTTGACTTCTTGAAAGTTACGGCCTGCTCAAGTGCTCACATGTAAATACCCTTGGGGTGCGTTTGGTTGGGAGTTTTTGTTGATAACTTTATTAGGTTATCAACAAAAACCTTGTTTGGTTTAGGTTAAAAACAATTATCTGGTAATTATTCATTACCTGGTTATGAACAAAAACCTTTTTAGGGGGAATCGGAAAACCTTAGAGAACCAAGGTTTTTGTTGATTCCCGGGATTAAGGAAATTTTTTTTCAATATTACCCCTAACAATATATTAAATGTCAATTTGTCAAAACTCAATCGATTTTGTCTCGTTGGTCGCCGTGTCGTCCCGCCTCCGTCGCCGTCGTCGTCGCCGTCGCCGTCGCGTCGCCGTCGCTGTCGTCGTCGCCGCTGCCGCCGCCGTCGCCGCCATCTGCCGCCGTCACCGGCCGCTGCCGTCGCCGCCGCCGCCTCGCCGTCGCCGCTGCCGCCTCGCCGCTTCGTTGCCGCCTCATATCGTCGCTGCCGCCCGCCGTCGCTCATCGCCGCACGTCGCTGCCGCGATCGCCGTCGCCCTCGCCAGCCGTCGCCGTCGCCATGCCATCGCGCCGCCGCTGCCGCGACCGTCGCTGCCGATCACCGCCGTCGCTTCGCCGCCATCTGCCACCGTCGCCGCCATCGCTGCGTCGCCGTCGTCGGCCGCCATCGCCGCCGCCACGCCGCCGCTATCATCGCCATTGCCTGCCGTCGCCGTCGCCGCGCCGCCGCCGCCACCGCCACGCCACCATCGTTCGCGCGCTTGCCGCCGCCGCCATCGCTCGTCGCCGCCGCCGCGTCGCCGCCGCCCGTCGTGCCGCCACCGCCATCGCCGCCACCGTCGCCGGCCGATCGCCGCCGCCGTCGACCGGAGGCCGACGACGGTTGTCACCCGACCAATCGCCGTCGTCGTCGCCGCCAATCGGTCTCCCATCGTTGTCGCCGTTAGTCGACCGATCGTCGTTGCCGCCGCCGATCGGTCAACCACCATCGTCGCCACCGATCAGTCGATCGTCGTTGTCGGCGGTCGATCACCACTATCGCCGGTCGGTCGCTGGTCGGTCACCGCCATCGCCAGTCGACCGGGCACTGCTGACGATAGATCGCTGCCGTTGTCATTAATATTTCTGTCGTCGTCATCGAATTGATTGAACAAAGACAAAAGATAATTTAGTAAAATGTTAAACTAAATTATATATTAAAATCTCCCACCAAACAAGGTTTTTATCTAGGGTTATATTTTATTCCAAGGTTATGTTTTATTCCTTGATAATCACATAACCAAGGTTATGTATGATTACTTGAACCAAACGCACCCTTAATCTTTTGAGATAAAAGTATATCGATATGATAGTTTATTACTGCTGGAGGTTTATTACTAAAAAATTATATAGTTTTCTTTTGATTGCTTGTAGAGAAATAACAAGAGAAGGAATTAATAATGAATTTATCGATCTAACTAGGTATAGTCCATTATGTCGAATACATATTTTCTGTTAATACATATATTTACCTATAAAAAAATAACAAGGATAAAATCTCCTTCCACCATCCTTGTTTACAAAAGTACTAAAATAACCTTATGCATTCCCATAAAGGATAGCCCTTTAAGGAGTTATCTTGAAATAGTCTTGATCTTCTCCACGGGCAAAAACTAGATGCTCAACGCAGTATAGATATGTAAAAGTTGAAATAGTCTTGATCTCATCGACCCTCATCATCATTGCATGTCATGCCAACTTACTCGTATCAACTCCTCATCTCCTATGCTTTCCAATGTCTAAGTTGTTAGTGTAATTATATCATGATTGGTCATATTCTATATTGAAGTTTTAATGTATTTGACAAAAAGAGGCACACTTGTGTTATTAAATATGTGAATTAAGTTTGCAACAACTTGGTAGGTTACACAAGGAGTTTGTGGCTTAACAATTTTGAATTGACGGTTGACTTTGGTCGGTTTAGTTTAGCTGATGGTTTGAAGTTCATGTATGGGATAAACTTAGAGGTGGTCGATGAAGAATAGTTGATTGTAGGACAAGGAGCATGAAACAATTACTAAGTCGAAAGCTTTGATGGCTTGGAACAAGGAGAGCTACATCGGTGACTTGTTTATTGGGACCAATATGATGGATGACCAAATGAGCTAAGGGGGAGAGGAGAGGTTGAATTGTGATTGTACATGCAATTACTAATTTATGCTACTCTTGCTAATAGCAAAATTACATTAAGATTATATTGGTGCATAGGGCACCATATAATTGAATCTGTATTTTGACATATAACAGAAGAGTTTAAAGTCAGATTGCATGTGATCTAATATATGTATGTCAAGCATGCAAATGTATGAACATTTAATAGGAGAACTCTTGGTAGGTAAGGTGACCAAATACTAAGGAGTATTAGTAGGTCAAGTGATCAAATACCAAGCAAATGGAATCTTAATGGGTCAAGTGACCAAATACCCAACAACGAAAGCCTTGGTAGGTTAGGTGACCTAATACTAAATAGAAGAGGCCCTAGTAGGTCTAGGAGAACTAGAGGAAGTCCAAATGGGTCAGGGAAACTAGATATATAATAGATGAGTCAAGTGATCGGATACCAAGGTGAAAAAACCTTGATGGGTCAGGGAGACGGAACATTAAATAGTAGTGAAAGTCTTAGTGGGTCAAGAGATTAGATACCAAGCAAAGATAAATCTTAGAGGTACTAGACAATGCAAGCTCAGAGGGACCTCCTAACATAAAACATGGTGAGGAGAGTTCTCTAGGATGAGATTAGACCCTCAAGCTAGGTGCAAGCATCAAGGAGAAACCACTTGGTATTTCAATGTGAAGGTGGACAATAGTCATTATCCGAGCTTAGTTTTATTTTTATGTTGCTTGGGGACTAACTCTGTGATGTAGGTAGGTAAATTGAGTTAGTTAACTAGACTTGGAGGTTTTGGGTGATTAGAGTTGGTCTAGGAGACCTAGAGTCGAGGTATCCATTGTGGTCAATATAAGAGTCGATGTGGCATGGGTTTGAGCAATCGAAAGGATACGTCATTAAGTTGTTGTGTGGAGACATCCGTTGGATATTTCCATATAGGCTTCCAGATGGCTGGAGGCGCTTCCAAGCAATCAGAGTGATTATAAGCATAGTGTTATGAATTAACGATAATGACTGAGTTGAGGGCACCCCAATGTGCTTTCAGGACACCTAAAGAGCACTTTATAAAGGGGTCATGGGGTACCTCTCAAATCACTCAAGAAACTCAACTTTGCTCTTTATTTTGGTATAATTTTTTAAGTTGTCTTACTTTATTCTTTTTTTATCTATACTTGCACTTGATCTTTGTTTATATTACATAATTGTAAATCAAATACTTGTAAGAGGTTTTATCACCTCCAAAAGAGTTTTGGAAAGGAGAAAGTATAGAGGCATTTTTCGAGGCCAATCCACCTAAAGGATTGATATGTCGTAGAGTAGAAATCTTAGAGGGTAGCCGAACTACATTAAATTACTATGTCTTTGTTTGTGTTTAGTTATGTTGCATTATACTTATGTCTCTTATTTTTTATTGTGCTAGTACTCTAATTTATTATATATTTGTTATCATCTCATAAAAATAAATTTATATACCACTATTCGCCCATGTTTAGCATTATCTCAATCGTACACATGGTACCGTAGCTGGTTAAGATGATAATATGCTAATGAAGTTTTGTTGATAAATATCTAGGCTGAATAATTGAAAGATTCTATTTAGTACATTTGACTGAGTGGATCTAGCTAAATCTATCTCATCCTACGCTAAACTAGGTAGACTAAGATTTAATATTAAGTTCTTTGAGCTTATTTATTTCAATAATGTTTTGTCTAAGGCGCATGACTATTTTAAGTAGATCCTCTAAATTTGTCATTGCTTGAGAGCCTATCATAAAACACTCACTTGGTGGATCCAAAGCTAAGTTTGAATCTAACTTAGGGTTGAGTTTGCACTTAGAGATTCATGCTAATCCTAATTCTAAATTAAAAACTTAAATCCAAACTCTAAACCTCAGGCCAACCCAAGCCCTGAACCTAAGCTAATCCAAACCCTAAATCTAAACCTAGCCTAAAACTTAAATATAAATCAAAATCCTAAATCTAACTTTTTACACTTGTATTGCATTTTAGTTTCATTTATTATTTGTGCTACTTACCTAAGAACATTGAAAGATTACTTTCAAGTCTTGGAGAATTTTTCTATGATGGCTCTATAAGAAGGGTATAATACCACCCATCCCACTCTTTTCGATGACAATAACTTTACCTATTGGAATAGTAGGATAGAATACTATATAAAGAATGATGTTGAGAATGATTCATAGTCAAGACAAGATTCAATCTACCAAAGAAAATGGTCAACCATTTGATATTAAGTCCTAGATAAGTAACATTAAAAAAAAACTCAAGCTAATGCCAAGGCCACAAACATCTTGCAATGTGGTCTAACTCAAGAGCAACTAAGCAAGGTTGGTTCTTTCCAAAGCACAAAGAAACTATGAGAAAAATTAATTGAGCTCTATTAAGGGATAGTTAAGCCAAGGACTGCTAAAAGAGATCTTTTACTAAGCTGTTAGATTTGAGAGATGTCCTAAGACAATCAACATAGATGATTTAATAATAAATTTACTATTTGAATGTGCATTTGTTGTGTATGTGATTTGTTCTTAAATCTATTTACTAAAGTCCACAATACGATACATAACATGAGAGATATTGTGATTGGATAATAATTAGTGAGTATCTCAACATGTGTAATTATATAAGTATTGAAATTATCCTTAGTCAATGAATTGATGAGACTGGACATCATCAATTCTATGAGACAAGCACATGTTATGCTCTTCGATTTATCCAAACATTCGATATTCACTGAATGAAAATATAAGGATATTGAGAGTGAACATGTGGATACTAGTTAGAGTAACTAGTTCATTGGAGTGACCTGCCATGAAACTTCATATGGTTCTATATGTTGATGAAGTTTTATTACAGCTCGAGTACAAGTTTCCTTAGATTTGAGGTATTCAAGTCATTTTGGTCATGACGACTTATACTTTGACTTCTTTGCAACCATCTCTTTAGGAGGAATCATTTCGAATTAATTGGGTATAAGTCAAAATGATCAAAGATGTTTGAATAGCCCACAGATGATTCACTACTTCTGTAAAGGAGATGTATACCTTAAGCCTTTTATCAGAATTGTTACTTAGAAATCTTTGGGCAAAGCACACATGTCAAGAAGAATGATCTTCTTGGATACATGTAGGGAGTAACTTGAATCCATAGGACAAAGAAATTAACTTGAGCTAGGTATGATGTAGTCAACCTAGTGGGGACAAGTACATAGACCATATCCCAAACCAAGTGAGTATAGGATGAGTGAAGGGAATAAGACACATATATTTGAAGCCGCTGAAGGGTTAAAAAATATTCTGAAGTTGACTTGTACTTTTCAGTCAATTGAGGATCATGATATACTGCTAGATGCTACTCATGATCTGTTCATAATTAATGAGTTATTATGAATGACCAACATAGTCGGGAACCTATTGGATAACATATAATATGGATGCTCTAGAGTCATAAAATAAGTTTGAGAATGATATTCTCAAAGAGAGAGGTTATATCTTGAACCAGACCAAAAGAGCATGAAACAGAGGTTGTAAAATCTCCCATGGTCGTGCCACACTTAACCGAGTTTAAATGGACCTTATAAAGCCTAACACGACCGTGTTGTGTCATGGCACGATCATGCCTAACGATGTCAAGGCAGTACAATCGTGGCTGGTCAAAATAGCCAGGCACGAGGCCGTTCAAGAAGGAAACATGATAGGGCCATGTTTCCAAGCATAACCATGCTAAGGAGTCGTGTTTCCCATACACGGTCATGTTATGGGGTCGTTGATTTTGGTTCGCCTGAGTTGGGTTTTTCTTGACTTTTTTTTTACCATAATTATATGATAATTTAGGTAAGATTGGTTACGTTCAAGGCTCTTATGATGCCATAATTAAGATAAATATAAATGGATCTCTTAATGATCATAGAAAAAAGATTCTTGGTAGCTATCTTCTTCATCTCTCGACGTCGTCTCCATCAATTGGCTAACACTAATTGGAGATGAGGATTTATTGCTCGTGGAGTGGTCTCAAAGTGATCCCAGTGTGGATACTGATAGAGATAGGGCTCATTAGTCTTGCTCTTGGTTTTTACATATTCGAAAGAATCTCGAAGGTGTAAATTCTTACCGATTTTGTGTAAATCTGTTTCATATTGCTTATGTCAAAGCATGAGATCCTAGCCCTCGGAGATGTCTGGGATGCATTAAAATTATTTTTATCTTTCTTCCGCTGTACTTTGGCATCCTATAACATTATGAATGTATGATAATCTCCCAACAAGTGGTATCAGAGCGTTCTCTAATCCCAGCAAGTGGTATCAAAGTGTTCTCTAATCCTAGCTAATGGTATCAAAGCCACCTTATTTTTGGCATATGTCATATGTTTAGGAGTTTTGAATGCAAGTATGATATGTATTATATTATATATGCTAGATAGTATATGCATGTTGTTGGTGTAATTAACCCAGGTCACGATTGACTAGACTCGAGTGGAATAGGATTTTGATATTCGATAATGGGTTTGGCCATTGTTTGACAATATGGTTTGACCATATGTTAACCATATGATAAGTGGATGTTTGGGATATCCAAGGTCATATGGAGGAGATTGTTAGGAGGCGATTATTGGAGCAATCGACTTCAAGTCAATGGTGACTTAGCTCGAGTGAGACTCGAGTGGAAGTCCAAGTTTGGAGACTTGACAAGATAAGTCCAAGATTAGATTCTTGGCAATGGAGAAGTCCAAATATGAATACTTGGTAAGGAAAAGTCCAAGGGTGAAGTCTTGGCAAGGGAAAGTCACAGTATGAATACTTGGTAAAGGAAAAGTCCAAGGGTGTAGTCTTGGGCACGTAAGTCCAAGTGTGTAGTCTTGGCGGTGAAAGTTCAAATATGGATATTTGGAAAAGAAAAGTCCAAGGGTGTAGTCTTAGCCACGTAAGTCCAAGTGTGTTGTCTTGGTATGAAAGTCCAAGCATTGAAGCTTGACAATGGAGAAGTTTCGGAGGCGTGATCTCTTGACAAAGAAGATCCATTTAGCATGACATAGCCGATGAAAGCATCTGAAGGCTAACATGAAGGGTTAAGGAGTCATGGAGGACTCGGATAAACTCTGAGGGTGTGAGGCCGATGGAGGTGGCTAGAGTGCTTAGGTCTAGACTAAGGGTACCCGAAGGCATGACATAGCCGATGGAAGCACCTGAAGGCTAGCGCGAAGGGTGAACGAGTCATAGAGGATTCGGTCTGACCCTGAGGGCATGAGGCTGATGGAAGTGACTAGAAAGCTTAGGTCTAGGAGAAGGGTGTTGGATCAAGTATAAGGGGATCATACTTAGTTTACATCTCATGTTTGAGGTTTAGCAGTCAACTGAGATTTGGACCAATCGACTGGCTGAGTGCAAAGCACCCAGGAGTCTAGTTTGACTTGAGCAGTCGACTAGGGTTACGACCTAGTCGACTAGTCGAGTAGTCGACTTAGCCTCGACTACTGACTATGGCGGCTCTGTCATTCGACTGCTAGGGTTTAACAGTTAACTAGACACTAGCAGTCGACTACTAAGGTCGAGCAGTTGACTAGAATTAAGTGGCCAGGACATAGAATGTTTGGCAGTCGACAGCTGGATTAAGGCAGTCGACTAGTGCCTATGACGATCAGCTAGGTCGTGAAGTCGATTATTGACTCAATTTGACGTGGATTAAGCCATTGTAAGGTAACGATACTATGACAAGTCGACTGCTGAGTAAGAGCAGTCGGCTGGATGATAGAAATCATCTTGAGTTGCAGCTTTATAAGCAGCTCGAGAAGGAGGGTTGAATAAGATGGTTTTTGTTGATCTTGAGAGGGAATTGCTGCTGTGTTCCAGACCTTCCAAGCTCGTCCAAAGAAACCAACAAGCAAGCAATCAAGTGTTCAAGCATTCTTGTGTAATGTGTATTTTATTTTCATTATTTACACTTGTTGTTGTATTTTTGTATAAACTCTTGCTTGTAAGAGGTTTCTCCACCTCCAAATTGATTCCGAGAAGGAGAAGTTTGTTAGTGGTGGTGTGCATCACCAGAGCTCACTCTAGAGCTCAACAATGGAGTAGGAACTAGATTTCGAACCACGTTAAATTGTCATTCTATTTGTGTGTGTTTGTTTTCGTATTTATTTCTATTTGTATGCTTGTATTTCCACTGCATACCAACAAGTGGCATAAGAGCATTCTCTAATCCCAACAAGTGGTATTAGAGTGTTCTCTTATCATAACAAGTGGTATCAGAGCCACCTTGTTTTTGGCATATGTCATATGTTTAGGAGTTTTTAATGCATGTATGATTTGTATTATATTTTATATGCTAGATAGTATATGCATGTTGTCGAGAGAAAAAGACCAAGGATGCGCTAAGAAGAAGCTGCATCGTTGGAGGCTAAAACATAGATAATCCATGCGTTCCAATAGGCTGTGCAATTCGCATACCCAATTCCTAATGGTGGCATGTGCGTCAAGTACTTAGGCCACACACACATTTGAAAATTGTTCCTTAATGTGGCATTGAGTTTTTTCCTTTTAGGTTTTAATTTTAAAATTGATAGATGAGACCTAGTTTATCCTTAAAACCCCTTGTGCAAATATTAAGGCTAACATCTTCCATTAATATAATATTAACTAGAGTTCAATTTCATGTTTAGGTTGTTGGACTCTATCCAAGTTTGGTATGACATTGGATATGTTTAGACCATTGAGATTCGATCTTCCATTTAAATGGTAAGAATCAGAGCTCAAATTTCTAGTTTGGATTGTTAGACTCTCTCAAAGCCTGACCATTTAAATTTAATCTTATGATTAATGGGTCGACCTTAACTTGAAATATTAATTTATTGGATTCTCTCCAAAATTAATGTGGATAGAGGTGCAATTAAGTGATATTCATATGTTGTATATATGTTAATGAGTTAACAACCTAGCGCTTATGTAAAAATTTAATTAATTGATAGCATAATGTGATAGTTATATATATGATATATAATTAGCCTGGTACTATTGATACCTACCTTTAGAACTAATAATGACTTGTTGAACTCTCTCTAAGGTTATTCTTAGCTATAATGGATATCAACCCACTAGAGATAACCTACCATCTCTTGAATTCAAAATCAGGACTTTTGAATTTGAATAAAATAGTGAAAGTTTCTTTTTAATGTAAATTATTTACATTAAAAATAAATTCATCTCTCTTATACACTCTTTTGTATCTCTAGGTTATTTTGTTTAGAATAGCATGACGACCTCCATTAACTGGAGTTCAATTTTGGACACAAATAAACTGATTGGGCCAAACTTCTTGGACTGGCTTCAAAACCTGAGAATTATTTTTAAGGCTGAAAAGATAGTCTATGTCCTTGAAGAGGGTCTTCTCGAACGTCCTACAGATAACGTATCTGGTGACCAAATGTTAGCCTATCAGAAACATGTTGATGATTCAGAGCTAGCAAGGTGCATAATGTTGGTTATGATGTCTCCTAAATTGTAGAAGCAACATGAGCATTTGGATGCATATACCGTTGTCTACCATCTCAGTGAGTTGTTTGACGAGCAAGCGGAAGATTCAAGATCACAAAGCTCCTCTTTCGCTCAAAGATGCAAGAGGGTTCATCTGTGATGTAATGTGAGTAAAATATATAGGGTTTTAGTAGTAGTCTTAGTACACATCTCATTGCATTTTATACTTGTTTCATGCATATTCTTACTTGTTTTGCATTCATTTTTTATTTTCTAGTTCGGAGATCTACTTTTGTTAATTTATGTGTAGGACGATATTTTTGGAGCAAAAATGGAGTAATTTGTGGAGCACGGACCATAGGGAACATGCAGCATGCCGTATGTCATAGACATGGGCATTTCAGCGAAATGGATCAAAACGGAGGTTCCAGAAATCCACACGGTCGATCGTGTGAAATCCACATGGCCGTGTTAAAATTCCAACTCAATTTTCAGCCTAGATTTCAATCGTTTCTAGCCTTGCACACGACCCGACTGTGTGAAATTCACATGACCATGTGGCGACGGTGCAAATTCGATGAAATAGGATTTTTCTAATAATTTATGGAAAGTTGGAGCCGCCTCTATATATAGGAAACTTGTCTAAGAAGCGAGGATCATGAGGGGAGCCGCCCTAGGGCTCCCAAACCCTAGAGGAGGCCCGACGGCTAGGACGGCAAGACGGTGCCCTAAAAAGCACTGGAGACTCGCAATGGGGAGGAAGGAAGCGGCTAGGAGATCCATCCCAATGCTCCGACATTGTGGAGAACACCAAGACACACATATTGGCTAGCACAGAAAGTACCTTCTTTATTTTCTTGTTCTACTTGCATTGTCATTCTGTTTTCTAAGATGTCTTGTGTTTATTCTTCCTTGTCTATAGAGTAGAAACTTCGATTCTTGGATTATGGAATAACTTGTGTTTGTGGATATGCTAGTTCAAATAGTCATTCATCTCCTTTGATTCTATTTATAATTTTGTGTTGTTGAGATTTATGAAGGTTATGTTTTGATTCTAATTCTACTGTGCGTAGTTGATATAAAGGGTAACAACCTTTGTATCAAAAACCTAGGAGAATCAAGGATGAGCCTTGCGGTCATCCTACCTCCTGTAATCGTAGAAGACAGAATATGATAGGATAGGATATGTAATAAGATCTGCCTCTACATAGGGAATTATTAGGACGTCTTGGTACCTCAATAACCTATATTAGCAGAAGGGCCAAAGTAGGAGAAATTAACTCTAAAAGGGTTGAGGGACCTTAGTGACAGAGGGCTCCCAATGGTATCAACTCCCTGAGCTCTGATGATCCGAAAGGTAAACTTGGTTAGGAATAGGTAGCTCCCGGTAGAAGCAAAAGTTCATCGAGCAAATGCATAATGATCCTTCCTCAAGATCATAATTAGAGATCTCAATGCACCTAATTGATAGCATGTTCCACGATGCACAAGTGAAATCGAAGTCCTTGAATCCCTTTTTGAGAACTTCTAACCAACCTTCCCTTCCTCCGAGTGATACTGTACTTGAGTTACGACTACCGTCAACCTCGCAATCTATATTTTTAGGAGATTAATTCCGAACAACAACATCCACTGGACAGACGATATTCGAATCTCAGTCTCTGTTGGATCGATACTCTTTTATTACTTGACGACATCCGTGCACTTGCGAGCGTTGAGCGTGAGCACGCGCTTCGAGTCCCTAACGATTCCCATTGGAGATTTGAGAGTCGTGCTGCGTGCATCAAGTTTTTACCGCCGTTGCCAGGGATCGAACCCGGGTCACCCGCGTGCATCAAGTTTTTTTTACTGGTTGTAATCGTAGGTGACATCTTCTTGTTCAAATTGCGAAGGTTCAAATATATTCGGACAATCGTTAATGGTATGCCATGTTTCACCACAATGTTCACAATAAATATTACCAAAACTCACAACATTAACCCTTTGCCTAAGCTCCATGTGCGAATTTCTACGTCCTACAAGACTCCAACGCACATATCAAATCAAATCATCCTAACTTAAACCCTTTGCCACACACATAAAAACCATATCACGGGTTGATTGTCCTAACAATCTCCCCCTTTTTGATGTGTGGCAATCCATTTAAGTTAGGTAAACATTTGATAAAAATATTAAGGTAAGAAAGCATGTAAATAAACATGATTATTAATTCTCCCCCTTAATACATGAAACTCCCCCTTGTTAGTGAAAGCCCTAGAGTCAATCATGTGATGATTGTTATATGGACTTTATTATATCATATTCCTATTTATAAAGGCATGGTTATTATATTAACTTGTATTGGTGCCAAATAAACTAAGTATAATAACGTCCTTGAGTAGAAGGTTCTTATCTATATCAATCGATTGGTTGAATCGATAATGAGATGATATAGAGAACACTACTCTTAATTATTCCTAGTCAAGTATTAACATTCAGGGACAATATTAATGTGTAGAGACTAGCATGTAGATCAACTCGATGACTTGATCTCACAAGTCATGGATATGAGATATCAAGTTGACACATGGGTATGCATTGGAGAATATATACTGAATGACCCGCCATGAGAAAGTATCATGGATCGTTATATGAGTGTCATATACTTTCTCGTGTGACTATTAGTATGACTATTAGTTCTTGGACCTGAAGTCACCATAGTTCCCTACATAAGGAGTTGCATACTTTGGCTTCGTCAAACATCACTCGTAAATGGGTGGGCTATAAAGGCGATTACTGGGTATGTAACAAATTATGCGAAGGGATATGAGTGATGTAGATGGGATCTATCCCTCCTATATGATGGCAGTTACATCGTTATTCTTGATAAAGTGAGACCACGAAGTGCATGGCCATGCCCAAATGAGTCAATATGAGATATTGAGCTCATTTGATTAGAGTGAGTCTACTTGGAGTTCAAGATATAGATTGTACCGAGGATAATACGGTCTATGCCTCAATTGGTCAATCTAGATGTCAAAGATAGAGGGACATTGTCACATATTGTGAGAGTCACAAGTAGTAGTCACAAAGGTGATGTTGGATCTCAACATTCTTGTAACTTGGGTAGCAATGATGTGTTCCTAGATACCGCTCATTGCTTATGTTACTAAATCGGTTTAGGAGCATTGCCAATGTTACAGGAACCTATAGGGTCACACACAAAGGGCAATTAGATGAAGATTAGGTTCATATGATGAACCATGAGGATTAGGTTCATGGGATGAACCAAATTGGATTAAGAGTAATCCAAATTAGACTAATTGAGTTAGACTCAATTTAATTCAAGTGTTGAATGAGTCTAATTTAGATTTGAGTCATTGAGTCAATTTAAATTAATGAATAGAGATTCATTAAATCAAATTGACTTGAATCAAGTGGTTAGATTTGATCGACCATGGGAGATAAGAGGTCAAGTTTGACTTGACTTGAGAGGGAAGATGAATGGTCAATTTTGACTTGACCAATTGCCATGTCATGGTGACATGGCATGAAGTCGCCAATGATGATGTTCCACATCATCATGGACTTATCATGTGGTGCCACCTCATGAGGGAGACCAAGAGTCATTGGCTCTTGGAGTTACATGCATGCATGTAACCCCCCAAGATATGGTGGCCGACCACTTTATTCCATTAGATGGAATTGATTTGGTGAGTAACTCTATCTTCTTCTTCCTTGGATCATCTTCCTCTCAAGCTCTCCCAACCTCCTTGGCCGAAACTTCCATGAGTGCTAGCACACTCTAGGTTGTGTTTCTCCACCATTTGTCCGTGTGGATACCAATAGAGGAGTGTTCACTTGACACTCTTGAGTTCCGACAAAGTTTTTGGACGAGTGGGATAAGCGAAGGGTGTCGCTATGAGGGTAACGCTCTATCTTGTAGATCTAAGATAGATCTAGGATCTTTAAACACATACATATTTTATTTTATATATCTTCGCACGGATCCGTGGCCGGACTTCCGAGGTTTTCGCAACGCAAAAAGCGGTTTTTGCGGCTCAGAAAATCCCAACAGTGGTATCAGAGCCACGTGCGAAGCATGTATGTGTTTCATATTTGTAGTTTTTGTATTAGATATAAAAATTACAGATTTTTAAGTTTCTGTAAATTTTCTATTTTTATAGAATTTTTGGGTATTTTTCTCGAAGAGTCGAAGCAACGAGTGTTGGGACACTTGTAGGCTTCAACCACCGATAAAAACTCTCCGAAACGGCGAGTTCTCGCTTTAGGTTTTTGGGACAGTGACTTAAGTCACTGTAAGATCTAGTAGGGACACTCGCAAAGTTTATTTTTGCGAGTAGGGGCGCTACCCCTATCTCCGAAAGGGGCCTTGTCCCGCGATCGCGCCCGGAAACCGCTTAGCGGGACCGTTACGGAGAGGTGACTCATAAAATTGAAAAAAAAGGAAAAATTATAGAAATTTTCTGTAAAATACATAATTTAGTATTATGTATAATTTTGTGATGGTCATAGCCCAAGAACCCCAATATGATTGGATAATAATGTGTTGTAATTCATAATACGGCATGCGTGCCATTTTTGTGGTTGTGCATGTTGTATAGGGTATGCGACCTGCGCGTCGTGCCTCCTCTTTTGAAATTCTAGTTGTAAATAGTTTTAGACTCGAATGTAACTCGAGTTTTATATTTGTAATGTACAAAATGGAGCGGTGGAAAGTCCACTTGTAGATGAAGTTACGAAAAGGGTGTCGACGACACATGGTGGTCAAATGAGGCGCTTGGAGAAGCCGCTAACCCTAGGTTGACCGTATGATCTTCTCATTGGCTTGAGAAGACCGTAGTAGGGCCATGACCACATCACAATTAATTAATTTTATATATATATATATATATATATATGTATATATATATATATATATATATATATATATATATATATATATATATATATTTGTTTTTGCTTGTATGTATGTGATGCATGCTAGTAGAATAATGCTTGTATGTATATGATGCATGCTAGGATATTTTTCTTGTATGTATATAATGCATGCTAGAATAATGCTTGTATGTATGTGATGCATGCTAGTATAGGATAATAAAGGTCTTGATGCATATATGATACACATTCACGATTAGATTATATCTTAATCGAATCAACTCGAAAATGCCTACCAAGTCCTTGATACCCATCACTATCTCGATCATTTGTAGTTGTTGAATCTGGCAAAGCAGAGCAACGCATATTATCTTGGTAGGGTGCGGAGGGACAATCTTGGTCTCGCCTATCACTGCTTGGGTTAGAGTAAGCTCAATTAGATTGAGTAAAACTAGTTAACTCAATTAGATCGAGTAGAACTATAGGCATATTTCAACCATTGGAAAGATAGGATAAGATCGCATTTACACTAAATCTTGGGCGATTTAACCAAAACTAACTCAATGTCTTTTGTAAATGTGGGTCTTGATCCTATAAATAAGAGTTGCATAGAGATGTAATCGGTAATGTGTTACCCACCGATCATACTAAATCTTGGGCGATTTAGCTAAAGCTAACTCAAGGCTTAGTATGATGTGGATCTTGTCCCGTAGGAATTATAGCTAGTTTGTATGAATCTAGTAATGTGATTTGACCACATCCATAACTCGATTCTACAAAATTACTATAATTCAGTGGGAGCATCATTTTATTAAAGGCCTATTAAATGATAAAAGGAATATGATATTAATTTTCTGCATTGTGTATGTTGTAGATTACTATGTCGACAAACACGAACACTCTCTCCTGTTACATCCTTGAGAAGGACAAGCTCAATGAAGCAAATTTCTGGACTAGTACGGAACACGAGAATCGTTCTCACCTAAGAAAGGAAGCATCGTCTAGAGCAGCCCATTCCGGAGGCACCTCCTGCCACTGCCTCGCGAGCTGACAAAGATGCTTAGAAGAAGTATCAAGATGATGCATTAGATGTGTCATGTCTAATGCTCGCGACCATGAACTCTGAGCTACAGAAGCAACACGAGTTCATGAATGCTTATGATATGGTTGAACATCTTCGTCAACTATATCAAGGACAAGCAAGGCACGAGAGATATGAAGTCTCTAAGACATTGTTTGGGTCCAAAATGCAAGATGGGACTCCCGTAGGTCCATATGTACTCAAGATGATTGGGTACGTAGAAAATCTACAGAGATTGGGATTCCCACTTGGCCAAGAGCTGGCCACTGACTTGATCTTGCAGTCTTTGCCACAAAGCTACAATCAATTTGTCATGAATTACAACATGAATGAAATTGATAGGCCACTGCCTAAGATGCTCAGCATGTTGAGAACTGCTGAGTTCAACCTTAAGAAGGGAAAATCTGACTCCATTTTGATGGTACAAAAGAAGAAAGGCAAGGATTGTTGGTGCAATCGGCCCAGGTCACGATTGACCAGGACTCGAGCTTGGCTCGAGAGATGTTTTGATGTTAGATAAAAACATATGACAATGTAATTGTCATGAGAAGTCCAAGCGAAGTCTTGGCGGCGTAAAGTCCAAGCGGAGTCTTGGCGGCGTAAGTCCAATGTACCTTGGCGGTGTAGACACCGTTAGCATGACATAGCCGATGGAAGCACCTGAAGGCTAGCGCGATGGATGAACAAGTCATGGATGACTTGGAGGAATTCGAGAGGCGTGAGGCTGATGGAGGTGGATAGAAGGCTTAGGTCTAGGCTAAGGGTGGTCTAGCAAGTATGGGGTACTTGGGCTAAAACCTCATATTTGAGGTGTGCCAGTCGACTAGACTGAGTCAACTAGAGTTTGACTGCGAGAATTGCTCTAGCAGTCGACTGCCATAGGTGGGCAGTCGACTGATGGGCTGAGCAGTCGACTGATCTTGTGATCAGTCGACTGGTGCTCGTGAAATCGGGCACAAAATGGAGTCCAGACTCGACTGGTCGAGTGAAGGCTCCATCGGTCGACTGATGATGGATCCGTTGGACTTATCCAGCGTGGATCTAGCCATTGTCTCACGACAACAGTGGCATCAGTCGACTGATGGTCCCGATCAGTCGACTGATCGACTTTTTTTAGCACAGGTTGAAGCTATAAAAGGAGCTCGTGATGGAGGAAAAAGCATCGGTTTTCTTAGATGTTTTGAAGCGATTTGCTGCTGCAAATCAGGGCCTTCAAGTGCTAGTCCAAGGCAATCAACAAGCAAGCTTCCAAAGAGTTTTTTTGTAAATTTTTCTTTACTTATCTTGTTGTATTTCATATTGTATTTGCTTGTTGTATTTAGGTTATTGTTGTAATCTATTGTACGAGGTTTCTCCACCTCCGACTTGTGTCGAGAAGGATCTATTTGTGATTAGTGAGTGTGTGTGCATCACTAGAGCTCTTTAGAGCTTGATCCGTGGAGTAAGAACCGTTCGGTTCCGAACCACATTATATCTTTGTGTTCGTGGTTGTGTCAATTCGTTATTGCTTTTATTATTACTATTCCGCTGCGCTAACACGAATTGTAGACGAACGCGAAACGAATTCCATCACGCGACGCTATTCACCCCCCCCTCTAGCGGCCTCAAATCTCTTACAATTGGTATCAGAGCCCGGGGCTCTTCTACGGACTAACCGCCGAGAGCTAAAGAAGCTAGAGGGAAGATGGAAGTCCAAGAACAACTAAGATGGGATATCAACACTCCGGTCCCATATGCTTTCTATGGACGAGAAGGCTTCAATTCTTGGAAGAGAAGAATTGAAGATTTTTTGATGATGAAGGATTTTGAGGAATGGTCCATATTAATGGAAGGAATCGAATATCCAAAATGACCAAAGGGTGGCTTCCTCAAGAAGAAGAAATGGAGTGAAGATCAACTCCAAAGATTTGAGAAAAACAAGAAGGTAATTAATTTCATTTTTGATTTAATTCCTAATGACTTCTTGTGTAGCCTAGGTGAGTGCATGGATGTCAAGGAGCTATGGAGCGATTTGGCCAAGCTTCATGAAAATTTATCATCAATTCAAGAAGAAGAAGAAGAGGAGGAGTGCCCACCCTCTCAAGCTCAAGCAAGTACATCATCATCTAAAGAACTCGAGGATTCAGAGGTTGATAGGGAATCAACATCCGAATCAGATAAGGTGGAAGAAGTGGAAGAAGCATCCACTTCTAGGATTGAGGAGGAGAGACCATCCTCAACACCGGAGCAAGAGCAAAGTCAAGAAGAAGCTTCTACTTCCGGTCAAGAAGAAGAGCAAGTTCAAGCTTCCACCATGACCCTAGGTAACTCAAACATATCAATTTGTAATAAAAATTATATCATATATTTTGAGTGTAGGGAAACTGGGCACTACAAGAGCAAGTGCCCAAAGAGAGTAAAGAAAGCTCCTCCGGCGCCAAAAGTCAATGAAGTTGGTGTTCCCGCCAAGAAAAGCAAGGAGCAAGTCATTTGCTTCAAATGCCGACAACCGGGACACTACCGGAATCAATGTCTAAAGGAGAAAAAGAAAGGGGAAAATGGAGCATCACATGTAGGGGGAGCTAAGGCTAACCCTAAGGTATATTTTAGTAATGCTCCTTCTAATTTAAATGTTAAAAAGCATGCTAGGAATTTTAATTCTCTTGCAATTTATGAAAAGCATGCTAATAGGAACAAGTACATTTGTTTAGGAGCTAAGAATTTTTATTTTGAAAATAAGGAGAAATTTGGGACTAATGTCCCTAAAAATAATTCATTTAAGGACAAACCTAGGTCAAGTAACACTAGACCAATTTTACCTAGGGAGACAATTAGAAAGGTGCAAGAGCACCTAGGTTTTAATTCCAAATGGACTAGGCATATGCCTAGAAAGAACCATGCCCAAGGATTAAATCAAAATTCTAAAATTGGGCAATTAGAATTAGAGAACCAAGCCTTGAGGTCAAGGCTTGAAAAACTAGAAAAGACCCTTAGGAATATACAAAATCAATTTCAAGGGTCCAATGGTCAAAGTCAAAGGTCTAGATCTCAAAGTCAACACCTAGGACCTCAAAGTCAAAAGTCAACCAAGGGCAAGCAAGGTTTGGGTCACAAACCTAAGCCTAAGGTGGCTTATCATAGTGTTCCATTTGACTATGGAACACAAACTAGGTCTAGGAAGACCAAGGTTACTAGAGAAGTTATCCCTAAGAGTAACCAAGGTTTGTGCCTAGTGGCTAGGGTTTCTAGGAAACCTAGGGTGGCCACTAAGAAGGTTGCAAGGGGAGTTACCTCTAGAGTCAACCTAAGTAAGACCACCATGACCAAGGCTAACAAGCCTAGGAGGGTCATTAGGAAGGTGTCTAGGGAGGTTATCCCTAAGGAATACCTAATTAACCCTAGGAGCTCAAATAGATTTTGGGTTCCTAAGAGCGTGATTGATTCACGCTAGGTGGGTTTAGGGTGTGCCAACCTTGATTGGATGGGTAGTTAACTCAACCATAATAAATGTGGCATTTTAGATCATTTTCAAGGTTATGGTTACCTTGGAAATACATTTGAGCTTTAATCCTAAAAGATTTTATGATGTGCCAATATTATTTGAGAAGTTTGATAAATTGATCAAATTGGCACAATTTAGGTTTAGAGGTTAGTGTGTCATTTTGGGTTTTTAGCACACTAGGAAGAAAAGTAATAATATGGCAAAATATATTTAATTATATGAAATGGCAATCAATATTAAAATTTAGGTATTATATACCTTTATATCTTACTTGCCATGCCTTGATTTGTCATATGTCATGACATGACATCATGTTTATTTTTCATCACTTATATGTCATGATCATGTTTAGGATTTAGGATAAATGTCATGTGTTTTTAGATTATATCTTATGCCATGACATCATGATTATGAGCATGTGTTTATTTATATCATCTCTAATGCCATAATCACTCATGCATTTAAGATAATTTGATTGAAATTGATTTAAGGACAATGGCATGACTTGGAGTCCCATTTATAAGGGAATCAAGTAGAGTTGCCTTAGAAAATGCATGAAACCCTAGTTTAGAGAGAACAAAACCCACATCTCACATCAATTGACATGTATGTGTATTTTATACACCCTAGATACATGTGAGATGCTAGGATATGAGTTAAGTTCAAGGTGCATAGTTTTTACATCTAAATGAACTCAAACTCATCTTATATGAGTTGGTGGATCATTGGGAAAGCTTGTGTACAAGTCATGTACATTGAGCCCAAGGAATATGATCCAAAATAAGGTTTTGAAAACATTTTAAAATCCTTTTAAAAAACCTTGGTGAAGTCTATCTTTTGATAGCAATCACCATTGATGAGTTGATACAAAGTGAGCCAAAACTTGAAAATTTCTTCACTTTTGAATTTTGTATCAATTTTCACTATTTTATGGGTAAAATAATTTTCAAATATTTTTCACCCATTGTATTGACTATAAGTAATATATGTATCAAATTTCGTGATTTTTCGATATAATGAGAATTACTTATGATTTTCAAATTGATTCGATAATCAAATTCGAAATTTCATATCACCGACTACCCGGGTGGCACGATCGATGTGAGTGGCAATGATCGGTAATCCGATGTGAGTCGATCGCCAATGCTGATTTTGGGAAAACTAGGTTTGTTTAGCCCGTGTTCAGCTGTGGTTAAGGTCTCTAACCACTCCTAACCCTAGGATATGCTTTGGGAAGCATTATAAAGGGTGAAAATCCATTGGATATAGATTTGGAGAGATGTTAGGTCAAAGTATCAAATTTAAGGGTGGAAGAGTTCATGTTTGAACTTTGAACCTTAATTTTGATGGTTTAGAGTTCCTATTGGCTTAGGGACTTCCCAAGGACATTGTTGGTGCAATGGTCAAGGGGGAGCAAGCATTTAGGGGGAGGTATCCATCATGGGATGATGGATGTGTTTTTCTCTTCTTGAAGGGGAAAAGTTATTGAGAGAGTGACATCAATTGGGAAAATTGATGGGTTTTGAGAGACCCAATTGGGAAATTGGGAGAGTGGATAGGATTGCCTCTCTTGAGTGATATGGGACTTATCACTAGGAAGATGCTAGGCATCCTAGGTATTTTTGGATTAAGGAGGAGATTGTAATATCTCATTGGGACATGAGACATTGACCTCCTTAGAGAGATAACATTTTTGATGTATGTCAAAAAGGGGGAGAAAGTTAAGATTACCAATTCGGGATAATTGGTAAGGAGTTTTTAAGTTAGATCGTCTAACTCAAATGGTTTGTTTGGTTTTTGTCAAACATCAAAAAGGGGGAGATTGTTGGTGCAATCGGCCCAGGTCACGATTGACCAGGACTCGAGTTTGGCTCGAGAGATGTTTTGATGTTAGACAAAAACATATGACAATGTAATTGTCATGAGAAGTCCAAGCGGAGTCTTGGCGGCGTAAAGTCCAAGCGGAGTCTTGGCGGCGTATGTCCAATGTACCTTGGCGGTGTAGACACCGTTAGCATGACATAGCCGATGGAAGCACCTGAAAGCTAGCGCAATGGATGAACAAGTCATGGATGACTTGGAGGGATCCGAGAGGCGTGAGGCTGATGGAGGTGGGTAGAAGGCTTAGGTCTAGGCTAAGAGTGGTCTAGCAAGTATGGGGGCACCATACTTGGGCTAAAACGAGTCAACTAGGGACGCCATAGGTGGGCGATCGATGGTCGAGTAGTCGATCGATCTTGTGATCACCGACCGGTGCTCGTGAATCGGGCATACGTAACGGAGTCCGCATACAATCGGTCGAGTGAAGGATCCATCAGTCGACTGATGGGTATCATCAGTCGACTAATGATGAATCCGTTGGACTTATCCAGCGTGGATCTAGTCGTTGTCTCACGACAACAGTGGCATCAGTCGACTGATGGTCTCGATCAGTCGACTGATCGACTTTTTCCAGCATAGGTTAAAGCTATAAAAGGAGCTCGTGATGGAGTAAAAAGCATCGATTTTCTTGGATGTTTTGAAGCGATTTGCTGCTGCAAATCAGGGCCTTCAAGTGCTAGTCCAAGGCAATCAACAAGTAAGCTTCCAAAGAGTTTTTTTGTAAAGTGTTCTTTACTTCTCTTGTTGTATTTCATATTGTATTTGCTTGTTGTATTTAGATTATTGTTGTAATCTATTGTACGAGGTTTCTCCACCTCTGACTTGTGTCGAGAAGAAGCTATTTGTGATTAGTGAGTGTGTGTGCATTACTAGAGCTCTTTAGAGCTCGATCCGTGGAGTAGGAACCGTTCGGTTTCGAACCATGTTATATCTTTGTGTTCGTGGTTGTGTCAATTCGTTATTGCCTTTATTATTACTATTCCGCTGCGCTAACACGAATTGTAGACGAACGCAAAATGAATTCCATCACGCAACGCTATTCACCCCCCCCCCCCTCTAGCGGCCTCAAATCTCTTACAAAGGCAAGCCTAAAGGTAAAGGAAAGTCCCAAGCCAAGGGCAAAGGCAAGGAACTGAAACCCAAAGGAGGGGTGGCCAAGGAAGGGACTTGCTTTCATTGCAAGGAAGTTGGACACTGGAAGCGTAACTGCAAAGCATACCTGGAAGATCTTAAGAAGAAGAGAAGTGAGGCTTCTACTTCAAGTATAAATGTTATAGAAGTCAATATATCTATTTTTTCATCATGGGTATTAAATATCGGATGTACATCTCACATTTGTACCAATGTGCAGGCGCTGAGAAATAGTAGGACATTGACAAAGGGCGAGGTGGACCTACGAGTAGGCAATGGAGCAAGAATTGCTGCTGTTGCTGTAGGAACTTATGATCTATCTCTGCCCTCTGGGCTTGTACTAGAACTAGATGAATGTTGTTATGTGCCTGCTTTAACTAAGAACATAATTTCGGTTTCTTGTTGGGACAAGAAAGGATTTACATTTATAATAAAGAACAAATGTTGTTCAGTTTATTTAAATGATATGTTCTATTGTAGTGCACCTCTAATGAACTGACTCTACTTTCTAGACTTAGAGAGCCCCATCTATAACATAAGTACCAAAAGGTTCAAGTCAAATAAGTTAAACCAAACCTATCTCTGGCATTGTCGCTTAGGTCACATAAATGAGAGTCGCTTATCCCAGCTCTATAAGGATGGGTTGCTAGACTCATTTGATTTTGAATCATATGAGACATACGAGTCTTGCCTTCTAGGCAAGATGACCAAGACTCCCTTTAGTGGACACAGCGAAAGAGCAACAGACTTGTTAGGACTTATACATAGTGATGTATGTGGCCCTTTCAATGTTGCTGCTAGAGGTGGTTACAGGTACTTCATTACATTTACTGATGACTTCAGTAGATATGGTTATGTGTATCTAATGACACATAAATCAGAATCCTTTGAAAAGTTCAAAGAATTCAAGAATGAAGTACAAAACTAGTTTGACAAGAGTATTAAGATACTTCGATCAAATCAAGGTGGTGAATACCTTAGCCATGAGTTTCATGACTATCTAACTGAGTGTGGGATTCTATCCCAACTCACTCCTCCTAGAACACCACAGTGGAATGGTGTATCCGAAAGAAGGAATCGTACCCTATTAGATATGGTACGATCTATGATGAGTCACACGGATCTTCCTATATCCTTTTGGGGATATGCTCTAGACACAACAACCTTCACCCTTAACCGTGTACCATCCAAGACTGTGATAAAAACACCATATACGATATGGACAGGGAGAAATCCCAAGATGTCTTTTATGAGGATTTGGGGTTGTGAGGTTTATGTTCGACGTCAAGTCTCAGACAAACTGGGACCCAAATCCGATAAGTGTTATTTTGTTGGATATCCCAAGGACACGAAGAGATATTACTTCTACATTCCCAGTCAGCACAAAGTGTTTGTTGCAAAGACTAGGGTTTTTCTAGAAAAATATTTTGTTTCTAGAAAAACTAGTGGGAGTACGTTCGATCTTGAAGAAATTCAAGATAAGGACCATAGCACTGAGGCCTTGATGGAGGTTGAACATGAACCACAAAGTGTTGTGGGTGATGAGATTGTTGCACAAAGAGTTGTGGAACGACCACCTGTTCAAGTAGACCTACCTTCGCAGGTCTGATAGGGTACGTCATCAGCCTGAGAGATACTCATTTCTCTTGTCTGACCATGATGACGTTATGCTCATTGAGAATGAGCCTACCTCCTATCAGAAAGCTGTGATGAGCCCAAACTCTGAGAAATGGCTAGAGGCCATGAGATCCGAGATGGAATCCATGTACACCAACCAAGTATGGACTTTGGTTGATCCACCTGAAGGGGTCAAACCCATTGGGTGTAAGTGGGTCTTTAAGAGAAAGACTGACATGGATGGACTTACGCATACCTATAAGGGTCGATTGGTGGCTAAAGGTTTCAAACAAATTCATGGTATTGACTATGATGAAACCTTTTCTCCAATAGTGATGTTTAAGTTCATTCGGATCATGCTTGCTATTGCAGCATACCACGATTATGAGATCTGGCAGATGGATGTCAAAATTGCATTTCTGAATGGAAACTTACTCGAGGATGTGTACATGACACAACCTGAGGGTTTTGTAGATCCACATCATACTGGAAAAGTATGCAAGCTGTAAAGGTCCATTTATGGGCTAAAGCAAGCTTCTCGGAGCTAGAATCTTCGATTCGATGATGCAATCAAATAGTTTGGTTTCATCAAGAATGAAGATGAACCCTGTGTCTACAAGAGGGTTAATGGGAACACAGTTGTCTTCCTTGTATTGTATGTGGATGACATACTACTCATTGGGAATGACATCCCTTCGCTACAGTCTGTGAAGATTTGGCTGGGGACGTGCTTCTCAATGAAGGACTTAGGTGAAGCAGCCTGTATTATAGGCATCAAGATCTATAGAGATAGATCTAAGAGATTGCTTGGCCTAAGTCAGAGTACATACATTGACACGGTATTACTACGATTTACCATGCAGAATTCCAAGAAGGGACTTCTGTCGATGTCACATAGTGTGAGTCTTTCGAAGACTCAAAGTCCCTCTTCTAGAGAGGAGAGAGACCGCATGGATAAGATCCCTTACGCATCTGCTATAGGATCTATCATGTATGTCATGTTGTGTACTCGTCCTGATGTCTTATATGCTTTGAGAATGACGAGTAGATACCAGTCAGATCCAGGTGAGCGTCACTGGATAGCAGTCAAGAATATTCTTAAGTACTTGAGAAGGACTAAAGAATATTTCTTGATATTTGGAGGTGATGAAGAGCTAGCTGTAAAAATTTACAGCGATGTCAGCTTCTAAACTGACCAGGATGATTATAGATCGCAGTCAGGGTTCGTGTTTTGCTTGAATGGTGGCGCTGTGAGCTAGAAGAGTTTGAAGCAGGACATAGTTGCTAATTCTACAATAGAAGCCGAGTATATCGCTGCATCTGAGGCAGTTTGGATCCGCAACTTCATTACTGAGCTTTGGGTGGTTCCTAGCATAGCAGATCCATAGAGCTCTATTGTGACAACAATGGAGCGATTGCACAGGCTAAGGAACCTCGCTCATACTAGCGGACCAAACACATACTATAGCGCTTCCATCTCATTCAAGAGATTATCGATAGAGGAGATGTGAAGATTTGTAGAGTACCCACAGAGGCTAACATCGCAGATCCCTTGACCAAGGCTTTGGCACAGAAAAAGCATGATGGTCACACTAGGTCATTGGGTATTAGATACTACGGTGATTTACACTAGTGCTAGTGGGAGATTATTAGTGAAAGCCTTAGAGTCAATCATGTGATGATTGTTGTATGGACTTTATTATATCATATTCCTATTTATAAAGGCATGGTTATTATATTTACTTGTATTGGTGCCAAATAAACTAAGTATAATAACGTCCTTGAGTAGAAGGTTCTTATCTATATCAATCGATTGGTTGAATCGATAATGAGATAATATAGAGAACACTACTCTTAATCATTCCTAGTCAAGTATTAACATTCAGGGACAATGTTAATGCGTAGAGACTAGCATGTAGGTCAACTCGATGACTTGATCTCATAAGTCATGGATATGAGATATCAAGTTGACACATGGGTATGCATTGGAGAATGTATACTGAATGACCCGCCATGAGAAAGTATCATGGATCGTTATATGAGTGTCGTATATTTTCTCATGTGACTATTAGTTCTTGGACCTGAAATCACCATAGTTCCCTACATACGGAGTTGCATACTTTGGCTTCGCCAAACGTCACCCGTAAATGGGTGGACCATAAAGGCGATTACTGGGTATGTAACAAATTATGCGGAGGGATGTGAGTGATGTAGATGGGATCTATCCCTCCTATATGACGGGAGTAACATCATTATTCTTGATAGAGTGAGACCACGAAGTGCATGGTCATGCCCAAATAAGTCAATATGAGATATTGAGCTCATTTGATTAGAGTGAGTCTACTTGGAGTTCAAGATATAGATTGTACCGAGGATGACACAGTCTATGTCTCAATTGGTCAATCTAAATGTTAAGGATAGAGGAACATTGTCATATATTGTGAGAGTCACAATTAGTAGTCACAATGGTGATGTTGGATCCCAACATTCTTGTAACTTGGATAGCAATGATGTGTTGCTAGATACCGCTCATTGCTTATGTTCCTAAATCGGTTTAGGAGCATTGCCAACGTTACAGGAACCTATAGGGTCACACACAAAGGGCAATTAGATGGAGATTAAGTTCATATGATGAACCATGAGGATTAGGTTCATGGGATGAACCAAATTGGATTAAGAGTAATCCAAATTAGACTAATTGAGTTAGACTCAATTTAATTCAAGTGTTGAATGAGTCTAATTTAGATTTGATTCACTGAGTCAATTTAAATTAATGAATAGAGATTCATTAAATCAAATTGACTTGAATCAAATGGTTAGATTTGATCAACCATGGGAGATAAGAGGTCAAGTTTGACTTGACTTGAGAGGGAAGATGAATGGTCAATTTTGACTTGACCAATTGTCATGTCATGGTGACATGGCATGGGGGTCGGCTGATGTGTGTAAATCGTGCTACGTTTTCACTACTCCATATACATGCATTTTATCTCATTTCATGTCCTAGGCATGTATTTTGTCATGATTCAGTTAAGTTTAGCATATTTTGGATGAAGAGACTGCTTTTGGGTGTTTTTCATGTTAACAGGGAGAAGAAGCAGGTGTATCAAAACAACACAGGCGTGTTATCAGTGACACGTCCGTGTCAGGAGTTCCAACACTCAACATGCCCTGGTTCAGCAACCGACACGCCCCGTTCAAGCGCTGACACGGCCGGTGAGAAATGTGAGACATGCCTGTGCCCTCATTTGGCATGGGCGTGTCGGCCTGATTCCAGACTTCCTTTTCTACGAGCAACTCGACGAAGCCACGATCTTCGTCTCAATTAAAGGAAAATCTTTTGCCTTAATTGAAGAGGAGGCCAAGACTATAAAAGAGGAGATATTCTAACCCTAAGGGGGCGGCGCGTAGGGAAAGGAGGACGACACAAGAACGAGGAGAACGAAGGAGTCGACGACAGAGGAACACAGATGGCACTAAGTATTATAATTTCTTTCTCTAGCAATTCTTGTTTGACTATGGAGTAGTGTCCTGTAATCTTAGGATGGGGGAGTAGCCCTTGACGATTTATGATGGATGATGTAATCTATACTACTTGAATTATTGTTTATTTTGATCTGGTTTTTGGATTCTTATTGATAAACCTAAGGAGCTAAGGGGAAGTACCTAACAGTGAACCCAAGTTCCCGAAACCCAGAACCAACTAGGGATTAACTCCTGTCAAGTAGCGGTAGTGTATCTATGAGGATTTGCGGGGGTCTCGTGACAGGTCCCCTTAGCTGATTATGGTCCCATGTGCAAACCTATCGTGAAAAGGAAATTTAGACTCTAAAGGAACTCTTATGGACTTAATGGATCTATCAAATCCAGTTTTACCAAATGCTTGGTGGTAAGACTAGGGAGGTTTGCGGGGTCTCGTGGCGGTCCCCTTAGTGATTATGATCCCCTACGAATAATCTGTGAGGTAAATTAAGTTTGATAGATGCAGTTGGCATAGACCTCGAAAGGGTCATTGATTTACCTTAGGATAGGTTCCATCAAAACAACTCTAATAGGTAGGAAAGAAAATTAAATCACCTTATAAATCGTCGACGCGTGGTGAAACCCATATCCCGAGATTCTTCTCAACTATTGACTTTTAGCTCGTTCTTCTCATTAGTTGTTCTTATTTTCTCGGTTTCTTTTAATCCACAAATTGATTGACTAGATAACTTGGTATCACGATCATTCGGTAATTGTCCCAATCCCTGTGGGATCGATATTTTTATTACTTGACGATAACCGTGCACTTGCGGAAAATAACACATCAAGTTTTTGGCGCCTTTGCCGGGGATTGGCACTCAATATTGAATTGAGCGTGATTTAGTTAATCTAGATTTATGTTTTTGTTCCTATTCTTTGTGTCTATTCTGAATTCTTGTTTTGGGAGCCTCTCTTGTTGTTGCATGCACAAATTTAATAGGGAAATTCTCGATATTGATCCTAAGATAGAGAGAACGTTCCTTGCTAGAAGACGATTTCAGCAACGTCAGGAAGAAAATCGACCTCAACATGGTGTCGAGCGAGAATAAACCTTTAAGGGATTATGCAGCACCTAGTACAAGGGGAATGAGATCGAGTATTAGATGACCCCCTATTGAAGCGAACAATTTTGAATTGAAACCGGCTCTACTATCCATGGTCCAACAACATCAATTCGGAGGAGCACCCACTGAAGATCCAAATCTGCACTTGGAAGTATTTTTGGAATTTTGTAAAACTTTAAAACTGAATGGAGCCTCAGCTGTTGCTATTAGATTGCGCTTGTTTCCTTTCTCATTGCGGGACAAAGCTAGAGCTTGGCTACACTCTCTTCCAGCAGATTGCATAACTACCTGGGATCAGCTGGAGCAAAGATTTTTAGACAAGTATTTTCCACCCAGCAAAACTGCAAGTCTTCGTCATCAAATCACTAATTTTGCACAAAAGGATGGAGAAACATTATTTGAACTGGGGCCAGTTTAAGGGATTACTCTGACAATGCCCTCATCATGGGGTGGAGAAGTGGCTCATTGTTCATACTTTCTACAATGGAATCTCGTATGCTACTAAAGTTTCTCTTGATTCTGCGAGGAGCTCTTATGAACAAAGCGTTGGATGAAGCATTTGAGATCATCGAGAATGTGGCAATGAATTCTCACCAATGGGCTCTGAGCGAGGATATCAAATTAAAATGCGGGTAAGTTTGAGGTAAGTACCCTTGATCTACTCGTTAAAGTTGATCGTTAACTCAAAAGCTCGAACATTTTAATGTATCATTTGTAAACTCATCTAATGTCACTTGAGATTTGTGGTGTAACGGGACATGTAGTGATAAATTGTCAAATCCTACACGCACCATCATCGGGAGGATTGAGCAAGTAGATCGCTAAATAATTTTAATCGAAGCCTAATGGTGGCAACCCTTATTGAACACGTACAATCCGGTTGGAGGAATCATCCCAACTTTTAAGTATAGAGCCAACCAAAATTCTTACAGACGAGCAGTTTTGGAGCACCTTGAGTTTCGGCCGGGACCCAGTCGAGCTTAGAAAAGATGATGGAGAATTTTATTACGTGCGAGGAAGATAAATGATGAATTTAAACTGACATATTGAATCAAATCGGCAACATCAAAATAATATCGAGGCAATCAAGCAATTGGGAAGCAAGGTTGATAATTTGACTAATCACACAAGAATCCGGAAAATCAAATTCCCAAATTGCCACCAAAGATCAAGGATGCCGTGATTTCGAAATTGAAGTAAACCGGTGAGCATTGTAATTCCATAAGTTTGAGAAGTGGAAGGATTTTAGAAGGAGACAGAGCTTAACAAGCGGCCCTCGTGCTAAAGGACACGAGCATCGAGAGTTGGAAGAAGACGAAGACACTGGGTTGAATAGCAAAGGAAGCCAACAACACACCCTAACCCAGGGCGTGTTGTTCAACACACCTGAGGAAGAGAATGCCCACGAGTGCGTGACAGCCGACACACCCGTGTCGGGTCACTCCAATAGCCAACACGACCAGCCTATGTTGAACGACACAGGCGTGTTGAACAAGGAACCAAGAACGATAAGCCCCTATCCCGTTCCCCGCAGGTCGATTAAGGAAAAATTGGATGAACAATTTGGTAAGTTCTTTGAGGTAATTAGGAAGCTATATATCAATATACCTTTACGTAAGCTCTTCAACAAATGCCTACATACTCCAAGTTCTTGAAGGATATCTTAACCAATAAAAGAAAAGTCGAGGAGCATGTAACAGTTGGCTCCATCGAGGAGTGCAGCTTTAATTAAGAACATGGTACCTCCCAAACTAAATGATCCAAGTAGCTTTTCTATCCCTTGCATAATTAATGACTCAAATTTTGATAAGGCTTTTTGCGATTTGGGCGCTAGTGTCAATCTGATACCTCTTTCCATATGCAAGAAATTAGATTTGGGAGAAATGAAACTAACTACTATGGCCTTGCTAGCCGATCGCTCCATTAGATATCCTTTGGGAATCCTAGAAGATGTACCAAAGGTGGGAAATTTTATTATTCTAGATTTTATAGTGCTTGACATGGATGAAGACCCATGCATTCCACTCATTTTAGGGAGACCTTTCTTGGCTCTGCTAGGCAATGATAGACGTCAAGAACCACAAACTCTCACTTGCATTTGGAAATGACAAAATTGAATTCGACCTTTCAAAAGCTGTTAAACAACCTTCTGTTTTTGATGTTTGTTGTAGGATTGACAGTTTCCAGTCAATAGCACTAGAAGGAGCACAAGAACAAACTTATCTTAATAAGCTCGAAGGGGATTTTGAGGATAAAGAGCTGAAGATTTCCGACCCCAACCTAACACCACAGGTAGAACTTAAGCCTCTTCCATCAACACTCAGGTATGAATTTCTTGGCGAAAACTCTACTTATCCTGTGATCATTAATTCTAATCTGAGCAATGCAGAGACCGAAAAACTGATTGAGGTATTGAAAACACACAAGAACGTCATTGGATACAAGATTGATGACATTAGGGGAATTAGTCCATCAGTTTGCATGCACAGAATTCTACTAGAAGACAATTTTAAAACCTCTATAGAGCATCAAAGAAGGCTGAACCCACCCATAAAAGAGATAGTCAAGAAAGAGGTCATGAAATTGCTAGATGCAAGAATTATCTATCCAATATCCGATAGCGAATGGGTAAGTCATGTCCATGTTGTGCCAAAGAAAGGGGGGATAACAGTGATAAGGAATGCTACGAATGAGTTAATCCCTACGAGAGCGGTTACGGGATGGAGAATGTGTATTGATTATAGGAAATTGAATAAGGAAACTAGAAAGGACCACTTTCCCATCCCATTTATTGACCAAATGCTAGACCGGTTGGCAAAACACTCGCATTTCTGTTACTTAGATGGATACTCCGGTTTCTATCAAATCCCTATTTATCCTAATGACCAAGAGAAAACAACTTTCACCTGCCCATATGGTACTTTTGCTTTCAGGAGAATGCCTTTTGGACTATGCAATGCACCCGCCACTTTTCAGAGATGTATGACTTCAATTTTTTCTGATATGATCGAGAATATAATGGAAGTATTCATGGATGATTTTTCCAGATATGGTGCATTTTGATATGTGTTTATCTAATTTGTCAAGGTCTTGCAGATGCGAGAAATGAATTTAATGCTTAATTGGGAGAAGTGCCACTTCATGGTGCGAGAAGGCATAGTACTTGGGCACCTAGTTTCACACCGTGGTATCGAGGTGGACATTGCTAAAACTGAAGTGATCAAGAAGTTGCCTCCTCCAACTGATGTCAAGGGAGTGCGTAGTTTCCTAGGACATGCAGGGTTCTACCGACGGTTCATCAAGGACTTCTCAAAAATGTCGAAGCCATTAACTAATTTGCTTGCTAAAGATGTTGTGTTTCACTTTGATAATCCTTGTCTTGATGCATTTTCCAGGTTAAAGGAAGCATTAACAACCGCCCCAATAATGCAACCTCCAGATTGGAGTCTCCCTTTTGAAATTATGTGTGATGCAAGTGATTTTGCTGTGGGCACAGTGTTGGGACAAAGGAAGGATCGCAAGGTGTATGCAATCTACTCCGATGAAACATTGGATGAAGCACAAATGAATTATGCTACCACAGAGAAGGAACTCTTGGCTATAGTATTTGCTTTCGACAAGCTCAGATCTTATATCATAGGGACCAAGGTGATAGTTTACACAGATCATGCAGCCATAAGATACTTGCTGAGTAAAAAGGAATCTAAGCCAAGACTTATCCGGTGGATACTTCTTCTACAAGAGTTTGATTTGGAAATCCAAGACAAGCAAGGAACGGAGAACGTAGTTGCAGACCATCTATCGAGGCTTCATCAAGAATTAAATGCGAGAAGTGTCGACGATCTTGCTATTAATGATTTCTTCCCGGATGAGCAGCTACTAGCGGTCAGGACAATCAAGGCTCCGTGGTATGCTGATTTTGCCAACTACCTAGCTTGCGGGATAATACCTTCTCACATGAGTTATCATCAGAGGAAGAAGTTTCTTTCGGATGTAAAGCAATATGTGTGGGACGAACCATTCCTGTTCAAGCAAGGGGCGGATGCTATATATCGAAGATGTGTATCCGAAGAAGAGATTGAGGATATATTGTATCACTGTCATTCTTCAGCATATGGAGGTCACACGAGCATAGACAAGACTGCGGCAAAGGTTTTGCAAGCAGGATTTTATTGGCCTCATATTTTTAGAGACTCTCGAAATTATGTGACGACTTATGACCGCTGTCAAAGGACCGGGAACGTATCAAGGAGACATGAGATGCCTCAAAATTCGATATTGGAAGTCGAATTGTTCGACGTCTGGGGGATTGACTATATGGGACCCTTCCCTACTTCCTATAAAAATACCTATATACTGGTGGCAGTGGACTATGTGTCTAAATGGGTTGAGGCTCTACCATCCCCCTCTTGTGATGCAAAAACAGTCATAAAGCTCTTTAAGAGTATAATATTTCCAAGATTTGGAATACCAAGAGCAGTAATAAGTGATGGAGGCTCACACTTTATCGAAAGACAATTTGAAAGTCTTCTCAAGAAGTATGGAGTAACCCATAAACTAGCCTTACCATATCATCCACAAATGAGCGGGCAAGTAGAAGTATCAAATAGGGAAATCAAGACTATCTTGGAGAAAACAGTATCAAGATCAAGGAAGGATTGGTCTTTAAGACTTGACGATGCTCTATGGGCCTATCGAACGGCTTACAAGACACCCATTGGAATGACTCTGTTTCGATTAGTTTATGGAAAACCATGTCATCTTCCAGTTGAAATAGAGCACAGGGCATATTGGGCAATTAAATGGCTTAATTTTGACCTAAAGAAAGCCGGAGAGAAAAGAAAACTGTAGCTAAATGAACTTGAAGAACTATGCCTTGATGCTTATGAACATGCAAGGTCTTACAAGGAGAAAACGAAGAGGTGGCATGACAAGAATATCATGCGAAGAGAATTCCATCAAGGAGACTTGGTATTACTATTCAACTCAAGATTGAAACTCTTTCCTGGGAAGCTAAAATCTAGATGGTCGAGACCATATCAAGTTGAAAAGGTTTATCCTCATGGAGCTATTGATATATCCAGTGAGTCTACAGGAATTTTTAAAGTAAATGGTCAAAGACTTAAGAGATACTTCGCAACCAATTCTACTGAGCTGATTGGGAAGGAAGAGGGGCAAAGCACACTCCTCGAGCCATATCCCCAAAACTAGGGAGTAACTGAGGGGTCAAGCTAACGACCTTAAACAAACGCTTCTTGGGAGGCAACCCAAGCTATTTTTTTTTAGTCATTTTATTTTATTTTGAGTTTTACATTTTTTTCAGGTTTACAAGACACGACATGTTAAACGTGCCACTGCGTGCCAAATTGATAAGACCCGCCTATGTCGAACGACACAGGCGTGTTGAGGTTACTCGAAGACAACACAGGTAGAGTGTGCTGTCGAGCACGCCCGTGTCGCACTTTTCTCACCTGCGGCACGCCTGGGCCGGACGGAAGCACGCCTATGTCACGCTTAAACGGGTCGGGTATTTGCGTAAGAGGATGCCCAACACGCCTATGTTGCAGCTAGCCCTCTAAAGCTGGCCCGAGCACACCCTAATTTTCCACGCGCATTACAAGCTTGAAGCAGCTGTCGCCGGTCTCTCTCGAGCAGCCGAGAAGCTAACCTGCTGTCTCTCCCTCCCCAACGCCATGAGTAAGCGAGTGAAGACTAAAGGAGGAGCTTCTTCCTCTTCGGCAAGGGACAAGGGAAAGAGAAAAGCTCAGGACTTGGGTAACGATCCTCCTCCGACCTCCTGCCATCCATATGGAATTGTTTTTAGGGATGAGGTTATGAAGTCTAAATTCAGTAAGCTTGAAAAAAGGAAGTTAGTATCTACAAGAACTATAGACTTCTACACGTTGACAACCCTAGGGATAAGAGATGACATAACTTGGTTGACCAATAGGATAGGCTAGACCGAATTTATCACGCATCATCATCTTACTTACCCTAGTATCACTCTTGAATTCCTTAGCTCCCTGTCTGCTAAAAATCATGCAAGGAAAGGATTGTGAGGAAGGAAAAATCAAATTTAGATTAATGAACCATGAGTTTACTCTTTCTTTAAGTGATTTTAATACAATATTTGATTTTCCTCATGAGGAGAGGCAAATTCATAGACTTTTTATTGATCATCAATTTTGGAGAATAATTTCTGATGACCCTCGCCCTTATGATGCATCTAGGTCTAAATCATTTAACATCCCTAATCCTACTTTTCGTTATCTCCTTAGGTTTATGGCTAATACAATCTCTGGAAGATATGATAGTGCAGGGGTGGCTAGGCAGAGTGAGTTACAATTTTTATGGGCTATGCTAAATGAAGTTAATATTGATTCTGGAGCCCATATGGTTAGACATTTAGTTAAGGTTAGTAATAGCCCATCTGGGGTCATAGTCATAGGTGGTATTATCACTAGGATTGTTGTGGCCTTAGGATGTGAATTGGATGACCTTGAATATTGTCCTGCTAGCCCTAGATTGGATTTGGATGCTTGTATAAATATAAAGATGATTGAGGCATGTGACGAGGAGTATCATTTGGTGTTAAGAAATGGAATTAAAATCCCTCTTCCAAACCCTGAGCGGATGACTGTACGTAATTCATCCAATTGGCTTTTTAGAGATGTCCAGGGACCCTTTCCTACCCCTACTGCCCATGCTCCATCACCCTCTCCTAGGGAGCCATCTCACATAGCCCCTGAGCCATCACATTCGACTCCTGAACCCCCACGGTTTCCTACTGACAATGTTTTTGCAGGGTACTCTTCTTTTGATTTTTCAAGATTCCGATCATCATTCGAAGCTTTCAGGGTCGAGCATACCTCGCACATAGGTGTGTGGGATCAATTTTCCCAAGCTACAGAGGAGCACCATCGTATGGTGACACAACATTTGGATAGGGCAGCTGATTTTTACAGGAGAGCTGATGAGTTTTTCACTGCTGAGTCCGCCCGGAGGGAAGATGATGATAGATTTCGACAGGAGTCCCGGGAGTTTTACCAGGAGCAGCGACGTAGGTGGGCAGAGGAGGATGCTAGTAGCGAAGACGATGACCATTGACCACCTTGAGCTATTTTGTGAGTTTCGATGCACATCCTTTACTGCTTATGCTGTCTCTACTTAGATATTTTAGTTTGGTTAGTGCTATTTTTGTTTGCATCTTTTCATATATCATAACATTGCATTTTTATATCATCTAGCGTAATATAACTGAACATTGGTCGGATCATGATATTCCTTTTTGCCTATTTGATAAGAATCCTATTTCACTTCTAACACGGTTTATAGGTCTGAGGTATCCAAAAAGGATTTAAATCCCCCATATCGGACGAGTACTCGATTTTCCATTGGAGACTTTCCTGTGCAATTTGGTTACTGGAGAAACACTTTCCCTAGAAGTTTTGGTTTGAAAAAAAAAAGGGCTGGAATTGTTTTCAAGCACCCCTTTGAGACCAAGTAGTTACTGGGGAAACACCTAAAAGGTGCCCCTTTGAGACTAACTAGTTACTGGGGAAATACTCTCTATAAATTCCTTCCCTTCTTTCTTCTTAGAAAGTGCTCTTTTGAGACCTTTTGTTGCTAGGTAAGGATGATCCATGCATTAAGGCAGGTAAGTGCCTCTATGCCGGAAAATAAGAATGTTCTACGATAGAAGGGATGTCAAATCTGGATTGGTGTCCAATGACTTTAGTTCAACTTTTCATGTGCACTATATAGGGATCTTTCAAGCTTGGCAACTAGGAATGATTTGATAAGATTAAAATCAAATTGTATACCTCTGGATGGTGTCTAGCATTTCCACAATTAAGTTGTCTTTTGTGTTTTCTTTGCTTGAGGACAAGCAAAAGTTTAGGACTAGGGGATTTTGATGTGTGTAAATCGTGCTACGTTTTCACTACTCCATATGCATGCATTTTATCTCATTTCATGTCCTAGGCATGTATTTTGTCATGATTCAGTTAAGTTTAGCATATTTTGGAAGAAGAGAGCTGGGTGTTTTTCGTGTTAATAGGCAAGAAGCAGCGATCAAAACAACACAAAGCGTGTTATCGATACACATCTGTCGAGTTCCAGCTCAACACGCCTCTGGTTCCAAGAATCGACACGCCCGCTGCCGCCGGCACACGGGTGAAATGTGCGACACGCCTGTGCCCTCATTTGGCACGGGCGTGTCTACCGATTCCGCATTTCCTTTTCTAGCAACTCGACGAAGCCGCGATCTTCTTCTCAATTAAAGGAAAATCTTTTACCTTAATTGAAGATGAGGCCAAGTCTATAAAAGAGGAGATATTCTAACCCTAAGGGGCGTAGCGTAGGAAAGGAGGACGACACAAGAACGAGGAGAACGAAGGAGGCGCCGACAGAGGAACACAAATGGCACTAAGTATTGTAATTTCTTTCTCTAGCAATTCTTGTTTGACTATGGAGTAGTGTCCTATAATCTTAGGATGGGGGAGTAGCCCTTGACGATTTATGATGGATGATGTAATCTATACTACTTGAATTATTGTTTGTTTTGATCTGATTTTTGAATTCTTATTGATAAACCTAAGGAGCTAAGGGAAGTACCTAGTGAACCCAAGTTCCCGAAACCCATAACCAACTAGGGATTAACTCCTGTCAAGTAGCGGTAGTGTATCTATGAGGGCTTGTGGGGGTCTCGTGACAGGTCCCCTTAGCTGATTATGGTCCCGTGTGCAAACCTATCGTGAAAAGGAAATTTAGACTCTAAAGGAACTCTTATGGACTTAATGGATCTATCAAATCCAGTTTTTACCAAAGTAGCGGTGGTAAGACTAGGGAGGTTTGCGGGGTCTCGTGACAGTCCCTTAGTGATTATGATCCTACGCTCGAATCTGGCGCGAGTAAATTAAGTTTGATAGGATGCATTAGCGTGAACCTCGGTTGATTTACCTTAGGATAGGTTCCATCAAAACAACTCTAACAGGGGTAGGAAAGAATTAAATCACCTTATAAATCGTCGACGTGGTGAAACCCATATCCTGAGATTCTTCTCAACTATTGACTTTTAGCTCGTTCTTCTCATTAGTTGTTCTTGACTGCTCAGTTTCTTTGCTTAATCCACAAATTGATTGACTAGATAACTTGGTATCACGATCATTCGATAATTGTCCCAATCCCTGTGGGATCGATATTTTTATTACTTGACGACAACCGTGCACTTGCGGAAAATAACACATCACCGGCCAATGATGATGTTCCACATCATCATGGACTTATCATGTGGTGCCACCTCATGAGGGAGACCAAGAGCCATTGGCTCTTGGAGTTACATGCATGCATGTAACCCCCCAAGATATGCTGGTCGGCCACTTTATTCCATTAGATGGAATTGATTTGGTGAGTAACTCTATCTTCTTCTTCCTTGGATCATCTTCCTCTCAAGCTCTCCCAACCTCCTTGGCCGAAACTTCCATGAGTGCTAGCACACTCTAGGTTGTGTTTCTCTACCATTTGTCCATGTGGATACCAATAGAGGAGTGTTCACTTGACACTCTTGAGTTCCGGCAACATTTTTGGATGAGCGGGATAAGCGAAGGGCATCGTTACGAGGGTAACGCTCTATCTTGTAGATCTAAAGTAGATATAGGATCTTTAAACACATACATATTTTATTTTATATATCTTCGCATAGATCCGTGGTCGGACTTCCGAGGTTTCCGTAACGCAAAAAGCGGTTTTTGCGGCTCAGAAAATCCCAACACCCCTAAATATAATTATCCCCCTTACTATAACTTACTTAAAACATACATATTTCTCCCCCTTTGACACCATAAAAAAGATTAAACTAAGTTATTCAAACATAGCATCAAGTCTAGGAAGAGAGAAAATACCAAAACATGCATTAACATCTGATAAAGAGGGTTATTGGGCATGTTTTCAGTCGATCAGTCGACTGGTTCAGACTACCAGTCAACTGGCACTTGAAATTCAGGAAATTCTGATTTTTGGGCCGAATTTCAGAAATACATTAAAAATTTTATAAAATTCAAAAAATCATGAAATTTGGGGAACACATTTCTTGTATGTGCCTTTATCAATGAAAAATAGTTTTCCATGAAAAATCATTATATTTTTGAAAATTAGGCAAAATCTCAAAAGTTGAAAAATATCTAAAGTTTTGTATCAATTTTAAAGCATAGTTTTGCCTTGAAGCTTTTCAAAACATGAACATTCAGTTTATGAAACAAGAAATGTTTTTCAAAATATTTGAAATATCCAATCATGATCTTTAGGCAATATGTCTATGAATTAAACATAAGTCTTCCCCATGATTGGTCTATTATTGCTATTTTGATACTTTAAATGACCATCTAAATGTCATAGGCATTAGTGGACCATTAGTATCATCCTATCATCTCACTCATGTTATGTTTTCAATCAAGGTAGCCTATAGTGAGTGTGAGATGTTCCTAAAGGTATTTGTATATACTTAACCATAATTTTCATGCATTTCTATCTATGGTTAAGTATCATCCTAAAAACCCACATGATCATAAAGACATGTATGTATTGGTTTCATATTATGATCATGAAACTAATGTATTCATCAATTTGTATTCATGCATTAGGTATAAAAACATGATAATAAGTCAAGTATTACCCAAAGCATGATTTAAAACCTTATTGCCCATGGTTATATATCAAATGTTAGGATCATAAATCATGATTGCAAACATATATAACAATTACATTAATTATCATGATTTAAGCATTATTATCAATTTATGGGCACATTATCATCACCCAACACTATGCTAAAAATTTATAGGTCATGAGTGTCAACATATATAACACTAAGTGTTGAGCATGATTTAAACTATTTATGAGTGCATTATCATCACCCAACACTATTTCAAAAAATTAAGTCCCGCCATCCTAAGTCAACCAAATAATATGATATAGTTAAAGTTCACATGGTTGACTATCCTAGGATTTTCCTAACCCTTAAGGATGGATTTAAGAACCCAATACAAGTTCTTTCCTATGGGATTCACTAAATATTCCTTAGGGATCCATTTTCTAGCAATTGTCTTATTTTTGCTTTAACCCCTAGCAATTAAGCATTTATAGGCCTTTTCATTTGTTTTTCCCTTATAATCTAGGCCTTTTCTATTGAAGCTTACTCTTTGGCTCCCTATAATCATATTAAGGGTGTTGGAGCCAATTGTAAATTTTTCTAGGACTTTTGTCAAATGGTCTACCTTTTCTCTTAAAGTCCTATTCTCATCCATACATGCATCATTTACATCAAGGGGCATATAATGATCATGTGAGAATGCATCATCATCATTAATATTAAAACATGCTTGTTCTAATTTATTTTCTAGATCCTTAATTTGATCAAGCATGCACTTGTTCTTTTTCTTAGCCCTAAATAAATCCTTAGTAAGGCTAGAAATCATGGAAACTATTTTATTTGGTGAGAGATTCGTTATCATAGTCTCCATGTCTTCTTCTTAGGATGAGGAGGATGATGATGAGCCTCCCCCTTCACTAGAGCTCTCCTCACTTGTGCTTCTTTCTTCTTGCTCGGAGGAGGAGGTGTCTAGATCATCAAATGTCATTAAAGCTAAATTTGTGACAAAGGCATTTTCTTCCTCCGATGATGATGATGAGGAGGAAGGATCATCCCAAGTCCTTGCTTTGAGTGCTTTGGCATTTCCTTTTTCTTTGGCCTTCTTCTCTTCTTCCTTCTTCTTCTTGCTCCCCTTCTTCTTTTCCTCTTTCTTCCTCCTCTCTTCTTTGCTCTTATTCAAGAGGGGACAATTATCCTTTATGTGTCCCTCTCCTTGGCAATTATAGCAAATTATCTTCCCCCTTGGTCTTCTTCTCCTATCATTAGATTTATTAAATTTAAAATTCTTCAAAGCACGTCTTACCTTCCTTACCATGTATGTTTCTCCCATACTATCCATGGAGGAGGAGGAGGCTTCATCGGATGAGGAGGGAGCCTCCAACTTCTTCTTCCCCTTGTTGGCTATTAAGGCTACTCCTCTTGATGGTTGAAGTCTTGGCTCTTCTACTACTCCTTCAAGCCTTGTTTCGTGTAGATCCATGATGGAGAAGAATTCCTCCAAGGTGCTAACTTCTAGATTCTTGGAGATGTAGAAAGAATCCACCATTGAGCTCCATCTTGAGGACCGGGGAAAGGCATCTATAGCCTTCATTAGAAAAATCCGATTAGAAAGCTTCTCCCCTACACTTGTCAAACCGGTTAAAATTTCTTTAAACCTAGAATGTAGAGATTTTACCTTCTCTCCCTTTTTGAGTTTAATGTTGCTTAATTGGGAGTGTAGAACATCTCTCCTTGCTAGTTTGGCCTCGGATGTGCCTTCATGAATCTCTATGAGTTTCTCCCACATCTCCTTGGCACTTGCACATTCCCCTATCCAATTCACTTCTTGTTGGGGGAGTATGTTGTAGAGATGATGCTTTGTCTTTGAGTTCGCCAAGTACTCTTCCCTTTGTCTCTTACTCCACCTTGATTTCTCCAATGGCTCCCCTTCTTCATCCCTAGGTATCTCGAAACTGTTTTCCATTATTAATAGAATTTCGAAATCGGTTTCAAAAAATACCTCCATTCGCTTCTTCCACCAAGCGAATTCCCCCTCGAACTTTGGTGGGTGAATATTGGAGTCAGCCATCCTCGATTGTGCTTATGGCGGCGGTTAGTCCTCGACAAGCTTCCTTGGCTCTGATACCACTTGTAGGAGCGATGGTGGCCGGCTAGAGGGGGGTGAATAGCCTTTCATGCACGTAGATGGAAGTCGTTCGTTGATTGCTCATCTACAAACTTAATTAGCGCAAGCGGAATATACTAATATAAACAATCAAGACAAGGCAAAGTAAAGAATAGAAATCACAAATGCTAACACCACAATGTAACGTGGTTCATGACCTTGCCGCTAATCCACGGTCCGATTCGTCCAAGGTGAATCATGCCTCAAGCTTTCCACTATTCTCTCCTTTGCACCAAGCTAGGTGGATGTAACATTTTACACAAGAATCACTCTTCTTACAATAAAATGAAGATTAGCACAAGTAGAAGAGTGGAAAACATTTAGGGCACTTTGGGAGTTGTTAGGAGTTCAAGCATTAACCTCCCAAAAGCCCTCACCCCTTCTCTTTATAGAGAAAAGGGATTTCTTCCCGTTAACACAGCAGCAGTCGACTAATGCTTTCATCAGTCGACTGATGTCGACTCTAATGGCTACTGACTAGACCGGATTCACAGGATCCGCGGTCATTTCTCCAACAGTCATATGATCAGTCGATTGATGATATCATCAGTCGACTGATGTCGATTTCCAATCGAGTGACCCGCGAGCTCGACTAGCTTTTGTGCCCGTGTACAGTGCTATCAGTCGACTTCTCACATTCAGCAGTCGACTGATGTCGACATGATCCAGCAGCTAACACCAGTCGATTGCCGATCGACTTGGAGCAGTCGACTGCCATGATTTGGCAGTCGATTGGTGTCGAGTAAAACTCAAACCTTACATCCGTTTGAGCTTCCGGCGGTCGGGTAAACCTCAACCCTTGCAGTCGAGCCTTCTGACACTCAGCCATTCGCCCAAGTTCACCTAATGAGCTACTTACAATTCACTCATTCTTTCATCTCACTTGAAGTCCCTCGCCGAAGCTCTCTTCGTTCGCGGCCACGTCCCTCAACAGCATCAAGCGCACGACTCTGCAATGCTCCTTCGCGTCTCTTACCCTCGAAGTCTGCTTCCTTGGCTTCGCTTCAAGTCATCTCGTCCGGCGGTCCCTCGGCAGCATCAAGCGCACGACTCTGCAATGCTCCTTCTCCGACTCAAGTACGAGGTTGTGAGTAGTGACACTTGTCTAAGCTCCATGTGCGAATTTCTAAGTCCTGCAAGACTCCAACGCATATATCAAATCCAAACATCCTAACTTAAACCCTTTGCCACACACATCAAAACCATATCACAAGTTGATTGCCCTAACAGTTTTGACAGTGTAAAGTCCAAACATGTAATCTTAGCGGCATAAGTCCAAATGAACCTTAGCAAAGGAGACCCGATTAGTATGACATAGCCTATGGAAGCACCTGAAGGCTAACGTGAATGGTGAAGGAGTTGTGGAGGACTCTGATGGACCCTGAGGGCGTGAGGCTGATAAAGGTAGCTAAAAAGCTTAGGCCTAGGTTAAGTGTGGTCAATCAAGTATGAGGGAATCATACTTGGGTTAAGCCTTATGTTTGAGGTTTACTAGTCTAGCAGTCGACTGCCAGAGCCACAATTGAGCCTTAGTCGACTCCTCGACCATTCAACTGATCATAATCTCAGTCGATTGCTCGAGTCAAACTAGGCTTTCAAGTGTCATGCACTTGGCCAATTGATAGGTCCATAACCCCAATCGATTGGTCCATAACCCCAGTCGACTGCTGAGGTTTAACAGTCGATTGAAATTAAGTGACCAGAGCATAGAATGTTGGACAATCGACTAATGCCTATAGCAGTCAACTGGTCGACTTAATCTGATGTGGATTAAGTCGTTGTTAGACAACGATATAGTGTCCAGTCGCCTGCTAGATAAGGATAATCGACTGGATGGCGGAAAATAAGCCCAAGCTCAGCTTTATAAAGAGATTTCGTAGAGAATTTGGAGCTACCGGTTCTTAAGGAATTTGAAGGGAAGTGTTGCTGCAATTCTAGGTCTTTAAAGCCATTCAAAGCAACTAAAAAGCAAAGTGATCAAGATCTCTCATTTGTAAAGTGTTTTCATTTGTATTTCTTTATTTACTTCTGTATTTATTTTTGGTTGTATTCTTATCGTTGTAAGCACTTGTAAGAGATTTCTTCATCTCCGGAGTGTTTTTAAGAAGGAGAAAAGATTTAATGGAGTAGACACTAAAGTCCGACCGTGAAGGATGAACCGTAGGTTCCAAACCACGTAAAATCATATTATTGTGCTTGTGATTGTTTTGTGTATTTTGTTTCTACTTGTATTTCGTATTCTATTGCACTCTAACAATCATGTAGACGTAAAGCGAAAATAAAAAATGTTATTCACCCCCTCTAACGCATCAAACGATCTCCAACACTTTTTAACTCTAAACTTTCACGTCAAATCTAATTTAAGTATTAGAGGGGATTATACTAGGCACATTCTAATGTGTTGTTTTACATAGGTTGATCGTGTGTGAGAAAATAAAATATTATATTATAAAATAAATAATAATAAAATAAAAATAAAGAAACAAGTACGATCATAAAATATTTTTTTATAATTTAAATGTCCGAACTAATTGGTACGAAAGACGATTCACTTGTCCTCGACACCTTCGCTAATCGATCTCACAACCAATACGAAGAAGGTAAATCATTGAGAGTATATTATCCAACTAAGGACTAGCATGATAGGAGGGCATGTATCCCGAAAAATTTATGACTTTCGAAAATTATGTTAGGGCAATCGACCCAAATTATGGTTTGGATTATGGTTTTTATGTGTGTGGCAAAGGTTTAAGTTAGGATATTATTGTGAATTTAATATGCGTGTTGAAGTCATGCAGGACTTAGTAATTCGCACATATGATGAATAACATTGGTAAGTTCACCAACTCACAACCTCGTGCTTGAGTCGGCGAAGAAGCATTGCGAAGCCGTGCGCTTGGTGCATCTGAGGGACCGCCGGACGAGATGACTTGAAGTGAAGCCAAGGAAGCAGACTTCGAGGGCAAGAGACGCGAAGGAGCATTGCGAAGCCATGTGCTTGGTGTTACTGAGGGACGTGGCCGCAAACGAAGAGAGCTTCGATGAGAGACTTCAAGTGAGATGAGAGAATGAGTGAAATGTAAGTAGCTCATTAGGTGAACTTGGCCGAAATGGCTAAGTGTCGGAGGCTTGACCGAGTTGGTTGAGGTTATACCCAACATGTTTAGTTAAGTCGAATGTTCAACCAACTTGGTTAGGGTTTTACCCGACAAGTTGGATGCTCAACCGAAGGGTTGATATTTTACCCAACGAAGTAGAGTGTCGGATGCTCAACCGTGAGGGTTGAGGTTTTACCCGACCGTTGGACGCTCAAACAGATGTGAAGTTTGAGGTTTACCCGGCATCAGTCGACTACTGTGAATGGGCAGTCGACTGCTCTAAGTCGATCGGAGTTCGGTGATGTTCGGCCCAGTGGGTTTTCGGCCCGAATCGACGCCAAGGAATGGCGGTCGATTGCGGACCATCGATCGCCAAGGATGTGATCGGTGATGAAGGTAGTCGCGGGCCGCACCTCCATAGCCGATCGATCGACTACGGAGGTATCAGTCGACTGATGGATACATCAGTCGACTACCAAGTCTCCCGTTGGACTACAACGATCGGGATCAGCGTGTTGAAGTCATTATACAACCCTCTCTATAAAAAGAGAGGGTGTGGGCTTTGGGATGACTAATGCTTATACTCCAATTGCTCATCCAAATGCCTCCACAAGCTTTAAACTCTTTCTCTTGTTCTTATTTTAAATCCATTGTAAGAAAGAGTATTTTTGTGTTTTAAGAAGGTTTACCTCCACCTTGCTTTGGCTAAAGGGAGAGACCATATTGGATTGGTTTCGGAGTGATTCACCGGAGATAAATCGGACCGTGGATTAGCGACATAGGGTCGTGAACCACATTATATCTCCTTGTTAGCATGGTTTTTATCTTGTTTTATCTTTATTGTTGTTTAGTTTTATTTCCGCTGTGCTAACCCTAACATGTAGATGAACGAACGATTGAACTCCATTCTACGACGACTTAGAGCTATTCACCCCCCTCTAGCCGACCACATATGCTCCAACAAGTGGTATTAGAGCAAGGTCGCTTGTCAACAGACTCACCGTCACAACAAGCACTACATCAAGGATGGCCGGCTCAAATATTCATCCGCCAAAGTTCGAGGGAGAATTCACTTGGTGGAAAAGCGAATGGAGGTATTTTTTGAAATCGACTTTGAAATTTTATTGATAATGGAAAATGGTTTCGAGATACCTAGGGATGAAGATGGGGAGCAAATAGAGAAGACAAGATGGACAAAAAGCAACGGGAGGAGTACTTGGCAAATTCAAAAGTCAAACATCATCTCTACAACATACTCTCTCAACAAGAAATCAACTAGATAGGGGAGTGTGCGAGCACCAAAGAGATGTGGGAGAGATTGATAGAGCTTCATGAAGGCACCTCGGAGGTCAAGCTTGCAAGAAGAGACCTCCTCCGCTCCCAACTATCTAATATTAAACTTGAAAAGGGAGAAAAGGTAACCTCATTACACTCTCTTTTTAAAGAAATTTTAAATGGACTAACGAGTGTATGAGAGAAACTTTCGAACCGGGATATGATTATGAAAGCAATCGACGCCTTTCCCCGATCATCGAAATGGAGCTCAATGGTAGACTCCTTCTACATCTCAAAGAACCTAGAAGTTAGCACCTTAGAGGAGTTCTTTTCAACCATGGAGCTCCACAAAACAAGGCTTGAAGAAGTAGTAGAAGAGCCAAGAATTCAACCATCAAGAAGAGTAGCCTTGATAGCCGAAAAGGGGAAGAAGAAGAAGGAGGAGACACCACCTTCCTCCTCATCCTTCATGAATAGCAATAAAGATGCTTATATGGTAAGGAAGGTAAAGCGTGCTTTAAGAAATTTAAAATTTAATAAATCTTATGATAGGAGAAGGCACAAGAGGAAGTTCATTTGCTATAATTTCCAACAAGAGGGACACATGAGGGATGATTGTCCCCTCTTGAACAAGAACAGAGAAGAAAAGAGAAGAAAAGAAGAAAGAGAGCAAGAAAAAGGAAGAAGAGAAGAAGGCAAAGGAAAAGGGAAAGGCTAAAGCACTCAAAGCAAAGACATGGGATGATCCTTCATCATCATCATCGGAGGAAGAAAATGTCTTTGTCACAAATCTAGCTCTAATGGAAATAGAAGATGTGGACACCACTTCCTCCGAAAAAAAAGAAACAAGCTCAAGTGAGGAGAGCTCAAGTGAAGGGGGAGGCTCATCATCATCCTCATCATCCGAAGAAGAAGACATGACGACTATGGTAAAACACCTTCCCACTCAAGAAGTAGTTGCCATGATTTCTAGTTTAACTAGGGATTTGTTTAGGGCTAAAAAGAAAAATAAGAGTATGCTTGATCAAATTAAGGTCTTAGAGGAAAAACTAGAAAATGCATGCATTAATGATTATATTTCTTTTGATGTGAATGATGCATGCATTGAGGAAAATAAGGGTTTAAGGGAAAAGGTAGATCACCTAACTAAAGCCTTAGAAAAATTCACCATTGGCACCAACACATTGAACATGATCATAGGGAGCCAAAGGGCTAGCTTTAACAAGGGGTTAGGTTACAAGGGATCCAAGAATGAGAAAGCATATCATTGTTTAATTGCTAGGGGTCAATCTAAAACAACAATGATAGCTAGGAAAATGGATCCTAAAGGAATACTTAGTGAACCCTATTGGAAAGAATCTATATTGGGTTCCTAAGTCCATCCTTAAGAGTTAGGAAAACCCTAGGATAGTCAACCATAAGTGGACTTCACTTATATCATATTATATAGTTGACTTAGGATGATGTGGGTAGTGAAATTTAACTTATAAGCATGATGGATGAAGTGAATATAATGTTAGAGTCATATACTTGATTTGAATAATGATACATGCTTATGACTTAGAATGATCGGGACTTATTTTAAAATAGTGTTGGGTGATGATAATGCACCCATAAATAGCTTAAATCATGCTTTGGGTGATACTTGACTTATTATCATGATTTTATACCTAATGCATGATTACAAATTTATTGATACACTTGTTTCATGATCATAATGTGAAATCAATACATATATGTCTTTATGATCATGTGATATGTTAGAGTGATACTTAACCTTGTGTAGAATTGTATGAATTTGAAGGTTAAGTATATAAATACCTTTAGGAACATCTCACACTCACCATAAGGATAACCTTGATTGAAAACTTAGCATGGGTGAGATGTTAGGATAATACTAATGGTCCACTAATGCCTATGACATTTAGATGGTCATTTAAAGTATCAAAATAGTAATAATAAATCAATCATGGGGAAGACTTATATTTAATTCATAGACATATTGCCCAAAGATCATGATTGGATATTTCATATGTTTTCAAAACCATTCCTTACTTTAAAATCTGTGTTTTCATGTTTTGAAACAAGCTAAAGCAAAACTATGTGTTAAAATTGATACAAACTTGATCAAATACTAGTTGTTTTTGAAACTTTTGGATTTTTGGCAAATCATTGAAAATATAAGAAATTTTCATGAAAACTCATTTTTCACTAATAAAGGATTTTAAAAGAAATGTGTTTTCAAAATTTCACAATTTTTTGAATTTTGTGGAATTTTTAGTGTATTTCTGAATTTCGTCCAGAAATCAAAAAAATTGATTTTACTTGTGTCAGTCAATTGTTGGACTGTGCACGAGCACAATAACTTGTTTTGATAGGTTTTAAGTCTGATTTTGGTATTTTCTTCCATTTGACTTGATGTCATGCATGTATGACATTATGTCAATGTTTTTGATGGTGTCAAAGGGGGAGAAATAAGGATATTTAAGTTTAATCATGCTAGGGAGGAGATTAACATGGGTTAAAGGGGAGTTGCATGTATTTAGGGGGAGTTTGATGCTCATGAATTATTTACATGCTTTCCTTGCTTATGTTATTTTGTTTACAATTTACCTAACTTAAACGTAGTTATCACACATCAAAAAGGGGGAGATTATTAGGGCAATCGACCCAAGTTATGGTTTGGATTATGATTTTGATGTGTGTTGCAAAGGTTTAAGTTAGGACATTATTGTGGATTTAATATGTGTGTTGAAGTCATACAGGACTTAGTAATTCACACATATGATGAATAGCATTGGTAAGTTCACCAACTCATAACCTCGTGCTTGAGTTGGCGAAGGAGCATTGCGAAGTCGTGCGCTTGATGCATCTGAGGGACCGTCGGATGAGATGACTTGAAGCGAAGCCAAGGAAACATACTTCGAGGGCAAGAGATGCGAAGGAGCATTGCGAAGCCGTGTGCTTGGTGTTGCCGAGGGACGTGGCCGCGAATGAAGAGAGCTTCGGCGAGGGGCTTCAAGTGAGATGAGAAAATGAGTGAAATGTAAATAGCTCATTAGGTGAACTTGGCCGAAATAGCTAAGTGTCTGAGGCTTGACCGAGTTGGTTGAGGTTATACCCGACATGTTTAGTTAAGTCGGATGCTCAACCAACTTGGTTGGAGTTTTACCCGACAAGTCAGCTGCTCAACCGAAGGGTTGAGGTTTTACCCGACGAAGTGGAGTGTCGGATGCTCAACCGTGAGGGTTGAGGTTTTACCCGACAGTTAGACGCTCAAACAGATGTGAAGTTTGAGATTTACCCGACATCGATCATTGAATGTGAATATCGATCTCTAAAGTCGATCGGAGTTCGATTGGTATTCGAGTGGGTTTTCGTTTACGGCCGGCTAAGAATGACAATCGATTAGCGGACCATCGATCAACGCCAAAGATGACGATCGGTGATGAAGGTAATCGCGCATAGAACACATCACGCCCGAGTATACCGTGCATCAAAAGCAAGCGGACGGCATCTCCTCACATGCGTGACAACATATCGGGTTAAGACAAGGCCCGTAGGCCCACAACAACATAACATATATATGGACAATACTAAACAATACATCCATAACAACACAAAGGTGTGCACCGGTGCGACTCTAACATACAAACCAACAGCCAAATACAACACTAATTATACATGGCTATAATACAAAACAATAGTGGAAGCAAATACATGGAAAACCCTAATTGTTTAGTGTGAGATGGGATCAGCTGGCGGAGCTCCGAATGTCCAAGGAATCTTCTACCTGTTATCTGGGCGACAGGAAACCCAGGGTCCAGGGGTGGTGAGTATAAACTCAGGGGTAATATATAGAAAGTGCATGAACAACATATAAGGATATAGAAATCTACAAGTATACATGTGAAGATCTACAGGTATACAGCATGAGTCCAATAGACATACAGTCCTATCCAAATCTGATAACAAGTAACCACAGTATAGTCATACTCAATGTATATACTAAACTGATCAACTGAACATGAAGTAATGTACCAACGTACCTGACGGTCTGCAACACCATATGCTATATCATCCTGAACAGATATACAATAACATAACCCATATAATATGCAAAGTCAATCTCATACCTGACCAACACTCAGACATATGAACAATATATAATCACATGTAATAACATCCCGGTCCATACCACACTATGACATGACGCTAATCAAACGCATACAACAGTCTGGACCAACACATATATCATGTTCAACACACAGCAGTATATAAAATACAAATAACATGTATCATGATGTACAAGCATGTGCAACAATCATAGCTCAATCAAATGCAGCATCTCACAGGCATATGTAAAACATATATCAAATACATGCATACATATATATCAGCAGTGCATATGCATTGTAACGCCCGTAAAATTTCTAGCAATTTTACAAGAATTTTTGACTTTATGATAATGGGCTTTATGTGGGTCTTTTCAAAAATAAAAGAAAATAAGTCAAAAAGGGATGCAAGGCCTAGGAATTGAACCTCAAACCTCTAGAGATAGCCAAGCCCTATAGATGCACCCACTAACCAGAAGCCCAATAGGATTTTATCATTAGAGGAATAAGGGAAATTATGGTTAAGTGTAAGGGAGATCAAGGGACTCTTCAAGTGAATAAATAGGGGAAATGAGGGGGCATGAGTTACACAATTCATTTTCTCCTCTTCTCTTCTTCTTCCTCACCGAATTCTAGAGCTCCCTCTCCTTTCTTGGCCGAAACTCATCCAAGCAAGAAGCAAGGGCTAGGTTTGGTTTTCCTTAGGACATCTTCCCACTAAAAGCAAAGCGAAGGATGTAAGTATCCCTCACCTACATACGAGTAGCTTCGATTGATGTTTTGTACAAGAAACCCATATGATATATTCGGCCAACATGGATTTTAGTGTTTTTGTTGAAGTTCTTTATCTTGTTTACATGAAAATAATGATGTGAGGAAGTAGAATGAATTAGGTTAAAAGTTAACCCTAGGAACCCCCATGAACCATTCGGCCAACTTGGATTTTTGGTATTTTATTGGAGTTATATATCTTGTTTTACATGTAAATGATGATGTTAGGATGTAGAATGAATTAGATTAAAAGTTAACCCTAAACACCACTATGAACCATTCGGCCATCATGTATTTTTGGTGATTAATTGAAGTTATATACTACGTATGATATGCATATGGTGATGTTAGTATGTTAGAGGGATTAGTTTAAAAGTCTAACCCTAAAAGCCTACATGGACCATTCGGCCACCCTTGGTTTTTATATTTCAATGAAGTTTTATACAATGTTTTATATGCATATGAAGTTGTTAGTATGTTAATTGGACTAGGATTAAAAGACTAACCCTAAGAACCCCTTGAACCATTCGGCCACCTCTCTATTTTGATGACTCCATGAAGATTTAATCCATGTTTTATATGCATATGAAGTTGATAGTATGTTAATTGAATTAGGTTAAAAGACTAACCCTAAAAACCTACAAGGACCATTCGGCCACCCCTCTTGTATGGATGCTCCAATGAAGTTTTAGTCCATGTTTATATGCATATGATGTTGTTAGTATATTAATTGAATTAGGGTAAAAGACTAGCCCTAAAAACCTACATGAACCATTCGGCCAACCATTGTCCTTTAACATGCCCTAGGTTAGGTTAACATGTGTTTTATGTTGGGTGAATCCATGTTGACTTGTGATATTAAATGATGCTAGATGAAGATAACATGCTTTAGGTTAGTGTTTACTTACTCTTGATGTTTATGCCTTATGTCACGCCCTATGTGTATGTGATATTTGTTGGAGATCAAAACGGTCGGCTAGAGGGGGGTGAATAGCCCTCGAACGTTGGATATCGGTATTTGCTCGTCTACAAAGAGATTAGCGCAATGGAAACAATAAAGCAAGACAAGCAAATAGAAATACAAGAAATCAAACGCTAACAAGATGGTGTAACGTGGTTCACGGCTACGCCGCTAATCCATGGTCCCCGATTCGTCCTCGGTGAATCACTCCGCCAAAACCAATCCACTAATGGTCTCTCCTTTGCACCAAGCTAGGTGGAGGTAACCTTTACAACCAAGATCACTCTTCTTACAATAGGATTGAAGTAAAGACAAGTAAGAAGAATTTAAAGCTTGTGGGGCACTAGGAAGATCATTTGGAGTATATGCATTAGCCTCTTAAGGCTCCACTCCCTTTCTTTTTATAGAGAGGAAGATTTTCTTCCCGTTGGCCGCCACCAGTCGACTGCTGCCCTTGGCAGTCGACTGTCGCCACTCCAACGGCCTCCGAACACGTCGGATCCCGACCGTTGTAGTCCAACGGAACACTTGGCAATGATCGATGGACCTCGTATCGGCCACGCCGCCTAGTCGACCGCGATCGGCTACGGCGGTCTCGAACCCTATTGACTATCCGAGCCACATATGGCGGCACGCTGACCATAATTTAGCTGATCGAATACGGTCGAACTACGTTCGACTGAAGCGATCGCGCCATTCCATGGCAATGATCGGCGTGTCGGGAAATCTCATCCGACACTTAGCCAAATGGCCAAGTTTCACCTAAGAGCTACCCCTTCCCGGGTTACATTCGCTCACTCTCATCTCTCGGAGTCCCTCGCCTTCGAAGTTCTCTTTGTTCGCGGCCACGTCCCTCGGCAGCATCAGGCGCACGGCTCTGCAATGCTCCTTCGCGTCTCTTGCCTCGAAGTCTACTTCCTCCGGCTTCACTCCAAGCTTCTCGTCCGGCGGTCCCTCGGATGCTCCAAGCGCACGGCTTCCGCAAAGCTATCCTTCACCGACTCAAGGCCCGAGTCATGAGATGTGAAACTCGCCACGGCTCCATGTGCGAATTACTAAGTCCTGCACGACTTCAACGCACATATCAAATCAACATAACAAACTAACTTAAACCCTTTTCCACACACATCAAAACCTTATCATGGCAAGAGATTGCCCTAACAATCTCCCCCTTTTTGATGTGTGGCAATCTGTTTAAGTTAGGTAAAAACATTTGATAAAAATTTCTAAGATAAGAAAGCATGTAAATATAAACATGATATAGCAACATGAAACTCCCCCTTAATCCATGAAACTCCCCATACATATTTCTCCCCCTATCATAATTTACTTAAACATAATTACTTCTCCCCCTTTGACACCATCAAAAAGATTAACACTAAGTTATAAACTCATGACATCAAGTTTAATAGAAGGAAAATACCCAAAAACATGATTAAAATTGAAATCAGAAAATATTGAATCAGATTTTGGTGGGCAATCGCTATCAAGATGGCAATGATAGCAAAGATTCCGAAATTCTGATTTTCTGGGTGAAATTCAGAAATGCATTATAAATTCCAGAAAATTCGAAAAATCATGAAATTTGAGAAACATATTTATTTTAAGTATATCTATCAATGAAAAGCAGGTTTTCAAGAAAAAACATTATATTTTCCGAGATTTGCCAAAAATTCAAAAGATTTAAAAACCACTAGTTTTTGAGCATGTTAGTATCCATTTTAACACCTAGTATTGCTTATGATTGTTTCAAAACATGAATACATGGATTTTAAAGTAAGAAATTATTTTGAAAACATGTGAAATATCCAACCATGATCTTTGGACAATATGTCTATGAATTAAACATAAGCCTTCCTCATGATTGGTCTATTATTGCTATTTTGATACTTTAAATGACTATCTAAATGCCATAGGCATTAATGAACATTTGTATCATCCTAACATCTCACTCATGCTAAGTTTTCAATCAAGGTAGCCTATTGTGAGTGTGAGATGCATCCTAGGGGGTATTTGTATATACTTAACCATTATATTCATGCAATTTTATCAAGGTTAAGTATCAATCTAACAATCCTCATGATCATAAAGGCATATATCAATTAATTCTACATTATGATCATGAACCTAAAGTATTCATCAATTAATGATCATGCATTAGATATTATATCATGATTATAAGCAAAATATCACCTAAGGCATGATTTAAACCCTATTTCTCATGATGATGTGCCAAATTTCAAAATCATAAATCATGATTGCAAACATGCATAGTAATTACATTAATCATCATGATTTAAGCATTATTAACTATTTATAGGCACGTTATCATCACCTAACACTATTTAAAAATGTTGTCCCGCCATCCTAAGTCAACCAAAATATAATATAGGTCAATTGCATATGGTTGACTACCCTAGGGGTTTTCTAACATTTAAGGATGGATTTTGGAACCCAATACAAATTCTTGCCTATAGGGTTCACTAAAAACTCCTTGGGGATCCATTTTCTAGCTATTACCTTCTTCTTATCTTGTCCCCTAGCAATTAGGCATTTATAGGCCTTTTCATTTTTCTTTTCTTTGTATCTTAGGCCTTTCTTATTGAAGCTAGCTCTTTGGCTCCCTATAATCATGTTCAAGGTGTTGGAGCCTATAGTGAATTTTTCTAGGGCTTTGGTTAGATAATCTACCTTTTCCCTTAGAGCCCTATTTTCATCTATACATGCATCACTAACATTGAAAGGCATATATTCATGTGAGCATGCATCATTATCATGGCAAGAAGAAATATTTTCATTTTAATTTAAGCATGCTTTTTCTAACTTATTTTCTAAGTCCTTAATTTGATCTAACATGCTCTTATTTTTCTTCTTTGCTCTAAATAAATCCTTAGTTAAGCTAGAAATCATAGAAACTATTTTACTAGGTGAAAGATTGGTTACCATAGTTTCCATGTCCTCTTCTTCTTCGGATGAGGAGGTAGAGGAGGCTCCCCCTTCACTTGAGCTCTCTCCACTTGTGCTTGATTCTTCATTTTCGGTGGAGGAGCAATCCAAGTCGCCAAATGCCATCAATGCTAGGTTGGTGACAAATGCATTTTCTTCCTCGGATGAGGAAGAGGAAGAGGGGTCATCCCATGTCTTGGCCTTGAATGCTTTGGCCTTCCCCTTTTCCTTAGCCTTCTTCTCTTCTTCCTTCCTCTTGCTCCCCTTCTTCTTCCTCTTTTCTTCTTTCTTTTTCTTCTCTTCCTTGCTCTTGTTTAGGAGGGGGCAATTGTCCCTTATGTGCCCCTCTCCTTGGCAATTGTAGCATATGACCTTCCCCCTTGGTCTTCTATTCCTATCATTTGATTTATGAAAATAAAAACCTTTTAAAGCACGTCTTACCCTCCTTACCATATAGGCTTCTTCGGTGCTATCCATGGAGGAGGAGGAAGATGCTTCGTCATCGGAGGAGGAGGGGATCTCTATCTTCTTCTTCCCCTTATTTGCCAACAATGCTACTCCCCTTGAAGGTTGGATTCTAGGATCTTCTTGTATACCTTCAAGCCTCATTTCGTGGAGCTCCATTGTTGAGAAAAACTCCTCCAAGGTACTTACTTCCAAGTTCTTGGAGATGTAAAACGAATCTACCATGGAGCTCCATCTTGAGGACCGGGGAAAGGCATCTATGACCTTTATTACCATATCCCGGTTGGAGAGCTTTTCTCCTACACTTGTTAGCCCAATTAAAATTTCTTTAAATCTAGAATGCAAAGAAGTTACCTTTTCTCCCTTTTCTAATTTTATGTTGGATAGTTGGGAGCGGAGAAGGTCTCTCCTTGCAAGTTTGGCTTCCGAGGTACCTTCATGAAGCTCCACTAGCTTCTCCCACATCTCCTTTACACTAGAACACTCCCCTATCCTATTTACTTCTTGTTGAGGGAGCACATTGTAGAGGTGGTGCTTGGCCTTTGAATTTGCCAAATACTCCTCTCTTTGTCTTTTGCTCCATCTCGATTTTTCCAATGACTCCCCATTTTCGTTCCTAGGCAACTCGAAACCGTTTTCCATTATTAATAGAATTTCAAAGTCCGTTTCGAAGAATACCTTCATTCTCTTTTTCCACCAAGAGAATTCACCGTCGAACTTCGGTGGGTGGATTTTTGAGCCGGCCATTTTGAATGTTGCTTGTTGTGGCAGTTAGTCCTCGACAAGCTTTCCTTGGCTCTGATACCACTTGTTGGAGATCGAAACGGCCGGATAGAGGGGGTGAATAGCCCTCGAACATTGGATATCGGTATTTGCTCATCTACAAAGAGATTAGCGCAACGGAAATAATAAAGCAAGACAAGCAAATAGAAATACAAGAAATCAAACGCTAATAAGATGGTGTAACGTGGTTCACGGCTACGCCGCTAATCCACGGTCCCCGATTCGTCCTCGGTGAATCACTCCGCTAAAACCAATCCATTAATGGTCTCTCCTTTGCACCAAGCTAGGTGGAGGTAACCTTTACAACCAAGATCACTCTTCTTATAATAGGATTGAAGTAAAGACAAGTAAGAAGAGTTTAAAGCTTGTGGGGCACTAGGAAGATCGTTTGGAGTATATGCATTAGCCTCTTAAGGCTCCACTCCCTTTCTTTTTATAGAGAGGAAGATTTTCTTCCGTTAGCGCCACCACGATCGCTACCCTTGGCGGTCGCCGCCACTCAACGACCTCGAACACGTCGGATCCCGGCTGTAGTCAGCGGAACACTTGGCGATCGATCGATGGACCTCATCACGATCTCACTGAGTCGATCGCCTGGCAGCGCTCTGGCGAACCCTATTGACTAGTCGAATGCCCACATATGGCTGATCACGACCATAATTCAGATCGAATACGGTCGAACTACGTTTGACTTGCGAAGCGATCGATTGCCATTCCATATGATCGGTAGTGTCGGGAAATCTCATCCGACACTTAGCCAAATGGCCAAGTTTCACCTAAGAGCTACCCCTTCCCGGGTTACATTCGCTCACTCTCATCTCTCGGAGTCCCTCGCCTTCGAAGTTCTCTTTGTTCGTGGCCATGTCCCTCGGCAGCATCAGGCACACGGCTCTGCAATGCTCCTTCGCATCTCTTGCCTCGAAGTCTACTTCCTCCGGCTTCACTCCAAGCTTCTCGTCCGGCGGTCCCTCGGATGCTCCAAGCGCACGACTTCCGCAAAGCTATCCTTCACCGACTTAAGGCCCGAGTCATGAGATGTGAAACTCGCCACGGCTCCATGTGCAAATTACTAAGTCCTGCACGACTTCAACGCACATATCAAATCAACATAACAAACTAACTTAAACCCTTTGCCACACACATCAAAATCTTATCATGGCAAGAGATTGCCCTAACAATATTTAAGATATGTTATGAAATGAAATACGATATGATTATGAAATGAAAAAAAGATATGTTATGAAATGAAATACGATATGATTATGAAATGAAAAACGATGTGTTCACAAAATGAATAGGATATGATTATGAAATGACGTATGATATGGTTATGAAATGAAAAATGATATGTTTATGAAACGAAGTATGATATGTTTATGAAATGAAAGATGATAGGTTTATGAAATGAAGTATGATATGTTTATGAAATGAAAAACGATATGTTCATGAAGTGAAGTATGATATGTTATGAAATGAAGTATGCTATGTTTGCAAAACGAAATAAGCTATGTTATAATAAAAGCATATAAGTATTTTACCTTCTGCATGGCTTGTACCAAGACCTTAACAAGGTCCAAAGGGATGGGCTCCTAAGATGCCCTAGGTCGATGGAGTAAGACTCGGGCCTAGGATGGGCCTCTATGTATGATTGCCCCTAGGTCGACGGACTAAGATCGGGCCTAGTACGGGATGGGCTCCAAGATGCCCTAGGTCGATGGAGTAAGACTCGGGCCTAGGATGGGCTTCTACGCTATGACGATTGCCCTAGGTCGACGGACTAAGATCGGGCCTAGTAACTTAGTAGGTTCGAGACTTGCTACCTCGGGTCTATTTAGGGATGTGCGCTATGATAATAAAGAAGTGGTACAATGTCGGGCCCAAATATGTTGAGATTATGTTTACGTATCTATAATATATGTTTTCAAAAGCATCCTGCATGTGTTTACATGATTTGATTGTTATGTTCACATGCTATATTGATATGTCCTATATATGTTGCATGTTATGTTTGATATGTCATGTTATTGCTGCCATGTTACCTATGATATACGTTATGTTTGATATGTCATATTATTGCTGCCATATTACCTATGATATATGTTATGTTTGATATGTCATGTACATGTTGCTATGTTACATATGATGTCTGTTATGTTTGATTAAGTCATATATATACATGTTATGCTGCTATGTCATAGATGATACATGTTATGTTTACTTATGTACTTATGCTACATGTTAAGTTGCTTACGCCATGTATGTTATATGTTATGTTGTTTATATGTTATGAATGTTACATGCCATGAATAATGTCGATGTATGGTTTTTGTGAGTAGAAAAGAATCTTACTAAGCCTATGTGCTTGTAGTTTATCTTTCCCTCGTACTGCAGATAAGGGTAAGGGATGGATAAACTAAAAGGAGCAGCAGGAGGGGTCAAATGTGTGTGGTAGTGGCATGGTGGAGAAGATCCGTTATGTCCTTATATATATGTTTCCCTATGATGATGACATTTATGGAGGTCCTTATTTATGTCTCCTTACGATGATGATGTTTATGAACTTGAACCAAGCACTAAGTATCTATATATGTTATGATGCATGCTCTATGCTAATAAGAAGAAGTAAGGAAGAAGTAAGAAGAAGTATCTATATATGTTATGATGCATGCTCTATGTTAAGAAGAAGAAGTATATATATATATATATATATATATATGTCAATGCATGTTTATGTTGTAAAAGAAAAAAAAATATAAGTCTAAAGTCTTCCGCTGTAAGAAGTACGAAATATGTATAAGTCTTCCGCTGTAAGTAATGTATGTATGTACGGTCGCGTCACGCGCCGCCCCTCCGGACCCTTGGAAAAAGGGCGGGCGTGACAGGTTGGTATCAGAGCGGATCTGCCTTTCCACTACACACACATCAAGCTTCAAATCCTGCCGCTCCAAGTAAGAATTCTATGTCTACTCTAATTTAGCTTACTTTGTTCATGTATGATATGAAATGCCTTTAGCTTATTTTGTTCATGTATGATATGAAATGCCTTTAGCTTATTTTGTTCATGTATGATATGAAATGCCTTTAGCTTAAATATGCATGAATTCATGTAGGATAATCTTATGCTAGCCTAGCCTTAATTTAAGTAATGCATGAATATACAAATGATAACTTTATGCTGGCTTTAGTCTAATTATGCGTAGAAAAATGAACGAAAACTTATACTAGCTTTACTTTAATATATGAAGATAAACATGTCTGGAAGACGCAGTAGTAGAGCTGATGAGATAGCACCCCCGCATGACCTTACACACGTAGTCACAGAACTCCAGCGACAAGTCACAGAACAACAACAAGTAATAAATACCCTAATGAATCAGCGAGGAAACCCTACTGCCCCACCAGCGGGCCCTGGCCCGATGGTTCGACAGGAAGCTTACCTGATCCAGTGGCAGAGACTGAAGCCGGAAAATTTCTCTGGTACTGGTGAGCCATGGGATGCCCAGGCCTGGTTCAAGACGGTGGAAAGCATCGTGGAGCTACTGGACTGGCCCGAATGCGAGAAGATTAAGTGTGCATCGTTCTGCCTTTCAGGAGATGCTCGGATGTGGTGGGAACATGTTAAAGCAAAGAGACAAGTAAATCTGATGAGATGGACAGATTTTGAGTACGAGTTTTTCGAAGAATTCTTTCACATGAGGGTAACCAACAAGCATTACGACGAGTTCACTGGGTTCCGACAAGGTGACCTATCAGTCAGTGAAGCGGTGAAGAGATTCAACCGACTCGCACGCCTATGCCCAGAGTTGGTCAGCACGGAAAGAGAAAGGGTCAGACTCATGCTGAAGATGCTCCGACCAGAAATAGCTCTGAATGTGGCCGACGGAGTTCATAGACCGCAGACCGCAGAGGAGTTGTTCAGTAGTGCCTTGATTACCGAGCATTACCTGAACAACATTAATCAGCAAAAGAAAGCACTGAGTGAAGGCAGGGGTCAGGCCCAGTCAGGAGGTCAGAGGAACCAGAGTACTTGGAAAGGGAACCACACTGGCAAGAGAAGACAATGGGAGGATCCTAAAGGTGGTCCAGCAAACAAGCAGCCCAGGATCCCTCTGTGTGCTACCTGCGGAAAGATACATCCTGGAGTATGCTACCAAGGCACAAATAGATGTTACAACTGTGGACGGACAGGACATAGAATCAGGGACTGCCCTATCCAGTTGCACCTCCCGGTAGTATGCCCAGCCCAAGAGTGCTCCCCCACAGTTACATCAGATGCAGGCTGCAATCGAAAGAACCCCGATCAGCCAAGGGAGACTAGAAGCCCCCCCCCAGTTATGACAGAAGCCAGGGTATTCTCTCTCACCCAAGAAGATGTGGCGAATGCCTCTACAATTGTCACAGGTCAGATATTTATTTTACACAATATGCTCTTGCATTATTTGATCTGGGCAACACATTCGTTTGTTTCTACACACTTTACTGGAAAGATAGACATACCACTACAAGCCCTAGATCGCCAGTTCTTAACCACTCTGCCCTCGGGAGAAGTAATGCCCTCCACTCATATGCTGCGAGCCGCACCCATCAGAATCGCAGACAGAGAACTCTGTTGTGATTTGATAGTGCTCGACATGCAGGATTATGATATTATACTGGGCATGGATTTCTTAAGCAAGTACGGTGCTTCAATCGAGTGCCGTAAAAGAAAAGTGGTATTCCAGCCGGAGGCGGAACCTATGTTTGAATTTATTGGAGAGCCAAGGAGAAGAGTCAATAAGATTTTATCAGCCCTACAGGCACGCAAGATGTTAGACAGTGGATGCACTGGGTTTCTGGCACACATAGTTGATACAAGTCAAGCTGAGGATCAGAAGCTAGAAGATGTCAGAGTTGTATGCAACTACCCAGAGGTATTCCCAGATGAACTACCAGGGTTAGCCCCAGATAGAGAAGTTGAATTTGAGATCGAGTTGATTCCTGGTACTAACCCGATCTCTAAAGCACCTTACCATATGGCGCCGGCTGAATTAAAGGAACTTCAGGGACAGCTACAGGAATTACTCGACAAGGGACTTATTCGCCTAAGTCGCTCTCCATGGGGAGCTCCAGTGTTGTTGGTGAAGAAGAAAGATGGGTCTGTGCGAATGTGCATAGACTACCGAGCGCTAAATAATGTGATGATCAAGAATCGGTACCCTTTGTCGCGGATTGACGACCTGTTCGACCAACTAAAGGGTGCCACCGTCTTCTCTAAGATCGACCTGAGGTCCGACTATCATCAAGTAAAAGTGAAATCAGATGATATACCAAAGACGACCTTCCGGACCAGATACGGACATTACGAGTTCGTAGTTATGCCCTTCAGAGTGACGAATGCACTTGCTCTGTTCATGGATTTGATGAACCGGGCATTCTCAGTATTCCTCGACAAGTTTGTGATCGTCTTCATCGACGACATACTAATATATTCAAGAACCCCCGAGGAGCACGCAGAACACTTGAATGTGGTATTGCAGATTCTTCGGGAAAAATAGCTATTCGCAAAGTTCTCCAAATGCTAGTTCTGGCTCGAACAAGTATCATTTTTGGGTCACGTGATATCCAAACACGGAGTGATGGTAGACCCAATAAAGATTGAAGCCGTGAGTAACTGGAACCGACCAAAGAATGCCAGCGAGGTCAGAAGCTTTCTTGGGCTAGCAAGCTACTACCGGAAGTTTGTAGAGAACTTCTCTAGGATTGCCGCCCCTATGACAGTCCTCACCAGAAAGAACAAGAAATATGAGTGGGCCAGGACGCTGAGAGGAGTTTCTGATTGAAAAGAGATCGACGGCGCTCAATCCTTGCTCTTCCGGACAGTAATGAAGGCTTCGACATGTACAGTGATGCTTCCAAGTTGGGACTCGGAGCTGTGCTCATGCAGAATGGCAAGGTCATTGCCTACGCCTCTAGGCAACTCAAGGAACACGAAAGGAATTATCCCACCCACAATTTAGAGCTAGCGGCCATGGTATTTGCTCTCAAAACATGGAGGCATTATCTATATGGAGCTTAGTGTAGGATTTATACAGACCACCAGAGTCTAAAATATTTATTCACACAGAAGGACCTGCACATGAGACAACGCAGATGGCTTGAGCTCGTCAAGGATTATGACTGCGAGATTCTCTACCATCCGGGGAAAGCAAACAAGGTGGCTGATGCACTCAGCAGGAAGTCCTGCGCCACCTTGATGTCTCTAGTAGTGTTATCTCGGCCCTTAGAAAAAGAGATTATGTGTTACGGGGTTGAAATCATTTCCGGACAGCTCTCGACCATGACGATAGCACCGACGCTGTTCGATGATATACTGGAAAAGCAAGCCCGTGACCCAAGCCTTCAGAGGATCAAGCAAGAGGTCTTAGAAGGAAAGGACGACGAGTTTCGGATCTCTGATAGTGGAGTACTCTACCTCAGGGATCGCTTGTGTATTCCTGACGATCCAGAATTATGGAAGGAGATATTTGAGGAAGCTCACGGAACTCCTTATGCGATGCATCCTGGAACCACCAAGATGTATCAAGACCTGAAAAGAAAGTTCTGGTGGTTCAGAATGAAAAGAGATGTGGCTCAGTATGTCAGTACCTGCCTGACCTGCCAGAGGGTTAAGGAAGAACACCAGAGACCTGAAGGAATACTGCAGCCGATCCAGATTCCAGAATGGAAATGGAAAGACATTTCTATGGATTTCATCTCAGGATTGCCCAAGATGACAAACGGTTATGATGCTATATGGGTAATTGTGGACAGATTGACGAAGTCCACCCACTTCTTAGCAATCAAGATGACCTATTCGACGGAGCAACTGGCTCAGTTATATGCTAGGGAAATTATCAGACTACATGGAATTCCTAAGACCATCATTTCTGACAGAGATGGTCGCTTTATTTCCCATTTCTGGGAATGTGTTCAGAAGGCCCTAGGCACGAAACTATTGTTCAGTACTGCCTTCCATCCCCAGACGGACGGACAGACTGAAAGAGTAAATCAAGTACTGGAGGATATGTTACGAGCTTGTGCCCTGGATTTCAAAGGTGGCTGGTGCAGATATTTATGTCTGGCAGAATTCGCCTACAATAATAGCTACCAAGCTACTATTGGAATGACACCCTACAAGGCTCTATACGGGAGGAAATGTAGATCTCCCATATGCTGGTACGAGGGTGGTGAAAAGAAGAGGATGGGACTCCAGACGGACTTCATCGACGACACCACCCGAGTTATACGGAACATCCGTCAGAGAATTGAAACTGCTCGGAGCCGACAAAAGAGTTATGCGGATATGCGGCGTAGACCGTTAGAATTGAGTTCGGGACACGTATTCCTCAAAGTGGCTCCTATGAAGGGAGTGATGAGATTCGGAAGGAAGGGTAAACTGAGTCCACGCTACGTGGGACCGTATCCGATATTGCAGAGGATTGGCAAGGTAGCTTACAAACTAGAGCTGCCTCAAGAGATGTCGGCTATTCACAACGTGTTCCATGTCTCTGTGCTCAAGAAATGCATTTCCAGTGCGGACCAAGTGATCGAGCCACAAACAGTACAAGTTCAAGAGGACCTGAGTATTGAAAGTCGGCCTATCCAGATACTAGACCGAGAAGTCAAGGGGCTAAGGAACAAAGAGGTGCCCTTAGTAAAGGTCCTATGGCAGAATCAACGATACGAGGAAGTTACCTGGGAACAGGAGGAGGACATGAAGCAGAAGTACCCAGAATTGTTCTAAGTTTCGAGGACGAAACTTTTAAAAGGTATGAAGGATTGTAACGCCCGTAAAATTTCTAGCAATTTTACAAGAATTTTTAGCTTTACGATAATGGGCTTTATGTGGGTCTTTTCAAAAATAAAAGAAAATAAGCCAAAAAGGGATGCAAGGCCTAGGAATTGAACCTCAAACCTCTAGAGATAGCCAAGCCCTATAGATGCACCCACTAACCAAAAGCCCAATAGGATTTTATCATTAGAGGAATAGGGGAAATTATGGTTAAGTGTAAGGGAGATCAAGGGACTCTTCAAGTGAATAAATAGGGGAAATGAGGGGGCATGAGTTACACAATTCATTTTCTCCTCTTCTCTTCTTCTTCCTCACCGAATTCTAGAGCTCCCTCTCCTTTCTTGGCCGAAACTCATCCAAGCAAGAAGCAAGGGCTAGGTTTGGTTTTCCTTAGGACATCTTCCCACTAAAAGCAAAGCGAAGGATGTAAGTATCCCTCACCTGCATACGAGTAGCTTCGATTGATGTTTTGTACAAGAAACCCATATGATATATTCGGCCAACATGGATTTTAGTGTTTTTGTTGAAGTTCTTTATCTTGTTTACATGCAAATAATGATGTGAGGAAGTAGAATGAATTAGGTTAAAAGTTAACCCTAGGAACCCCCATGAACCATTCGGCCAACTTGAATTTTTGGTATTTTATTGGAGTTCTATATCTTGTTTTACATGTAAATGATGATGTTAGGATGTAGAATGAATTAGATTAAAAGTTAACCCTAAACACCTCTATGAACCATTCGGCCATCATGTATTTTTGGTGATTAATTGAAGTTATATACTACGTATGATATGCATATGGTGATGTTAGTATGTTAGAGGGATTAGTTTAAAAGTCTAACCCTAAAAGCCTACATGGACCATTCGGCCACCCTTGGTTTTTATGTTTCAATGAAGTTTTATACAATGTTTTATATGCATATGAAGTTGTTAGTATGTTAATTGGACTAGGATTAAAAGACTAACCCTAAGAACCCCTTGAATCATTCGGCCACCTCTCTATTTTGATGACTCCATGAAGATTTAATCCATGTTTTATATGCATATGAAGTTGATAGTATGTTAATTGAATTAGGTTAAAAGACTAGCCCTAAAAACCTACAAGGACCATTCGGCCACCCCTCTTGTATGGATGCTCCAATGAAGTTTTAGTCCATGTTTATATGCATATGATGTTGTTAGTATGTTAATTGAATTAGGGTAAAAGACTAGCTCTAAAAACCTACATGAACCATTCGGCCAACCATTGTCCTTTAACATGCCCTAGGTTAGGTTAACATGTGTTTTATGTTGGGTGAATCCATGTTGACTTGTGATATTAAATGATGCTAGATGAAGATAACATGCTTTAGGTTAGTGTTTACTTACTCTTGATGTTTATGCCTTATGTCACGCCCTATGTGTATGTGATATTTAAGATATGTTATGAAATGAAATACGATATGATTATGAAATGAAAAAAAGATATGTTATGAAATGAAATACGATATGATTATGAAATGAAAAACGATGTGTTCACAAAATGAATAGGATATGATTATGAAATGACGTATGATATGGTTATGAAATGAAAAATGATATGTTTATGAAACGAAGTATGATATGTTTATGAAATGAAAGATGATAGGTTTATGAAATGAAGTATGATATGTTTATGAAATGAAAAATGATATGTTCATGAAGTGAAGTATGATATGTTATGAAATGAAGTATGCTATGTTTGCAAAACGAAATAAGCTATGTTATAATAAAAGCATATAAGTATTTTACCTTCTGCATGGCTTGTACCAAGACCTTAACTAGGTCCAAAGGGATGAGCTCCTAAGATGCCCTAGGTCGATGGAGTAAGACTCGGGCCTAGGATGGGCCTCTATGTATGATTGCCCCTAGGTCGACGGACTAAGATCGGGCCTAGTACGGGATGGGCTCCAAGATGCCCTAGGTCGATGGAGTAAGACTCGGGCCTAGGATGGACTTTTACGCTATGACGATTGCCCTAGGTCGACGGACTAAGATCGGGCCTAGTAACCTAGTAGGTTCGAGACTTGCTGCCTCGGGTCTATTTAGGGATGCGCGCTATGATAATGAAGAAGTGGTACAATATCGGGCCCAAATATGTTGAAATTATGTTTACGTACCTATAATATATGTTTTCAAAAGCATCCTGCATGTGTTTACATGATTTGATTGTTATGTTCACATGCTATATTGATATGTCCTATATATGTTGCATGTTATGTTTGATATGTCATGTTATTGCTGCCATGTTACCTATGATATACATTATGTTTGATATGTCATGTTATTGCTGCCATGTTACCTATGATATATGTTATGTTTGATATGTCATGTACATGTTGCTATGTTACATATGATGCCTGTTATGTTTGATTAAGTTATATATATACATGTTATGTTGCTATGTCATAGATGATACATGTTATGTTTACTTATGTACTTATGCTACATGTTAAGTTGCTTACGTCATGTATGTTATATGTTATGTTACTTATATATTATGAATGTTACATGCCATGAATAATGTCGATGTATGGTTTTTGTGAGTAGGAAAGAATCTCACTAAGTCTATGTGTTTATAGTTTATCTTTCCCTCGTACTGCAGATAAGGGTAAGGGATAGATAAACTAAAAGGAGCAGCAGGAGGGGCCAAATGTGTGTGGTAGTGGCATGGTGGAGAAGATCCGTTATGTCCTTATATATATGTTTCCCTATGATGATGACGTTTATGGAGGTCCTTATTTATGTCTCCTTACGATGATGATGTTTATGAACTTGAACCAAGCACTAAGTATCTATATATGTTATGATGCATGCTCTATGCTAATAAGAAGAAGTAAGGAAGAAGTAAGAAGAAGTATCTATATATGTTATGATGCATGCTCTATGTTAAGAAGAAGAAGTATATATATATATGTCAATGCATGTTTATGTTGTAAAAGAAAAAAAAAATATAAGTCTAAAGTCTTCCGTTGTAAGAAGTACGAAATATGTATAAGTCTTCCGCTGTAAGTAATGCATGTATATACGGTCGCGTCACGCGCCGCCCCTCTGGACCCTTGGAAAAAGGGCGGGTGTGATAGGTCAGGGTGGCACGACATGACAACTAGCCCGACTCCAGCTACCACTACTCTCGAGTGGCATAGTTGGGTAGTATGAATGAGTAGCATATAAGCGTAAAGAGCTAACTACTCCTAGGGGTCCCTACTGCAAGCCACGCCGTCCCTACCCATGAGTAGACAAGCGCCGCACACAGGACAACTGCACGTCACACAACCACCGTCTATAGTGGGCGAGTGCTAACACCACTCTGCTCAGTGGCCAGGTGCGCATCTCTAGCTACCACCGTATATATAGTGGCCGAGCACGACACATCCAATGCTCTGCCCTCAACCCTACTACCACTACCCCGAGTGCCCGGGGAGGCAGGATGACTGACGATCCGTCTCAACCATAAGGGAGACCCAGTCAACATGCATGCAATGTAATGATGTATAGCTCCATACAAGTATCCTCGCAACACTCTCTATCCCATGGGGAGTCCTGGTCAACCAAAAGTCAACTATGCAAGGACTACAATCCACAAGACTCTCTCTCTATCGCACAAAGAGTCATACTCATCTGACAGTCAACCACGCTAAGACCTCTAGTCAGTAGCGATATACTATCGACCGTCCATATAACCATACACAGGCATACAATCCATAATGGATATACCATCATGCTAGGACTTCTAGTCCATGGTCACATACTGACAACCACACACTTATCTATGCACAGACAACTAGATCCACCATAGATGCACCACTAATACAGATATGATATAACAATCGACTCCATAATCCAATCCATCACCTAACCCTAGTGATGTAATACAGTAATCCAATCTGAGGTCACAAGGATAACCCTAACCACCTGTACTTACTGAACATCCATCGGCTAACACATAATAGGGTTTATAGTTTCTATCCGTGCTAGATAATCAATGAAGTAACAGAGTATATATCTCAAAGGTCAAAGGCAGTACAAGCATATGATTAAACATGAGTGGATTTAAGGTAAATAGGTATAAACATAAATCCAAATTCATGCACTAGAATTTGATCAAAACTACCGGACTAGGTAGATATTACCCACCTGCTATGTAGCTCGTATCAGTCATCCCTAACTACGAGCATCATCACTAATCAAAGTCCTGAAATCAACATCCTGCAAACAAAAACATATTTGATCCAATCATGCTGTCAATTCTAATATTAGGATCCAATCCTAATCTTACATCAACTTTATATCTCGATCAACTATATTGATCCAATTATCCTAATCAAGTATCCACATAAATCCATCAATCGAATCTGTACCAAATAAACTTCTTCCAATAACAGTAATCAATAAATCAATGACAAATAACTACAACCATAGTATATCTATCATGATAGATTCAAATCGAAACTTACCTAGTTCTGAACCCATGACACTGGCTCATAGCTTCCCATTCTACTACTTCCCTTAGCTTCCACCCAACCAACAATTTGTTGATATACTAGATCGGAACCTTCATGCCCACAGCTCTTCAATACAACAGAGTCGTTACAAACCTCAATCAATATTCACCAAAATCACTAGATCAGAATAATCGAATAACACTCTAAATCTAGGCTAAAGCAGTAGCTTACCCTCCCCCATCTCATACATAGCTTCCAGCCGAAATCCCTAAGCTCAATAAACCACCTTGCACAAGTAGATCCGCCGACGGTAGTGGTAGAGACGGAGAGCGACTCCACAAAACCCACATCGTTGCAAAACAGAGCTCGTGGTGGACCTAGGTCGCGACAGGCGGACGGCAGCGGTGAGCTCGGCGTCGTGATGGCGATCGTCGAGAAGAGTGAGATCCAAACTGAAAAGTCGGTGGCAGCTGGTTCTCGCGGCGAGGAGAACTAAGCAGAGGCAGCGGCTGAATCGAAGAGAGCAACTCAGCGATGAAAGAAAGAGACGACAACGACCCCAAATTGAGCTCGCGGCGATCGCAATGGCCGAAGAAGTCGACGGCGTCGCGTGCGATCGAGAAGGCTGCGACGGCATCCGAGCTCGTGAGACGGTGAGATTCGCGTACAGGCCGATTAGGGCGACCGGACGAGCTGGATGGCGGCTGACGATGGCTGGAGGTCGGAGAAATAGAGCGCGAATGATGGTAGGCGACCGGCCGGCGTTGCTTACTCCCAACCGAGATCAACGGCGTCGAGTGGAACGGAATGCCGATCGCGGGAAGGAGAAGCCGACGGTGAAGTCGAGTAGCTGCCGTCGAGATCGGAGAAAACCAGGAGGTTCGATCGGGACGAGGAAGAAATCGCGCGATCGGAGGAACCGGAGAAATAGGAAATCGGAATTGGGGAGAAGAACTCGCGGAGAAATCTGAGGAAATGCGTCGTTTGGGTTCGGGATTTAAAAGCCGTTCGGAAACTGGTTAATCCGGCTCAAGCCTACCGGCCCAACCCCATTTCCAGCCCAACAAAGCCAACCCAATGGACTCAGCCCAATGAGCTCAACCCAATAGATTCAGCCCAAGTCCAATCCTTAAATAAATCATTAATTAAGTCCAATTAACCCACTAATTAAATCCAAATTAATTAAAGGGGTTAATCCATAATAAATTTTTTTACCGTATTTTACAGAACCTCTCGTAGCCGATTGATCAGTCGGCTACAGAGGCATCAGTCGACTGATGGATACATCAATCGACTGCCAAGTCTCCCGTTGGACTACAACGATCGGGATCTGACGTGTTCAGAAACCGTTGTAACGGCAGCAATCGACTGATGGCGACCAACGGGAAGAAATCAACCCTCTCTATAAAAAGAGAGGGTGTAGGCTTTGGGATGACTAATGTTTATGCTCCAATTGCTCATCCAAGTGCCCCACAAGTTTTAAACTTTTTCTCTTGTTCTTATTTTAAATCCATTGTAAGAAAGAGTATTTTTGTGTTGTAAGAAGGTTTACCTCCACCTTACTTTGGCTAAAGGGAGAGACTATATTGGATTGATTTCGGAGTGATTCACCAGAGACGAATCGGACCGTGGATTAGCGACATAGGACCGTGAACCACGTTATATCTCCTTATTAGCATTGTTTTTATCTTGTTTTATTTTTATTGTTGTTTAATTTTATTTTGCTAACTCTAATGTGTAGACGAACTAACGATTGAATTCTATTTTACGACGACTTAAAGTTATTCACCTCCTCTAATCGACCACGTACGCTCCAATAAATTGATTCTTGCTTATTGATGCTTATTGATATGACTATTGACTAGAAAGTCCTTTCGTGGGGATTAAATGTCCGGACTAATTAATTTTAGAGAGAAATGATCTCTGAAATATTTCTCTCGATTTGAATTTTACTATCTTCTATCAGCACGCCCGTGGGAGCATTTATATTTATATATATGTACGAGGTTGTCGTGGCCCAAACGCAGCCTCCAAAAAGAAGCCGAAAGACTGAAGCTCCGATTTTTTCCCTGCCACAGAAATCTTCGGCCGTGGAGGAACCCTAGAATTTATCAATGCCCTGGCGCAGTGGAGATTGATGGATTATCACTGTCAACCACCATGGCGCTTGCTTTCTCCCTCCGCCCCAACTCCTGCATTGCTTTCTTCCCTTCCCCTCCTTTCGCCAGGTCCCGTTGTCTTCCCGCCTATGCTGCCTCAGTACAGGCTACGGCGTCGGCAGGTGTGCAGGCTGACGCCGCTCGTTGCGGAGCAGCTCTGGTGTGGTTTAAGAATGATCTCCGTGCTGACGACCACCCGGGTCTTTTGGATGCTGCGGCCAAGCACGAGACTGTCGTTCCGCTTTACGTCTTCGATTGCCGGATCATGTCGAGTTTGCCTCTTAACTCTTTTCCCCTCCCTCATAGGTGCACTTAGGAATTTCTGGAACATACATTTTGTAGAATACGATTTCGCTGATGAAAAGTCGGAAAGAAGTGTCAGAAGGGAATCAAGGGAATGATTTAGATTTGCAGAATTAATTTTTACCTTAGAAATTATAAATTTTCTTTCTACCAGATATCTAGTACTCTGTTAACATCGAAGGAACACCATTTTTGAGAAAACGTTATTCTGCTGCAAAAGGAAGTACGCTTCGGGTAAATGACTGCTTCCATAATAGTAAAGCTAGCAACGTTTTTTCCAAAAATATTTGCCAATACTTGTGAGCAACAAAAATGGACGTACAATTTTTGTTATCATATGCAGACCTTTCTGATGAGATGCTGGAGCTACTTTTTTCCTCTGTGAAAGATCTGAAAGAGATGCTCACAAATCAAGGATCTGATTTACTTCTTGGCTTTGGGAGCACTGAAGATTTTATTCTGGAAGTTGCAAATAAGGTTGCTAAGCTAGGAATAATGTCTACTTGTGTCTGACTATGTTAATAGATTGATTTTCTTCTGTTCTGCAAGTCAAAATTGTCTCTGCTAATACAGATTACCCATTCATCTAAGTGTAACAGGTAAAACCCACTCATATATATGCAGAAGAGGAGTCTGAATATGATCTTCGCAAGCTGACCACTGCTGTTGAATCATCTCTAAGTTCGGTTCCTTTTTCATGGGGAAGCCCTGAATTTGTTTTTTGGAGGGCTCCCTTTTATGATCTTAAGGTTGTCTAGTTGATATTTTTTTTCTTATTTTTCAGTTTTAAATTCTTTTGTAATTTGTTGTATCACTGTTTGATATCTATCTAGAATTTGAAAGAACTACCAGCATCATATGATGATTTTACAAAACTGAAGTTGTCAGTATCTCTTCCATTGCCAGCTCCAGCTATGCCCATATTGAGAACGGAGTTGAAACTTGGTATCCTCTCATGTTTCCTGGTATCTCATTGTTTATTTCAAAATTTGGTTTTGTATAAGTGATGTGCATATAATTTTGCATTTTTATTGATAGCGAGGGGTATATAATATTTTTGCTAACTGTCAGGTAGCATCCCTTCTTTCAATGATGTAAAGAAATATCTGTATGATTCACCTGTTCACTCAGATAAGATCTGGATTGCTTGGAAAAATGTATCGGCTCAGTCTACATTAAAAAAAAGTAAAAATCAAATTGTTGCAGGAACTGATCCTACCGAAAACCATGAAAGTCATGATAGAAACAATGAACTGGCCTCAACAAATTTAAACAATGACTTAGGAGTGAAAAATTCAAGTTCTATGTTTACAGCAAAAGGGAGCCATGTGAAAGGTGGAACAGGTGTTGTCTTAAATGCTCTAGCTGCTTATTTAAGATATCTTGAGGGAACAGCAAGAGATGATTGGCAACGGTATGTAATTGTTTCTTTCTAAAAGCCTATTTCATTTGATAACCTCTTATGATTCACGTTGGACTGGGTTAAGGTAGGTTGATCTTAACTCAGTCTGCCCATAGTTCATAATACAATTTATCTTAGGAAGCTTGTTATATCATGTAAAAGTCTGGTCGATTTTGTATTGCATATGTCCTATTCATAAGTGATATCCTCAACTGATTCAATATGTGGTTATGAGAGACCCTAAAATACATTAGTATTTTTTGTTTGATTGAATGACATAGTTATCAATCAAACTACTGTTGATTTTATACTTAGGCTATCATGTCAATTTTTTGAAATTACGATGTCCATTAAGTCTTTTATTAGCTTGATAAATTTTTATTGCCTGATTTGATTATTAGGTTGCATGACAAGTTGCGGAACACTGAAAGTAGGAAGGGAGCCTCATTTAGGGCCCTATTTGGCTATGCCCTTTATTTGGGGATTATATCTAGGAGGAGAGTATACTATGAAGCTATAAAGTATGAGAAAGAACGTAATGCAGGTTTTCTCTCGCCATTTGGATATTCAGCTCCTACAGTTGCAGCAGCAGTTGATGCTGTTTGCTCCATGGAGGTAGGGTCTTGATTTATCAACCATGAAATGCATTAAAAAAGTGTGATTTAATTTCTTTTTTCTTTTTTTACATTTACATTATGAGATTGGAGAAAAGTAAAAAAAAAAACGTAGTAACTTTATTCTGCATACTTGAGATCTTCCATTCATCTAACGCTATTATCTGCCTAACAGTGGTATTCACTTCTGGCTTTGAAAAGCCAAATGGGCAATGAGGAAATATACAACTCAAGGATTTGGAGATGGAGAAGTTATTTTATACAGGTTATTGGTGAAACACAAACCATTTTATATCTTATTCTTCTATAAATTATTTTGTCAAGACTACATGTATCTCTATGGTTTTTCAAAGAAATCCTGAGAATGATATCCAGACCAGACTAAAATACTTTGGAGGTTATGCACATTTATGTAAAAACTGCATATGCTGTGCGGGAATATAGAATAATATGGTTGTATGAAATTTGAAGGCCAAGGCACCACTTTATGTTTTTTAGTTTAGAAATTCTGTTTCTTGACGAGTCCAATAATAAACAAAAATTTAAGATTTGGAATTTCTGTTTCTGTCTTTTTATAATACATTTGATATTGATAAGTATGTTTATACTGGATTGCATTTCATTTTTTTGGTTGATTAGGCTTTTATGTTTCTTCTCATCTAAAATAAATTTGCATATAGTACATAGCAGCAGGCAATAAAGGTCCTGCAGTTCTTCTTGTTCATGGTTTTGGAGCTTTCATGGAGCATTTCCGAGGCAATATTGACAACATTGCTGATGGTGGATTTCGAGTTTGGGCTGTTACTCTTTTAGGTTTTGGGAAGTCAGAAAAACCAAATGTTATATATACTGAGTTATTCTGGGCAGAATTAATAAGAGATTTTGTTGTTGATGTTGTAAGAGAACCGGTTCATCTTGTGGGCAACTCCTTAGGCGGTACGTCCTAGCTTGCGCTTTATTTTGATCAATTTTATTGGTGAATTACAGGTCCTGTTGAATCATAATATTTATTTTTTGACTTTCTACTTGTGAGTTCATGCTTCATGACGATTCTCTAAGAATTTATTAACACATGCCATTTTCAGGTTATTTTGCTGCTATAGTTGCAGGTCTATGGCCTTCTTTAGTAAAGTCTGTTGTTCTTATAAACACAGCTGGCTTGATTGTTCCCTCTTATTCTTCATCTCCAGTAGTTGATGTAAGTTGATCCAGGTTATAAATTAGTCACTTATGAATTTGCTTCTTTTGTACCATAACTGAGTGGAAATATTCTTTCATATGTTGATTAATAGTTCATTCTCCGGTGTAGCATTTGGTTTGTTATATGCATGCTTTGAATGGAACAAAAGATTCTATTTTTTTAAGAAAAAAAAGAAATTACTTTCATATGACATGTATTGTATGTAATTGTTAGTTAGTGGGTAAGGATAAAGTATTTTAAACCTGAAATAAGAGGAGCCTTAGAAATTGGAAAAAAAGCATAAATGGTGTCAGATATATCATACATGTGTCTGAATGAGCTCCATTTGATGGGCAAGGATAAGTTAACCTGAGGATTTTTCATACCCCAAAAATGGAGCCTTAGAAATTGGGGAAAAAAAAGCAGGTTGTGTCGAATACATCATATATGTGCTTGGATGAGAACTCAAACCCCTTTGTTTCTAACAGAATGAGTTGAGCTGTTTCTTTAAAGAATAAATATTCTCGAGAAAGTTAAAATCGTATTACCCATTGTATTATGATGTACATGTAACATTGCTAGCAGTATCCATCTGTATGATAAAAGACAACCATTTCAGACTTATTTCAATTATCTTGGTGAGAAATTCGAGCTCTAGATTCTTGGATATAGAGTTGAGACTCAACTTAATTGCTTTTAATTTCAGGAAAGGAGAATATCTGCCCTTGCATGGTTGCAGGCACAAGTGCTGTTGTTATATCTGAGGTCAAGAGCTAACCAGATAATTCAAAAGTGCTATCCATCTGTATGTAACTTCCTAGAGGCAGCTTTTCAAGAATCAAATATACTATATGTTTCAATTTTTATATTTGAACTTATACGAGCAAGTATAAAAAACTACAACCCGGTGCATGAAGCTCCCGCCACGCGGGGTACCGGAGAAGGAATCCATTGTACGCAGCCTTACCTTGCTTTTTTTGCAAGAGGCTGTTTCCAGGATTTGAACCTGTGACCTCTTGGTCACAAGGCAACAATCTTACCGTTGTGCCAAGGCTCCCTTCTTTATACGAGCAAGTATATCCATTGATTTTACTGAAGCAATACTAATGCTGCAGACAAAAGCTTTTACATTAGCATTTTTGTTTAAAATTATATTTATGTTAATTAAATACATTTATAAACCTATTTTTTTGTATAAAATTCTCTCTTTATTCTTCCCTCTTCCGCTGCTTCTCTTCTATAGCCTATTGCTGCACTTCCTTATCCTACCTTCACCAAGCCTCAGATCCTCTCTCTCTCCCCTCTTCATTCTCACTCTGGTTCTTCCTTTGTTGGTGCAGTAGGCACCTAAGTCGAACCTGAGTTTTGATTATAGCAAACGATACAAAGTTAAGCTCATATTGTTATCTCACGAGCTAAATCGAGTGTGCAGAAAAGTGTCAACGCTGGAGCTGAAGGCTAGCGACACCCGGAGGAAGTCGCGGTGGTCGGGCGACACTCGAGTGATTTCGGAGGAAGCCGAAGGAATCGAGTGGAAGGCCGGAAGCGAAAGCGACATAGTAAGTATCGAGGTAAGCTCGTGTGTGTGTGAGCGTAAGAGAGGCCATATCCTCCTTATGGGGATGGTCTTAAGCGTAGATCCGACCAAAGACATCCCATGGATGGTCTAGGTCGAGATCGGACGGTCGGTGGTCGTTGAAATAATGTTTTTGTTAAGCTAACTTTGACTTGCAGCTAGCATCGATCACGCCGCCGGAGGACTCGATCCGTCCATCACGACTACTGCGATCAACATTCGACCGATCTTCGCCATCGATCGATGATGCCATCAGCCATCATCAGTCGACTGATGGTCAAGGATCAGCTTCGAGGAGTCAAGGCTTATCACCTCATTTCGAGGGGATTGGTGCTCAAATCTTATTGGCTGAAGTTCCTCTCGAGAAGGGGCTCAAAGGCTATAAAAAGAGGGTCTCTCCTAGGGTTTTCTCATCAATTCTAAGTTCCCAAAAGCCTCTGCAACGTTGCAACTCTCCGACGACGAAGTGCTACTTCTCTGACGCTCTAAGTTTAAGTGTTTATATTTTTCGTTGGTATAAGTTTCAATTCAGTTTATTTCTTTTCATATATTGTCTCGGAGTTTTTATCGTAACGAGGAGAGGGGGAGTGCCCCTCTACCTTAAGCTTTTGTGATTTCTTGTATTTGATCAACTCCTACCTCCAACGAGGAGGAGTTCGTTTATTGTTTTGCCTTCCGTGCATGGTCAATGACTACTAGGGCCTTGGAGTAGTAGCCGAAGGCTACGAACCAAGTAAAAAATCCACTTGTCTCTTTTATTTATCATTTATCTTCCGCTGCGTTTTAATTGTCTACTCAACGAATTCGTACGAAGAGTTTTATCGCTATTCACCCCCCCTAGCGATCCACTCGATCCAACAATTGGTATCAGAGCCGAGGGTGCTAAGATTTGGTGAAACCACCAATCTAGCTTTCTATGGATTTTTTTATATTTATTTTCTGTTTATTTCGATTTTTTTTCTTTCTTTTCCATTCTTGTAGTTTTTCTTCTCCCGCACTACTAATCCAAGACGCGAGTCTTGGGACATTTCCGTCATTTGTGTTTTTAGGTTTCTTCCGCTTCATCCTCTAGTTTTTTGTTTCAATGGCCCATCTCGAAGGTTTTAGCACCGTCCGACCTCCGTTTTACAACGGAGATAACTTCCGTTATTGGAAGGGTCGGATGGAATGTTTTCTTAAAACCCAAATCGAGATGTGGATCATAATCCAAACGAGATTCACACTTTCGACTAACGAAGTGGGTGAATCCTTGTATTATGACCAATGGACCAATGTGACAAAAAGACAAGTCGAAGCCGATGCCAAGGCAACTCAAATCCTTCAATGCGGCTTGTCCAAGGAGGAGCTTAATCGCGTCGGCCCCTTCATCAGCGCAAAGGACCTTTGGACAAAACTAGTGGAGCTATACGAAGGGACCGATGAAGCCAAGGTATGTAAGCGCGATCTTTTGTTCAATAAATTGTATAATCTAAAAATGTAGGAACACGAGACGGCGATGCAACTTCACGCTCGCGTTCAAGACATAGTTAACAACCTACACGCGATCGGACAAAAGGTCGAAAACCGCGACCTTATTAGGTATGTTCTTAACTCATTTCCTAGGACCACCTTGTGGGTATCCATGGTCGATGCTTACAAAGTCTCCAAGGATCTTTCAAAACTTAGATTAGATGAGTTGTTTTCCGATTTCGAACTTCATGAGAAGTCTAACTCGGAACCCGAGAAGGGTATAACACTTTTTGCAAGTTCGAGGAAGAAACCTGCGAGCAAGCCACCCCCGAAGGAGGAAGAAGATGAGTTCGATTCGGAGGTCGACCCAGAAATGGAGGCTGAACTAGTCAACCTAGTTCGGAGGATAGTCAAGGGCCGAAAGCGAACCGTCACTCGACCCAACGAAGGTAAGCTTAAAAGTTCTAATATTAGGTGTTACGAATGCAACAGGTTTGGACACATCAAGTCCGAATGTCCGAAGCTCAAGAGCAAAGCACCGAAACACAAAAAGGCACTCAACGCTACGTGGGAAGAAGCGTCCGAGGAAGAAGATGATGATCGCGTCCTCATGGCTAAACCGGTTGAATCGGAAACAGAGTCGGAACCGGAACACTAATCTGAAACCGAAGACGAATCGGACTGCGAAGCGCTATTCAAGACAAGCCACGGATACGCATCCGGTTCAAAAGATACACTCAAGGTAAGTCGATCCCTTATTAGTACGCTCTATAGTGCAATTAAATTCTTAACTAGGAAATTAGCTAAGTCCGAGTCCAAGGTCGAGACCCTGGTTGAGGAAGTTAAACTCCTCAAACACGAGGTCTCCTTAACCTCTTCGACTAGTCGAGTTCGAGAGGAGGACTCAACTCGGGTTGAAAAGCTCGAAGTTGAGAACTCACTCTTAAAGAGTCAAGTCGAAGATCTTAGGAACACGTTGGAAAGGTTTACTTTGGGATCCAAAGGACTTGACCTCCTACTTGGATCGCAAAGGATTGTGTACAACAAGGCCGGACTAGGGTTTAGCTCAAATACGACCAACAAGTCGTATATGTCGATTGTAAGTCGACATAAAAAACGTGTCCAAGCATGGGTCCCTAAGACCACTTTGATTTCAAACTTAGGGTCAAACCAGTACTGGGTTCCCAAGGACCAAATCCACTATGTGGAGAGACCGAACCGATTCAACGGTCCAGGGGGAGTCAGTACAAAACTTGTTTGTGTTTTAACTTAGAAATTGCATGCTTAGGTTAGTTATTTATTTTTTTCCTTTTTAGAATGGTTAGATAGGACTATAACTCGTCAATACTTGGTAACATAGTACCAGGACGCAGCGAGATGATAGTACGCTAGGAAAGCGGAGTCTTGTGTATTCGGGCTAGATAAGACGTATCTAGTTCGGTGCACTTGACCGAGCGGAACTAGCTGAAGTTACCTCGCCGTATCCTAGACTAGTTAGACCAGAAAGTGGTCTTAAGTGTGTCAAGTCTCTATTTTCTTGAAAATGGTTGTCTAAGGAAGTGATCGTTTTTCCGATCAAAGAAGGCCTCTGTGTCTCGCCACGACTTGGAAACCATGATCTTGAAAAGGTGACTTAATGAGCCTAAGGTCAAATCCGAATCTAACGTAAGGTTGACAAGTGTTTAAATCATTAAATTTAAATCAAGTAAAATTGGAAGTCATCTCACAAGAACATATAGGGTTAACATACTTGATCATGTAGACATGGGTGAGATGATTTAGGTTTCAATCAACCTTTAATAAATCCAATATCCGATCCAACTACCTTGCGTGTAGGATCAATGGATGTCGGACAGTGGTTGCTCCCGATACATGACCGGGGATCAACTCAAATTTTCGAAGCTTTGATTTAAACGACAAGGATCGGTAGCTTTCGGAAACAACGGCAAACTCAAAATCATCGGATCAGGTGATATTGAGCTCAACTCTAACTTTATTATTCAAAATGTCTTATTGGTAGAAAATTTTCAATATAATTTACTTAGTATAAGTCAATTGTGTGATAATAACTATAAGGTCATATTTCTAGAAAATGAATGCGTAATTAATACAAATGAAACTTTTAAAACAATCCTTAAGGGAATCAGAAATAATAATATTTATACTATTAATTTAACTAACTTTTTAACCAAGTGTCTTATGACATGGCAAGAGGAATCATGGTTGTGGCACCGATGACTCGGTCACTCACACCCAAGACTCATCCATAAGATGAGTCAGAGTGACTTGGTCAGAGGTTTGTCTAACCTCAATAACTTGGATAATAAAATATGTAATGCTTGTCAACAAAGTAAACAATCTAGGACACAACATCAATTAACTAATCAAGAACGAACCAAAAGTGTTCTTGAGCTCCTACACATAGATCTATTTGATTCACACGGAGCTAAGTCACTTAATGAGAGTCAATTCTGCTTAGTCATAATTGACGACTATTCTAGGTTTACTTGAGTTAGGTTCATCAAACACAAAAGTGATACCCTAGATCAACTAATCAACCTATTTAAACTAATAGAAAATCAACAAAATCTTAAAATCAAAAGACTTAGGAGTGATCATGGCGGTGAATTCGAGAACCACAGGTTTACAAAATTCTGTAACCTAAATGGATACGACCATGAGTTCTCATGCCCTAGAACCCCACAGCAGAATGACCTAGTAGAACGTAAAAATAGAACCCTACAAGAAGCCGCTAGGACAATGTTAAACGAGTATAATCTATCCGATAGGTTTTGGGCTGAAGCTGTTATTACGACATGCTATGTCCAAAATAGGATCCTTAGGGTAAAGAGGCACCTTAAGACCTCGTACGAGATTTATCACGATAAAATACCTAACATCAAATACTTTAGGGTATTTGGGTGCAAGGTACATTTCCTAAACACTAAGGATTACCTAGGGAAATTTACTTCCAAAACCTCGACCGGAATCTTTCTAGGATACTCGACTACGAGTAAAGCTTATAGAGTATATAATCATGACACCCTTAGAGTCGAGGAGACTATCAATGTAGTATTTGATGAAGGACACGAACCTACAAAACCCCCGGCAACCCCAATTAGCAAGCCGATTCATACCAGACTCAACTCCGATCCGGAGATCAAGTCTAGTATTAATCCTAACCTAAGTCAACCAAGTCATTCTATCGACCAAGTGGTAGATGACTCAAACCCAAATCAAACTAGAACTCAAACTAGTCATCCTATCGACCAAGTGGTAGATGACTCAAATCCAAATCAAACTAGGACTCAAACGAATCATCCTATCGACCAAGTGATAGGTGATCCAAGCCTAGGAGTTCGAACTAGAGCCTTATACAGAAACCTTAGTCAAATCTCCTTGATTTCCAAAATTGAACCTAAAACTATTGACCAAGCTCTTTTTGATCCCGATTGGATTATTGCAATGCAAGAAGAGTTGGTTCAATTCACTAGGAACGAAGTATGAGAATTAGTACCACCGCCTAAAGATAAAACAATCGTTGGAACAAGGTGGGTGTTTAGAAACAAACTTGATGATAAAGGTGAAGTAGTTAGAAATAAAGCTAGATTAGTCGCTAAAGGGTTTAGTCAAGTCGAAGGTTTAGATTACGACGAGACCTATGCCCCAGTAGCTAGATTAGAATCCATTCGAATGTTATTAGCATATGCTGCATATCGAGGATTTAAGTTGTTTCAAATGGATGTGAAGTCAGCATTCTTGAATGAGTATATTAAAGAGGAAGTTTATGTTAGTCAACCCCTCAATTTCGAAAGCCTAGATAAACCCGACCATGTCCTTAGGTTAAAGAAAGCTCTCTATGGACTTAAACAAGCTCCTCGAGCTTGGTACGAGAGGCTTTCGGTTTATCTTAAGTCCAAAGGATTTAACTAAGGTGTAGTTGACCTAACCCTTTTCGTAAAAACCGTAGGTAAAAACATATTCATAGCCCAAATCTACGTAGATGATATTATCTTCAGAACCACCAACTCGATCCTACTAAATGAATTCATTTCACTTATGGAAAGTGAATTTGAAATGAATTTAGTAGGTGAGTTGAGTTTCTTCTTAGGTCTATAAATTAAACAAACTAAAGATGGAATATACCTACATCAATGCAAATATACTAGGGAATTAATTAAACGCTTTGGAATGCAAGACGCTAAAATTATTAATACCCCAATGACAATAAATGTAAATATAGAAGAAGATGTAATCGAAAATTCAATTGATTTAAAATACTATAGGAGCGTAATAGGGAGTCTCCTTTACTTAACTGCGAGCCGACCTGATATCCTTTTTGCAGTAAGTATGTGTGCAAGGTTTTAAACATGTGCCAAGGAGTCTCACTTAACTCTAGTCAAGCGTATCCTTAGATATCTAAAGGGTACACTTAATGTCGGTATTTGGTACCCTAGATCTACCGAGTTCGAACTAACCGGCTACTCCGACTCGGACTATGCCGGTAGTAAGCTCAATAGAAAGAGTACGAGTGGTTGTTGTCAACTTCTCGGCTCGAGTCTAGTGAGTTGGTGTCGTAGGAAGCAACACTGTGTTGCCTTATCTACCACCGAAGCCGAATACATCGCAATGGGTGAGTGTGTCTCTCAGCTTCTTTGGATGAAGCACACTCTCCGAGACTTTATGTTAGACTTTATGAACACTAAACTCCACGTAGATAACATTAGCTCAATTAACTTAACTAAGAATCTGATATGTCATTCTAGAACCAAACATATAGAGGTCAAACACCATTTTATTCGAGAACACGTGGCTAACGGAGCCATACAACTCGAATACGTCGAATCGAAGTCAAACTTGCAGACCTATTTACTAAACTCCTACCCGAAGCCGAATTCAGTCTATTAAGACGAAAATTAGGCATGTGTGTAGTAGAATAGGAACTTACAAACTATATTTTCTTATTACTATTTCTTACTTTTCATTTTCGTGGAACTAGCATACGACATACCTTAGATATCATGCACCTATAGATTTAAGGAGCCAATACATCTCACAACACATAGGACTAATGTGTTTGTGTACTTAGCCACGTAGATGGGCGTGAGATGTTAGGACCTTACTCCTGGTTTCAGATGTAGAGCTAGTGCATCGCCATAAACCACGGAGTATAATCATATATATTAACCGACTCTGACCAGGACTTGTTGATCTTTCTTATCATAAAGTCAAATAAGAGTCAAACATTTTATAGATGAGCTTATTTTCAGTATATTATTTTCAAAATAATATGGAACATGCTTGGATTTTAAATTTAATACTTATATCTTTTCAAACACCCCCACTCTTTTCGATATATGACAAAAGGGGGGAAAAAGGCCACAGTTAAGGGATCAAAATTAATTTTTTAAGGGATCAAAATTTTTGATAGGCCAAAGTGAAGGGATCAAATTTTTTGATAATGTAAATGTTTACTTAACTTTAAGTTTTTGAAAATTTACTTAACTTTAATTTGTGCATCTTAACTTGTTTGAGTTAACAAAAAGGAAATAAAGGCCAAGTTAAGAGAATTCTTAACTTAAACTTATTTTTAATACTATGGCCAAACGTTAATGCTTTACTTAAGAAAGGGGGAGAAAGAGCCAAGTTAAGAAGTCCTCTTAACTTAAACGTTTTACTAAGGCCAACTTTAAGTAATGTTAATTACTTAAACTCTTCCTAAATAGCAACCATCAAGGGGGAGGATTAAGGTTTTCTTTCAAGACTCACCCTCGGTCAATGGGGAGGTTTCCTCAAGGGGGAGTACTTGAAGAAAATCCTTACTACTCCTACTTAATCTTTATTCTTATTTCTCATGCATGTTATTTTCTTAACTTTGTATGTGGGTTTGCCATAGATCAAAAAGGGGGAGATTGTTAGTGCAGTAGGTACCTAAGTCGAACCTGAGTTTTGATTATAGCAAACGATACAAAGTTAAGCTCATATTGTTATCTCACGAGCTAAATCGAGTGTGCAGAAAAGTGTCAACGCTGGGGCTGAAGGCTAGCGACATCCGAAGGAAGCCGCGGTGGTCGGGCGACACTCGAGTGATTTCGGAGGAAGCCGAAGGAATCGAGTGGAAGGCCGGAAGCGAAAGCGACATAGTAAGTATCGAGGTAAGCTCGTGTGTGTGTGAGCGTAAGAGAGGTCGTATCCTCCTTACAGGGATGGTCTTAAGCGTAGATCCGACCAAAGACATCCCATGGATGGTCTAGGTCGAGATCGGACGATCGGCGGCCGTCGAAATAATGTTTTTGTTAAGCTAACTTTGGCTTGCAGCTAACATCAGTCGACTGTCAGCTTGGAGGACTCGATTGTCGTCCATCAGTCGACTACCTGCAGTCAGCATTCGACTAATGTTGCCATCAGTCGACTGATGGTCAAGGATCAACTTCGAGGAGTCAAGGCTTATCACTTCATTTCAAGGGGATTGATGCTCAAATCTCGTTGGATGAAGTTCCTCTCGAAAAGGGGCTCAAAAGCTATAAAAGGAGGGCCTCTCCTAGGGTTTTCTCATCAATTCTAAGTTCCCAAAAGCCTCCGCAATGCTGCAACTCTCCGATGACGAAGTACTACTTCTTCGACGCTCTAAGTTTAAGTGTTTATATTTTTCGTCGGTATAAGTTTCAATTCAGTTTATTTCTTTTCATATATTGTCTCGGAGTTTTTATCGTAACGAGGAGAGGGGGAGTGTCCCTCTACCTCAAGCTTTTGTGATTTCTTGTATTCGATCAACTCCTACCTCCAATGAGGAGGAGTTTGTTTAGTGTTTTGTCCTCCGTGCGTGGTCAAGGACCACTAGGGCCTTGGAGTAGTAGCCGAAGGCTACGAACCAAGTAAAAAATCCACTTGTCTCTTTTATTTATCATTTATCTTCCGCTGCGTTTTAATTGTCTACTCAACGAATTCGTATGAAAAGTTTTATCGCTATTCACAGCCCACTACCTACCACCTTCTCCTTCCTTTTATACACTGTCCATTGAGTTATTCTCTCTTTTTTTCCACCTCTCCCTTCTCTTTCCTCTCTTTTGTAGTCCACTGCTGTGACCTCCTTTCTCTCACAGCTCTCTCATCTCTCTTCCTCTCCATCTCCTTCCTCTTCTCTCTCCTATGGCTCACTTTAAGCCGACTCCTCTTATATATTCTTTCTTTCTTTTCATCTCGTCCTCTTCCCTCTCCCTCTCCCACCATTTTCCTCTATGAAGAAGTGCTCCTGGTTTTATCCTCTTCCTCTCCATTGCATTTCTTTTCTATCTCCCAAGGATTTATCCTTGCATTCTAATGACCTCTCCCTCCTCTTTGCTTACTCACGTGCTCCTATCTCCTATATATCATTCTCCATTCCTTGTAATGATGGTAGAAAACCACCATGAACTATGAAAGACATGAGAAAGGAAGAGATGGTGGGAATAGAAGAGCAAGAGGGAATGGGAGGAGGTGGATGACAAGTTATTGGGAAGATGATGAAGAGGAGCAAAGCCAGGTTTATCAGAGGTAGCTAAAGAGGAGGAAGTGAGGCAGAAGAGAAAAAGAGGGAGAGAGAAGAATACAATTAAAATAAAAAATATATCTATACACTTGAAAAAAATATTTTGATTAAATTCTACTATCGACAATCAACATTTTTTCATTTGTTAACAAGTATTCTTTTAAGTGAAATTGAAAAACTTATTTAAGGATATGAACTTGATCAAAACTGTAAAAGTGGGAAAACTTATAATGGTTTATCTCACCTTTTACCTATCTATATACTACTTACTGTAACTTTATAAATAGATCCCTGTGTACTTACCTAATTGCAAGTGAACTTCTAATACTTTACAAATAGGTCTCCCCCTGAAGTTGGCTTTTGAATATTGTAAAATTACAACTTGTTATAAATCTATTTGACCTCTCACTTAGAAATTTGCTTATTGATTGGAATTAACAAATAAAATAAATAGATGATCTCTTTATATTGCATTTTTACTTATAAAGTAATTGTCAATCTATTTATATATGATTTGTCCTTTTGAAATATGTAATTGAAATCTATTTGTTCGAATTATCCTAATATACCTTCATTGAGACATCAACTAACCAAGGATATTTTTGAACTTAGTTATTGGCTGTCTAAGTCTAATGAACTCATTGACACAAGTGGAGTAGCAGGATGAGAATCATTCCACGTGCGATCTTAGAATAGAGGGTGTCAGAGAAATTAAAAGGGAAGGGAGTCACAAACAAAGATAAGCCGTCTCTAGGTTTAAACGAAACAAAACTTTATTAAAACCAAGTAAGTTTCTTACAAGGGTCTTAACCCATGTTTAAATAGCTTAGGAGAGAAGAAAATTTCGAAACCAACAAAAAAAATCGAAACAACCAAAAAAAATAACAAACTAAACCATAATTAAGCAGAGTTTGTTGCAAAAGGATAAAATTTGTTGAGAAAAGATAGAGGTTGTTGCAAAATTATAAGATTTGTTGAGAAAAGATAGAGGTTGTTGCAAAAGGATAAGATTTATTGAGAAAATGTAAAGGTTGTTGCAAAAGGATAAGATTTATTGAGCAAGGATCCTTGTAAAAGGATAAGGTTTGTTGAGAAAAAATAGAGTTTGTTGCAAAAGAATTAGATTTATTTTGAAATAATAAGGATTAGTTGTGAATTAATGGTGCTTCGATCCGAATGAAGTATGCTCACGTCAGAGGTCCTTTGGAGGTATCGAAATTCTTATTAGAGGTCTCAATTGCTCGTCGTCATGACTCAGAAGGAGGCAAGGTCGCACCATGAGATAGGACTTGGATATATTATTGGATGCTCTTGCATTATACGCCT